>CAKXYN010000064.1:6806250-7425000 GCA_935064755.1 Tragelaphus eurycerus
AACTATGTTTTTCTAATAACTCATATTCTGGGCTTGAACTTGAACAATGGTAATAGTTTGCAATGATCTACTCACACCATTGTCTGATGTCTTATTATCCAACACCAAGCATTTGCAAATCAGGTAGCACAGTTTAATGTGAATGGGAACATCAAGGTTAAATCGCCCAGACACAGAATCAAAGTATTGTGTGATTACTATGCATTCACTTAATCCAAAAGAGTTATTTTTCATTTTAGGAAAATATAGCTGAAAGTCACTGATTGACACCAAAAAACTAAGAAAACTATTATATTACAAATCTATCCTAGGTAGCTTTTAAACTCTCAACCAGGCCGAAGTTAGTTTGCTTCACAAAACAAAACAGTACTTCTAAATCTTTAATGGAAACAGTGGTGTAAGTGTACGTAGGATCTAAAAGTATTTGACTTGTGAGTGTTTTCTTGGAGCTTTTCCACTACCACTCAACAACTCTACATCAGGAATTCTTTCCAGAAGACATGAGAAGAACCCACTAGTTTTTACCACCAAGGGATCTAAACAAGTTATAATCTGCCTCCAACCTATTCAATCTTCTGAACAGCCCAGAAACACAAATCAATGCCTAACATTCCAGCTTATCCACAACTAAAAATAAAAACTATAAGATCACTGTCACATTAGGAAATGGGAACTTTAAAAAAATCATTTATATATAAAACTGATGCACATCTTTTAATATTTGAGTATGAAATATGGGACTCAAGACACATTGAACTATATTCCTAGAGTTGTCTTTGGGAATAAAAAAAGGGCTAAATATTGGAGAAGGCAATGGCACCCCACTCCAATACTCTTGCCTGGAAAATCCCATGGATGGAGGAGCCTGGCAGGCTGCAGTCCATGGGGTCACTGAGAATCAGACACGACTGAGCGACTTCACTTTCACTTTTCATGCATTGGAGAAGGAAATGGCAACCCACTCCAGTATTCTTGCCTGGAGACTCCCAGGGACGGGGGAGCCTGGTGGGCTGCCATCTAGGGGGTCGCACAGCGTTGGACACGACTGAAGTGACTTAGCAGCAGCAGCAAATATTAAAAGCAAATACTAGGCCTAAAAAGAGGACCTAAGTAAAAGTTATTGGAATAAATTTATCCCAGGAAGAAATTATAACCTTGAAGTAATAGAATAAAGGAAAGAACTGGTTTATCAAACCAAATAAAAGGTTATGTAAGAGGATGATTAAAAAATTCTACCTTATTTGTTGTATAGCTATCCCAAATAATTAATTTTCCATCTTGGGAAGCACTGACTAGTAGCCTAGAGGAGCAAACACAAAAATAATGTGACACTTAGAGGAAAAAAGTAGTTTAAATTAATTATGCATTGCATTAATGTAGAACAGTTCAGAAAAGACAAATATAATTTTTCTAATAAAAAACTTGATACCAGGAAACATTCTCAACTTAAAAAAGTATATTTTGCATGCCAAAAATTGTCAATATTAAAATTTTTTAGAGATTTTACTGAAAATGTCTCTGGTTACAATTCAACTTTTTCATGGTGACGTTCTAGGTATTATTCACGATTCTGGTAGCTCTTAGTTGACTGGCTTAGAATGTACTGACTTAAATATAATGACAATGAAGTACATGTAGGTCTAACAACCATGTTTCATTCAACCTAAAAATATCAAGTGAGAGTCTGTGACGGAAAGGCTGTGTTAATGGCACAATACAGGCGACACCTCCTACCCTTGGGGCCTTGACCATCTGGTGGAGACAGGACGTTTACTAAAATAAATTAGGTAAGTGAAAACAGTCAAAGGAGTAGTATAAAATAAAGGCCAGAGGAAAACAAATGAGGGACAAATAACTACTGAGTTACTCAAGTAGCCTGGCAAAAGAAAACATGTCTTGAAAACGGAATTTTGAAAGCTGGAGAAATCTATTCTATAAAGAGGGCAAGTTCCATGGCAAGAGGTGGAAAAATACAATGGGTGTTTCAAGATCTGTGAATTTCCCAGTTACACAGACTTCATAAGAAATGGAAAAAACAGTTGGGAAAAGCAGACCAGGCTTAAACAGCAGAAAGCTCTGTCTGCCAGGCTAACTAGGAACTCTTGACTGAAGTTACAGGCCACTGAATTTTTTGTTTTCTTTTGGAATTTTATTTTTCACTACAGTATAAAATTCAAAAGATACAAAAGGATAGATATACAGTGAAAAGAATCACGTTCTGTGTTCCTATCACTCAGCCACCCATTTCCCTTCACTACAGATAAATAATGTTATCAGGTTCTTATGTAGTAATCACTGTAAGTTTCACGAAAGGGCAGATACAACCACAGGATATGGGATGGAACTAAAGCTTTTTTAAAAACAATTGGTATCATCAGCACTGAGTTGAGAAAAAAGTGAAGTAACAGGCTGATAATCAGAATGAGTAGAAAGACAAGGTGAGACAGGTGCTTTGCTGACACTTCGTGTTCTATGAAGATTAATAGTCTTGAGGAAATTTTAAGTAAGAACCATTAACATTTTCAAGTGATTGTATTTTGAGTTATGTATTTGCTATCTCAATGGTTAGATTACTTCTTATGTTAAGTTAAAAAAAAAAAAAAAACCATTTGGCCTATAAAAAAAAACAACATTTGGCCTAGTTTTATGTCGGTTGTTAGTTATATACTTTCATTTATCCCCTCTGAAGAGGCACAAGTTCTATATTACTGTATTCAACAATCCTATTTATACTGAGATGTGGGAACCATTAGCAACAGGTAGCAACATTTTTAGATTCTCCTGGAAGAAGAGAAAAAAATGTGCAAAGTCTATTAAAAACTAAATGGTTGGTCTTCCCCAGTGGCTCAGTGGTAAAGAATCCATCTGCCAATGCAGGAGACATGGGTTCAATCCCTGATCAGCGAACATTTCACAGGCCACAGAGCAACTAAGCCCACGCACCACAACTACGGAGCTTGTGCACCAGAGCCTGAGAGCTGCAACTACTGAACCTCCACGCCCTAGAGCCTGTGCTCTGCAACGAGACGCCACCGCAGTGGGAAGCCCACACGCTGCAGTGAAGAGAAGGCCCCGCTCACCAGGACTGGAGAAAAGCCCATGCAGCAACAAAGCCCAGCACAGCCAATGGTATAATAAATAAATAAATTTTTAAAAATTAATTTGTTAAATATAAGTTTATTTATTTTAATTGGAGGTTAATTACTTTACAATATTGTATTGGTTTTGCCATACATCAACATGAATCCACCACAGGTATAAATTTTTATTTATTTGGCTATGCCAGGTCTTAGCTGTGGCACAGGGGATCTTTGATCTTTGTTGTGGCATGCAAGCTCTTTAGTTGTGGCATGCAAACTTTTAGTTGTAACCTGTGGGATCTACTTCCCTAAGCCAGGATCGAACCTGGGCCCTCTGCATTGGGAGTGCAGAGTCTTAGCCACTGGACCACCAGGAAAGTCCCCCAAAATAATTTCTTAGTTAAGAAATTTTCCCAATTAGATGGACCGAATCAAAGGAACAGGTCAACCATTATGGAAGCAGGGTCAGACACCGTGTGATATTGTCAGATACTCTGGAAAAAGCACAGACCATACTGTAACCCTGTGACCAAGTCATGACCAACCATTCAACTGCAATCCAGATGGCTGCTGTGTGTGTGTGCACATGCACTCTCACTACACACACACTTAGAGGGTGTGGCTGGGGAATAAAAGATGTATTCAATGAAAACGTCTTTTTGTAACTCCATCCTTCATAAATTGAGGTAATGAATAAATTATAGCAATATCTGGTAACTTGTACACAGCAATATTCAACAAATATTTCCTTATTACCTGAAATTTCAATGTTTATTATGCAATAAAACTACCTTGACATGTTAAAAAACAAAGTATAAAATCCCACTGCAAAGAAAAAAAAATCCTAAACACTTCTCCTAAATCATTCGATAAAGGGTATTTCTGAGAGATAAATTTCTTTTCCATATTAAAGGTTCCTAAACTTTTAAAGTGTCAATGAATATTTTTACTAAGAGCAAAGCAGTCTTATTAGATGCATTTTTTTCAAACACTTCATAGATATAAGTTGTTTCTAATGGAAAATGCAAGTGATGAGTCAACAAAATAATTTTGCAGGCAGTTTGAAAATGGCAGGTACAAACCTTGAATCATATCCCCAGTGCATAGCATAGATTTTAGCTAGGTGACCCCTCAGCGTACGTCTCGTTCGCATTTGTATTCGACCCACGGAATCCATATTTGACGTGATCTTTAGGAAGTGATGAGAATGTTATTCTTTAGCTTAGACACAGCTCAAAAAATAAAGCAGAAACAATTAATTCGCACTAAAGTAGACATAAAATAAATGGACAGTTACTGAAGATATTTTAATATAAATAATTCCCATGATGCCCAATAAAAAGTAGGATTTATTTGCACACCTTCCAATAAGAACATCTTCTGTAGAGAATAAGTTAAAAAACAGACATACCGTCCAACCTTAGTAAAAAAAACAGCCACAAATAAAAAGCTAATATGATCAAATAGCAAAATATTTATAATTTTAACTAAAGAAAGCGAATTTTTGATTTAAATAGCACATAAAATATCCTTAATAAAAATGAGCAATTTTAATTAATGAAACTTTCCTAATAGTTTATATAAGGAAAAAAACTTAATCAGGGCATATCAAAAAAGAAGCAGAAGCTACCTAAAAAAGAAATGTATATTATACGAATCTACGTATTTTTATAGTATTTACTTTTTCACAGACTTTCATTTTCACAAGTATGTTTTAAAAGGCTCTTGAACAGCAACTGACAAATTACAAAGCCTTTTAAATAGAGAGCTCATTTTTCTTTCAATTAAATACCAATAAATAGAATCTGTCATTTGCATCATCAAGCTATTTTATGCAAATTAGTAAAAGAAACTGAGGAAGAAAACTTTACCTGAACAAGTGTTGCATCGTTACATGCTTTCCTAGCATCCTGAAATAAAGATGATTATACATTTAGACATGGAAATCCTAGATATGATTTAAAATAAGGTTTTCATTGGAAATGCATATTTGAAATACACTCCTTAGTGTACTACACAATCTTTATTTTTAAAAGGCTTATTGAGAAAATTCACGTAACATAAAATTAACCACTTTAGTCATTTTAATGCGTGCAGCTGGAATGGTTAGGATATTGACAATGTTGGGCAACCATCACCACTACCTAACTACAGAACATTTTCATCACGCCCAAAAAAAGAAACCCTTTACTTTCCAATTCCCTCTTCCCCCACCGCCAGGTGATCACTAATTTACTTTCTAGTGGATTTACCCATTCAGGACAATGCACACAAATGGAATCATACAGTACATGACTTTTGTGTGTCTGGCTTCCTTCATTTACATGTAATGTTCTGAAGGTTCATTCATGTTGTATCATGTGTCAGTAGTTCATTCCTTTTTATGGCTAATATGTCATTGTATGAATATATTACATTTTGTTTATCCATTAATTAACTGGATGGACATTTATGCTGTTTCTACTTGTGGTTTTATGATTAATGATTACTCATATACAAGTTTTTGTGTGTATGTATGTTTTCAATTCTCCTGGGCATACAACTAAAAGTAGACTTGGTGGGTGAGGTAATTATGTTTACATCTCATCTGTTTATTTTGGGTTTTATTTCTATTGCTTTAGGAGACTGACCTAAGAAAACACTGTTATGATTTATGTCAGAGAATATTTTTGCCCATGCTCTCTTGCAGGAGTATTATGGTATAATGTATTATATCTAAGTCAGAGAAAATGACTTTAAAATATAGACTGTTACAAGAGACAAAGAAGGACACTACATAATGATAAAGGGATCAATCCAAGAAGAAGATACAATAATTGTAAATATAAATGCACCCAACATAGGAAAACTTCAACAAATAAGCCAAACATGCTAACAGTCATACAAGGAGAAGTCGACAGTAACACAATCATCATTGGGAACTTTAACACCTCAGTTACAGCAATGGACAGGTCATCCAGACAGAGAATCAATAAGGAAAAAGAGGCCTTAAATGACACGTTAGATCAAATGGACTGAACTGATATTTATGGAGCATTTACCTTCCCACCAACAGTGCAGAAGTGTTCCCTTTTCTCCATACCTTCTATAGCGTTTGTTCTTTGTAGATTTTTTGATGGTGGCCATTCTGACTGTTACGAGATAATACCTCACTGTAGTTGTGATTTGTATTTCTCTAATTATTAGCAATGCTGACCATCTTATCATGTGCCTTTTAGCCATCTCTCTGTCTTCTTTGGAGAAATCTCTATTTACATCTTTCATCATTTGCATGGGTTGTTTATTTCTTTGATATTGAGCTATAAGAACACTTTATATAATTTGGAGATTAATCCCATGTTGACTGCTTCATTCGTAAATATTTTCTCCCATGCTGTGAGTTGTCTTTCATTTTGTTTATGGCTTCTTTTGCTGTACAAAACTTTTAATTAGGTCCCACTTGTGTTAGAGAATGTTCTAATTTCATTCTTTTCCATGTAGCTGTTCAAGTCTTCCCAGCACCACTTATTGAAGAGGCTGTCTTTTCTCCACTGTATATTCTTGCCTCATTTGTTGTACATTAATTTTTAGAGAAATGCAAATCAAAACTAAAATGAGATACCACCTCACACGAGTTAAGAAAGGGCATCACGCAAAAGTCCACAAACAATGAATGCTGACGTGGGTGTGGAGAAAAGGGAACCCTCCTACACTGTTGGTGAGAATATAAATTGGTACAGCCACCACAGAGAACAGTATGGAGGTTCCTTAAAAAACTAAAAATAGAACTAGCAAATACTCCAGCATTCCACTCCTGGACATATATCCAGAGAAAATCGTAATTCAGCAAGATACATGCACAGACTTCCCTGGTGGTTCAGCAGTTAAGAAACCACCCACCACTGCAGGGTGCATGGGATCAGTCCCTGCTCTGGGAAGATTCTACATGCCAAGAGGTAACTAAGTCCGTGTGCCACAACTACTGAGCCTGCGTGCAGCAACTACTGAAGCTCGTGCACCCTACTGAGAGAGTCCATCCTTCAGTTCAGTTCAGTCGCTCAGTCATGTCCGACTCTCTGAGACCCCACGGACTGCGGCACACCAGGTTTCCCAGTCCATCATCAACTCCCGGAGCTTATTCATACTCCTGGCCATCGAGTCAGTGATGCCATCCAACCATCTCATCCTGTGTCGTCCCCTTCTCCTCCTGCCTTCAATCTTTCCCACCATTAGGGTCTTTTCCAATAAGCCAGTCAGTTCTTCACATCAGGTGGCCAAAGTATTGGAGCTTCAGGTTCAGCATCAGTCCTTCCAATGAATATTCACGACTGATTTCCTTTACGATGGACTGGTTTAATCTCCTTGTAGTCCAAGAGACTCTCAAGAGTCTTCTCCAACACCACAATTCAAAAGCATCAATTCTTCAGTGCTCAGCTTTATAGTTCATCTCTCACATCCATACACGACTACTGGAAAAACCATAGCTTTGACTACACAGACCTTTGTCAGCAAGGTAATGTCTCTGTCTAAGTTAGTCATAGCTTTCCTTCCAAGGAGCAAGCGTCTTGTAATTTCATGGCTGCAGCCACCATCTGCAGTGATTTTAGAACCTCCCAAAATAAAGTCTCTCATTGTTTCCATTGTTTAGCCATTCATTTGCCATGAAGTTATGGGACCAGATGCCAGGATCTTAGTTTTCTGAATGTTGAATTTTAAGCCAACTTTTTCACTCTCCTCTTTTCATCAAGAGGCTCTTTAGTTCTTCTTCACTTTCTGCCATAAGGGTGGTGTCATCTGTATAACTGAGGTTATTGATATTTCTCCAAGCAATCTTCATTCCAGCTTGTGCTTCATCCAGCCCAGCATTTCACATGATGTACTTTGCATATAAGTTAAATAAGCAGGGTGACAATATACAGCCTTGACATACTCCTTCCTTTCCCTATTTGGAACCAGTCTGTTGTTCCATGTCCGGTTCTACATACAGATTTCTCAGGAGGCAGTAAAGGTGGTTGGTATTCCCATCTCTTGAAGAATTTTCCACAGTTTGTTGTGATCTACACAGTTAAAGGCTTTGGCATACTCAATAAAGCTGAAATAGATGTTTTCCTGGAACTCTCTTGCTTCTTTGATGATCCAACAGATGTTGGCAATTTGATCTCTGGTTCCTCTGCCTTTTCTAAATCCAGCTTGAACATTTGGAAGTTCATCGTTCATGTACTGTTGAAGCCTAGCTTGGAGAATTTTGAGCATTACTTTCCTAGCATGTGAGATGAGTGCAATTGTATGGTAGTTTGAACATTCTTTAGCATTGCCTTTCTTTGGGATTGGAATGAAAACTCAACAGTGGCCTCCGGACTGGAAAAGGTCAGTTTTCATTCCAATCTCAAAGCTCATCCTTAGGTAGGTTGATAAGTAGTCTGGGGCCCTTGAGGAGGAAAAGGTCTAGGGCCCGTGAATAGGAGAAATGGGTCTGAGGTTCTCAAGGAGGAGAAAAGGACTTTTTTTCTACATTGCTTTGTATTAGTCAACATAACAATGTATCTTGCTTAAGGACATGTTCCTCCTTAACAAGAACCTTCTGACTAATCTTGTTAAGATGTATGTTGTGGGAGTGGGTCTGGTCAGATCAGATCAGAAGCTCAGTCATGTCCGACTCTTTGCGACCCCATGAACTGCAGCACGCCAGGCCTCCCTGTCCATCACCAACTCCTGGAGGTCACTCAGACTCACATCCATCAAGTCAGTGATGCCATCCAGCCATCCCATCCTCTGTCGTCCCCTTCTCCTCCTGCCCCCAATCCCTCCCAGCATCAGAGTCTTCTCCAATGAGTCAACTCTTCGCATGAGGTGGCCAAAATACTGGAGTTTCAGCTTTAGCATCAATCCTTCCAAAGCAATCCCAGGGCTGATCTCCTTCAGAATGGACTGGTTGGATCTCCTTGCAGTCCAAGGGACTCTCAAGAGTCTTCTCCAACACCACAGTTCAAAAGCATCGATTCTTCGGCGCTCAGCCTTCTTCACAGTCCAGCTCACACATTCACATGTGACCATAGGAAAGACCATAGCCTTGACTAGGCGAACCTTTGTTGGCAAAGTAATATCTCTGCTTTTGAATATGCTATCTAGGTTGGTCATAACTTTCCTTCCAAGGAGTAAGTGTCTTTTAATTTCATGGCTGCAGTCACCATCTGCAGTGATTTTGAAGCCCAGAAAAATAAAGTCTGACACTGTTTCCACTGTTTCTCCATCTATTTCCCATGTAGTGATGGGACCAGATGCCATGATCTTCATTTTCTGAATGTTGAGCTTTAAGCCAATTTTTTCACTCTCCTCTTTCACTTTCATCAAAGGTGAAAGAGAAGGCTTTAGTTCCTCTTCACTTTCTGCCATCAGGGTGGTGTCATCTGCATATCTGAGGTTATTGATATTTCTCCCAGCAATCTTGATTCCAACTTCTGTTTCTTCCAGTCCAGCGTTTCTCATGATGTACTCTGCATATAAGTTAAATAAACAGGGTGACAATATACAGCCTTGACGTACTCCTTTTCCTATTTGGAACCAGTCTGTTGTTCCATGTCCAGTTCTAACTGTTGCTTCCTGACCTGCATACAGATTTCTCAAGAGGCAGATCAGGTGGTCTGCTATTCCCATCTCTTTCAGAATTTTCCACAGTTTATTGTGATCTACACAGTCAAAGGCTTTGGCATAGTCAATAAAGCAGAAATAGATGTTTTTCTGGAACTCTCTTGCTTTTTCCATGATCCAGCTGATGTTGGCAATTTGATCTCTGGTTCCTCTGCCTTTTCTAAAACCAGCTTGAACATCAGGAAGTTCACAGTTCACATATTTCTGAAGTCTGGTTTGCAGAATTTTGAGCATTACTTTACCAGCGTGTGAGATGAGTGCAATTGTGCAGTAGTTTGAGCATTCTTTGGCATTGCCTTTCTTTGGGATTGGGATGAAAACTGACCTTTTCCAATCTTGTGGCCACTGCTGAGTTTTCCAAATTTGCTGGCATATTTAGTGCAGCACTTTCACAGCATCATCTTTCAGGATTTGGAATAGCTCAACTGGAATTCCATCACCTCCACTAGCTTTGTTCCTAGTGATGCTTTCTAAGGCCCACTTGACCTCACATTCCAGGATGTCTGGCTCTAGGTCAGTGATCACACCATCATGATTATCTGGGTCGTGAATATCTTTTTTGTACAGTTCTTCTGTGTATTCTTGCCACCTCTTCTTAATATCTTCTGCTTCCGTTAGGTCCATACCATTTCTGTCCTTTATCGAGCCCATCTTTGCATGAAATGTTCCTTTGGTATCTCTGATGTTCTTGAAGAGATCCCTAGTCTTTCCCATTCTGTTGTTTTCCTCTATTTCTTTGCATTGATCGCTGAAGAAGGCTTTCTTATCTCTTCTTGCTATTCTTTGGAACTCTGCATTCAGATGTTTATATCTTTCCTTTTCTCCTTTGCTTTTCGCTTCTCTTCTTTTCACAGCTATTTGTAAGGCCTCCCCAGACAGCCATTTTGCTTTTTTGCATTTCTTTTCCATGGGGATGGTCTTGATCCCTGTCTCCTGTACAATGTCACGAACCTCATTCCATAGTTCATCAGGCACTCTATCTATCAGATCTAGGCACTTAAATCTATTTCTCACTTCCACTGTATAATCATAAGGGATTTGATTTAGGTCATACCTGAATGGTCTAGTGGTTTTCCCTACTTTCTTCAATTTAAGTCTGAATTTGGCAATAAGGAGTTCGTGGTCTGAGCCACAGTCAGCTCCTGGTCTTGTTTTTGCTGATTGTATAGAGCTTCTCCATCTTTGGCTGCAAAGAATATAACTGATCTGATTTTGGTGTTGACCATCTGGTGATGTCCATGTATAGAGTCTTCTCTTGTGTTGTTGGAAGAGGGTATTTGCTATGACCAGTGCATTTTCTTGGCAAAACTCTTAAGTCTTTGCCCTGCTTCATTCCGTATTCCAAGGCCAAATTTGTCTGTTACTCCAGGTGTTTCTTGACTTCCTACTTTTGCATTCCAGTCCCCTATAATGAAAAGGACATCTTTTTTGGGTGTTAGTTCTAAAAGGTCTTGTAAGTCTTCATAGAACCGTTCAACTTCAGCTTCTTCAGCATTACTGGTTGGGGCATAGACTTGGATTACTGTGACATTGAATGGTTTGCCTTGGAAATGAACAGAGATCATTCTATTGTTTTAGAGATTGCATCCAAGTACTGCATTTCGGACTCTTTTGTTGACCATGATGGCCACTCCTTTTCTTCTGAGGGATTCCTGCCCACAGTAGTAGATATAATGGTCCTCTGAGTTAAATTCACCCATTGCAGTCCATTTCAGTTCGCTGATTCCTAGAATGTCAACATTCACTCTTGCCATCTCTTGTTTGACCACTTCCAATTGGCCTTGATTCATGGACCTGACATTCCAGGTTCCTATGCAATATTGTTCTTTACAGCATCGGACTTTGCTCCTATCACCAGACACATCCACAGCTGGGTATTCTTTTTGCTTTGGCTCCATCCCTTCATTCTTTCTGGAGTTATTTCTCCATTGATCTCCAGTAGCATATTGGGCCCCTACTGAGCTGGGGAGTTTCCCTTTCAGTATCCTATCATTTTGTGTTTTCATACTGTTCATGGGGTTCTCAAGGCAAGAATACTGAAGTGGTTTGCCATTCCCTTCTCCAGCGGATCACACCCTGTCAGATCTTACCTGGGTCTGGTAAGATCTTTCTATTGTTAGTTCTAGTCCTGTTATCTTATATTGTGGGAGTGGGTCTGGTAAAACCCTTATTGTAACAAGGTATAAAGCTCCCATGCAAAGACTAGGAGAAGCAGGGCACTCTCTGTCCCCCTTCTGATGTCTATGTCAGTCTTCTCTGTCCCCTTTGATATTTTAATAAAAGTCTGCTACACAAAAGCTCCTGAGTGATCAAGCCTGGTCCCTGGTCCCAAAGCTAACTCTGGAGATCACGAATCCGACATCGTTCACCATAAGCTATCACTATGCTCCACAACAAGAGAAGCCCACGCACTGCAACCAGATAGTAGCCCCTGCTCGCCACAACTAGAGAAAAAGCCTGCACACAGTAACAAAGACCCAGTGCAGCCAAAAATAAATAAAAACTTTTAAAAGATACAGGCATGTCAATGTTCACTGCAGCACCATTTACAATAGCCAACACATGCAAACAACCTAGATGTCCATCAATAGATAAATGGATAAAGAAGAGATGGTACATATATATACAATGGAGTATTATTCATCCATAACAAACACTGAAATAAGGCCATTTGCAACAACAACAATGGACCTAGAGATTAGAGATTATCATACTAAGTGAAGTAAGTCAGACAGAGAAAGACAAATATTGTATGATATGTGGAATCTAAAAAGATTACAGGGAATCCCCTGGCAGTCCAGTGGTTAGGACTCTGATTGCCCACTTCAGGGGACATGGGTTCAATCTCTGGTCAGGGAATTAAGATCCTGTATGCCACACAGCCTGGCCAAAAAAAAAAAAAGACGATTACAGATGAACCTATTTACTAAACAGAAAAAGACTCACAGACTTAAAAAAAAAAAAAAAGTATGCTTCCCAAACAGGAAAGATGAAGGGAGAGGGATAAATTAGGAGTTTCAGATTAATACATACACACTATTATATATAAACTAGATCATCAACAGAGGCCTACTGCATAGCACTCGAATCTCTACTCATTATTCTGTAATAACCTATATGGGAAAAGAATCTTGAAATGATTGGATATGTTAGGTAGGAAGTTAGGCATGAGCGATGAGGGATGGCCTAGGTGAAAAGGATGCAAGCTAACCTTAAACCCCATCCCAGACATGCCCAGGGGAGCTCACAGATATACTACAAAAATAACCACAGTGACTTTTCCAACTTCTCACAAGCGCCTTAGGCACAGAGTGGATACAAACTAAGCACAGGGGCTTACTCAAGTAACCTTAGGCAGCTAAGAAGCCATTAAGGATTTATTAATGTTCCATACATACATACATCTGGTAACAACAGACTGAATTATGGGAAGACATGTGCAACAGAGCCTGTTGTTATATAGCCTGCAACTGTCAATCAGACTTGCATATGTCCATTTGCATTCCCTTTCCTGACTGGTGGTGGTTAAAGCCCTATTTTGCATTGGGCAGAACCAAAGGAGAGGGGAAGTATAAAAAAGGGAAACCTTTTGACTTGTCTGAGGTCAGCCTGCTCCCATGTCTAGGGAGTGTCTGTTTAATAAAAGTTCTGTCTGCTTGAGCTGTAACTGAGGTATAACTTGCCTGTTGTTTTAAATCATTTAGTCTACCACTCCAAATTTTTGTTGCAATGAGATAAGAACAGAGGGAGAGAAATAAACCAACCTGACAGAAAGATAATCAGTTTGCTGTATACCTGAAATTAACACGGTCATTGTAAATCAATTATACCCCAATAATAAAATTAAACTAAAAGTAAAAACAGACACATCACTTGACTCAGCAATTCCATTCCTGAGTATTTATCTAAAAAAACCCTGAAAACACTACTTTAAAAAGATACATGTATCCCAATGTTCATAGCAGCATTTTTTATAATTGCCAAGATATGAAAACAATCTAAATGCCTGACAACAGATGATGCATAAAGAAAATACACACACACATATACACATATAATGGAATACTACTCAGTCATAAAAAAGAATGAAAATTTGCCATTTGCAATAATATGGATGGACTTGGATGGTATCATGCTAAGTGAAATAAGCCAGAGAAACACTGTATGATATCACTTATATGTGTAATCTAAAGAATAAAACAAACTAGTGAATACAACAAAAAGGAAGACTTACAAATATAGAGAACAATTTAGCAGTTACTAGGGGGGAGAAGAGGTGGCAAGAATACACAGGAGAACTGTACAAAAAAGATCTTCATGAACCAGATGATTATGATGGTGTGTTCACTCACCTAGAGTCAGACATTCTGGAATATGAAGTCAAGTGGGCCTTAGGAAGCATCACTACGAACAAAGCTAGTGGAGGTGATAGAATTCCAGCTGAGCTATTTCAAATCTTAAAAGATGATGCTGTGAAAGTGCTGCACTCAATATGCCAGCAAATTTGGAAAACTCAGCAGTGGCCACAAAACTGGAAAAGGTCAGTTTTCATTCCAATCTCTAAGAAAGGCAATGCCAAAGAATGCTCAAACTACCGCACAATTGCACTCATCTCACACACTAGTAAAGTTAATGCTCAAAATTCTTCAAGCTAGGCTTCAACAGTATGTGAACCGTGAACTTCCAGATGTTCAAGCTGTGTTTAGAAAAGGCAGACGAGCCAGAAATCAAATTGCCAACATCCGCTGGATCATGGAAAAAGCAAGAGAGTTCGAGAAAAACATCTACTTCTGCTTTACTGACTATGCCAAAGCCTTTGACTGTGTGGATCACAACAAACTGAAAAATTCTGAAAGAGATGGGCATACCAGACCACCTGACCTGCCTCTTGAGAAATCTGTATGCAGGTCAGGAAGCAACAGTTAGAACTGGACATGGAACAATGGACTTGTTCCAAATAGGAAAAAGAGTACATCAAGGCTGTATATGGTCACCTTGCTTATTTAACTTCTATGCAGAGTACATCATGAGAAATGCTGGGCTGGAAGAAGGACAGGCTGCAATCAAAATTGCTGGGAGAAATATCAATAACCTCAGATATGCAGATGACACCACCCTTATGGCAGAAAGTGAAGAGGAACTAAAAAGCCTCTTGATGAAAGTGAAAGAGGAGAGTGAAAAAGTTAGCTTAAAGCTCAACATTCAGAAAACTAAGATCATGGCATCCAGTCCCATCACTTCATGGGAAATAGATGGGGAAACAGTGGAAACAGCAGCAGACTGTTTTTTTGCGCTCCAAAATCACTGCAGATGGTGACTGCAGCCATGAAATTAAAAGACGCTTACTCCTTGGAAGGAAAGTTATGACCAACCCAGATTGCATAATAAAAAGCAAAGAGATTACTATTTTCCAACAAAGGTCCGTCTAGTCAAGGCTATGGTTTTTCTAGTAGTCATGTGTGGATGTGAGAGCTGGACTATAAGGAAAGCTGAGTGCCAAAGAATTGATGCTTTTGAACTGTGGTGCTGGAGAAGACTCTTGAGAGTCCCTTGGACTGCAAGGAGATCCAACCAGTCCATCCTAAAGGAGATCAGTCCTAAATATTCATTGGAAGGACTGATGCTGAAGCTGGAATTCCAATACTTTGGCCATCTCATGCGAAGAACTGACTCATTTGAAAAGACCCTGATGCTGGGAAAGATTAAAGGCAGGAGAAGAAGGGGATGACAGAGGATGAGATGGTTGGATGGCATCACCAACTCAATGGACATGAGCCTGGGTAAATTCCGGGAGTTGGTGATGGACAGGAAGGCCTGGTGTGCTGCAGTCCATGGGGTCGCAAAGAGTCGGACACGACTGAGAGACTGAACTGACTGAACTGAGTGGGGAGAAGAAAGGAGAGAGGGACAAGATACGTGCTGGAAATTCAGAGGTGTAAACTACTGTGTATAAAAAAGTTACAAGGATGCATTGTACAACACAAGGAATAGAACCAATATTTTATAATAATTATAAATAGAATATAACTTGTAAAAGTTATGATTCACTACACTATACATCTGAAACAAAATAGTGTACAACTACATCTCAATTAAAAAATTTAATTAAAAACTATAACACTTCTTTAAAATATTTTGCAAGTATACTATATACAGATGCTATTAGAAATGAAATACTTTAGCTCTAACATGATAAAAACATATGACATGTCAGGAAAATAACTTTTTATATAATAAGTCACATCTATATTTTATATTAAAAGCAAATTCCCTACCGGTTATCAGGTATTTACGCTTAAGTATTATAGGGTAGCCTTTCAAAGAGACCTTAAATTTTTACACAAACTGAAAAGAATTATTAAAAGGCAAAAATCAATGTAACAAAATAAGTAAAAGCAAGCAAAGGACATGTTTAATAACCAATAAAATGTTTTAACGGAGAAGGAAATGGCAACCCACTCCAGTATTCTTGCCTGGAAAATTCCATGGATAGAGGAGCCAGGTAGGCTATAGTCCATGGGGTCGCAAAGAGTTGGATATGACTAAGCAACACACACACACACAAAATGTTTTAAATCAAGTTTATCAGTTAATAATAAATTTAGAAGATTCATATAGATGGGAAAGTGAAAGTGAAAGTCACTCAGGGTGTCCAGCTCTTTGCGACCCCATGGACTATACAGTCCACGGAATTCTTCAGGCCAGAATACTAGAGTGGGTAGCCTTTCCCTTCTCCAGGGGATTTTCCCAACCCAGGGATAGAACCCAGATCTCCCACATTGCAGGTGGATTCTTTATCAGCCACAAGAGAAGCCCAAGAATACTGGAGTGGGTGGTCTATCCTTTCTCCAACAGATCTTCCCCAACAGATCTTTGTTGCATTAGCCTGCAACAAATGCTAAATGGATATATAATCTTTTTGGTGGCTTTGACCTATTTATAAACACTCAGAATATTTCTATATAAAGGTGTTCATAAGTAGTTACACAAACATATGATTTGATTCTCTCATTCTCAGTCTAATTGTGGGTTTAGAAACCTGATTTGGCAGGGAATAATTTAGCCCACTCTCCTACAATGAAAAGAACTTCCAGAAATGACAGTGATGGCCTGAGCCATGTCCAAAAATGGCGCAGTTGAAGACTAAAATCTATAAAAAGAGCTTTCTAATTTTAAGCTTTATGAAAATGAACTATCATTGTTTAGGTTATTTTTCTTAATCCAGTCATTCAATAAAAAATGTCTGTTGTACACTGTGTCAGGTACTACTCTAGGCACCATGGAAACAGAAGCAGACCCAAAATCCCTGCCCTCACAGACCTAACCTTAATATTAACAATTAAAACACTGCAAGTAAACATTATTAAACTTAGTCTAATGAACAGTTATATTCACTATAAAACTGAATATAAGGGATTCATTCCCAATTAACAGCTGAATTTCTTACTGTCCATCTTAAGAAATGCAAGCTCTGCCTGATAGTAACAGCTTGGCAAAGTAAGAGAAAAGTGTTGCTTCTCACTCCAAATCAAACGAGCAGAAATTACAAAAGAAAATCTATGTTTTTTCTGTTTCTGTTTTTTTCAATTTAAAATGAATCAATGATACTCACATATAAAACACAAAATTTTTTAATGAATCATATATTGTACCAAATAGCATATATTTCTATTATGTCATGTGTTTTTACCTTAGTTAAATATACAGTTAAGTTATATTTCTGGAATTAAGAGAGACAAAAAGGGAAGGAAGAAAGGATTTTCAAGTATAGCATGACATTAAACTGAAAAGTACGCTGTATTTTACATATATGTGGTTACTTGAAATCATATACAATGATTCAGTGAGCTATATGCTCATGATATTCTACTTGGATGCTGGTGAGATATAGAGATGATTAAGTCACAGAATTTTCCAGTCAGACGCGGGTGGTGGAGGCAGACACGCACAAGGAACTATGATACAAAGCAAGCTGCAGTCAACCCTATAACACAAACCTAAAAACCTGTACAAAGAACGTACTGGCATTGGTCTAAGTCCTCCACGTGTCATTTGTTTCATTCTTCTCCATAGACCTATATGCGTTCGTACTCATACTCTACACAAAGATACTGAGCATCAAACAATCTGTAAATGTGTCCTGACCACAACGTAATTAAAAGATGGAATCCATGTACTTTTCCATCAGGCCATGCTGCCTTCCAGCAACAGAAAAAGAAATACAAGTGGAGGACTTTGAGGTGGCTTTTTAGGATTCAAAGAATAGAAGTCCCAGGAGCAAAATTAGAGCAGACAAGTATAATTCCAGGCAGAGTAAAAGATTTGGAAAAAAGCAAGAAAGCAGAAAAGAGCAGTGCATGCTCAGGGAATGGCAACGAAGTCACGTGGCTACAGCGCAGGCCACAAAGCCGGATCTTAGACCCGGCTGGGAGGCAGGCCCGGAGTGGTGCCTATGGTGGCAACAAAGCCACGTGGCTACAGCGCAGGCCACAAAGCCGGATCTTAGACCCGGCTGGGGGGCAGGCCCGGAGTGGTGCCTATGGTGGCAACAAAGTCACGTGGCTACAGCGCAGGCCACAAAGCCGGGTGTTAGACCTGGCTGGGAGGCAGGCCCGGAGTGGTGCCTGTGGTGGCAACAAAGTCACGTGGCTACAGCGCAGGCCACAAAGCCGGGTGTTAGACCCGGCTGGGAGGCAGGCCCGGAGTGGTGCCTGTGGTGGCAACAAAGTCACGTGGCTACAGCGCAGGCCACAAAGCCGGGTGTTAGACCCGGCTGGGAGGCAGGCCCGGAGTGGTGCCTGTGGTGGCAACAAAGTCACGTGGCTACAGCGCAGGCCACAGAGCCGGGTGTTAGACCTGGCTGGGAGGCAGGCCCGGAGTGGTGCCTATGGCACCAGTTCTGGAACCAAAATACAGCTGGTTTGAGTCCTGGATCTACCACTTCTAAGTTATGTTACCTTCACAAGTTTCTTGATCTCACTGAGGCTCAGTTTCCTCAACTACAAAATGAAGTAGGACCACCTACCTCACAGGGTCACTACGAGAACTAAATGAAATTGACATGTGACCAAATAATTGGCCAAGCACTTCAGACAAGAACATCACGAGAAATGAAAACTGCACGCTGACATCCACGATGAACAGAGATTCAAAAATCCTCAACAAAATATTAGCAAACCGAATTCAACAATACATCAACAGGATCATACACCATGATCACATGGGATTTATTCAAGGGATGTAGGTACGGTTCAATACCCACAAATCAATGTGATATAACACATTAACAAAATGAAGGATAAATATCATACAGTTATCTCAACACATGCAGAAAAAGCTTTTGAAAAAATTCAATATCCATTTATGGTTAAAAAAGAAAAACATCTCAACAAAGTGGACATAGATGGAATGTATCTCAACATGATAAATATGACACATACAATACCGTACATATGTAACATCATACTCAATGGTGAAAAGCTTAAAGCTTTTCCTCTAAGATCAGGAGCAAGACACAGATGCCCACTCTTGCTACTTTGATTCAGCATAGTATTGCAAGTCGAAACAGAAATAAAACAAAGGGCATTAAAACTTGACAGAAGTAAAACTATCACTACTTGCAAATAACATGATATTACAAACAGAAAACACTAAAGACTCAATCAAAAACTGAGTACTAATAAAGGAATTTGGTAACGTTGCATATATATAGAAATATGTAACATATAATTACACAAAAATATACAAAATAATTGCTTGCTAGTTGCTAAGTCGCTTCAGTCGTGTCCGACTCTGAGCGAAGCCATAGACAGAAAGAAGCTCACCAGGCTCCCCCGTCCCTGGGATTCTCCAGGCAAGAATACTGGAGTGGGTTGCCATTTCCTTCTCCAATGCATGAAAGTGAAAAGTGAAAGTGAAGTCGCTTAGTCGGTCCGACTCTTAGCGACCCCATGGACTGGAGCCCACCAGGATCCTCCGTCCATGGAATTTTCCAGGCAAAAGTACTGGGGTGGGGTGCCATTGCCTTCCCCTTAATACAAAATAATTAAGTATATATAAATCTGCTGCGTTTCTATACACTAATAACGAACTATCAGAAAGAGAAATTAAGAAAACAATCCCATTTACAATTACATCAAACAGGATAGAATCACCTGGAAATAAATTTATCCAAGAATATAAAAGACCTGTGGGCTTCCCAGAGGGTGCAGTGGTAAAGAATCTGCCTGCCAACGCAGGAGGCGCAGGAGACGCGACATGCAGGTTCGATCCCTGTGTCAGGAAGATCCCCTGGAGGAGGAAATGGCAACCCACTCCAGTATTCTTGCCTGGGAAATGCCATGGACAGAGGAGCCTGGCAGGCTACAGTTCACGGGGTCACAAAGAGTCGGACACGACTGAGCGACTGAGCACACAAAAGACCCGTACAGCGCAAACTAAGATGCTGATGAGAGAGACTGAGGACGACACGGATAAACGGAAAGATATTCTGCACTCAATGGATTGGAAGAATATTGTTAAAATGTCCATACTACCAAAAACAATCTAGATTCAATGCAATCCCTATCAAAATCCCAATATCATTTTTCAAAGAAACAGAACATATAATCCTAAGATTTGTATAAAACCAGAAAAGACGCCAATGCAGTCTTGAGAAAGAACAAAGCTGGAGGTATCACATGTCTTGATTTCCAAGCATTAACATACTACAAATCTATAGTAATCAAAATAATATAATACTAGCACAAAAACAGACACATAGATCAATGGAACAGAATAGGGAGCACAGAAACACACCCATACATATATGATCAATTAATTTACAACTCAGGAGCCAAGAATATATAGGGAGGAAAAGACAGTTTCTTCAATAAGTGGTGTTGGGAAAACTGGACAGCTACATGCAAAAGAATGAAACTGGACCACTATCTTACACCATCTTTCCAAAAAAGACATATAGATGGTTCAACAGATATGTGAAAACTTGCTCAAATCACTGATCATCAGGGAAACGAAAATAAAAACCACAATAAGATAGTATCTCACATCTGTCAGAATGGCTATCATCAAAAAGAGGACTTCCCTAGAGGTCCAGAGGCTGACTTTGTGCTTCCAGTGCAGGCGGCATGGGTTCCATCCTTGACTGGGGAACTAAGAGCCTACATGCTGCATAGTGCAGCATGTATAAAATAAAATATAAAATAAAATATATAATACATAAAAATATACAAAATAAAATAATATGTAAATATAAATATAAAAATATATAAAATACATAAAATAAAATATAAAAATTAAAAAAATAAAACAAAAAACAAAACAAAATTTTTTAAGAGAGACAGAATAACAAGTGTCGCGGATGTGGAGAAAAGAGAAACTTGAGTGCTGTTAGTGGGAATGTAAATTGTTGCAGCCACTATGGAAAATAGTATATTAGTATATAGGTTCCTCAGAAAATTATAAAAAGAACCACCATATTATCTAGCAGTTCCACTTCTAGGTATTTATCTAAAGAAAACAAAAATCTTAAACAGATACACTCGTACTGGCACAAAGACAGAAATATAGATCAATGGAACAAAATAGAAAGCCTAGAGATAAATCCACGCACATATGGACACTTATCTTTGACAAAGGAGGCAGGAATATACAATGGATTAAAGACAATCTCTTTAACAAGTGGTGCTGGGAAAACTGGTCAACCACTTGTAAAAGAATGAAACTAGAGCACTTTCTAACACCATACACAAAAACAAACTCAAAACGGATTAGAGATCTAAACATAAGACCAGAAACTATAAAACTCCTAGAGGAGAACACAGGCAAAACACTCTCCAACATACATCACAGCAGGATCCTCCATGACCCACCTCCCAGAATATTGGAAATAAAATAAAAAATAAACATATGGGACCTAATTAAACTTAAAAGCTTCTGCACAACAAAGGAAACTATAAGCAAGGTGAAAAGACAGCCTTCAGAATGGAAGAAAATAACAGCAAATGAAGCAACTGACAAACAACTAATCTCAAAAATATACAAGCAACTCCTACAGCTCAATTCCAGAAAAATAAATGACCCAATCAAAAAATGGGCCAAAGAAGACATACAGATGGCTAACACACACATGAAAAGATGCTCAACATCACTCATTATCAGAGAAATGCAAATCAAAACCACTATGAGGTACCATTTCACACCAGTCAGAATGGCTGCGATCCAAAAGTCTACAAGCAATAAATGCTGGAGAGGGTGTGGAGAAAAAGGAACCCTCTTACACTGTTGGTGGGAATGCAAACTAGTACAGCCACTATGGAGAACAGTGTGGAGATTCCTTAAAAAACTGGAAATAGAACTGCCTTATGACCCAGCAATCCCACTGCTGGGCATACACACTGAGGAAACTAGAATTGAAAGAGACACGTGTACCCCAATGTTCATTGCAGCACTGTTTATAACAGCCAGGACATGGAAGCAACCTAGATGTCCACCAGCAGACGAATGGATAAGAAAGCTGTGGTACATATACACAATGGAGTATTACTCAGCCATTAAAAAGAATGCATTTGAGTCAGTTCTAATGAGGTGGATGAAACTGGAGCCTATTATACAGAGTGAAGTAAGCCAAAAATAAAAACACCAATACAGTATACTAATGCATATATATGGAATTTAGAAAGATGGTAACAATAACCCTGTATACGAGACAGCAAAAGAAACACAGATGTATAGAATAGTCTTTTGGACTCTGTGGAAGAGGGAGAGGGTGGGATGATTTGGGAGAATGGCATTGAAACATGTATAATATCATATATGAAACGAGTCACCAGTCCAGGTTCGATGCACGATACCGGATGCCTGGGGCTGGTGCACGGGGACGACCCAGAGGGATGGTACGGGGGAGGGAGGAGGGAGGAGGGTTCAGGATGGGGAACACATGTATACCTGTGGTGGATTCATTTTGATATATGGCAAAACCAATACAATATTGTAAAGTTAAAAAATAAAATTAAATTAAAAAATATATACTCATCCCCATGTTCACTGCAGGATTACTTATAATAATCAACATATGGAAACAACCAAGGATCTGCTGACAGACGAAAGGACACACACGGTGGAATGTTACTCAGCCATAAAAAGAATATCTTGCCACTTGTGCTGACAACATGGATGGACCTTGAGGGCATTACACTAAAAGAGAAATATGTCAGACAGAGAAAGACAAATACCATACACTCTCACATGCTCAATCAAACAAACAAACAAACAAACCAAAAAAACACCCAAGCTTATAGATACAGAGAACAGAATTTTTTAAAATGAGATGGCCATATGACCAATGTGCTTGGCCCATCAGTCATTCCTGCTCAGGATCTGGAACAAGTGAGATAAGGAGATGCTGGAGAATCCATTCTGATGGTGGCAGCAAAATCTAACTCAGAGATTAGCCTATGAAGACTTCTCTGATCATCCCAGACAAAATAAATCCCCCTTTGACAGCTTTGTTTAGACACCTCAGGTATCCGTATCCACTCAAGTGTTCTCGTTCACATCTAAATCATTAACTTTCTGAATTCCTGGGAATAAGACTAGTTGCTCCTTGGAAGGAAAGTTATGACCAACCTAGACAGCATATTAAAAAGCAGAAACATTACTTTGCCAACAAGGGTCCATCTTGTCAAGGCTATGGTTTTTCCAGTGGTCATGTATGGATGTGACAGTTGGACTATAAAGAAAGCTGAACACCAAAGAATTGATGCTTTTGAACTGTGGTGTTGGAGAAGACTCTTGAGAGTCCCATGGACTGCAAGGAGATCCAACCAATCCATCCTAAAGGAGATCAGTCCCGAGTGTTCATTGGAAGGACTGATGTTGAAGCTGAAACTCCAATACTTTGGCCACCTGATGCAAAGAACTGACTCACTGGAAAAGACCCTGATGCTGGGAGAGATTGAAGGCGGGAGGAGAAGGGGACAACAGAGCATGAGATGGTTGGATGGCATCATCGACTTAATGGACATGAGTTTGGGTAAACTCCAGGAATTGGTGATGGACAGGGAGGCCTAGCATGCTGCGCTCCACAGGGTCACAAAGAGTCGGACACGACTGAGCAACTGAACTGAACTGAAGACTGGTTATAGTTTTAAAGGTCCACTCACATCAACCCTTTTCTACTGACTGTTCTTTACCCACCCCTTTTCTCTTCTACTCCCTTCCTCTCCTTCCTGTAATACCTCTGTATAGATTCTATAATTGTTCTTTTCTTTTTAATCTTCACTTTTAAATTAGGTAAGTATTCTGAAATTACTGCTGCAAAAGATTCATATCTCTTGTATTGGAGGATCACAGCAGTGTTCCAAGTTACTAATAATTTGGATTCTTCCTGCTTCATAATGAGGTTCTTCATTTCTAAGTTGTTTAACCTTTACTTTTCCCTGTGAAAAGAAGTAGGTAGCACCACACTACACACAATTTAGTCTCTCCTCTACCCTGCTCACCAAGAGGCTTCCTAAAAGATGGCATGTCTATACCCTTTCATGTTTATCTCTGCCTTCCTTGCTATTCCTCAGTCCAGAGAAGCATGTTTCCATTGTTCCAAAAGAAAGCAATGATGCTGTCCCTGTGGGAATATAAGATTTACAGTCTTAGAATTCTCCTTTTAGACCCTGTCCACACCCTGATATTTGATGACTTTCCCCCATTATATTAGGGTCTGAAGTTCTAAGTGTTTTTAAATTTTGTTAAAGATGAAGTTGTATTTGTTCCTCATGCTCTTTACTGTTTTGAGTTGATTTCTGAGAGTAAAGAAGACAGACATGACTTTATTATGCCACTGGACTTCCCAAGTGGCACAAGTGGTAAAGAACTCACCAGACAATGCAGGAGACAAAAGAGACACGGGTTCGATCCCTGGATTAGAAAGATCCTGTGGAGAAGGAAACGGCAACCCACTCCAGTATTCTTGCCTGGGGAATCCCACGGACAGAGGAGCCTGAAGGGCTACAGTCCTTGGGGTCGCAAAGAGTTGGACACAACTAAAGCAACTTAGAAGCAGCATTATGCCACTAATTATTTTTAACGTTTTTCTGCAATCTAACATTTTAGAGATTAATTTTCTAGTATATAATATCTGCCTCATTGTATTGCTGTTGTTCAGTCTGTCTAACTCCTTGAGACCCCACGGACTGCAGCACGCCAGGCTTCCCTGTCCTTGACCATGTCCTGGAGCTTGCTCAAACTCATGTCCATTGAGTTGATGATGCCATCCAACCATCTCATCTTCTGTCATCCCCCTTCTCCTTCTGCCTTCAGTCTTTCCCAGCATCAGGGTCTTTTCTAATGAGTTAGCTCTTCGTATCAGGTGGCCAAAGTATTGAAGTGTCAGCTTCAGCATCAGTCCTTCCAATGAATATTCAGGGTTGATTTCCTTTAGGATTGACTGATCTCCTTGCAGTCCAAGGGACTCTCAAAAGTCTTCTCCAACACCACAGTTCAAAAGCATCAATTCTGTGATTCCAAGTGTGTGAGTAGAAGATGATGTCAGCAGGGATTACATGTACAATATTAACCTCTTAGGGACAGAGAGGTCACTGGTCTACTTAGGTATTTGTTAGAAATGACTTTTAGAGTGTTCTTTAGAACACCAAGTGACCATTTCTCACTTCAAAAATTATTTAATATATCCAAACTAATATTCAAATTTTGTTCATCACTGCTGCTAAGTTGCTTTAGTTGTGTCCGACCCTGTGTGACCCCATAGACGGCAGCCCACCAGGCTTCCCCGTCCCTGGGATTCTCCAGGCAAGAACACTGGAGTGGGTTGCCATTTCCAGCTCCAATGCATGAATGTGAAAAGAGAAAGTGAAGTCGCTCAGTCGTGTCTCACTCTTAGTGACCCAATGGACTGTAGCCGACCAGGGTCCTCCATCCATGGGATTTTCCAGGCAAGAGCACTGGAGTGGGGTGCCACTGCCTTCTCCGTTGTTCATCACTAGTAGTTCATAAAAGTGTTAATAAAATTTCAAAATGAAAAAGTTTGCTCTTACCTGGATCTGATTCCGTAGCTGCTCGGCTTCCTGCCTCAGTTGTTCCAGCTCACTCATCCTTGAAGTTCCTCACAGTAGAAACTAACAAATGAAAGCCCTGTACAAAAGAGAAAGAGAAAGACTGATTGACTTCTCTATTTACATATTAATCTACTTTTTAAATTCTGACATATAATTGGTTCTTCTGAATCTCAAATGCAATCATTATTACTAGAACTTAAAATGGCTTAGTAAATACAGATCTAGATTATTTACTAAAGGATTTTATGGAGGAATGGGATGAGAGGATGGAAGACACACTGAATACTAGTATTCAAGACTAAATTATAGACAATTAGCACTAGAACTGGGGGAAGGCAATGGCACCCCATCCCAGTACTCTTGCCTGTAAAATCCCATGGATGGAGGAGCCTGCTAGGCTACAGTCCATGGGGTCGCTAAGAGTCGGACACGACTGAGCGACTTCACTTTCACTTTTCACGTTCATGCATTGGAGAAGGAAATGGCAACCCACTCCAGTATTCTTGCCTGGAGAATCCCAGGGACAGAGCCCAGTGGGCTGCCGTCTATGGGATCGCACAGAGACGGACACGACTGAAGCGACTTAGCAGCAGCAGCAGCAGCAGCAGCACTAGAACAGAGTCCAGTGAGAAATACTTTACAACAGTTCCAAAGGTACCAAGAGACATTCAGACCTCGATGCCTAAAAGGCACTTCAACTTACTTCAAAAGCGAACCCCACACCATCCTGGTCTTTCTCATCTCTGTAAATGGCAATTCTGTCCTTTCAATTGTTTAAGCCAAAAATCTGGGAGTCATCCTTAAGTTCTCTGTTTGGTTTCTTTTATATCCTACCTCTAATACACCAGCAAATCATGTCAGGCATTCTTTAAAAAAACATCCAGGATTTGACCACTCTCTGATTACTACCAAGGTAGTAGCAGCAGACTACCTTGGTCTGCTGCTGCTGCTAAGTTGCTTCAGTCGTGTCCGACTCTGTGCGACCCCAAAGATGGCAGCCCACCAGGCTCCCCTGTCCCTGGCATTCCCCAGGCAAGAACACTGGAGTGGGTTGCCATTTCCTTCTCCAATGCATGAAAGTGAAAAGTGAAAGTGAAGTTGCTCAGTCATGTCCGACTCTCAGCGACCCCACGGACTGCAGCCCACCAGGCTCCTCTGTCCATGGGATTTTCCAGGCAACAGTACTGGAGTGGGGTGCCATTGCCTTCTCCGACCTTGGTCTAAGTCACCACTATCATTCACCCGGTCTCCTTCCCATCACCCTTGCCCACTCTCCAGTCTATTCTAAACATAGCAAACCAGTGATCCTTTGAAAATACAAGTCACTCTTCTGCTTGAAATTCTACAATAGCTTTTCACTCCACTCAGCATAAAGTCTGTTTATCTTGACCTACAAAGCTTTACGCTGCCCTGGTGGCTCAGCACTAGAGAATCTGCCTGCAATGCAGGGGATGCAAGTTCAATCCCTGGGTCAGAAAGATTCCCTGGAGAAGGAAATGGTAACCTGCTCCAGTTTCTTTGTTTGGGAAATCCAATGGACAGAGCAGCCTGGTAGGAGACAGTCCACAGGGTCACAAAGAGTTGGACACAACTTAGCGACTAAACATCATCATTAATGCAGAGTCTTACACAATCTGTTATACATCCCTCTAACATGGTATCTCTGCTCCCTCTTCCCCCTCTCTCTCTGGTCCAGACACTCAGAAGGCTTCTTAACATTAGAAAGCTTTCATTAGTGAACACACTAAGCAGCCTCCAGCTTCAGTCTCGGCACTTGCTCTCACCTCTGCCTGGAAGCCTCTTGCCCCTAGTATTTTCATTCCTTGCACCTTTACCTCGATTCAAATGTTCGTTCTCAGAACAACCTTCACTGATAGCACATATGCACCCAACTGGACCCCTTTACCCCTTGTGTAAATCTAAGATGTACAACATGCTGATTTGATATTTATATATTTGCAATATGATCACCACCAAAGCATTAATACCTCTCTTGCATCACTTAATTACCATTTATATTTTACGGAGAGAATATTTAAGATCTAGTCTCTTCGCAGCTTTAAAGTACATAACACAGCATGGTTGACTGCAATCACTATGCTGTGCATTAGATCTCCAGAACTTTCTCATCTTCGAGTTGCAAGCTGCACTTTCCTTCTCACTCAGGCTAGATTCCAGGTCCAGCACTTCACAGACAACTCTGCCAGCGCCCTGGTTTCCCCTGCCCTTCTATTTGGTCACATCCAACAGACAAAAATCACAGCTTCGACAAACCCAACACCCTCCTTTCTTTCAGTCAGCGCTCAAACTACCAAACACTGATTGAAAAGTCGAAAGGGGTAGGGCACATTAGTTCTACTACAAGTTCATATAAGCAAGCTATTTAGCCGGATACTCTATGCAGCTTTTTACCCATCGTGTGTGCTCAATATCAACGATTCTCATAACAGAAGAGAAGAAGGAGCTTCTTTAATAGAAGCTTAACAGAAGGAGTTTCCTTCCTTAACAGAAGGAGCTTCCATAATAAAAGGTCCTCCTCATGATAGAGGAGCTGAGTTTTCTGTCATTTGGGTCAATTCTTCCCCCTGAGATTTTTTTTTTTTTTTTTTGTAAAAAAAAAAAAAAACAAAACACACGGTGGTTTATTGAATACTTACAACGTTTACACCTTTAATATTAATTCCACTTAATTTTAGAGGACGGAAGTGCACAAAACAAGGAGCTGTTGGAAACATCTTCAAAGTGGGAACCATATCAGATGGAACTGTGGCGCTAGACACTTACCCCCAACATACATGATAGTGGGGGTGGTTTAGTTGCTAAGCCGTGTCCTACTCTTTTGTGACCCCATGGACTGTAGCCCGCCAGGCTCCTCTGTCCATGGGATTTTCCGGGCAAGAATACTGGAGTGGATTGCCATGTCCTTCTCCATGCCCCCTGAGATATAAATCCTATCTATCCCTATCTTTTTAGTAACTTTACATTTCTGATTATCCCTTTTCACCTAGTTCATGAACCTCTCACTTTTCTCAATTGTTTTTGTCTTTTTATTTAGAAAAATTTCAAACACAGAAAGAGGTAGAGAAATTTGTATAATGGATATCTATAATGTCTACCATGAAGGTTTACAAATTGTTAATATTGTTACTGTATTTGTTCCAACTTTTGTTCCTTTTGCTGAAGTATTTTAAAGTCAATAACAGACATCAATGAATAAAGAAAATATGCTGCTTATATATAATTGAATATTACTCAGCCAAAAAAAGAGTAAAGTAACACCATTTGCAGCAACATGGATGGACCCAGAGATTATCATACTAAGTGAAATAAATCAGACAGAGAAAGACAAATACCATATCACTTATATATGGAATCTAAAATATGACAGAAATGAACTTATCTATTTATACAAAGCAAAAACAGACTTGCAGACAAGGAGAACAGACTTATGGCTCAAAGGGGAGAGGGGTAGGTAGGATGGATAGAGGGGTGGGTAGGATGGATTGGGAGTTAGGGATTAGCAGATACAAACTACATATGGATAAACAACAAGGTCCTCCTATATAGCATAGGAAACTATATTCAATACCCTGTGATAAACTATAATGGGAAAGAGTATAAAAAACAATATATACATTTGTGTAAAAAGCTGGCTTAAAGCTCAACATTCAGAAAACTAAGATCATGGCATCCGGTCCCATCACTTCATGGCAAATAGATGGGGAACAGTGGAAACAGTGTCAGACTTTATTTTTCTGGACTCCAAAATCACTGCAGATGGTGACTGCAGCCATGAAATTAAAAGACGCTTACTCCTTGGAAGGAAAGTTATGACCAACCTAGAGAGCATACTGAAAAGCAGAGACATTACTTTGCCAACAAAGGTTCGCCTAGTCAAGGCTATGGTTTTTCCTGTGGTCACGTATGGATGTGAGAGCTGGACTGTGAAGAAGGCTGAGCGCCGAAGAACTGATGCTTCTGAACTGTGGTGTTGGAGAAGACTCTTGAGAGTCCCTTGGACTGCAAGGAGATCCAGCCAGTCCATTCTGAAGGAGATCAGCCCTGGGATTTCTTTGGAAGGAATGATGCTAAAGCTGAAACTCCAGTACTTTGGCCACCTCATGTGAAGAGCTGACTCATTGGAGAAGACTCTGATGCTGGGAGGGATTGAGGGCAAGAGGAAAAGGGGATGACAGAGGATGAGATGGCTGGATGGCATCACTGACTCGATGGACATGAGTCTGAGTGACCTCCGGGAGTTGGTGATGGACAGGGAGACCTGGCGTGCTGTGATTCATGGGGTCACGAAGAGTCGAACACGACTGAGCGACTGATCTGATCTGATCTGATAACTGAATCACTGTGCTATATAGCAGAAAGTAACACATTATAAATCAAATATAAATAAAATAAATTTTTATACTCCCATAAATGTTTTAAATGTTCAGAAAACTAAGATCATGGCATCTGGTCCCATCACTACATGGGAAATAGATGGGGAAACAGTAGAAACAGTGTCAGACTTTATTTTGACAAAGCCAAAATCACTGCAGATGGTGATTGCAGCCACAAAATTAAAAGACGCTTACTCCTTGGAAGGAAAGTTATGACCAACCTAGATAGCATATTCAAAAGCAGAAACTTTACTTTGCCAACAAAGGTCCGTCTAGTCAAGGCTATGGTTTTTCCAGTGGTCATGTATGGATGTGAGAGTTGGACTCTGAAGAAAGCTGAGCGCTGAAGAATTGATGCTTTTGAACTGTGGTGTTGGAGAAGACTCTTGAGAGTCCCTTGGACTGCAAGGAGATCCAACCGGTCCATTCTGAAGGAGATCAGCCCTGGGATTTCTTTGGAAGGAATGATGCTAAAGCTGAAACTCCAGTACTTTGGCCACCTCATGCGAAGAGTTGACTCATTGGAGAAGACTCTGATGCTGGGAGGGATTGGGGGCAGGAGGAGAAGGGGGACGACAGAGGATGAGATGGCTGGATGGCATCACTGACTCGATGGATGTGGGTCTGTGTGACCTCCGGGAGTTGGTGATGGACAGGGAGGCCTGGCGTGCTGCGATTCATGAGGTCGCAAAGAGTCGGACACGACTGAGCGACTGATCTGATCTGATCTGAACACCCAGTCCATTTTCAAATTTCCCCCATTATCACACCAAGGTCTTTTATGTCAGAGTTGTTCAAATCAAGATCCAATTAAGGACTCTATAATACATTCAGTTATATCTTTTAAGTCTCTCCATCTAGAAGAATCCATCTCCTGCTTTTTTTTTTTTCTCTATGATAATAGAGTTATTGGAGAGACCTATCCTGTAGATCCTCTCACATTCTGTTTATTTCTTCATGGTATCGCTTCTCTATCCTCTGTAATATCTATGAATTGGAAGTAAGTTACATCTACAGGCTAGATGATATTCAAGCTCAATGTATTCGGCAAGAATACTCTTAGGTGAGACTAGACTTCATATTACAATACATCAGAATGAACTTACTGTTTATGTTGCTATTAGTGAAGCTATGACTGATCAGTGTATTCAGGTATTGAAAGCTAGTGTGCCTACTGTAAAGTTATACATCCTCATTTTCATTCAACAAACAACCTGTAGGGAGCATTTCACTTTCAACCACATCCTTTCCATTAGGGGTTACACACTCAAACCTCTCCCTTTAAGAAAAAAAGAAAAAACTCCGATTCTATATTTCACCATCATTTATAGACCTTTTTCTATATTTAAGGAACTTTCAAACAGACTTGTCTTTATGTGACTCTATGTCCTCACACGGAATTCTGAATTCTCAAGTCTCATGCCCAATGACTTCAGCTAAGTTTAAGCATAACAGAAAACTTCATATTTTATTTAATAGTAAACTTCACATTCTATTTAATAGAAAACTTAAACTTCAGCTAAGTTTAAGCCTAGGTTTAAGGCATAACAGAAAATAAGGAGGCAATATAAGGCAATGGACTTTCTGAGAAAATTTCCAAACTGCAAAATCAGAACCCTTGTGATGCTTGTGCCCAGTGAAGGGTAGCAAAATATGTCACCCCAAAATATGCCTCTCGGGCAGGAGGATTATTTTGAGAAAAAACAGACACGAGAGCAACTCTGAAAACAATAGTAGAAGTTACCCCCATTGAAATGGAAAGCAACATCTACAAAGGCAATCTCCAATTTTAAGGGTACTTCTCAGTATCATAAGTGAGGGATGACTCCAAATGACAAGTCTTATCATTGGAGAAGGCAAGGTCTTAAATTTGCAAATCAAACCTTACCCTTGCTTTTCCTAGGAACCTCTCAAGACTGGTTTCCACTCCTAACCTCCCAAACTTTCTTCTGTCTTTAGCTGAAGATGGTATTTAAGCTGCTGGCTTGGGTACCTCAGGGAGTTACTCATTTTTTCCTGGGTATCTCACATTATACTTCTGTGTTTTCCTCCTGTTCATCTTTTATTGCAGGACATCTCAGCCAAGAACTCAGAAGGGTAGAGTGAAAATTACTTTTCTTCTGCTAGACGACAACCACAAACTTTTCATGTCTGAAAAATATCACAGCAGCCTTCCCTGCCTTTCAAGCCTGTTGCTAAAAACAAGAACTAACATTTTGCTCTTTAATGAAAACTTATTAGTGTTACTTGAAAACTGGGTTCACCTCTTGGTGGGTGTTGGGCCAAAAGACACAACCAACTTAAAAACTGGAAGGAAGGATTTACTACTTACAGCAGGTAAGGAGAGCACAGGGGATCTTTCCCGAAGCAGTTATCTCCCCAGTAGCAAAATTAAGGTAGTTTTAAGCTAAGGGTTCGCGCAGATTCATGAAGGGGCCTGGTTGGTCTACAGAGACTAAACTTTAGTTAACTAAAGTCACAAGGGTCAGAAAAGGTCAACATCATCATCCCTTAGGTTCTAGTTGATCTCAAGCCCTTCGGGCTAATCTTCATCAATGAAACAAAACTGGGAGTCCTTACAACTGATATATTATCTTTGCTATTGCTACTTCTCTTGCCTGACATTCCTTTGTTCCCTTGGTTTAGTCACTAAGTGTCTGACTCTTGTGACCCCATGGACTACACAGCCCTCCAGGCATCTCTGTCCACAGAACCCTCCAGGCAAAAATACCGGAGTGGGTTACCATTTTCCTTCTCCATTTGTTCCCTTATCAGTTCAGTCACTCAGTCTTGTCTCTTTTGTGTCCAACTCTTTGCGACCCCATGAATCGCAGTATGCCAGGCCTCCCTGTCCATCACCATCTCCCGGAGTTCACTCAAACTCATGTGCATGGAATCAGTGATGCCATCCAGCCATCTCATCCTCTGTCATCCCCTTTTCCTCCTGCCCCCAATCCCTCCCAGCATCAGAGTCTTCTCCAATGAGTCAACTCTTCGCATCAGGTGGCCAAAGTACTGGAGTTTCAGCTTCAGCATCATTCCTTCCAAAGAACACCCAGGGCTGATCTCCTTCAGAATGGACTGGTTGGATCTCCTTGCAGTCCAAGGGACTCTCAAGAGTCTTCTCTAACACCACAGTTTAAAGACAGCAACATCACAGTTCAAAAGCATCAATTCTCTGGTGCTTAGCTTTCTTCACAGTCAAACTCTCACATCCATACACGACCACTGTATTCCCTTAGATCATCAATTACTGAGACCTGTTCAAGCGCAAGCACTGTTGCCAGATTTAGAGCACAAAATGGCTTAGATCAAAGTGGATTCTCTTCTCTTAAGAAAGTCATGCCTGATTCAGTTTCTCGGAGAACCCCTACCTGATCCATTTATATTAGTTCTGTCAATAAAGAGGAAGAATATTTTGATTAAACAGACTTTCTGTTGATGTTTTCTTCTCATCTGACAACTGTCGTATTCCTGGGAATACGACAAAAAACTCCACCCACCAAAAAACTACATCCAGAATAGACTATGCTATGCTATGCTAAGTGGCTTCAGTCATGTCCGACTCTGTGCGACCCCATAGACGGCAGCCCACCAGGCTCCCCCGTCCCTGGGATTCTCCAGGCAAGAACACTGGAGTGGGTTGTCATTTCCTTGTCCAATGCATGAAAGTGAAAAGTGAAAGTGAAGTCAATCAGTCGTGTCCGACTCTTAGTAGCCCCATGGACTATAGCCTAGCAGGCGCCTCTGTCCATGGAATTTTCCAGGCAAGAGTACTGGAGTGGGGTGCCATCGCCTTCTCTGCAATAACCTTGTTAGGTAGGTAGAATAGGGAAAACAAGTCCAAAATGGCGGTGGCTAAAAGACAAGGAAGGTCAAAGGAAGGTCCGAGGACCAGAGTGAAGACTTCAGGCAGAGCAAACAGCACTCCTGGCTAAGCCCAATTTGCATAGGGCAGGCCCAGGTGGAGGGAAAAAACTAAAAGGAGGAGCCAAAGCGCTTTCTCACAGACTCTCTCTCTCCCGCGTGCTTGCGCTCTCTCTCTCTCTCTCTTTCACACTCTATCTCTCCCTCCCGGTGCACTCCTCCACTCTCTTCTCTTTGAGTCTTTGGGTTGGCATGCTCTCACACGTCGAGGATGGATACTCCTGCTATCTTCTAAATAAAACAGAGCTGTAACACTGATTTGCTTAAGAGCTATAACACGGTTTGTCCAAGACCTGAGAGCTGTGACACGTCGAGGGCTTTAATGTCCGTCACTCCAAATCTTTGTTGTGAGGAGATAAATAACCAAGGAACATACACTCACGTGACAACCTCAAATATGCAGATGACACTATCCTAATGGCAGAAAGTGAAGAGGAGCTAAAGAGCCTCACTATAAGGATGAAAGAGGATGAAAGAGGAGAGTGAAACAGTCAGCTTAAAGCTCAACATTCAAAAAACAAAGATCATGGCATCCAGTCCCATCACTTCATGGCAAATAAATGGGAAAACAATGGAAACAGAGACAGACCTTATTTTCTTGGGCTCCAAAATCACTGCAGATGGTGACTGCAGCCATGAAATTTAAAGATGCTTGCTCCTTGGAAGAAAAGCTATGACCAACCTAGACAGTGTATTAAAAAAGCAGAGACATTACTTTGCCGACAAAGGTCCATCTAGTCAAAGCTAGTGGAAAGTTTTTCCACTACTCATGTGTGGATGTCAAAGTTGGACCATTAAAGCAGCTGAGCACCAAAGAATTGATGCTTTTGAAATGTAGTGTTGGAGAAGAATCCATTGGAGTGCAAGGAGATCCAACCACTCCAACCTAAAGGAAATCAGTCCTGAATATTCACTGGAAGGATTGATGCTGAAGCTGAAGCTCCAATACTTTGGCTACCTGATGCAAAGAGCCAACTCATTAGAAAAGACACTGATGCTGGGAAAGACTGAAGGCAGGAAGGAGACAACAGAGGATGAGATGGTTGGATGGCATCACAGACTCAATGGACATGAGTTTAAGCAAACTGCAGGAGATGGTGAAGGACAGGGAAGCCTGGCGTGCTGCAGTTCAAGGAGTTGAACAGACTGAGTGACTGAATAACAACAAATAGATAAGGAAAAGTCTTATCTAAAGTATTTAAAATAATTTAAATCTAAAGTATTTAAAATGATCAAGATCCCAACCTGAGAAGGGAGTAAACCAAAAACATTTTCTCATAAGACTTTTCCTGAGTTACTGACCAAAAAAAAGAAGTGATTATAGACTGAAATTAAAGTATACCATCTCCACCGGTTATAGGTGTAACAGAAAACTGAGTAGAGCTTCTCCTAAAGACTCAGACCTGGCAAGAAGCCCCAAAACTGAAGACAAAGAGGAATCAAACACACCACTTAAAAAAAAAAAACACAGCTACCAACATATGGAAGTAGAATCACCCTCCAGTTAGAATCAGTCTAACAGTCTGATGCACACACACACACACACACACACACACACACACACACACACACACAGAGCTGACGATGCTTTTAACAATTATCTTTATAAACAAAAGCACAGAGGAGAGGAGGAAAGGTCAGCTACAAGAGCTAGCCTCTTCAGTTGTGTAAGTAGTGTGTGCATGATGAGAAGAACTTAGCCTCTAGACCAAAGAGAAAGAAAGAAAAAAACAAAAAACAAAGACATAGATTGAGTGAGAAAGGACAGCTGCAAGCTAAAATTTAACTAAAGGAGTAGCATTGTAAAGAATTAACAAGTAGAAATTTAATTAGAGTTGGGAGACAGCAAGAGGGCGCCCTCGCACCCTGTGACATCACAGAACCCCCAAGGAAAGATGCATTCTTCTTTCCCGGCAAGGTCACAGCCAATGGCAAGGCATGGACTCTGTTTACTACAGCCTACTCAACTTCCTTTTCAACTCTGTAAAAGAGTTCTCCTTTCCTTGCCTGGTGAGACTAGCAAATAATTTGCCAAGGTTACACACCCTGAACTGCAATTCTCTACAATAAATCCAAAAAACTCAACTCTTAGGGAAATATCTGGCAGTCAATCTGTTTTACATCCACAGTACCTAGAATTTAAAAGCAATTCCTCCAAGCAATTCCTCCTAGTAATAAAAAAGACTGATGACCCAAAAGAAAAATGTGCAAAGATACAAATAGCAGATCACAGCAGGAAAACCAGTAGAAGCCAATACACAAACAAGATACTCAACCTCAAGTTAACAGGGAAATGAAAATAAACAACTTCACACCTTTCATATTAACAGAATTTTTTTTTCCCCTCATCCAGGAGGTGGCAAAGCTGTGGGAAATGATAACATATTCTGATGGAACAGCTCTTTGGGAAGCAATCTGGCAGTATCTAACATGGGTGATGATATGTGTACCTTTCAATCTGATAATTTAATTCCGCTTCTGGATAGATGAGCTCTAAAAGAAACTTAAGTACATATACTCATGTGCTCAAGAGCTGGATTTATACAGCATTACCTATAATAGCAATAAAATACCTGCCAATAGGGAAATGGATAACTACACTGTTTTTACAGTGAATTATTATATTGAAGTAAAAATGAATGAGCTATAGGTATATACAATATAGACAAATCTGAAAAATACTGCCAAGAGGAAAAAAAGCAAGTTCCAGAAGACACATACCAGCATAATACTTTTTACAAAAGGCAAAAGCAACTAAAACTAAATAATACATTGTTTAGGAGTGTATACATATCCAATAAAACTTCTCTGAAGCAAGAGAATGATAAAACAGGAGGAAGGAACACACAAGTAGTTGCAAGCAACTGTTATTTTACAAGTTCCTGAGTTGGGTATTTGCTTTACAAGTATTTATATATTATCAACAAATCAGAGATCAGTCGCTCAGTCGTGTCCGACTCTTTGCGACCCCATGAACTGCAGCATGCCAGGCCTCCCTGTCCATCACCAGCTCCCGGAGATCACCCAGACTCATACCCATCGAGTCAGTGATGCCATCCAGCCATCTCATCCTCTGTTGTCCCCCTTCTCCTCCTGCCCCCAATCCCTCCCAGCATCAGAGTCTTCTCCAATGAGTCAACTCTTCGCATGAGGTGGCCAAAATACTGGAGTTTCAGCTTTAGCATCATTCCTTCTAAAGAAATTCCAGGATTGATCTCCTTCAGAATGGACTGGTTGGATCTTCTTGCAGTCCAAGGGACTCTCAAGAGTCTTCTCCAACACCACAGTTCAAAAGCATCAATTCTTCGGCGCTCAGCCTTCTTCACAGTCCAGCTCTCACATCCATACATGACCACAGGAAAGACCATAGCCTTGACTAGGCGAACCTTTGTTGGTAAAGCAATGTCTCTGCTTTTGAATATGCTATCTAGGCTGGTCATAACTTTCCTTCCAAGGAGTAAGCGTCTTTTAATTTCATGACTGCAGTCACCATCTGCAGTGATTTTGGAGCCCAGAAAAATAAAGTCTGACACTGTTTCCACTGTTTCTCCATCTATTTCCCATGCAGTGATGGGACCAGATGCCATGATCTTCATTTTCTGAATGTTGAGCTTTAAGCCAACCTTTTCACTCTCCACTTTCACTTTCATCAAGAGGCTTTTTAGCCCCTCTTCACTTTCTGCCATAAGAGTGGTGTCATCTGCATATCTGAGGTTATTGATGTTTCTCCCAGCAATCTTGATTCCAACTTGTGTTTCTTCCAGTCCAGCATTTCTCATGATGTACTCTGCATATAAGTTAAATAAACATGGTGACAATATGCAGCCTTGACGTACTCCTTTTCCTATTTGGAACCAGTCTGTTGTTCCATGGCCAGTTCTAACTGTTGCTTCCTGACCTGCATACAGATTTCTTAAGAGGCAGATCAGGTGGTCTGGTATTCCCATCTCTTTCAGAATTTTCCATAGTTTATTGTGATCCACACAGTCAAAGGCTTTGGCATAGTCAATAAAGCAGAAATAGATGTTTCTCTGGAACTCTCTTGCTTTTTCCATGATCCAGCGGATGTTGGCAATTTGATCTCTGGTTCCTCTGCCTTTTCTGAAACGAGCTTGAACATCAGGAAGTTCACGGTTCACATATTGCTGAAGCCTGGCTTGGAGAATTTTGAGCATTACTTTACTAGCGTGTGAGATGAGTGCAATTGTGTGGTAGTTTGAGCATTCTTTGGCATTGCCTTTCTTTGGGATTGGGATGAAAACTGACCTTTTCCAATCTTGTGGCCACTGCTGAGTTTTCCAAATTTGCTGGCATATTGAGTGCAGCACTTTCACAGCATCATCTTTCAGGACCTGGAATAGCTCCACTGGAATTCCATCACCTCCACTAGCTTTGTTCGTAGTGATGCTTTCTAAGGCCCATTTGACTTCACATTCCAAGATAAGCAAATATAAATACATAAAAGTGAATCATACATGGATCCATGAATATATTTACAATTAATACAACTCTTGGACAAGTTCAATCAAACAAGGAAGCCATTAGACTGAGATGATTCTAGTATCTTAGCAGCCTGTCTGAAGAAAAAGAAAGTGAAGTCGCTCAGTTGTGTCTGACTCTTTGAGACCCCGTGGAGTGTAGCCTACCAGGCTCCTGCCTTCATGGAATTTTCCAGGCAAGAGTACTGGAGTGGGTTCCATTTCCTTCTCCAGGGGATCTTCCTCACCCAGGGATTGAACCCAGGTCTCCCACATTGTAGGCAGACACTTTACCATCTCAGCCACCTGGGAAGCAACCTGTGTAAGCAAACCAAAACCTAAGCCTATAAATGTCCCAAGGTTAAGAAATCAAAACCTAAGGACAACCAATTACAGCTAAGGAAATCATGTAAGTTCAGTTCAGTTCAGTCGCTAAGTCATGTCTGACTCTTTGCGACCCCATGGACTGCAGCAAGCCAGGCCTCCCTGTCCATTACCAACTCTCAGAGCTTACTCAAACTCATGTTCATTGAGTCAGTGAAGTCATCCAACCATCTCATCCTCTGTCGTCCCCTTCTCCTCCTGCCCTCAGTCTTTCCCAGCATCAGGGTCTTTTCCAATGAGTCAGCTCTTCACATCAGGTGGCCAAAGTACTGGAGTTTCAGCTTCAGCATCAGTCCTTCCAATGAATACTCAGAACTGATTTCCTTTAGGATGGACTGGCTGGATCTCCTTGCTCTCCAAGGGACTCTCAAGAGTCTTCTCCAACACCACAGTTCAAAAGCATCAATTCTTTGGCGCTCAGCTTTCTTTATAGTCCAACTCTCACATCCATACATGACTACTGGAAAAACCATAGCCTTGTAAGCTACAGCCAATCAAATAATACCCTTGCTCCCCTTCCTCCTCTTCTCTATACAACTCTTAACCCTGCCTCCATAGGTGGGTGGCGGGGCACTCCTAACCACTTCTGGTTTGGCAGTACCCAATCCAAATAGATTTTTGCTCAAAAGGAAAACAAAATAATCTTAAATGTTTCAGTATGACTCAGTTATACTTTTTAACACACCCTAAGTCCACTGGGAAATAATAAATCTAATGGAATGAAATAAAGACAAAAAGAAGATGAGATTAGGTTAAAATATTTGCCTAAGATTAGAAGCAAAGTCAGGACATGCATCCAAGCCTGTGTGACTCTGGAAGCCAGTCTTAACCACTCTCCTTTGACTCCATGCAAGAGCATTTCACTAGGTCTCTCCGCTGAATCTAACGACACTCCCTTCTTATTCAAGCTTTACTCCAGTAGCTTTCCAGACTCTTCATTTCCTAGATCTTCCTAGTACTTCACTGACTATTCCTTCTGTGCATCACTGTGGACTCTTCCCTCCTGCCCCCAACCCCCAATTCATTTCTTAAATATTTATGTTTTTCCAGATCTATCTTCGACCAACTGTTAAGAAATTTCCCTTTTGGGAGGAAGGGAAGTTACAGAAATGCATGAGATACATAGGAGCCATCTCTACCTTCCTTTACAAAAACACATAAAAATCATCAGAAGGTTATGGTCAAGGAATTTCACCAATGCTGATATTTAGTCAAGATCCAATCAGAGTTGTTTATCACAGTCTCTGAAATGGTACTGAAGTTACTAAAGCAATTTGAAACTAATAATTTAACAGAAATTAGTTTGATATAATGGAGAAGGCAATGGCACCCCACTCCAGTAACTCTTGCCTGGAAAATCCCACAGACGGAGGAGCCTGGGAGGCTGCGGTCCATGGGGTCGCTGAGGGTCGGACACGACTGAGTGACTTCACTTTCTCTTTTCACTTTCATGCATTGGAAAAGGAAATGGCAACCCACTCCAGTGCTCTTGCATGGAGAATCCCAGGGATGGAGGAGCCTGGTGGGCTGCCGTCTATGAGGTCGCACACAGTCAGACACGACTGAAGCGACTTAGCAGCATCAGCAGCAGCAGTTTGATGTAAGCATAGTGCTCTTTCAATTACTATAACTTCTTGACTAAGCTCTTTTTCAACATGAATATGTGATTCATTTAACACATTTCAAATAACTTGATCACTTAGTGAAAGCCCTGTTAGTTGAGCAGAAGGCAGCCTATCAGTTATCTTTTTAAAAGTTCAGCTGTACCAGTAACAAATATCAAAAAATACCAATGGGTTATTGTACCCAAGCCAATTTATTAAATGAAATGGAAAAAAACATAGTTACATAATTCAAACATTCTCCTCTCTTCAATTCTTAAAATGTCTACAGAATTTTTACTAAAGAAAGGCATTATGTAGACTGTACAATTATACTGCTGTGTTAGCAAACAACTATTTTAACCCATATGAGACAAAGACATACAAGTATTTCTTCGCTACTAATAATTTTCATATGGATCTTGAAAGCTCATGTAAGGCATGAAAGAATATTCTAAATTGTACTTTAAAAATTTAAGTATAAACTACTTTTACTTACTAGATTTTATCAGAAAAGTTGAAGTTTGCTATTTTTATAATTAAATTCTCTAATGTTCTGCTTTTCTTTGTAATCCTGATTCATAACTCCTATACTTTATTTTTTTAAAAAACCCATAAGCTCATAATGAATTAGTTAAGGTACTTGTTTTTATAATCATTCATATAATCATATAAAAATCAGAAGTTTTTATAATCATTCTTACCAAGGAATTTAAAAACATATTTGCTTACCCACCCCAAGTAGTCTTCCAATTACAAATACTCCATGTGGCTTTCCTCATGAGTCAAAAATCTAGAGTTGATAAGACAAGTGGATCATAGAAGAAAACAGAAGAGATGCTTGACACAATACAAGCACTGAGTTTTTTATTTTGCTACCAAGTTTCTCATTACACTGAACATTTTTAAGTGCCCACAAAGTAACACAATTCAGCCTCTTATAAACTGAAGGCAGTCTGTTTCCTCTGTCCTCCAGGATAAAATAAAATGCTGCTCTCAAGTCTGTTTCCCTTCACCTAACTGCTATTTCTGGCATAGTTCATTCTCTCACCAGACATTTACTGAATGCCTATTACATGCCAAGAACCCATACTACACATGAATTACATACAGGCCTAGCTCTCCAAGAGTCGACAGTCTAAGAGAGAAAACAGCTGTTTAAGTGCACATTCACCTAGGTCCATAATCCATTATCCTGAGCCCTAAAGGCCAATTCAGAATCTGGGAGTTTATATATTTTATTTTTTCTAATTTATTATTATTTATATTTTTAATTTAAATTTATTTATTTTAATTGGAGGCTAATTACTTCACAATATTGTATTGGTTTTGCCATACATCAACATGAATCCACCACGGGTGTACACATGTTCCTCATCCTGAACCCCCCTCCCAACTCCCTCCCCACACCATCCCTCTGGGTCATCCCAGTGCACCAGCCCCGAGCATCCTATATCATGCATCAAACCTGTACTGGCGATTTGTTTCTTATATGATATTATACATGTTTCAATGCCATTCTCCCAAATAATCCCACCCTCTCCCTCTCCCACAGAGTCCAAAAGACTGTTCTATACATCTGTATCTCTTTTGCTGTCTCACATACAGGGTTATTGTTACCATCTTTCTAAATTCCATATTTATGCATTAGTATACTGTATTGGTGTTTTTCTTTCTGGCTTACTTCACTCTGTATAATAGGCTCCAGTTTCACCCACCTCATTAGAACTGATTCAAATGTATTCTTTTTAATGGCTGAGTAATACTCCATTATGTATATATACCACAGCTTTCTTATTCATTCATCTGCTGATGGATATCTAGGTTGCCTCCACATCCTGGCTATTATAAACAGTACTGCGATGAACATTGGGGTACATGGGTCTCTTTCAATTCTGGTTTCCTCGGTGTGTATGCCCAGCAGTGGGATTGCTGGATCATAAGGCAGTTCTATTTCCAGTTTTTTAAGGAATCTCCACACTGTTCTCCATAGTGGCTATACTAGTTTGCATTCCCACCAACAGTGTAAGAGGGTTCCCTTTTCTCCACACCCTCTCCAGCATTTATTGCTTGTAGACTTTGGACTGCAGCCAAGTTTATAGATTTCAAAGACTTTTTTTAAAGTTTTCAGATTTTAAAAGGTGGATTCAACACATATTTCCTAACACCCTAACTGGACTTTGTGGCAGCACCCACATAATCCAGAAGGACTATTTATGCAGCAAAATATAAGTATCTTCACAATCAAGTGGGGAAAAGATAGATTAGCAACAGTTTCATGTTAGTTCAAGTTAGGCTATGCCATCAAATGAGTTCAAATCACATAAAGTTTTGCCACTAACGATACATGAAAAAAACAAACCCCTGCAGTTTGAAAGCATTTTGGATCTCCAAATTGTGGGTAAGAGACTCTTTTTAAAAAGCAAATAACAGTTTATCTAAAAGATGTGTGAGGCATTCCCAAGAAAGGAACACTTTTCCAGTAAGTACAATGTATTATGCAGTGATTAATCACAATCGCATTATCAGTTCAATTCAATTCAGTTAAGTTCAGTTGCTTTTTGTGACCCCATGGACTGCAGCACACCAGGCCTCCCTGTCCATCACCAACTCCCGGAGTTCACTCAGATTCACGTCCATCGAGTCGGTGACGCCATTCAGCCATCTCATCCTCTGTCGTCCCCTTCTCCTCTTGCCCCCAATCCCTCCCAGCATCAGAGTCTTTTCCAATGAGTCAACTCTTTGCATGAGGTGGCCAAAGTACTGGACTTTTAGCTTCAGCATCAGTCTTTCCAAAGAACACCCAGGACTGATCTTTAGAATGGACTGGTTGGATCTCCTTGCAGTCCAAGGGACTCTCAAGAGTCTTCTCCAACACCACAGTTCAAAAGCATCAATTCTTTGGCACTCAGCTTTCTTTATAGTCCAACTCTCACATCCATACATGACCACTGGAAAAACCATAGCCTTGACTAGATGGACCTTTGTTGGCAAAGTAATGTCTCTGCTTTTGAATATGCTATCTAGGTTGGTCATAACTTTCCTTCCAAGGAGTAAGCGTCTTTTAATTTCATGGCTGCAATCACCATCTGCAGTGATTTTGCAACTGAAAAATATAAAGTCTGACACTGTTTCCCCATCTATTTCCCATGAAGTGACAGGACCAGATGCCATGATCTTAGTTTTCTGAATGTTGAGCTTTAAGCCAACTTTTTCACTCTCCTCTCTCACTTTCATCAATAGGCTTTTTAGTTCCTCTTCACTTTCTGCCATATGGGTGATGTCATCTGCATATTTGAGGTTACTGATATTTCTCCTGGCAATCTGAATTCCAGTTTGTGCTTCTTCCAGCCCAGTGTTTCTCATGATGTACTCTGCACAGAAGTTAAATAAGCAGGGTGACAATATACAGCCTTGACATACTCCTTTTCCTATTTGGAACCAGTCTGTTGTTCCATTTCCAGTTCTAACTGTTGCTTCCTGACCTGCATATAGGTTTCTCAAGAGGCAGGTCAGGTGATCTGGTATTCCCATCTCTTGAAGAATTTCCCACAGTTTATTGTGATCCACACAGTAAAAGCCTTTGGCATAATCAATAAAGCAGAAATAGATGTTTTTCTGGAACTCTCTTGCTTTTTCGATGATCCAGCGGATGTTGGCAATTTGATCTCTGGTTCTTCTGCCTTTTCTAAAGCCAGCTTGAACATCTGGAAGTTCAAGGTTCACGTATTGCTGAAGCCTGGCTTGCAGAATTTTGAGCATTACTTTACTAGCGTGTGAGATGAGTGCAATTGTGCAGTAGTTTGAGCATTCTTTGGCATTGCCTTTCTTTGGGATTGGAATGAAAACTGACCTTTTCCAGTCCTGTGGCCACTGCTGAGTTTTTCCAATTTGCTGGCATATTGAGTGCAGCACTTTCACAGCATCATCTTCCAGGATTTGAAATAGCTCAACTGGAATTCCATCACCTCCACTAGCTTTGTTCACAGTGATGCTTTCTAAGGCCCACTTGACTTCACATTCCAGGATGTCTGGCTCTAGATCAGTGATCACACCATCGTGATTATCTGGGTAGTGAAGATCTTTTTTGTACAGTTCTTCAGTGTATTCTTGCCACCTCTTCTTAATATCTTCTGCTTCTGTTAGGTCCATACCATTTCTGTCCTTTATCGAGCCCATCTTTGCATGAAATTTTCCCTTGGTATCTCTAATTTTCTTGAAGAGATCTCTAGTCTTTCCCACTCTGTTGTTTTCCTCTATTTCTTTGCACTGATCGCTGAGGAAAGCTTTCTTATCTCTCCTTGCTATTCTTTGGAACTGTGCATTCAGATGCTTATATCTTTCCTTTTCTCCTTTGCTTTTCGCTTCTCTTCCTTTCACAGCTATTTGTAAGGCCTCCCCAAACAGCAATGATTTTGGAGCCTCCCAAAATAAAGTCTCTCACTGTTTCCATTGTTTCCCCATCTATCTGCCATGAAGTGACAGGACCAGATGCCATGATCTTAGTTTTCTGCGTACTGAGTTTTAAGCCAACTCTTTCACTCTGCTCTTTCACTTTCATCAAGAGGCTCCTGAGTTCTTCCTCTTCTGCCATAAGGGTGGTGTCACCTGCATATCTGAGGTTATTGATATTTCTCCCGGCAATCTTGATTTCAGTTTGTGCTTCATCCAGTCCAGCGTTTCTCATGATGTACTCTGCATATAAGTTAAATAATCAGGGTGACAATATGCAGCCTTGATGTACTCCTTTCCCTATTTGGAACCAGTCTGTTGATCCATGTCTGGTTCCAACTGTTGCTTCCTGACCTGCATACAGATTTCTCAAGAGGCAAGTAAAGCGGTCTGGTATTCCCATCTCTTTCAGAATTTTCCAGTTTGTTGTGATCCACACAGTCAAAGGCTTTGGCATAGTCAATAAAGCATAAGTAGATGTTTTTCTGGAACTCTCTTGCTTTTTCAATGATCCAACGGATGTTGGCAATTTGATCTCTGGTTCCTCTGCCTTTTCTAAATCCAGCTTGAACATCTGAAAGTTCACAGTTCATGTACTGCTGAAGCCTGGCTTGGAGAATTTTGAGCATTACTTTGCTAGCATGTGAGATGAGTGCAATTGTGAGGTAGTTTGAGCATTTTTGGCATTGCCTTTCTTTGGGATTGGAGTGAAAATTGACCTTTTACAGTCCTGTGGCCACTGTTGAGTTTTCCAAATTTACTGGCATATTGTCTCATTATAAGTTGCAGCAAATCCACTACAGTGTAACAAACAATTTCTTACGAATTGGTGGCTACAAGAGAGACAGACAGACAGACAGACAGAGACAGAGAGAGAGAGGGAGAGACACGTGGCTAGTAACATAAATCAACTTCTTGAGTATAAGCAGCCAAATTCTGATTCTGAGCCTTCACCTTCTCATTGTAAGAGCCAAGCTACCCATTTAGATTCATGATTCTCAAATCTCGTGGCACACAGACCATGTGAGCTGATTAAGAGATTTTTGACCTATAGTAATATATAGGAGGAAGAATACCTGGATGACCCCTGAACTTAAAAGATCCTTAGTATTTAGCCAACCAAGAGATGACATTTACTTAACGCTTACTATGTCTCATGCACTGTTTACAACTCTTCACAGTAACTTGTTTAGCAACCTCAATTGAACCTCAGAAGGTAAGTGCTAATATCATCTTTATTTTACAGATGAGGAAACTACATGTTTTGGAGGTTATGAACTTCACCCCAGTTCATACAACCACATAAGTGTTGGAGTATGACTACACTTACTGTGTGATCCCAGAAACTGTTTTAACTTCTGAGTCTCAATTTCCTCATCTGTACAGTGGAGACACTAGTATCTACCTCCAAGTGATTGTTTTAGGGATTAAATAACACACATAAACAAACATCCTGAGAACTTTAATTTAGAAATGGACATGGAACAACAGACTGGTTCCAAATAGGGAAAGGAGTACGTCAAGGCTGTATATTGTCACCTTGTTTATTTAACTTATATGCAGAGTACATCATGAGAAACGCTGGACTGGAAGAAACACAAGCTGGAATCAAGATTGCCGGGAGAAACACCAATAACCTCAGATATGCAGATGACACCACCCTTATAGCAGAAAGTGAAGAGGAACTAAAGGGCCTCTTGATGAAGGTGAAAGAGGAGAGTGAAAAAGTTGGCTTAAAGCTCAACATTCAGAAAACTAAGATCATGGCATCCGGTCCCATCACTTCATGGGAAACAGATGGGGAAACAGTGGAAACAGTGTCAGACTTTATTTTTCTGGACTCCAAAATCACTGCAGATGGTGACTGCAGCCATGAAATTAAAAGACGCTTACTCCTTGGAAGGAAAGTTATGACCAACCTGGATAGCATATTCAAAAGCAGAGACATTACTTTGCCAACAAAGGTCTGTCTAGTCAAGGCTATGGTCTTTCCAGTGGTCATGTATGGATGTGAGAGTTGGACTATAAAGAAAGCTGAGCGCCGAAGAATTGATGCTTTCGGACTGTGGTGTTGGAGAAGACTCTTGAGAGTCCCTTGGACTGCAAGGAGATCCAACCAGTCCATTCTGAAGGAGATCAGCCCTGGGATTTCTTTGGAAGGAATGATGCTAAAGCTGAAAGTCCAGTACTTTGGCCACCTCATGCAAAGAGTTGACTCATTGGAAAAGACTCTGATGCTGGGAGGGATTGGGGGCAAGAGGAGAAGGGGACGACAGAGGATGAGATGGCTGGATGGCGTCACCGACTCGATGGACGTGAGTCTGAGTGAACTCCAGGAGTTGGTGATGGACAAGGAGGCCTGGTGTGCTGCAATTCATGGGGTCACAAAGAGTCGGACACAAGTGAGTGACTAATCTGATCTGAATTTGGCCTAGAGGGAAATATATGAAGAAGCTATAATCGGAAGGCTTCCGTGGTAGATAAGATGGTAAAGCATCTGCCTGCAATGCGGGAGACCTGGGTTCAATCTCTGGGTTGGGAAGACCCCCTGGAGAAGGAAATGGCAACTCACTCCAGTATTCTTGCCTGGAAAACTCCATGGACAGAGGAACTTGGTAGGCTACAGTCCATGGGATCACAGAGTTGGACATGACTGAGAAACTTCACTTCACTTCCATAATCGTAAACACGACTCAGGTTCATATTCACATCTGCTGATGGGTCAATAGATATAACAATACTTTTTTTAAAAAGGAAAATAAAATTATCACCAGAAAGAATTCTGTTCAAGGCCTCAGCATCTCAATTCTCCTGCAACGTCACCTCTTCTCTGTCTCCTCGACACCTTGAAAAGGACCACTGCTTCCTCACTGACTCCAGGGGCTGGAAGTTTGCTGGGAGAGGACCTACACTACTCCTACCCCGTCTGCACTCTTACTTACAGACCAGGACTCTCTTAATAGGCATGGAGGAGGGAAAGATTCAAAGAGGGAGAGGATAGGAGAGAAAACATTCAGTCCTTTAACGGGCTACCTCCAACTACACCCACCTCCTGAAGATCTCAATACCTGACTCTCCAACAGTACCTTGCCCACCCACTCCAATACTGTCACTACTAGATTGGGGCATTTCAGATTTTAATTAATGTCTTATCCATGAGGTGTGTAAGGAAAGAAACGCGGTTGACAGCCACTGATTTAACCCAATAGCCTAATCACTGGTTCTGAAAAGGTGAGGACCAGCAGCGTCAGCATCACTGAGCAACTTGCCAGAAAAGCAAACGTGTGGGCCCTTTGCCAGGCCTGAAGAACCAGAGACTCTGAGGGTGGAGCCCAGCAACGAGTGTTGAATAAGCACTTCTAGTAATTCCGATGCCTCTGAGAACCGCAGGTCTAAACTCTTGTCTAAAACCACTGGATTGGAGGAAAGTTCAAGGATGTGTGTTCATGCCTGAAGAAGTTCCTAAAAACACTATATGCCATTTATATTATCTTGCTGGCTAAGCAAAACATCTAAATACTTTTTTAAAAATAAAGATAATAGGTGGACTATATAACTTAAGAAATCATTTCCCTTCCAATTGGTTTTAAAATAGAGCAAAACTATTTCCCATATTTGAAACATGAAAATGTTTTTTGTTTTTCTGAAGGGCAACTTGAGAATGAGAAGAGGCAATAGAAGGGAAACAAAGAGAAGTTTCTCTATAAATTGCCTATTTCAACACTCTGAACTTAAAATATTTTTTACAAAGAAATCATTAACAATTCCTTGATCTATTTCAGGTGTTATCTTCCTTTTCCGCAAGGGAAACTATCCATCTGGCAAAATCTTGATTTTCTCTTTTTTAAGGGGCAGCCATTATCTCTTTTTAATGGGGCTTCTCTGGTGGTTCAGACAGTAAAGAATCTGCCCACAGTGCGGGAGACCAGGGTTCAATCCCTGGGTGAGGAAAATCCCCTGGAGAAGGGAATGGCTATCCACTCCAGTATTCTTGCCTGGAGCAAGAAACCAGGTTCCTTATCCAAGTGTCACAAACAGATTCACTTGGGCTGAACACTTTGGATCACAATTTGTGGCTCTATCATCGAATTGGCTACATCATCATTGCAGAAACCTAAATTGAGATGGTAAATTCCAAGACCCCATAAAATGTCATGCATAAAAATGTTTAAAAGGAATAGAAATTCATGGAATTACAAGCAAATGGATTTTTCTATTTCATTCCTACATATTTTTTACATCCGTGTTATAAATTAAATGTGTGACATATGCAATGTCTTAGCCTATTTGTCGTTTATAAAAGCTGAAGATTTAACTCTAAGTTTCTTAATTTTAAAATTAAAATTTTAATTAAAAATTAACCTTAATCAAGGAAATAGAAAAGAAGGGGAAGAAGTCTTGAGGCATGGCTTAAAAAAATCAAAATTACTGTAATATCAGGTATTACATGAAAACCTGATGCACAGTACATGTTATATTAATAAATATAGGGTGGATGTTTCCATTCTTTCAGGGTATCCTTTTTAAATTTCCACATACATATATAAAGACACAATGGAAGTTTTAAATGAATAGGTATAGCTTTTTTCCAGTTAACTTTTTAGGAAGACTTTCAAAAAAAGAATTTTCTTCCTGCTTTTTATATTCTTATCTATAGTCCTAAGTATATAATAAATGAGACTATTCCAACTATTGTCAATTCAAACCATTATGTGATTTATTCTTCTACTCAACAAACATATTATTAAACATCTACTCTGCACCAGACATAGGAATCCCAATCAGAAAAATTCATCTTCTCACAACAAAGTTAAGAATAACTATATTAGGATGTTAAGTGCCACAAGGCACATAATTAGAGTGTTATGTCACCAAAACCAAATGTTTCATGAGAATGTGACTGGACTCAACACACTAAGGATTTCCCTCAAACTTAATGCAATACATTCTGAAACCATTTTCAGTATGTTTGTATTTTCAGCTGTACTGGACTTCCCTGGTGGCTCAGATGTAAAGAATCCATCTGCTAGTGCAGGGTTCAAAAAATGGCACTGACTCCAGTATTCTTGCCTGGGAAATCCCATGGACAGAGGAGCCTGGTGGTCAACAGTGTGTGGGGTTGGAAAGAGTCAGACACAACTTGGTGACTAAATAACAAACAACAACAACCTCTTAAAAGTAACTAGTTCTGTAAATTCACTGTCAGTGATGTAAACTAGTAGGGTATCTCCTCTTATTTAGTCCTCAAACTATTTTCTCTAAATTGAGACTCCTCTAGTTTTAGTGTTTTTAAGGCTTTGTAAACCGAACACTAGGAAAATCAATTATGATTATGTAAATCACAGATCATAACCTTGTCAGCCAGTCTTTTCTCATATAACTTTACATCACCTCTTGGGTTTTCTGAATAGGACCATACATTGTTCATCTCTGTATCACTAACTCACAAAGTCTTACACACTTTAAAGTCACATAATTTGCTTTTGTTTTACCAGAAACAAGACCTTCAATTTACCAGATTTGGTTACATATTACTCTTGGTTATATATAAAAGAAATCTTAATTAATCTTACCACTAAGGGATGAAAATACAACAACTGATCAGAATTTCATCCAACAAATTTTTACGAGTGCCTAACACACGTCAATCATGATCTAGCTCCTTTGCTGAGTTGCCTGGAGAGCACAAAATGTGACTTGTTTAATTAAAATATTCATAGATAGGTAGCTACAATTTCATATGTTCAGAGTTATAAAATATCTTAAAAGTTTCCAATAAGAGGTAGAAATATGAGTACAAGACTCCGTATCTTTCTCCCAGGGCAGATTCCATTCCCCAGTGGCTCAGCGGTTAAGAATCTGCCTGCACTGCAGGAGCTGCAGGAGCTGCTGGTTCGATCCCTGGGTGGGGAAGATCCCCTGGAGGAGGGCGTGGCAACCCACTCCAGTATTCTTGCCTGGAGAATCCCATGGACAGAGGAACCTGGTGGGCTATAGTCCATTGGGCTGCAAAGAGTTGGACATGACTGAAGTGACTGAGCATGGACGCATGCAAAACTATTATGCCTACCCATGAGATAAAACATTGAAGTTTTACTAATTAAGAAGCAAGTGTGGGACTTCCCTGGCAGTCCATTGGTTAAGACTCTGCACACTTCCAAAGCAGGGGGCACATGTTTGATCCCTGGTCAGAGAACTCAGATCCTACAAACCACACAGCATGGTCAAAAAAAAAAAAAAAAAAAAAACCCAGCAAGTATACTTACATGATATTGGTTCCCAATGCTACTTCAGGATCATACTTCACCAAAATGTCATATGATTGCTGTCCTGGGTTTAGACCAACAACTAATTAATAACCTACACTAGCTTCTTTGGAACTCCACTCCATTTCCAGTTCTCCATCCTGAGTAACATCCTCAAAGGCTTTTCTTGCCTCAGTGGTAAAGAATCTGCCTGCCGAGACAAGAGACACAGATTCGATCCCTGGGTCGGGAAGACCCCTTGGAGAAGGACATGGCAACCCACTTCAGTATTCTTGCCTGGGAAAATCCCATGGGCAGAGGAGCCTGGCGGGCTACAATCTCTGGGGTTGTAACAGAGTCCAACATGACTTGGTGACTAAACAACAAAATGTCTTCAAAATCCATCAGTCAATAGAGGGTTTATCTCCACCAAGTGCCTTGAACGCTACATCCTGCTCTTAGTTACATTTACATAGTAGCCACACTCAGTTTTACTCTACTTCTCTGCTGTCCTATGGACGTTTTCATCCTGCCATACCTACCATCACACATACCAATGCTGCTCTTTAGCAGCATTAAGGAAACACACATTGTTCCTAATGCTTCACCATCTCATCATAACCTGCCTATCATCCCTGGAAATATATAAAAATGCTCCCTCTTGAAAAGATTAGTTATACCATGGGGGGAGTTTACACACAAACATTTCTCTCCTTTCTTGTATCTTAAGGCATGGAGTCTTTGCGTGTGTATTTTTAAAGTTATTCCCTCCTCCACATCTTCCCTTGTGGCACATTATTAATAAACATAATGAAATCCTTTGTTGATGAAGTTTAATTCCCATAGGTAAAGGTTAACACATAACCATGAAAACTAATATCTAAGTTTAATTTTAAAATACCGACTGCTTTTGCTTTTTTGTCATTTTTACAAATGACAAGGAGACTACATTTTTCAAAAAGTTTATTCCCATCTGTAAAGCAATTATCCTTCAATTAAAAAATAAACAAATTTAAAAAGAAAAAGAAAAAAAAGTGTTTTCCCTCCTAACAGCTTCCCTAGAGGCCCATTTAGTAAATAAGCAGTGCACATAATGAAGATCCCCTGTTGACAAATTTCAACTTCCTTAAGTAATCAGCTGTCTACCATTTTTCCATTTAAATACATAATTTAATTTAAAGAAGCCCAGAAAGTAAAAAATGTTTCAAAATCATTTTCTTATAAAAGCTGATCACCATAAGCCATGTTAATTACCCAAAATACAATCTATAATCTATGTCACATGCCAGTTGGACAAGTAAAGCCTCATTCAGCTTTAGTTGCATTACTGGGTTTTTAATTTCACAAACCAAGGAATTAATACCCAATTTTTGTATTTTAAACAGTTCCTGGGTAAAGGTGTTTAGGTGGGGAACTCATAAAAACTGAACAGGGAAAAAACTGAGTCAAGCCATTGGTAAAAGTCATCATAACAAAAAACACCAAAAATTCCTATGGAAGAGCCCAGAGGTTATTAGTTCTTTGGGCATGGGGACCACTGTCCTAATCTTTGTCCCTCCCAAAGTAGTGTATGCACTTTATGGTACAGATTCTATTTCTCTATAACTAAAAATGTATTACAAGTTAGATGAAGAAGAAAGAGTAAAACTTCTAAAAACATGGCATTTTTGAAGACTAAGAATCAATGTTTAGGGCTTTCCTCGTGGCTCAGTGGTAAAGAACCCACCTGCCAATGCAGAAGACACAGGTCCCTTCCTTGGTCCAGGAAAATCCCATATGCTGAGAAGCAACCAAGCCCGTGCATCACTACTGAGCCTCTGTTCTCTTCTACAGCCCAGGAGCTGCAACTACTGATGCCCTTTCACCCTGGAGCCCATGCACCATAAGAGAAGCCACCGCATGAGAAACCTGCACACCACAGCTGGAGAGTAGCCCCCAATCACTGCAAACTAGAGAAAAGCCTGTGCAGCAACAACGATTAAAAAAAAAGAAAAAGAATGACTGTTTAAAGACAATTATTATCCAACTGTTCATATAACCCAAAATTATAAATATAAATCAACTGGCCAGACAAAGGCAAAAGTGGGAAAAAATTTTAAGCTGTATATTGCCTTAAATATTAAGTATGGACATTAAGAGAAACTGTATTATTTTAGGAAGTCAACAGTACCCAAGTGTTGAACTCTTTTAATGTGATTTCTACTTCAAAACAAATTAAGTAAGATAAAATTCTCAGCAATTCTAGAGGAGGCTCCTCATAACACAAACCAGGAAAACAGTACTGAGGAACACAAGCTGTGAACTTATCAAGCCTTTTTTTTTTTCTCATAAACAATAGCAATAAAAGAGGCAAGCCATGACCCAACCCAACCCCTGTGGGTTAAATTTCTTTTAGAATTTCACCTCTTGAAACAATCCTTTCACCCCATCTCCTCAGTATTTCTCCTTAAGCTTAGCTGAGGACATTGGAGGGTGTTTGTTCTGCATAAAGAGTGATTATTATTTGATGATCTTCTCTACTCATTATACTTTATAAATACAAAAAAATGTTTTACATGTATGCGCTAACATTTATTGGAGAATAGAATAAAAAATTAAGATATGGATCATAAGAATCTATGATCAACCAAAAGTAATTCAAAAATAGAAGAATGCCCAATTAAATAGTGTCATATATAATTATTGGATACAGTATATATCCCTTAAAATTACACGATTAAAATTTGCTTGGTACAAGAAATTGTGGATATTTAATTATGTTCTAGGAAAAAGCAGAAAAAATACTTTGACATAGAACTGAGGAGGGTGTGAAGTAATGTAAGTCTTTTTTTTTTTTTTTTTTTGCAGGGGAAAATGGACAAAGAAAAGGATCAATGAGGGTGGGAGGGAAATGGGAAGAGAGAAGGGGAGTGATAGTGGGGAGGAGTATATGTAATTTCTTCACCAATGGCTTTCTGTTTTTAATCACAAAGAACACTTAAAAAAAATCATGTTGAATTCATCCTATATTAGGAGGTTTGTTCTCAAAATGAAAAGTTCAGGAAACAAAAAGTCCAGTTTGGGTGTCCTCATCTTTAGGCACATCTTGGTATTTTGTATTGGTAGGTCTATCTTTACCACAATATATTATTTAGGACAGGATCACATTTGTCACCTCTTGCTCCCTACTACCCAAAGTGGTACCAAACCCATAAAATAGTCAATAAACCTTTACAGAGTGAACAAGTAAGTCTTTTTTTTTTAAAACTCTCCTGAGTGAACTGAATTTTTTGAGGCTCATAAGTAAATATGTTTTGCTCTTTACTTTGTCTATTACAGCCAGATTATATGAGTGGGGCATTAAAGTCTCCCACTATTATTGTATTGCTGCATATTTCTTCTATCATATTAATTAATGTTTGTCTTAGATATATCAATGCTCCAATGTTGGGTGCACACACATTTATAATTGTTATAACTTCTTTTTGGATTGTTCCTTTAAGTCGTTATGTGTAACCTTCATTGTCTCCTTTTCAAGATCTTTAAAGTCAATTTTATCTGATATAAGTATTGCCAACGTTTAAAGCAATTATTGATAAATAAGATTTACTTTATTGTTTTGGGTTCACATTTATACACCCTTTTAGTGATTCCTATCTAGATAATGTCCTTTAGTTTTTGTTGGAGAAATGGTTTAGTGGTGCAAAATTCTCTCAACTTTTGCTTATCTGTGAAGCTTTTGATTTCTCCTTCATATTTGAATGAGATCCTTGCTGGATACAATAATCTAGGCTGTAAGTTATTTTCCTTCATCACTTTAATTGCGTCTTGCCATTCCCTCCTGGCTTGGAGAGTTTCTATTGAAAGATCAGCTGTTATCCTTATGGGAATTCCCTTGTGAGTTATTTGATGTTTTTCCCTTGCTGCTTTTAATATTTGTTCTTTATATTTAATCTTTGTTATTTTGGTTAATATGTGTCTTGGGGTGTTTCACCTTGGGTTTATCCTGTTAGGGACTCTCTGGATTTCTTGAACTTGAGTGGTAATTTCCTTCTCCATTTTAGGGAAGTTTTCAACTATTATCTCCTCAAGTATTTCCTCATGATCTTTCTTTTTATCTTCTTCTTCTGGAACTCCTATGATTCGAATGTTGTAGCGTTTGATGTTATCCTGGAGGTTTCTGAAATTGTCCTCATTTCTTTTGATACGTTTTTCGTTTTTCTCGTCTGATTCATTTATTTCTAGGATTCTATCTTCTAATTCACTAATCCTATCTTCTGCCTCTGTTATTCTACTATTTGTTGCCTCCAGGGAGTTTTGGATCTCATTTATTGCATTATTCATTATGTGTTGACTCTTTTTTATTTCTTCTAGGTCCTTGTTAAACCTTTCTTGCATCTTCTCAATCCTTGTCTCCAGACTCTTTAACTGTGATTCTATTTTGATTTCGAGATTTTGAATTAATTTCGCTATCATTATTCAGAATTCTTTATCAGGTAGATTCCCTATCTCTTCCTCTTTGGTTTGGTTTGGTGGGCATCTATTCTGTTCCTTTAGCTGCTGGGTATTCTTTTGTCTCTTCATTTTGTTAAAATTGCCAAGTTTAGAGTGTCCTCACTATATTCTGGTAATTTGTTGAATTCTCTTTATTGAGGCGGTTTACAGGTCTTTTCAATATCTGATCTCTGCCTTGTTACAGAGGGGGTGGAGATGAACACCCAAATCTAAACCGGCCAGGTTCAGGCACTCGGATAATCCTCAGAAGCACAGACTTGGTTAAGTCTGCGTTTTATGCCCTTCCCAGATCCGAGTAGCGCAGGTGATGAAATGTTCAGCGAGCGCAGCTGCTGCGACGTATCGCCTCTCCGCCGCTCAGTTTTCTGGGTATACAAACAGCGCACTTTCTCAGGCAGATGTTGACCATCCAGAGCCCCAAGAAGCGTGAGTCAGCACAGAAACCTACTCACAGTTCCGTTAGACAGTGTTTCTCTAGGGCTGTAATTGCCTGCCTCTGGCCCTGGCTGCCTGTCACTGGAGTGGGACGGCCTGCAGCCGGCCAACTCTGTGCAGCCCTTTGTTCTGTAGGTAGTCCTGGAGGTGTCTTAAGTTAGGGCTGGCTTTTGATGTAGTAGATGACCGACAGTCTGGTTATTTCGCTCAGATAGCGCCCGAGATAGCCAGGCCAAATCCTTTCTCAAAGCAATGCAGGCCTCGCCGCTCCTCCTAGCCCAGCCCCCGCTTGCCAATAGCAAATGCTGGTGTCCGCGCCACTTCTCCGCAAAAGGAGTTACCGCAGGGCTCGTTTTCTCGTTTTGAAGACAATGAGTTGTCTTTCTAAGTGCCTGATGTCCTCTGCCAGCATTCAGAAGTTGTTTTATCGAATTTATTCAGCATTCAAATGTTCTTTTAATGGATTTGTGGAGGAGAAAGTATCTCCCCGTCTTACTCGTCTGCCATCTTAGCTCCTCCCCGCCCAATGTAAGTCATTTGAGCATCTCAAGCCTTTTTTTGTTCGTAACTACTACACCAAAGGAAAGTCTTTGGTACCTGCACCATTCACAGGACACTTGTAGGATGGCTGCAGCCAAGCACAGTAGTTAAAGAGCTGCCTCTAGTATCCAGCTGTTTGGATCTGAATACTGGCTTTTCCTCTAGCACGTGTTTACTGACGATTGGAAAAGTTTACAAAGGTTAGCTGAAAATATTAGCACAGTTGAAAAAAAGATGTCTTTGAACTAAACATGGTCAAATGTTAAAAATATTTTAAGAGAGGAAGTATATTTAAGCAGAAATTGTTTTAAGTAATCAAACCATTTTGGAGCTAGTTTCATTTTTCACCCTAAGCCAGATTATTTCTTTAACTACTGCCTATTTTCTTTTCATTCTTTCCAGTCTTATTATGGTTAAGTTTGAGGCTTACTTAAAATTTTCAAATCTTTGTAGTTTAAAAATTAATTGTCTAGCTTGTAATCAAGGTTGGTCCATTTTTATTTCTTCCTACCTGTTCTATATGGGAAATAGATGGGGAAACAGTGGAAACAGTGTCAGACTTTGTTTTTCTGGGCTCCACAATCACTGCAGATGGTGACTGCAGCCATGAAATTAAAAGACGCTTGCTCCTTGGAAGGAAAGTTATGACCAACCTAGATAGCATATTCAAAAGCAGAGACATTACTTTGCCAACAAAGGTTCGCCTAGTCAGGGCTATGGTCTTTCCTGTGGTCATGTATGGATGTGAGAGCTGGACTGTGAAGAAGGCTGAACGCCGAAGAATTGATGCTTTTGAACTGTGGTGTTGGAGAAGACTCTTGAGAGTCCCTTGGACTGCAAGAAGATCCAACCAGTCCATTCTGAAGGAGATCAATGCTGGAATTTCTTTAGAAGGAATGATGCTAAAGCTGAAACTCCAGTATTTTGGCCACCTCATGCGAAGAGTTGACTCATTGGAGAAGACTCTGATGCTGGGAGGGATTGAGGGCAGGAGGAGAAGGGGACGACAGAGGATGAGATGGCTGGATGGCATCACTGACTCGATGGATGCGAGTCTGAGTGACCTCCGGGAGCTGGTGATGGACAGGGAGGCCTGGCGTGCTGCGGTTCATGGGGTCGCAAAGAGTCGGAGACGACTGAGCGACTGATCTGATCTCTGATCTGACCTGTTCTACTCATCTCTCGCTTATGCATATTCCCTCCACCAGAGGGCAGACCAAAGAAAGATGAAGTCTTGAAATACAAAGTTGGTAACTTATTCGCTTCCAGAGAATCTTGAGCGGTGCCACCAAAAAACTTTAAACAGCACTGATGTTCTCTGAGACAGTCTTCTTCAATTGCAAAAGCATTAAATAAAATACAACCAGAAAGTTGGCAATATTAATGCATTTATTCATTCATTCAACAAATATCTGGGTTCCAACCACATGCAGGGCACATTCCAGTCTCCAGGGATTCAGCTGTAAACAAAACGAAGTTTCCCATGGTCATGGAGCTTTATTCTACATATGTCTAGGAGAGGATAATAAAGCATGTGAATAAATAACAATTTCAAGTAAAGCACTGTGCAGGGGGAAAAAAGAAGCTACAGGATGACCAGGAAGGATATTTTTAAATAATTTAATCTAAGTTAAAGACCTGAATGAAATGAGTGAATGAGCCATGCCTTAAAAGGGGAAGAGCATTCCAAGCACAAGAAACAGTAAAATGCAAAGGCCCTGAGGCAGAAACTAACCTGGCACGCTGAACCAACAGGAGACAGGGGTGAAGACTGGAGGGGAGTGACCAAAGCAGAAGCTATACAGAGATGGGCAGGAGCCAACTGTGATACACGGGCCTCTAGACCATAATAAAAACTTCGTATTTTATCTAACACTAGTGGGTTTTGATAACTGGGAGACAGAATCTAATTTGACTCATACCTTTTAAAGTTCATGCTGGTTGCCAGGAGACACACAGACTGGAAGCTGAAGGACCAGTTAGGTGCCACTACAGCTGTCTGGGCCAGGAAAGATGGTGGTTTGACACAAGGACAGTGGTAGTGGAAGTGATTAAAAAATAAGGCAAATTTGGAATAATTTTTAAGTTAGAGCCCACTGTTCAGTTGCTAAGTTATGTCTGACTCTGCGACCCCATGAACTGCAGCACACCAGGCTCTCCTGTCCTTCACCTTCTCCCAGAGTTTGCTCAAACTCATGTCCACTGAGTCAGTGATGCCACCCAACCATCTCATCCTCTGTCGTCCCCTTCTCCTCCTGCCTTCAATCTTTTCCAGCATCAGGGTCTTTTCTAATGAGTCAGCTCTTTGCATCAGGTGGCCAGTGTACTGGAGCTTGCACATCAGTCCTTCCAATGAGTGTTCGGGGTTGATTTTCTTTAGGATACAGCCCATAATACTTGCCAATAAATATAGGATGAGTGAATCAGGATTACTCTTAGGAGTTTTAAACTTGAGCATCTGGGTGGACGGTGATACCATTAACTGAGCTGGAAAAGAATTACAAGCCATAGCCAGTGAGGCTGGATGAAGATCAGAATTAGTGTCCCAGAAGTCAAGGGAAAGAATGTTCCCATAAGGAAGCAGTTGTCAAATGTGGTTCAGAGATATAATTTGGCAAGACTGCCATCCCTGATGACATTGAGAAGAATGATTCTGGGGCACAGAAAAGATAGTCTCTGGAGTAGGTTCAGAAGAAAATGCGAAGTGAGGAGTTGAGAAGTAGACACAGGCGAAATGGAATCTTTGAAAAATTTTTGAACACAAGGTAGCTTTATTAGTTTTTGAAGTTTTAACTTGACTGTTTTTGAAATTTCAAACTTAAAGGTGAAAAATTTTGGTGGCTCACTCTCTAAAGAATCCGTCTGCAATGCAGGAGACTCGGGGTCAATCCTTGGATCGGGAAGATCCTCTGAAAGAAGAAATGACAACCCACTCTAGTATTCTTGTTTGGAGAATCCTATGGACAGAGGAGACTAGTGGATTATAGCCCATGGCATCAGAAAGAGTCAAACGTGACTTCACTACTAAACCACCACCTACCATAGTGAACACTCTTATTCTACTCACCTAGATTTACCAACTGTTAACATTTGCCACCTTTGCTTTATTGCTCTCTTTATATGTAATAATCATTATTGCTTATTCATTTGAGAGTAAACTGAAGGTATTTTGACCCTTTACTCCTAAATAATTCACTGTGTATCCTTCCAAGAACAAGGGCATTTTCTTATGTAACCACAGTGTTGTGCCATGCTAAGTCACTTCAGTTGTGGCCGACTCTTCGCGACCCTATGGACTATGGCCCGCCAGGCTCCTCTGTCCATGGGACTCTCCAGGCAAGAATACTGGAGTGGGTTGCCATGCCCTCCTCCAGGGGATCTTCCCAACCCAAGGATTGAACCCACGTTACTTACATCTCCTGCATTGGCAGGCGGGGTCCTTACAACTAGTGCCTCCTGAGAAGCCCTGTAACTACAGTACAATGAACAAATTCAGGAAATTTAACATTGATATCCCATTATTTAATATTCAATACATATGCAAATTTTGCCAACAACTCTAATGTTCTTAGAGTGGATTTTCCAATTCAAGATCCAAACCAGGATTCTGCACTGAATTTAATTCGCAGGTCTCTTTCCTTTAATCTGAAACTGTTCCTCTGCCTTTCTTTGTCTTTCACAACATTAGCCTGTTGGAAGAGCCAGTTACTTAGTAGAACAATCCTCAGTTAAGGTCCCTCTATTGATTCCTTGTGATGAGATTTTGGTTATGCATTTTATAAATACCAGAGCAAAGTAATGACACTGCCTAGTTCAAGTGTGTCAAGAAGAACATGTTTTTCCCACTACTGGTGATATTAATTTTGATCACTTGGTTGAGGTGATGCCTGACAGACTTCTCCACTGTGAAGTTACTGTATCCCCCTTGGTCATTAATCTCAAGAAAGACTACTGTAAATTGTAGGAATATCCTTTCCTCCATCCAACTTCCTCCACTAGTAACATTTGCCTGACTCAGTATTACCATAATGGTTGCAAACTAGTGACTTTTCTAACTACTATTCCTTCTACAGTGTTTACTGTCCATCTAGCAGGAAGAGTTTTTCCTTTTTCTTATTTGTTTATTATGGACTTGGGGATTCTGACTGTATTCAATCAGTTATAATTCATTGCTGTTATTATTCATTTGGATGCCCCAATTCTCTCAGATTTGACATGCCCTCATTTTTTTTAAAAAAACACTTCCTTACTTTGTGTTCCATCCTCATCTTGTATTTTCCTTTCTTCAGCCCTGGAACTGGAAGTAAAGTCTGAGGCTAAAAAGAACAATATTACATAGGAACCTGGAATGTTAGGTCCATGAATCAAGGCAAACTGGAGGTGGTCAAACAGGAGATGGCAAGAGTGAACATTGACATTATAGGAATCAGTGAACTAAAGTGGACTGGAATGGGAGAATTTAACTCAGATGACCATTATATCTACTACTGTGGGCAGGAATCCTTTAGAAGAAATGGAGTAGCCATCATGGTCAACAAAAGAGTCCGAAATGCAGTACTTGGATGCAATCTCAAAAACGAGAATGATCTCTGTTCGTTTCCAAGGCAAACCATTCAATATCATGGTAATTCAAGTCTATGCCCCAACCAGTAACGCTGAAGAAGCTGAACAGTTCTATGAAGATCTACAAGATCTAGAACTCACCCAAAAAAGATGTCCTTTCCATTATAGGGGATTGGAATGCAAAAGCAGGAAGTCAAGAAACACCTGGAGTAACAGGCAAATTTGGCCTTGGAGTACAGAATGAAGCAGGGCAAAGGCTAACAGAGTTCTGCCAAGAGAATGCACTGGTCATAGCAAACACCCTCTTCTAACAACACAAGAGAAGACTCTACACATGGACATCACCAGATCGTCAACACTGGAATCAGACTGATTATATTCTTTGCGGCAAAAGATGGAAAAGCTCTACAGAGTCAGCAAAAACAAGACCAGGAGCTGACTGTTCAGATTATGTACTCCTTTTTGCAAAATTCAGAATTAATTGAAAAAAGTAGGGAAAACGACTAGACCATTCAGGTATGACCTAAATCAAATCCCTTAAGATTATACAGTGGAAGTAAGAAATAGATTCAAGGGCTTAGATCTGATAGACAGAGTGCCTAAAGAACTATGGATAGAGGTCTGTGACACTGTACAGGAGGCAGTAATCAAGATCATCCCCAAGAAGAAGAAAGGCAAAATGGTTGCCTAAGGAGGCTTTACAAATAGCTTAGAAAGAAATGATGCAAAAGCAAAGGAGAAAAGGAAAGATATACCCATTTGAATGCAGAGTTCCAAAGAATCAGATCAGATCAGATCAGTCGCTCAGTCGTGTCCGACTCTTTGCGACCCCATGAACTGCAGCACGCCAGGCCTCCCTATCCATCACCAGCTCTCGGAGGTCACTCAGACTCACATTCATCGAGTCCGTGATGCCATCCAGCCATCTCATCCTCTGTCGTCCCCTTCTCCTCCTGCCCTCAATCCCTCCCAGCATCAGAGTCTTCTCCAATGAGTCAACTCTTCGCATGAGGTGGCCAAAATACTGGAGTTTCAGCTTTAGCATCATTCCTTCCAAAGAAATCCCAGGGCTGATCTCCTTCAGAATGGACTGGTTGGATCTCCTTGCAGTCCAAGGGACTCTCAAGAGTCTTCTCCAACACCACAGTTCAAAAGCATCAATTCTTCGGCGCTCAGCCTTCTTCACAGTCCAGCTCTCACATCCATACATGACCACAGGAAAGACCATAGCCTTGACTAGGCGAACCTTTGTTGGCAAAGTGATGTCTCTGCTTTTGAATATGCTATCTAGGTTCGTCATAACTTTCCTTCCAAGGAGTAAGCGTCTTTTAATTTCATGGCTGCAGTCACCATCTGCAATGATTTTGGAGCCCAGAAAAATAAAGTCTGACACTGCTTCCACTGTTTCTCCATCTATTTCCCATGCAGTGATGGGACCAGATGCCATGATCTTCGTTTTCTGAATGTTGAGCTTTAAGCCAACCTTTTCACTCTCCACTTTCACTTTCATCAAGAGGCTTTTGAGTTCCTCTTCACTTTCTGCCATAAGGGTGGTATCATCTGCATATCTGAGGTTATTGATATTTCTCCCAGCAATCTTGATTCCAGCTTGTGTTTCTTCCAGTCCAGCATTTCTCATGATGTACTCTTCATATAAGTTAAATAAACATGGTGACAATATACAGCCTTGACGTACTCCTTTTCCTATTTGGAACCAGTCTGTTGTTCCATGTCCAGTTCTAACTGTTGCTTCCTGACCTGCATACAGATTTCTCAAGAGGCAGATCAGGTGCTCTGGTATTCCCATCTCTCTCAGAATTTTCCACAGTTTATTGTGATCTACACAGTCAAAGGCTTTGGCATAGTCAATAAAGCAGAAATAGATGTTTTTCTGGAACTCTCTTGCTTTTTCGATGATCCAGCGGATGTTGGCAATTTGATCTCTGGTTCCTCTGCCTTTTCTAAATCCAGCTTGAACATCAGGAAGTTCACTGTTCACATATTGCTGAAGCCTGGCTTGGAGAATTTTGAGCATTACTTTACTAGCGTGTGAGATGAGTGCAATTGTGCGGTAGTTTGAGCACTCTTTGGTATTGCCTTTCTTTGGGATTGGGATGAAAATTGACCTTTTCCAATCTTGTGGCCACTGCTGAGTTTTCCAAATTTGCTGGCATATTTAGTGCAGCACTTTCACAGCATCATCTTTCAGGACTTGGAATAGCTCAACTGGAATTCCATCACCTCCACTAGCTTTGTTCGTAGTGATGCTTTCTAAGGCCCACTTGACCTCACATTCCAGGATGTCTGGCTCTAGGTCAGTGATCACACCATCATGATTATCTGGGTCATGAAGCTCTTTTTTGTACAGTTCTTCTGTGTATTCTTGCCACCTCTTCTTAATATCTTCTGCTTCCGTTAGGTCCATACCATTTCTGTCCTTTATCGAGCCCATTTTTGCATGAAATGTTCCTTTGGTATCTCTGATTTTCTTGAATAGATCCTTAGTCTTCCCCATTCTGTTGTTTTCCTCTATTTCTTTGCATTGATCGCTGAAGAAGGCTTTCTTATCTCTTCTTGCTATTCTTTGGAACTCTGCATTCAGATGTTTATATCTTTCCTTTTCTCCTTTGCTTTTCGCTTCTCTTCTTTTTGCAGCTATTTGTAAGGCCTCCCCAGACAGCCATTTTGCTTTTTTGCATTTCTTTTCCATGGGGATGGTCTTGATCCCTGTCTCCTGTACAATGTCACGAACCTCATTCCATAGTTCATCAGGCACTCTATCTATCAGATCTAGGCCCTTAAATCTATTTCTCACTTCCACTGTATAATCATAAGGGATTTGATTTAGGTCATACCTGAATGGTCTAGTGGTTTTCCCTACTTTCTTCAATTTCAGTTTGAATTTGGCAATAAGGAGTTCATGGTCTGAGCCACAGTCAGCTCCTGGTCTTGTTTTTGCTGACTGGATAGAGCTTCTCCATCTTTGGCTGCAAAGAATATAATCGACCTGATTTCAGTGTTGACCATCTGGTGATGTCCATGTATAGAGTCTTCTCTTGTGTTGTTGGAAGAGGGTATTTGCTATGACCAGTGCATTTTCTTGGCAAAACTCTGTTAGTCTTTGCCCTGCTTCATTCTGTATTCCAAGGCCAAATTTGCCTGTTATTCCAGGTGTTTCTTGACTTCCTACTTTTGCATTCCAGTCCCCTATAATGAAAAGGACATCTTTTTTGGGTGTTAGTTCTAAAAGGTCTTGTAGGTCTTCATAGAACCGTTCAACTTCAGCTTCTTCAGCGTTACTCGTTGGGGCATAGATTTGAATTACTGTGACATTGAATGGTTTGCCTTGGAAACGAACAGAGATCATTCTGTCGTTTTTGAGATTGCATCCAAGTACTGCATTTCGGACTCTTTTGTTGACCATGATGGCCACTCCGTTTCTTCTGAGGGATTCCTGCCCACAGTAGTAGATAGCAAGGAGAGATAAGAAGGACTTCCTCAGTGATCAGTGCAAATAAATAGAGGAAAACAATAGAATGGGAACGACTACAGATCTCTTCAAGAAAATTTAGAGATACCAAGGGAACATTTCATGCAAAGATGAGCTCAATAAAGGATAGAAATGGTATGGACGTAACAGAAGCAGAAGATGAGATGGCAAAAATACACAGAAGAACTATACAAAAAAGATCTTCATGACCCAGATAACCATGATGGTGTGATCACTCACCTTGAACCAGACATCCTGGAATGCAAAGTCAAGTGGACCTTAGGAAGCATCATTATGAACAAAGCTAGTGGGGGTGATGGAATTTCAGTTGAGCTATTTAAATTCCTAAAAGATGATGCTGTGAAAGTTCTACACTCAATATGCCAGCAAATTTGGAAAACTCAGCAGTGGCCACAGGACTGGAAAAGGTCTGTTTTCATTCCAATCCCAAAGAAAGGCAATGCCAAAGAATGCTCAAACTATCGCACAACTGCACTCATCTCACACGCTAGTAAAGTAATGCTCAAAATTCTTCAAGCCAGGCTTAAACAGTACGTGAACCGTGAACTTTCAGATGTTCAGCTGGATTTAGAAAAGGCAGAGGAACCAGAGATCAAATTGCCAGCACCCACTGGATCATCAAAAAAGCAAGAGAGTTCCAGAAAAACATCTATTTCTGCTTTATTGACTATGCCAAAGCCTTTGACTGTGTGGAATCACAACAACCTGTATAAAATTCTGAGAGAGATGGGAATCCCAGACCACCTGACCTGCCTCTTGAGAAACCCATATGCAGATCAGGAAGCAACAGTTAGAACTGGACATGGAAAAACAGACTGGTTTCAAATCGGGAAAGGAGTAGGTCAAGGCTCTATACTTTCACCCTACTTACTTATATGCAGAGTTCAGTTCAGTCACTCAGTCGTGTCTAACTCTTTGCGACCCCATGAACCGCAGCACGCCAGGCCTCCCTGTCCATCACAAACTCCAGGAGTCCACCCAAACCCATGTCCATTAAGTCAGTGATGCCATCCAACTATCTCATCCTCTGTCGTCCCCTTCTCCTCCTGCCCTCAATCTTTCCCAGCATCAGGGTGTTTTTAAATGAGTAGCTCTTCACTTCAGGTGGCCAAAGTACAGGAGCTTCAGCTTCATGCAAAATGCCAGGCTGGATGAAGCACAAGCTGGAATCAAAACTGCCTGGAGAAGTATCAATAACCTCAAATATGCAGATGACACCACTCTTATGGAAGAAAGCGAAGAAGAATTAAAGAGCCTCTTGATGAAAGTGAAAGAGGAGAGTGAAAAAGTTGGCTTAAAACTTAGCATTCAGAAAACTAATATCATGGCATCCGGTCCCATCGCTCAAGGCAAATAGATGGGGAAACAATGGAAACAGTGAGAGACTTTATTTTTGCGGGCTCCAAAATCACTGCAGATGATGATTGCAGCCATGAAATTAAAAGACGATTGCTCCTTGGAAGAACTATGACCAACCTAGACAGCATATTAAAAAGCAGAGACATTACTTTACCAACAAAGGTCCGTCTAGTCAAGGCTATGGTTTTTCCAGTAGTCATGTAGGGATCTGAGCGCTGGACTATAAAGAAAGCTGAGCAGCAAAGAATTGATGCTTTTGAACTGTGGTGTTGGAGAAGTCCCTTGGACTGCAAGGAGATCCAACCAGTCCATCCTAAAGGAAATCAGTCCTGAATATTCACTGGAAGGACTGATACTGAAGCTGAAACTCCTATGCTTTGGCCACCTCATGCGAAGAACTGACTCATTTGAAAAGACCCTGATGCCGGGAAGAATGAAGGCAGGAAGAGAAGGGGACGAGAGGATGAGATGGTTGGATGGCATCACTGACTCAAGGGACATGAGTTTGACTAAGCTCTGGGAGTTGGCGATGGACAGGGAAGCCTGGCATGCTGCAGTCCATGGGGTCACAGAGTTGGACACAACTGAGTGACTGAACTGAACTGAGCCCTGGAATTTGCCATTGATTTGGGCAAACTAGCTGCGCTCACTGCTACTAGGGTGTCATTAGTTCTAGCCCTTTCATTACACAGAGTTAGGAATTATATGCATGTCTGTATGAATCACAAGTTCATATGGATAACTCTAATTCCCATCCAACATTGCCGAGGTCTTCACTGCCTTCTTCTATTTCCTATTTTTATTTTCCTTCTTCTACAATGAAAATCCTAGTTCCCAACATTGCAAGGAATTTACTCATTTGCTCAGTCCTATAATACACACAGAACAATCGTAAAAGTGCTATTTCTCTACCACTATACATAACAGTCTACTACACCTGATTCAAGATTTCTTGTTTTTATTTTTGTAAGTCCTTTTATCTTAGGTTAAAGGTATATAACAAAATTCTGTGTTAAAAGTTTACTTGGATTCTTTTTTTTTTATTCTGAGAATTTGCTATCAAAGTACAGTCAGTTCATCTGCTGCTGTCTGTATTCAGTTTTAGAAGTTTTTTCCCTCCCAACCTTGTTAATTTCATTTTAAAAAATATATAAAATATTAAAGTTTCCAAAACGCATAACTACACAAAAAGGTTTAACAGAGCATAGCCACTCCCTCCACCATCCCTTTTACTCTGTTCCTACCCATTCCTCGCAGGTAACTAATTAGTTTCTCGTTATCTCTTCTCTATTTACTTTTGCTATATCAAAATATTATGTTTTCTCCATGCGGAACAGAGAAATGGGACAGAATACTGGATCAAGAAATAATTTTAAGATGGAAGACCTAACAGAATGTTTGCATTATTTTGTAAATGCTTCCACAGAAACTGGAATTGAAGATGTAGAAGGGATAGGATAACTACAGAAGGTAATATCCATCAAAATTCCTTCTGGCTTAATTTGAGGACACTGAAGAATTCCCATATTCCAAAATAGACTGCCATCCTGTTTGTAACCTTCCAAATTACTAATATGCAATGGCAAGCCACTCCAGTACTCTTGCTTAGAAAATCCCATGGACGGAGGAGCCTGGGAGGCTGCAGTCCATGGGGTTGCAAAGAGTCAGATACGACTGAGTGACTTCACTTTCACTTTTCACTTTAATGCATTGGAGAAGGAAATGGCAACCCACTCCAGTGTTCTTGCCTGGAGAATCCCAGGGAAAGGGAAGCCTGGTGGGCTGCCGTCTATGGGGTGACAAAGAGTTGGACACGACTGAAGCGACTTAGCAGCAGCAGCAGCAGCAGCATGGCTCTAGAGAACTCACATAAAAATAGGGTTATTATTTAGAAGGATAATTAAGCTAACACTACTTACTAATGTGGGGCTTCCCTGGTGACTCAGTAATAACAAATCCACGTGCTAATGCAGGAGCTATGGGCTCAATCCCTGGGTTAGGAAGATCCCCTAGAGAAAGAAAGGGCAACCCACTCCAGTATTTTTGCCTGGGAAATCCCACGGACAGAAGAGTCACAAAAGTGTTGGACACAACTTAGCAACTAAACATGGAGAAGGAAATGGCAATCCACTCCAGTGCTATTGCCTGGAAAATCCCATGGACAGAAGAGCTTGGTAGGCTACAGTCCATGGGGTCACAAACAGTCGGACACGACTGAGCGACTTCACTTCACTTTAGCAACTAAACAATTACAACCTATTAATGGCAGTAGGAGAAATTCTGCCCTGGCAAGAGGGAAGTTTCAAACTTGAGCTAGACATTTAAGAGGAAAAGAGGTGAGAAGAGAATGACTAAAACGAGGATGTGTATAATAGCACTGACAGATAATAACGATCGCGCTAGAAAAATAAACTCACATCTCTAGGAACCTCTTGGAAAATTTACTAATATGCTAATGAGTAACAGGGTTATTCCTTATGATGCTGTCAGTGTGGCACAGAGGGAAGAACATAAACTTCACAGAGAGGTCTGGCCTTAAATCCCAAATGAATTACCTAATAGCTACATAACCACTGGCAAGTTATTACTTAACATCTCAGAGCCACAGTTTTCTTACCTACCATGTTAATATAGGACATAAACAGAATAATGTACAGCACTGCTCCTGGCCCAGATGAGTGTGCACACTCAGGTTTGTTCAACTCTTTGTGACTCTATGGACTGTAGCACACCAGGCTCTTCTGCCCATGGAATTTTCCAGGCAAGAATAATGGAGTGGGTTGCCATTTCCTTCTCCAGGGGATATTCCCGAACCAGGGATCGAATTTCTGTCTCTTGCACCTGGCCCAGAACATATATTTAATAAGTAGTTCCTATGATCAACACAGATTAACAAGGTAAAGTGCTACAATAACAAGCCTAAAAGGAATCCGTGCAATCACACCATCTCAGGCAGTATTTGGGGCTTTCTGGGTAGCTCAGCAGTAAAGAATTCATTCGCCTGCAGTGCAGGAAACATAGGAGACATGGGTTCAATTCCTGGGGCAGGAAGATCCCCTGGAGGATGTCATGGCAATCCACTCCAATATTCTTGCCAGGAAAATTCCAAGGACAAGGAGCCTGGTGGGCTACTTAGTCCATGGGGTCACAAAGAGTTGGACACAACTGATCATGCACATATGCCGGTGGTATTTAGTAAGAGAAAAAAAAATGTCCACGTAATTCCAATTCTCAATTTTCAGAATGTCCCAGAATCTATTTTTAAAAGTGTAAAAATATATGCTGACATACTAAAGTGCCAATGATTTAAAAGAAACCATTCTAGGGAGATGTTGATCAAATGTTAAAAACCTCTAGTTATAAAATGAATACCTTCTGGGGATTTAATGTACAACATGTTGACTACAGTGTGGTTCAGATGGTAAAGAATCTGCCTGCAAAGGGGGAGTGACCCAGGTTCAATCCCTGGATCAGGAAAATCCTCTGGAGAAGGAAATGACAACCCACTCCAGCATTCCTGCCTGGAAAATCCCATGGACAGAGGAGCCTGGTGGGCTACAGTCCATGGGGAGGCAAACAGTCAGACACAACTGGACAACTAACACTTTCACTTCACTTTCATTGCATACTTGAAAGTTGCTATAGAACAGATCTTAAATATCCTACATCACACACACACACACACACACACACACACACACACACACACACAGAGCTAATTATAGAGGTGATGGATGTATTAACTAACTTTAACTTCCATAATCATTTTGCAATTTATGTATCAAACGATCACTTTGTACACCTTAAATTTACACAATGTTATATGTTAACTGTATCAACTATATCTCAGTAAAGCTGGAGAAAGTAAAAATAGAACCTATTCTGCAAGTTAACTGCTAACAACTCAGAATAAACTAAGGAATTCCTACAGCTCACAAATGAACATAAATGTATTACAAGCATTATAAATTATAAAATTTATAATTTTATAAATTCATATACACACAAGAGAATTAAGGACACTGAATAAAGCAGTATTTTAAGTTTCTATTTTACTTTCAAATTAATCTACAAACCAAAATGTAACATGGAAAGTCTTAAATGACCTTTAACTAAATACTGAAAAATACAATAAACTTTCAGAGCCTAGAATCAATAATAATAACCCCAAAGCCCCAAACATAAGAGTCTTAATATGTGCAATGGTAATGAGACTGAAAGCATACAATTTTATCCTATAGACCGTCGTTTTCCTTGACAACTAGTAATGACTTCTCTTTCATCTTAAATAATCGGTGTGTGGTCTATTTCTGCTCTAGAAGATGCGCTTAAAGGTCATAATCTCAGTTTGCAATACTAAAATGATTAGAATGCATCAACATTGCAATCCCGAATGTTTTAGAAAACTTTCCAGCAGGGTGCTAATCCACAGACAGAGCTATTTTGCTTGTGGAGGGAGAAAGACGCATCCACACCCTTTACTAAGAGAAAAGGAAGGAATGGGAAAAAAAGGGAGAGAGAGAGAGATGCAAAATAACAAAGCACTGCTTCCATAAACAAATTAAAGTCTGTTCTTAAACTTTGGGAAATTCTATCTTCCTCTACCAAATAGCAATAAAACTACAAGATAATCATTTGTGTTTTGAAGCAGAAAAAGACTACGGAGAGAAAAGGAAAAAAAATTTTGTCATGTACTGAACTTATAAGTATTCAAAATCCTTAAACTCCACCTCCACCAAATATCCACCAAATATTGAGCATCACATCCTTTTCAAAATAAATCTAACATGAAACCATTGCACTCATTTTTAGCACTCAGCAGAGAACTTTTATCTCTCCCAGCGCTCACCACCCAATAACCCTTCTGGGTAGCCCTGAATAACCGCTATTCTCGGGACAAACTAGAGCTCGCGTTCCAGTACCCCGGAGGGGCCTCCGGGCGCGGAGAGGAACTAGGGGTCTGGAGGCCAAGGACCACTGACCGCCCCCTCGCTGCCCGGAGCCAGCGGTCCGAGCCGCCCAGGAAGTGCCCGAAGCGGCGGCCGAGCGGCGGTCCCCGCACCGCAACGGAGTGCCATCGAGGCGCACCAGCCCCGTCCCTCCCCGGCAAGGTCCGCCTCCCGGAGTCCTCAGTCTTCGAGTAAGGAGAGACCTCGCCGACCCCGCGCCGCCTTCCCGAGCCGGGTTCCGCCCGGGCGGCCCTGAGCCGCCTCCCGGGCCGGGTTCCGCCAGGGCGGAACCGCGGCGCCTCCTGCCCCCGCGGGGCGCACCGACGAGCCGCTGCTCGCGCGGCCGCCGCCTACCTGGAGGGAGCTGGGGCCCGCGTGGACTGGGGCTGCGGAGGTCGGCTGGGCGCTCAGCAGCCCCTGGCGCGCGAAGCCAGCGTGCAGAGCGCAGTGCACCGCGGAGATCAGCGCCGCGAAGATCCGCCGACCACACCCAGGCCCGCGCCGCCCAGCAGCCAACTCCGCGGCGCGCGGGGCCGGGGCGGGGACGTGGCTCGAGGCGCAAGGCACGAGGCACGAGGCGCGCGGACTCTGCGGGGACGCGCCGCGGGCGCGCGCAGATCCTGGAGTTTGCGCGTCCGGGGTCGGGGGGCGAAAGCTGCTGGCGCGGCTCGCAGCTTTTGCTTCCTATTTTTTCTCTCGTTTCCTGCTAGAAGGAGAAGAAAAACATTAATTCCCCGGGCAGTTTCGTTTTCTTGGTGCGGCGCCTGTACTCCGGAGCACACTTCTGAGGAGTGCCCAAGTGGTGTGGCCGGTTTCCTTCCTGCCACCGCGCAGGCCTCAGCTTGCTCGTGGGCTGGATAAAGGGGCTGACTTAGGAGACCTCAAGGTCCCATTTAGGTTTCACGTTCTGTGAACTGAAGCCCCGAGACTTCCAAAATTGCCTTGGGATCCCAGCTCTATCGTGGCTAGTTGTGTGACCGTGTACCGTCTCATGGACTCTTTCATCGTGGGCAAAGTAGGGCTAGTGTACCTACCTCAGGAAGGTGCGAAATTTTTTAATGAGGTAACGTTTGCACAGAGCCTGCCTCTGAATAAATGATCAACGCTTGGAAGTTATTGTTACTGCTGTCGCTGATGAAACCGGGCCTTCCAGATAACCCTGTCAATTCTCTCATCTCTGCATGAGTTAAACATCACATGGAACCGACTTTTTCCAGATTTCTAGGGCTGTTTTATGTTTAAAATGTCATAAAATGAATACAACTACCCAGTTTGCTTCCTCTGAAGTCAGTACCGCCCGGGAACAATTTTCCTCTCCCCCCACCCCCATCTTTCTTCTGAGTTAAATCCAGTTTGACAGACTGTTGCTATAGCATTCCTTCTCTGACGTCAAACAATTTAAAGAAACAGCCCCAGGTAGCGAAAACTGCAGAGGAGTTCTTTGTGTAGTTTCTGTGAAGAAACGTTCGAACAATATCATGAGAGAACTTTAACACCTCCGCAGCCTTCGATTTCTTCTTCAGCAGCTCCCCGAAATAAATGTTTTAGTACCTTCATGATGAGCACACCCTGACTGCAGCAGTGGAGAAGATGTGACCGTTTTGTGGAAAAGCCAGACCATGACAAAAATGGAAACAGCTGTGGTGCTAGGACGATGAAATTATAGGTGGTTCCCCCCCACCACCACCAGCAGATTTTTATTTTCTTTAATGTGGGGTGCTTGTTTCCATTAAGAAAAAGGAGGAGACATGCCAAATCTTCGACATATATGTGTCTGAAAAGTTGATTGGGACCTGAACAGTTTGCAGCCATAACTATGTTTTATTAATCAAATCCTGAGCATTATCATTGTCATGTTTAAGAGGAAGCAAAGGGAAATTATTATTTGAAGAACTCCTATTATGTACCAGGCTCCCTGCTTTCTTACATTGTACTTAATTCTCATACTAATTTTTCAGTGTGCAGTCTATCTCTGTTTTACAAATCAAAAAAAAAAAAAAAAATAAGGCTCAATGAGATTAAGTAATTCATATAGAATTACACAGTGTCACAGACTTTATATGGAATCCAGACTGGATCGACTCCAATGCCCACTTTCTTTCAGATTCTTTTCTGTCCCCTGCTTGTGCACTAGCACTTAACAAATATTATAGTTCTTTGAAAGATGATTGGGTTAAGATTATCAGTTGAAAAGAAAATTACTGGTATTTAGGAAAACCCAATGGAAAATATTGAGTTATTCTCTTCCAGGAAAGATTAGGGGAAATATAAATCAACAGCTCCTAAACACAAAAACCTGAAAAAAAAAGTTACAAGAATTTTATTTCCCATTATTTGAAGATTTATGAATAAATTACACAAAATGATCACTTCAACCTTCCTGAAAATTTGATGTGGACCGAGAAATGACTGAAAGAATAAAGTCCAAGTACAAAAAAGGAAAGTTTAATTATTATCTAAACTAGTCCACGTCCAAGAATATTATATTTCTGTTTTGCCACATCTGCTGCACATTTCCCTGAAAAGAACACTTACTTGTTAAAGGACAAGCCTGTATTACAAATCTGAAAGTGGAGATGATGAAAAGAATTTCTTTAGCAGGAATAATTTTCTAAAAACACAGCGATACATCTAACTGATCCAGCAATTAGTAATCTTTCACATGATAATATAATCCATGTAGAAAGACAGAGAGAGAAGGAAAGAAAGAGAAAGAAGGACGAGAGAGAGAGAAAGAAAGAGAGAGAGAAAGAAAGGTAGGTAGTATTAATATTCTTCAAGCCTGTGGATTTGTGTAGACTATTGTGTAATGATGTATCCTGCCTGCTTCTAATAATTAAATCCAGTGTTCTTGTGTTTGGATGCCACTGGCTGGTATTTAGATTTCTAACTCATTAAGCCCATGTTGGCAAATCCTATTCTATTAAAAGAGGATGGAGGGGGATGTCTCCCCTAGAGAACCTTGGAAGACAAAATTCCTGTCTGTTTCATCCTTGTGTTCTTTGTGATGTTTAACAGAATACCTTGTAGATTCTAAGTACGCAGTGAACAAATGAATAAATAAAGGCACCTGGCTACTTCTTTTACTCAGCCTTCAAACCTACCTCCCTCAGGCCCCTACTCAGAATCATAGAAAGGAGAAGAGTGATCACTATTTTTCTGGAGTTCAGCTATCGTTGCTTCTGCAGGGTGTTTTGCTCGCTTATAACCAAGTTCAAAGAAGCTCTGCTGTTGGTTCTGTATTGGATGAACCTGAAACCCATTCTCAGCAAGCTACGGTAGAATCCACAGTGCATAGGTTCATAACCTCGGCTTTTAAATCATACCCTCAGTTCAGTTCAGTTCAATTCAGTCACTCAGTCGTGTCCGACTCTTTGCAACCCCGTGAACTGCAGCACTCCAGGCCTCCCTGTCCATCACCAACTCCTGGAGCTTACTCAAACTCGTGTCCATTGAGTTGGTGATGCCATCCAACCATCTCATCCTCTGTCATCCCCTTCTCCTGCCTTCAATCTTTCCCAGCATCGGGGTCTTTTCCAATGAGTCAGCTCTTAGCATCAAGTGGCCAAAGTACTGGAGTTTCAGCTTCAGCATCAGTCCTTCCAGTGAACACCCAGGATTGATCTCCTTTAGGATGGACTGGTTGGATCTCCTTGCAGTCCAAGGGACTCTCAAGAGTCTTCTCCAACACCACAGTTCAAAAGCATCAATTCTTCAGCGCTCAACTTTCTTCACAGTCCAACTCTCACATCCATACATGACCACTGGAAAAACCAAAGCCTTGACTAGACGAACCTTTGTTGATGAAGTAATGTTTCTGCTTTTTAATATACTGTCTAGGTTGGTCATAACTTTCCTTCCAACGAGTTAAGTGTCTTTTAATTTCATGGCTGCAATCACCATCTGCAGTGATTTTGGAGCCCAGAAAAATAAAGTGTGACACTGTTTGCACTGTTTCCCCATCTATTTGCCATGAAGTGATGGGACCGAATGCCATGATCTTAGTTTTCTGAATGTTGAGCTTTAAGCCAACTTTTTCACTCTCACTTTCATCAAGAAGCTCGTTAATTCTTCTTCACTTTCTGCCATAAGGGTGGTGTCATCTGCAGATCTGAGGTTATTGGTATTTCTCCCAGCAATCTTGATTCCAGCTTGTGCTTCACCCAGCCCAGCGTTTCTCATGATGTACTCTGCATAGAAGTTAAATAAGCAGGGTGACAATATATAGCCTTGACATACTCCTTTTCCTATTTGGAACCAGTCTGCTGTTCCATGTCCAGTTCTAGCTGTTGCTTCCTGACCTGCATACAGGTTTGTCAAGAGGCAGGTCAGGTGGTCTGGTATTCCCATCTCTTTAAGAATTTTCCACAATTTATTGTGATCCACACAGTCAAAGGCTTTGGCATAGTCAATAAAGCAGAAATAGATGTTTTTATGGAACTCTCTTGGTTTTTCAATGATCCAACAGATGTTGGCAATTTGATCTCTGGTTCCTCTGCCTTTTAGAAATAGTCTAGTTTTTTTTTTTTTTTTTTCCTGTGCCTACTTTGCTGTCAGACAATGCCAAGTACGTTATGAAGAACACAACAGTCAAAGTGTGCAATATCCCAGTACAGAACTGTTGTAAGTGTTGAATACATTCCAATCTATTGTATGCAGGATGACACCAAGTTCTATACATGGCATATACTTTATAGAACTAAAGTAACAGGTTTTCTTCTAACTACAACTAAATAGTTCAAAAATGTTAATGGAACTTGTTTAATAGGATTTGCGGTAGAGTTCCTTAAGGATGTAAGAAGGGAATCCTTAGTAGACTCTAAGAAGTAAGTTTGTGTTGTCTCAGACATCCTTAATCCTGGGCAGTCATGTCCAAACCCTTCCCTCTTGCTCACACACATTGCATTTTGATATCAGCTCTTTTTACAGTTTGTATTTTGAGCTCACCTTTACTGTGTTCTTCTGATCTGTTCTCCTAATACAAATAAGTTAAGGCTCTTGCATCTTTCTTCTTAGGTTCTCTAATGGCAATTTGGGTCTATTGTCTATATGCACATCAGTGACCTTAGTCACTGTACTTGATTAATGATGTCTGTCTCAGGCGTAGGAGGGGAAACAGAATCACTCAAGCATATATTTGCTGCACTAGGTCCTATGGTTCATGTCTCTGGAATCTGTTATTGAAAATGGACAGGCAAAGTGGAAAGAATACTAAACTGCACATCAGAAGACCTGATTTAGAGCTTTGGCTCTTGTACTAAATATCTGTGTGAGCAGATCATAACCTGCCTGCATTCTGTCTTCTTCTGTCTTCTTCCGTATATAAAATGGGAGTGCTGGATCTTAACAGGATTGGCAAATAGCAGTGATGCCATCACTCAGTACTGTGCCCAACGTATAACCTCATAAATCGAAAAAGGACTCTTTCCCTCTAAGCCTCATTGCTGCTGCTGCTAAGTAGCTTCAGTCGTGTCTGACTTTGTGCGACCCCATAGACGGCAGCCCACCAGGCTCCCTGGTCTCTGGGATTCTCCAGGCAAGAACACGAGTGGGTTGCCATTTCCTTCTCCAATGCATGAAAGTGAAAAGCGAAAGTGAAGTCGCTCAGTCATGTCCGACTCTTTGCGACCCCATGGACTGCAGCCCACCAGGCTCCTGTACCCATGGGATTTTCCAGGCAAGAGTTCAGGAGTGGGGTGCCATTGCCTTGGTATTCCCCAACCTTTTCAATAGTTAATCAGATCAGAGATCAGATTAGTCGCTCAGTCGGGTCCGACTCTTTGTGACCCCATGAACCGCAGCACGCCAGGCCTCCCTGTCCATCACCAGCTCCCGGAGGTCACCCAGACTCGCATCCATCGAGTCAGTGATGCCATCCAGCCATCTCATCCTCTGTCGTCCCCTTCTCCTCCTGCCCTCAATTCCTCCCAGCATCAGAGTCTTCTCCAATGAGTCAACTCTTCGCATGAGGTGGCCAAAATACTGGAGTTTCAGCTTTAGCATCATTCCTTCTAAAGAAATTCCAGGATTGATCTTCTTCAGAATGGACTGGTTGGATCTCCTTGCAGTGCAAGGGACTCTCAAGAGTCTTCTCCAACACCACAGTTCAAAAGCATCAATTCTTCGGCGCTCAGCCTTCTTCACAGTCCAGCTCTCACATCCATACATGACCACAGGAAAGACCATAGCCTTGACTAGGCGAACCTTTGTTGGTAAAGTAATGTCTCTGCTTTTGAATATGCTATCTAGGTTGGTCATAACTTTCCTTCCAAGGAGCAAGCGTCTTTTAATTTCATAGCTGCAATCACCATCTGCAGTGATTTTGGAGCCCAGAAAAACAAAGTCTGACACTGTTTCCACTGTTTCCCCATCTATTTCCCATGCAGTGATGGGACCAGATGCCATGATCTTCGTTTTCTGAATGTTGAGCTTTAAGCCAACCTTTTCACTCTCCACTTTCACTTTCATCAAGAGGCTTTTTAGCCCCTCTTCACTTTCTGCCATAAGAGTGGTGTCATCTGCATATCTGAGGTTATTGATATTTCTCCCGGCAATCTTGATTCCAGCTTGTGTTTCTTCCAGTCCAGCATTTCTCATGATGTACTCTGCATAGAAGTTAAATAAACATGGTGACAATATGCAGCCTTGACGTACTCCTTTTCCTATTTGGAACCAGTCTGTTGTTCCATGACCAGTTCTAACTGTTGCTTCCTGACCTGCATACAGATTTTTTAAAAGGCAGATCAGGTGGTCTGGTATTCCCATCTCTTTCAGAATTAGTTAATACCAATTTCAATAGTTAATACCACTTTGCATTTATGAAAGACATATATTAGAATCTGTTTTTTTTACTAACTGAAAGAAATCCAAGGAGTTTTGCTTTTATGGGGGAAAAAAAGCAAAAGGTGAAAATAGCATCCAGCATTTGTTTTCCAACAGCCCTGGCAGAGGGAGTGCACAGCCAGAGCAGCAGGGAGCGCGGCACCACTCAGCTCCTTTCCTGAGAGATACACTCAGCATCTCAGCATCCAGCCTCCATAGCTTTAAACTGTGAACATCTAGGCTTTATCTTGGTTTATTTTGTGCTTCCATTAGCCAGATTGGTCCTAACATAATTACTTCTTCACTTTAGACCATTTTGGCTTACAAATGGTTTCCTAAGAAGGTTCTACTTTTGAATAGTGGGGGGAACCTGTACCACACACCAGGAAGGCACTCTGATCTACTGACTTATAAGTGAGAAAAAGCATTGTATTAGGGGGCTTCCCAGGTAGCACTAGTGGGGGACATCCCAGGTGGTGCTAGTGGTTAAAGAACCCGCCTGCCAATGCAGGAGATTTAGAGATGTGAGTTTGATCCCTGGGTCCAAAAGATCCCCTGGAGACAGGCATGGCAACACACTCCATTATTCTTGCCTGGAGAATCCCGTGAACAGAGGAGCCTGGTGGGCCACAGTCTATGGGGTCGCAAAGAGTTGGACACAACTGAAGTGACTTAGCACTCATGCAGGCATGCTGTGTGACCAGCCTTCTCCAAACTTAGTGGATTAGCACAACAGCAATTGTTTATGTTGCTCACAAAAGCCTACTTAGGCAGGGCTCTGCTGACACTCTGCTCTGTTCTGGACAGTGTCAGTTAGTTTGACTCTATGTTCAAGATGGCTGTGTGATATGGCTGGCACCATTGGGCTAGCTGTTGGTTAGAAGATCAGCCAGGGTCTTTGTTCCTCTAAAGTTAGGCCTTTCTGTGGGCTACTTGGAATTCCTTACGCTACAGTGGCTGGGTTCCAAGAGCAAGTCTTCTAAGAGAATGAGGAAATGCATAGCATTTTTATGACTTAACTTTGGGAAGCACATACTGTAGCTTTCAGGATTCTCTCTTGGTCTAAAGAGTCACAAATTCAAGTCATAGGAACATAGATCTCTTTTTAAGAAAAAAAAAAATTTGATTGAAGTACAGTTGATTTACAATTTTGTGCCAATCTCTGCTTTACCACAAAGTGACTCAGTTATTTACATATACACATTCTTTTTTATATCCTTTTTCATTCTGGCTTATCACAAGATATTGAATATAGTTCCCTGAGCTATACATTAGGGCTTTGTTGTTTATCCAGTATAAAGGCAATAACTTGCATCTACCAACCCCAGGCTCCCTGTCCATCCCTCTTCCCCAGCTCCCCTTGGCAAACATAAGTCTGTTCTCTATGTCTATGAGTCAGTTTCCATCTTGTAGATAGATTTTATTTCTGCCATATTTTAGATTCCACTTATAAGTGATATCATATGGCTTTTGTCATTCTCTTTCTGACTTATTTCATTTAATATGATAATCTATGCTTGCATCCATGTTGTTGCAAATGTCATTTTGTTCTTTTTATGGCTGAGTAATATCCATTATATATAGAGACATAAACCTCTTGATGGAGGAGTAGCAAGGTTCTAAAAGAGCATGTAGGTTGACATCTATTGCAGCCATTCTTGAAAATACAATCTGCCATGAGCATATTTTCTGACCCTGGATTAAGGTCTGAATCTCAAAATCGAAAATTCTACTTTTCCATTCCCTTTTTCCATTTAACATTGCTTTTGTTTATTTATGCTAATATCTAATAGATATTTTAAGCAATGGAAAATGTCTTGCTTTCTATGCTAGTTTGGTTTTTGGGCTTTAAACATTTTTTTTTTTTTAATTATCATGTTGTAAAATTGATCTTTTTCTTTTGGTATGTGGTTCTATGATTTTAAAAACATGTACAGATTCCTGTAACCATAACTACAATCAGGATACAGAACAGTTCTATCATCCTCCCCAATTTTCTCATGCCATCCTTTTATTATTATTATTACTATTATCTTACCCCCCGCCAACTCCTAAAAACCATTTGTCTGTCTTCCATCCATACAGCCTTGTCTTTTCAAAAATGTTATTAATATATAAAGGGAATCATATTGTATGAAATCTTTTGAGACTAGCTTCTTTCACTCAGCCTAATGCCTCATTCCATCTTATTACTGTGTAGTAGTCCATGGTATGGAAGTACCACAGTTTGTTTACCTATTCACCCAGTCAATGACATTTGGAATGTTTTCCAATTTGGGGCAATTATGAACAGAATTTCTATAAATACTTACGTACTATCCAAATGGCAGTGTTTATGTTAACTTATGTTTTCATTTTTCTAGAGCAGATAACCATGAGTGGGATTGTTGTATTACATGTTAGTGTATGAGAAACTGCCAAATCATTTTCTGGAATGGCTGGTCCATTTTTCATTCTCACCAGCAATGTATGGGGAGTTGCTCTGAGTCCTTGTCAGCACTTGATATTGTCAAGTGTTTGTTTTTTTAATTTCAGCCTTTCAAATAGGTGTGTAGTCCAGTGTTCTTGCCTGGAGAATCCCAGGGACGGGGGAGCCTGTTGGGCTGCCGTCTGTGGGGTCGCACAGAGTAGGACACGACTGAGGCGACTTAGCAGCAGCTGCAGCAGCAGCAGTACCTCATCATAACAGTTTATTATTGTAAATTCTTCAGTGTGATGCATACATGTTATCTCCTGCCTTTCCCTACCTTGATCCAGTCCATGCATTTCTGTCAAATGTTTTCCTATAACACAGTACTGATTAGATTCATTCTTGGCTCAGAAAACCTGCAGCGCTTTCCAATTACTTACTGAATTGAATATATCTGCCTTGCAAGGCCTTATATAATCTGACTCCAACCTACTTTCTCAGGTTCATCTTTTCTTTATTTTTCTCTCAATCTAGTCCTTTAGTTCTTCTGAGAGGAGGTTCTTTGCCTTCTCATCTTTGTCAGTGCTGTTCCCCAAACTGTTTCCTCTGTCCTTTCTTCTGTATTTCTCAAGAAACAAGAACTTGAGGGGTCTGTCCTTGATTCTCTATGCCTGGAATACCACTATGAAATACCATGCAATCTATCCCAGACACTCTCCCCAGGCTCTTTGATCACCCAAATCCAGAACCGGCCAGTATCCAGCTGAGAAATGTCTCCTTTGCTGATATAGACCAACTACGTTCCCAGTGATTCTACTTGGAAATAATATCATCTCATGTCTATCTTAACCAGTTCTCTGAGAGGTTTTTGAAACATTTTTGAGATTTGAGATTAATGATATGGTAATTTTTCAAAGACTTTTCAATAAAGCATGAAGAGCTCTGATAGCTGTCAACAATATGTCACTTCCCTTCAGTAAATGAAAGCTGAGAAAGAATAATTTAATAACATTAATAGTTCCTGAAAAAAAAAAACAGTTGCTTTTGTCTGATACCAAGTCACCTACCCTGGACTTCAAACTCTACTTACGAAGTTAAAAAAAAAAAAAAGAAAGGAGATATATAAATCAGCTATTACTCTAAACATTTTTATTTAATTGTTGAAGAGACAGATTCTCAGTAACAACAACATTAACAAACCTGCTCTTTAGAACAAACCTCTAATGTTAAGGGAATGATTTTAAAAGCCTCTGCTTGCTCCAAGGATTAAGAGAAAAAGTTTATTTGTTCTGTCTCAGTCATATTTTCTAAGTGGACCAGAATATCGAAATAATGTTTTTGAAAGCCCATATAAATTCTAAGAAAGTTAAATGAAATCATTAATGATCGCAAATTCAGTTTAGGTCAAGAGTATAATGTACTCAAGCTACATTCTACGTAACTTCCTTCTTCTATAATTATGCCCATAATTACAGTATATAGAGCATAATATATTATTTTGTATGGTCTAGAGATTTACAATTACATGACTATTGCATACCAAATTCTTACGTCTAGGGCTCCTGTCTTATCACTATATCTTTAATCTTAGGACAGCACCAACATGTAGTAGGGATACCTAGTGTTTGTTCAATGAATGAAGGAATGTAAAGCTCTAAGGAAAGGTTGCTGGGAGTTTCATTCATTTATCTGTGAGTATTTGATAAGTTCTCAGAAAAAAAGATAACTTCAAAGCTATTTAGGAATAAATAGAATCAGGCTAGCAAAATGCTTGATTCAATATTAATGATTCTAGGAGCAGAGTCTTTTGGCAAGTAGGTGATCAAACTGGTGTGGAAGCAGAGCATAAGTTCTAAGTCTTGGGACAGTTTTACACTTATCCTTCACAACCTATGAGCTCTGACTGTCTTCACAGTGGTAGCTGTGAAGGTAGCTACCATTTCTTTTTGTTATCATTTTAGTGTTTTGGGGGTTTTTTTGGCTGCTCAGCACGTGGGATCTTGGTTCCACAGACCAGGGATGGAACCCACTCACTTTGCAGTGGAAACCCAGAGTCCTAACTCTTGGACTGCCAGGAAGTCCCATCATTTTAGTTCTTAATGTGATATGGGGATGGAAGGGGCTGCTCCCACATTCTGTTATCCAAATGGCAGCAGTGAATAAGGGTTTCTGGAGCAATGCACTCTCTTCAGGGGACAAGAATTGGAGAAGACCACTTGGCAGAAGCCAGCTTCTGTTCTCATAGTTTGTGCTGAGCACACTAATGAATGTGATATCGTCACTTGTTTTTAAGTGTTCTCTGGGAAAGCCCAGCCCTTTATGCTGATGCAAGAATAATAGTGAGGTAATGCTGATTTAAACATAACCAGCATTGTTAAAAAACAGAACTGCTTTTCTCTTCTTTACAGTACCTCTAGGGGGAAAACCAACACATAGGACTGAAAATAAATATCTAAAATGCTCTAGATTTAATGGTCTAGATTGAAGGCAGGGGGAGAAGGGGATGACAGAGGATGAAATGGTTGGATGGCATCACCAACTTGATGGATATGTGTTTGAGCAAGCTTTGGGAGTTGGGGATGGACAGGGAAGCCTGGAGTGCTGCAGTCCATAGGGTTACAGAGTCAGACATGACTGAGCAACTGAACTGAACTGAAAATGCTCTAGAAATGCAGCAGAGTTAAGATTTTTTCCTAATAGAAACAATCTTCTTTACAACAGAAATTCTAATATAGTAGTATTTCCCTTTCAGTACCTTTTAGGTTTATATACATTTATTGAATATTTAGGAGTCAGCACTTCACATCATTCACCTCATTTACTACATACAACTTATAAGGAGATACTATTATTCCTATTGTGAAAAGGAGAAGATTTAGGTTCAGAGAGAGCAGAATATGGCTCAAGGTCCTAAGGTAGTGCCAGGGGATGAGCATAAAAGATTCAGGCTCCCATCCTTTTTATCTTCTTCTTATCCTTCTTATCAAAACTAAACAGCATATTAGAAAGCAGAGACATTACTTTGCCGATAAAGGTCCATATATTCCAAGCTATGGTTTTTCCAGTAGTCATGAACAGATGTGAAAGTTGGACCATAAAGAAGGCTGAGTGCCAAAAAATTGATGCTTTTGAATTGTGGTGCTGGATAAAACTCTTGAGAATCTCTTGGACAGCAAAGAGATCAAACCAGTCAATCCTAAAGGAAATCAATACTGAATATTAATTGGAAGGATTGATGCTGAAGCTGAAGCTCCTATAGTTTGGCCACCTGATGTGAAGAGCCAACTGATTGGAAAAGACCCTGATGCTGGGAAAGATTGAGGGCAGGAGAAGAGGGCAACAGAGGATGAGATAGTTGGATGACATCAACAACTCAACGGACCTGAGTTTAAGCAAATTCTGGCAGATAGAGAAGGACAGCGAAGCCTGGTGTGCTGCAATCCATGGGGTCACAAAGAGTCAGACATGATTTAGCGGCTGAACAACAACAGCCTCTATCTCCAACAGCCGTCCTAGCTTCCCCAGTAACTATACTACCAAAGGAAAGGGCTATGCAAATTTTATGCAAATATAGCTTCAAAACATGCCCTTCCCTCAGCAATATCCTGGCCCTGGAAACTCTCCTGTATCAAATCCAATGCCTAAAACATGGTAGAGTTTTCAAATGGAGCCAGAACTTTCTGACTTGATGCTTGAATGTGTTCCCATCCCTGCTCTTTGAAGCTGACTCTCCAACAGTAACACAACTGCTTTCACTTAGGTTTAATTTTGGACACTGCATTTCTTTCTAAATTAGGAGCAAAACCTCTGGTTAATGAATGCCTCAGAGGTTTTTCTGTCTCTTCAGTTGTATTACATAAAGAAAAACCAGGCAGGTAGAGAATTTAACTGCTCCACCCTCATCCAACTTGACTTGCCCCAACACTTACCCAAATCCCAGAGAGGTCACAAATTCTTTCAATCTGAGAACATCAATTTCTTTGCTCTTTTCGTCCCTCCTCTCTTTATCAGGATAGCTACTTACTGCTCTTCCTGTTTTGCTTTAAACTGAAATGATTTTGAGCTTTTATCCCTTCTGTTATTTGGATTTCCTGGCTTAAAAGCTTTGAATCAGAGTGACATTAATCCTAATTTTTCTGCAATGTGGCATTATTGCTCATTACAGATATTTGTACTGCTCCATCTTACTTTATGAGAATTTCATGGGCTTTCTCATTGGAAATGAGTCAGTGATTTGGAATTTGCATCTTCCTAAGTAACAAGTAGGCTGTCTCATTTTTAAAGGCTCATCTCTTAAAGAAAATTCTACTCCAACTTACCAATTTTTTTTCAAAATCTGATTTACTTACAGCCAAACCCAGAATTTAACTAGTATTTACATTATTAGCAATGTCCAAACTTAAATGTATTTTCTGTAGAGATCAACCCCAGGGCAGCTGCACAGCCTCTGCAAGAAGGTTCCTCTTCTTTGGTGACAATGAGTCAGATTTGTATTAACTCAGAAATGAATTTAAGAAGAAAAAAAAAAAAAGAAATTTTGTCATCTTATGAGTAACTGTTTCATCTTGGTTTAGTTGATAAAGCAGCAGCTCTAAAAATAAAACTTACTGTACATTTGTTCTTTTTTCTTTATTTTAAAAACCAAACTCTTAACTTTGTCTTTTGGCATATCTAATGAATATGTAATTTAACAAAATGATTTCAAGTATTAGTAGTTGGAAGGAATTTCTTGGCTAATGAATATGTAATTTAACAAAATGATTTCAAGTATTAGTAGTTGGAAGGAATTTCTTGGCTTGGGGATGGTGTGCTAATTGTTTCGGTCCACATATGAGCTGAAATACAAATTTCAGTGAAGTTTAAATATCCCCAATTTATTTTCCATGAAATCAGACCTAGTGTCTTTTTCCACATTGACAATAATTGCCTAGTAAGTCTAACTAGACCAGCTAAAACATGACAATTTCCAGATCTTTATCTTCTTCAATCTACAACTATGTATATTTTGTACATTTTAGTGATGTTTATTAAAATCTGCCTTTTATTGAAGTTATTTGTGCAATTCTGTAAAAAGTAAGTGTATAAATAAGACTCTTAAAGATATAGATCAAGTCTGAACCATCTTTGTATCCCTCAGGGGACCAAACAGAGTTTTCTGAGTTTCCATGCTTCAATCCATCCAATATACTGCTGCTGCTGCTAAGTCGCTTCAGTCGTGTCCGACTCTGTGCGACCCCATAGACGGCAGCCCACCAGGCTCCCCCGTCCCTGGGACTCTCCAGGCAAGAACACTGGAGTGGGTTGCCATTTCCTTCTCCAATACATGAAAGTGAAAGTGAAAGTGAAGTCGCTCAGTCGTGTCTGACTCTTCGCGACCCCATGGACTGGAGCCTACCGGGCTCCTCCATCCATGGGATTGTCCAGGCAAGAGTACTGGGGTGGAGTGCCATTGCCTTCCCCGATATACTACTGTTAAATTAATTTTTTTTTGAAGTTCAACTTTGCTTAAGTAATTTTTTGGATTAGAACCTACAACATTTTCTGGTTGTTTACTGAATTAAACATTCTTGTCACACCTGGCACTCATAGCCTGACATTATCTAGGCATAACCTGTCTGTTCCAGCTTTTTCTCTGTGGTATTTTCCATTGAAACTTGCCTCTTCCTACTTCTGAGAAGAGGTCCAGGGGGTTCCCATTTTCCTTGTGCTGTTCTCTTGAACTAGAGTGCCTCATAGCAGAACCTGTCCGCAAAGCCACAACTGATCCTCCCAATTGAATCTCTCCTTGTTTCTGATCTTTGCAGCCCTTGATTTATACTGCTCTTGTGTACTTCTGTCACTACTGCCCCACTTCAGCTTAAATTACAGTCATCTGTGTGCTTGTCTTATCTCCCAGATTTGAGAGGAGGTGACTGCGTGGATGACAATAAACTGTGGAAAATTCTGAAAAAGATGGGAATACCAGACCACCTGACCTGCCTCTTGAGAAATCTGTATGCAGGTCAGGAAGCAACAGTTAGAACTGGACATGGAACAACAGACTGGTTACAAATAGGAAAAGGAGTACGTCAAGGCTGTATATTGTCACCCTGCTTATTTAACTTCTATGCAGAGTACATCATGAGAAACATGATGGGCTGGAAGAAGCACAAGCTGGAATCAAGATTGCCGGGAGGAATATCAATAACCTCAGATATGCAGATGACACCACCCTTATGGAAGAAAGTGAAGAAGAACTAAAAAGCCTCTTCATGAAGGTGAAAGAGGAGAGTGAAAAAGTTGGCTTAAAGCTCAACATTCAAAAAACGAAGATCATGGCATCTGGTCCCATCACTACATGGGAAATAGATGGGGAAACAGTGGAAACAGTGTCAGACTTTATTTTTCTGGGCTCAAAAATCACTGCAGATGGTGATTGCAACCATGAAATTAAAAGACGCTTACTTCTTGGAAGAAAAGTTATGACCAACCTAGATAGCATATTCAAAAGCAGAGACATTACTTTGCCAACAAAGGTTCGTCTAGTCAAGGCTATGGTTTTTCCTGTGGTCATGTATGGATGTGAGAGTTGGACTGTGAAGAAAGCTGAGCACTGAAGAATTGATGCTTTTGAACTGTGGTGTTGGAGAAGACTCTTGAGAGTCCCTTGGACTGCAAGGAGATCCAACCAGTCCATTCTGAAGGAGATCAGCCCTGGGATTTCTTCGGAAGGACTGATGCTAAAGCTGAAACTCCAATACTTTGGCCACCTCATGCGAAGAGTTGACTCATTGGAGAAGACTCTGATGCTGGGAGGGATTGGGGGCCAGGGGAGAAGGGGACGACAGAGGATGAGATGGCTGGATGGCATCACCGACTCGATGGATGTGAGTCTGAGTGAACTCCGGGAGTTGGTGATGGACAGGGAGGCCTGGCGGGCTGCAATTCGTGGGGTTCCAAAGAGTTGGACACGACTGAGCGACTGAACTGAACTGAAGTGGAGAGAACAAGAGCTATGAGGTTGGAAAAATCTAAGTTCATATAGTAGTACCTCTATCACTTTTGAGCTTTTTTTCCCCCACTTACAGAAAAGTCGTTGATTCACTTGTCCTCTCATGCTTTGAGTTATCACAAAATTATTTAAGTAAAAAAAGATTCTTTGCACCTAATGCAACCCCATTTGTAAGTACCAAAAAAGAAAAAAAAAAGTGATAAAGATAAAAGAGAATAAATAGGCTCATGAATAAAAAGAGACAGAAAGTTTGTGCACAATGTCTAAAGAGGTTTGAAAAAGAATAACTGAGGGTGTTTAGATGAGAAAAGAAATAGTATAAGAATAGGTTTTTTTTGACTGGGTCGAGGGGTGGGGGTGGGATTCTCTGATGGTCACTTCCAATGCAGGGAGTGCGGGTTCAGTCTCTGGTTGGGGAACTAAGATCCCACATGCTGCATGGCGAGGCCGTAAACAAATACACAAACAAAAGAATAGATTTTTTTTTAATTTCTTGAAGAAGTTTTATTAGTGGTCTTTACATTCACTGAGTCAGGGAGCACTATCTGCCATTGCTCAAAGCAACGAAGTCCCTGGAAATAAAAAAGAAATCAAACTCACTTCTCTCTAAATCTGTCCTTCCTCTACTATGTCTTTTAGAAATAAGACATTGAAAAGAAACAGTGCCATCTGGAATATATTGGAAGATTATGTATTTTGTCTCCTAAAACAGAAGAAATTTATCACGTTTTTAAGGACAGTTTCCTGAAATAAATTTGCCACTGCTTCTGCAGGAGAGGAAAAGTATTAATTAGTACTTTTTAGTACTAATAACAACTCTAAACATTTGTCAAGTGTTTATTAAGAGCCCATTATGTAACTGTATCCAAAACTGTGGTCTTGCTTAATAGTCCAATAATTTTGTTCCTCAAAGAGTGTAACAGAATTACAAGTCCTGCTCCTCAACCTATAGAACAGAATCTACATTTTTAAAAGATTCCCGGGAAAACACCAACGAAATGAAAAGACAGCCTGCTGAATGGGAGAAAATATTTGGAAATCATATAACTAATAAGTGGTTAATAGCCAAAGTATATAAAGAACTCATGCAACTCAATAGCAAAAAATAAAATCTGATTTAAAAACATGCATTTTTCCAAAGAAGACAAACAGATGGCCAACAGGCACATAAAGAGATGCTGCTGAACATCATGAATCACAGTGAGATATTACCTCACATCTGTCAGAATGGCCATCATCAAAAAGACAAGAATTAACAAGTGTTGGCGAGGATGGAGAAAAAAGGGAACTCTTGTGCACTGTTAGTTGGAGTGTAAATTGGTGCCTCCACCGTATGGAGGTTCCTCTAAAAATTAAAAATAGAGCCACAGCACGATCCAACAATTCCACTTCTGAGTATTTTCTCAAAGCGAATGAGAAGGTAATTAGAAAAAGTATATGCACCCCGTTTATTGCTGCACTGTCTACAATAGCCAAGATACGGAAACAACCTAAGTGTGCATTACTGGATGAACAGATAAAGAAGTTGTAGCATATACAAATATATATACACATACATATGGCTGTGGTATGTATACATAATGAAATATTATTAAGCCATTAAAAAGAATGAAATCTTGCTATTTGCTAATACTGGAGGGTATTATGCTAAGTAAAATAAGACATAAAAAGAAAGACAAATACTATATGATTTCACTTATATGTGGAATCTTAAAAAACAAAAAACAAAATCCAAGCTCAAAGATACAAAAACACAAACTGATGGTTGCCAGAGGTGTGAGGTGGGGTGGAATGGGGGTTGAAATGGACGAAGAGAGTCAAAAGACATAAAATACAGTTATAAGATAAGTCATGAGGATGTATGTACAGCATAACAAGTAGAGTTAGTAATAATACTTAGAAATTTGAAGTTACTGAGAGAGTAGATCTTAAAAGTTCTTATTACAAGAAAAGATTTCTGTAGCTAAGTATGGTAATGGTTATTAACTAGACGTGTTGTGGCAATCATTTTGTAATTTATACAAATATTGAATCATGTTGAAGATCTGAAATGAATGTAACATTGAATGTCAATCATACTTTTAAAAAAAAACCCCAGGTAACTCATAAGTACAATAAAGTTTGAGAAGCACTGATCCTTAACATTAAGAGATGGTTTTTTCCTCTTTTTCTACCCCAGTCTTAGTCATTTGGGGTTCTTTAGTGTCCAATAATGATTTGGACTAATATGGGCTTGAAAAATGCAAAACCATATGAATGTTAATGTGTTGCAAGAAGATTCTGAAAGTGATGGCATCTTTTCCACCTTGACTATTTTGAGGCCAGGGAAATGCAGCCAATAATTATAAATTATTTTCCAGTCATCTATACCTGACCTTTTCAGGTGAATTAGTGTTAGTCTCACATAGAAGAGCTATGGGTTGAACAGGTGAAAATAGACTACAAGGAAATCAAATGGAGAGACCACTGCTATCAGCATTTCAGATTCAGGTGGATATTTGTTAGTATACCCTTTCTGTCGGACAACTTGACAATATGGATTAAGAAAACCAAGTATCTTTGACCATTCCTAAGAATTTATCTAAAATACATATTCCAAGATGCACATAAAGATTAGTGATTGAAAATTTGTATGTGTCATTTGTTTAGTGAAAATTATACATCACTTAAATATTCAACACAATAATGGCATGATTAATCAGATTATGATGTAGCCACATGATGAATTAATATGCAGCTAATAAAATTTTATTTTTGATTTGGGAAAAGCTCCCAATATGCTAAATGTAAAGGTAAGTTCACCAAGTAAAAGCAGAGTATGATTCAAATTTTATACAAAGTACTAACACATGGAAAAGAAATATTCCAAAATATCAATAGTAGTTATTGCTCAGTTTTAAATTGTGGCAAATTATTATTTATTTATTATTTTCAATATTTACCAAATTTTTTACAGTATATTATTTCTATCATTAGGGAAAAAATTAAATAACAACAAAATGTATAGTTAGTACTCCTTGATTACTGCTTCTGATTTCAAGTCTTGACTTGGAAAAGAGAGTGTATTTTTGATGGAATAGTCCATCACTTTTTTCTACTTGCTGCCCCTTGTTTGAGAGTGACCCTCCACAGACACTAAATATACACTTCAAAAATGACGAAGTTCTGATTACGGATATCCCTTCTTTATTCTTCTGCTAAATTCAAGAATATAACAATAATTCTATCTAAGGTTAAATGTCCATTCCCCATCGTGAAAGAACTTAAAAAATTTTTCCATTTTGAAATAAATGCAGTTGCACAGGAAGTAGTAAAGATAATATAGAGAAGTGTGCTGTGCCCTTCATCTAATTCTCTCTTGGAGCAACGTTTAAACATGAATTATTTGCTGGATTTCATTTCTTTATCCTTGCAGCAGGAAACTAGTGCTAAGTGGCTACGTCATCAGCTCTAAAGCCAAGTCCAGTCCTTTCGGTTTCTCTATTTTGAAAAGGGGGAAATAACTTTTTTCTTAAGTTCCCATGGTTGACACTGAGTCATAGAGGTTTACAAAGAAATCTCAGCCTGTTGTATCATTTCTTCTGGCATATCCATGTGTAAATGTTACCTCTTAGTTGTAGTTTCGGTTGAAGAGTGCATGCTTCTCTCTTTATAGGGAATTACCAGGTGCTGCTGGTATTTTGCTCAGCTAAGTTGATGTAACCTAATCGGAAAAAACGGTGGAAAAGATAGTCTTGACTGATACAAACTTCTCTTTTGTTTTTAATGTGTTGAGGCTTCAACATGACAAACTTAAAACATTGAGGGCTGAAAAAATAATACTCTATTAAAAGACACCTGCTTGGTGATGATATTGAAACAAAGCAAAAGACTACTCTTGCCAAACCTGACTGCTCTTCTCAACCATTGTTAGTGGTAAAAGCACAGCAGCTCAGAAGTGGCAGGAGTCAATGGTGGGCACTCTATAGTCACTTTGCCCAAATTTAAACTGTGGTTCTGCCACTTACGCGCTGTGTGGCCCTGGGCAATTTCCTATTCTTCAATTTCTTTATCTTCTGGCCCAAGAGTAGGCACTCAAGAAGTATTAGCTATCATTCCTGTTGTATAAATTATAAGTGGTCGATTAACATTCTTTGGGGTTCCCAACCATTTTACATTCTTCAAGAAATCTTTTTTTAATTTAATTAATATATTTATTTTAGAGTTTGAGTAGGATTGGTATTAATTCTTCTTTACAAGTTTGATAAGTTTCATCAGTGAAACCATCTGGTCTTGGACTTTTGCTTGTTGGGAGGTTTCTGAGTTACTGACTCAATCTTCTTACTAGGAATCAGTCTGTTCACATATTCTATTTCTTTATGATTCAGTCATAGTAGGTTGCATGTTTCTAGGAATCAAGAAATCTTTAAAACTAGTATAAATTTGCATATGTACCATGATAACATTGATTTGCAACCCTCTAGGATACACTTCAATTTTAGTCTTGAACAATTTATTCTATACGATCTCACATGTTCAGTTCAGTTCAGTTCAGTCGCTCAGTCGTGTCCAACTCTGCGACTCCATGAATCGCAGCACGCCAGGCTTCCCTGTCCATTACCAACTCCCGGAGTTTACCCAAACTCAAGTCCATAGAGTCCAGGATGCCATCCAGCCATCTCATCCTCTGTTGTCCCCTTCTCCTCCTGCCCCCCATCCCTCCCAGCATCAGAGTCTTTGCTAATGAGTCAACTCTTCGCATGAGGAGGGCCAAAGGACTGGAGTTTCAGCTTTAGCATCATTCCTTCCAAAGAAATCCCAGGGCTGATCTCCTTCAGAAGGGACTGGTTCACTTGTGTTTAAATGGTTGGAATTCTCTTCTCTCAACACTCATCTTCAGATGCCAAATTGACCAAATTTTCTATCTACACTTGTGTTTGCCTCCCATAACCATTCAGATATCCTAACATTTTTATGTTCACTTTATGTACAAATTGAAAAATTATTTTAGAGAAACTCAAATGAGATTATTAACCAGAGGGCTACCACTTTTCGAGCCAAGAACCCAGAACAGAGATAATCTGTTTTTTTTCTGTCCAATGGAAGGAGTACCAAAATTGAAAAACAAACAAAAAAATCCTGTCACTTTGCCAAACTAATGGAGGAACATTTCCCCAATCCACATAAAGCCATTCTATGAGCCAATTTGTTCGATTAAAAGTGAGAGAAACATTTACATGCACCATGTGTAAGAGCAGGTATTGGAAAAAATACTGAAATAGCTACAAACTCTGGACACAACTGAATGAGCAAACATTCTTTTTAAATAGCAAGTATCAGATTATTGTTGTTCAATCGCTACATCATGTATGACTCTTTGCAGCCCCATGGACTGCAGCAGGCCAGGCCTTCCTATACTTAACTATCTCCGAGTTTGCTCAGACTCATGTCCATTGAGTCTGTGATGCCATCCAGCCTCTCACCCTCTGTCACCCACTTCTCCTCCTGCCCTCAGTCTTTCCGAGCCTCAAGGTATTTTCCAATGAGTTGGCTCTTCGCATCAGGTGGCCAATGTATGGGAGCTTCAGCATCAGCATCAGTCCTTCCAATGAATATTCAGGACAGATTTCCTTTAGGATGGACTGGTTGGATCTCCTTGCAGTCCAAGGGACTCTCAAGAGTCTTCTCCAGTACCACAATTCAAAAGCATCAATTGTTTGGCGCTCAGCCATCTTTATGGTCCAGCTCTCACATCCGTACATGACTACTGGGAAAAAACATAGTTTGGCTACACAGAACTTTGTTGGCAAAGTAATGTCTCTGCTTTTTAATATGATTTTGGAGTGATTTTGGAGCCCAACAAAATAAAACATGTTATTGTTTCCACTTTTTCTCCATCTATTTGCTGTGAAATGATTGGACCAGATGCCATGATCTTAGTTTTTTGAATGTTGAGTTTTAAGCCAGCTTTTTCATTATTACAATTTTCAAATCTTAAGTGCTCCAGCATCCTTTAGAAATATTACACATTCTCAGGTCACAGAATTAGAGAATTTCAGAAACATAAGAAATCCTAAGGATGGTGCAGCAAAACCCTTCATTATACAAACAGTAACAAGTACCCTGGTGGAACTGACTCACTTAAGGGTATTGCCTATATCTAGTAGCTGAACCCAGATATTCTGACACTTTGTAATGGCAGCAATAACAATTTCTTGGTACACAGCTCTGAACACTTTTTCTTATGCTGTCTCCCTTTAACTCTCACTTTTATTTTTCCTTCTCTCCATCATAAACCAGCCTGTCATTCCCAAGGTCATGGTATCCTCTAGGAGAAGCCCAAGAAACAGTTTGTCTCCTTCACACCCCTTATCTCATACCATGTACATCCCCACCCACTACTTGATACTATCATCAAGTACAGAGGGGTTTGTGTTTATTATGTAAGTCCACACAGATAAGATATTGTCTAAAGAAACAGAATTTACAGTTTCATGAAAATATTCACTAATGAAATCACTGCACAAATTCCCACATATTTTACACTGGTCTTTCCTTGTCCATGGCATCTACAACTTGGTCTGTCATCTCTTTCTGATATTTAGATATGCTAAACATCTGCTGTAAGATTGGGAGTGTATTGCAGACTGATTGCAAATAGAAGTTGTAAATCTTGTTAAGGTTGCCAGAATTCCATGAAGTCTGTAACTATAAAATTAGTCCTAAGAAACAAAGATTCTTACCTCTCTCCCTCTAGTTTTTCAAAGACAACCAATGTCACTGATAATGATAATCTGACACAGTTTAAGATTAAACTTATTACTTAAACAAAAGAAAGTAAACAAGACTTATAACACAATAGGCATTTTAAAAGATTGATTTAATTAATAAATTGATGAACCATCTTTTAAATTTTGCTACAGGTACCAAATATACTTTGTTCAATCAGTTGTTTCAAAACAAAGTCAAAACTTGATTCATTCTAAGACTTCATGCATAATCTCAACTCCAACCTAAATTTTGTTCAATACAAGATAAATTGAATTTATTTTCATAATTTGCTCCTTTTAAAGGTCAAATTTCAAACAAACATTGATTTAATCATCTTGTCAAACTATGGCCCGCTCTTTAAGTGGTCTTTTTGTAACACCATAGCTCCTCAGAGAGGGAATATATGCATACATCAACAAATATTAGAAGACTAGAAAGACAGTAAAATCTTAGTATAGGTTGCATCTCTTGAGTGGTAGTATGGCAAGTGATTTTTATGTTCTTCTATGACTTTTTCTAAATTTTCCAAAATTTTCTAAAAATAAATACATCCTCCTTTTGAAATATGAAAATACTTACTTTTAAAAAGATAGAATTCTCCTTCTACTACATCTCCTCATAATTCCCCACTCCCATCAAGACCCTGAAGCCCTGACGTTGAAACTCCTCTTTCTTCTCAGACACTATTCCCGTTTTCAAGGGCAGAAACACTTTTAATGCCTGTCATCAATGCACTTAATCTTTAATTTTGCAACTCAACATTAAAATAATTTACTACATACTTCTGAGTAAGTTTGCAATTATTCTAAAGCTTTTCATGACCCTCCTTTTTCAAGCAAGGGAGATGGTGTAGGTAACATCTGACAGGTGGAAAACTCAATATTTTTGTCGGACTTTTCAGGCCTCAGGGTGTAAAAGTTAGTTCTGAGAAATAAAGTATCTTATCTTCCTCCCCCTAAAAGATAGTAAGCCATTTATGAGTTCTGTGCTTTATCAGGTCAAGTGTAGGAAGTCCTTATGCTGAAGCCCTTCTTCTAGCAATAATTAGTGGGTCAGTTGTCTCTTAAGGCCACCTCTGATTCATGATCATAAAACCACGATGTCGAAATAGCATTACAAGAAGTCACAGACATAGTTCTGCCGGCAGAAAAACAATGGCTCATCTTCTTTCTATCCCAAAGACAATTTAATCTTTTCCTTTATTTATTTCATTTGTCTATTTTCCTGTGTATACTCTTTCCATGAGGAAGAATACCTTTCCCCTTCTAATGTCAGAATTGTATGGCTGACAACAAAAGATACGTAAAATGAAAGAGTAAAATAAAAATAGGAGTTAAAAAGTCAAGGACTGAGGAAGTTACGAATAAATAGTAATAAGTTTGTAATTAATTAACATACGCCAACACAGGAGACATAAAAGACACGGGTTCGATCCCTGGATCAGGAAGATGCTCTGGAGGAGGGCATGGCAACCCACTCCAGTGTTCTTGCCTGGAGAATTCCATGGACAGAGGAGCCTGGCAGGCTACAGTCCATAGTGTCCCACAGAGTTGGACACAACTGAAGAGTCTTTAGCACAGCACAGCATATATTATAAACACATTTTTAGTCAACTTATAAGTAAGTAGTATAAGTTACAAATAGGGCTAGGAAGAAGAAAGGGCTTATAAAGGCACAGGTCTTGAAAAACTATATAGTTGTTACAGTTGAGCTTAGTTTCACTCTAAACTGCCCGCAATTAAAACTAAAAGAAAGAAAGAATCAGTATAATTTCATTTTACATCATTAATTCAGTGGGGGATTCTATAGTAGATTAGAATCTACTATCAGTTCAGTTCAGTTCAGTTCAGTCGCTCAGTCGTGTCTGGCTCTTTGCGACCCCATGAATTGCAGCACAACTGGCCTCCCTGTCCATTACCAGCTCCCGGAGTTTACCCAAACTCATGTCCATCAAGTCCGTGATGCCATCCAGCCATCTCATCCTCTATCGTCCCCTTCTCCTCCTGCCCCCAATCCTTCCCAGCATCAGAGTCTTTTCCAATGAGTCAACTCTTCACATGAGGTGGCCAGAATATTGGAGTTTCAGCTTTAGCATCATTCCTTCCAAAGAACACCCAGAACTGATCTCCTTTAGAATGAACTGGTTGGATCTCCTTGCAGTCCAAGGGACTCTCAAGAGTTTTCTCCAACACCACAGTTCAAAAGCATGAATTCTTCAGCACTCAGCTTTCTCCACAGTCCAACTTTCACATTCATACATGGAAAAACCATAGCCTTGACTAGACGGACCTTTGTTGACAAAGTAATGTCTCTGGTTTTGAATATGCTATCTAGGTTGGTCATAACTTTCCTTCCAAAGAGTAAGCGTCTTTTAACTTCATGGCTGCAATCACCATCTTTATTTGGGTTGGAGCCCCCCGCCCCAACCCAAATAAAGTCATCCACTGTTTCCCCATCTATTTGCCATGAAGTGATGGGACCGGATGCCATGGTCTTAGTTTTCTGAATGTTGAGCTTTAAGCCAACTTTTCACTCTCCTCTTTCACTTTCATCAACAGGCTTTTTAGTTCCTCTTCACTTTCTGCCATAAGGGTGGTATCATCTGCAGATCTGAGGTTATTGATATTTCTCCCAGCAATCTTGATTCGAGCTTGTGCTTCTTCAGCCCAGCGTTTCTCATGATGTACTCTGCATATAAGTTAAATAAGCAAGGCGACAATATACAGCCGTGACTCCTTTTCCTATTTGGAACCAGTCTGTTGTTCCATGTCCAGTTCTAACTGTTGCTTCCTGACCTGCATATGGGTTTCTCAAGAGGCAGGTCAGGTGGTCTGGTAGTCCCATCTCTTTCAGAATTTTCCACATGATAAAGCAATTATTGAAATTAAAAAAAATGGCAGAAAACCTGTGACAGATAGGCAATTGTTTCTCCAGGCAAGAGTACTGGAGTGGGGTGCCATTGCCTTCTCCGATGAAACTAAATATAACTTCTATTATTAAGACTAAAAATTTGTTATCTTTTAACCAGATAATGGTTTAAATAATCTTTTGATTTTTATCTGTAGATTATTTACCAGTCTTCCCTAATGGCTCAGCCATAAATAATCTACCTGCACTGCAGGAGACATAGGAAGACAAAGGTTCAATCCCAAGGTCAGGAAGATCTCCTGGAGGAGGAAATGGCAGCCCAATCCAGTATTCTTGCCTGGAGAATCCCATGGATTCTCCTTTATGTAGATTGTTTAGATGGTTTATTTCCATTTTGAGTTTAGGAGAATTTTTTTCTTTTCTGACAGTGTCCTAGTAAAGATTAGGGTTTAGGAAATGTTAACTAAAGTAAAAATATTTAACAAATTTTATTACAATTAATGTAGTTTAAATAATTTTGAATTATCCCTTACCCCTTCCTTCCTAAGGCTGTTTAGTCTCTCAAAACTGCAGAATTTAGACCTGAAAGAAAGGACTTTAGAACTTGTCTAGTTCTTTCTCCTCATTTAGCAGTCCTGGTCATATTTTCTTAGTGAATTAGTCTCTGAAAACGCATAAAGTACAATTTTCAAGTTTAAAAAAAAAGTGACTCTCAGTTAAACAAAAAAATTAACATGCGTTAAAGATTTTACTCAACTTGTCAGTTAATAAAGGAACCAGGGAATTCTCTGGTAATCCAGTGGTTAAGACTCTGGTCTTTCACACTGTGACCTGGGTCCAATCCCTGGTCAGGGAACTAAGATTCCACAAGCCACTCAGTGAGGCAAAAAATTAAAAGGGACCAGAAGGATATTAAAATCAATACAAAGGGCAAATGAGAATTGACAAAGGCAGATGAATTGATTTCTGTCTCAGGAATAAAATTGGTTAATCCTTTAGCAGGGCAACACACCATGAACTACAGGATTCTTTTCATTGGTTAGAAATTATATGCATCTCTGCAGGATGAATAAAGTCGATCTTTGTTATTTGCAGATTCCATATCTGTGAAATTCTGCCATTAAAACTTATTTGTAACTCTCAAATTAATATACTTAACCACACTTTTGTGGTCATTCAAGGACATGCACAGGGCAGTGAAAAATTTGAATTGCCTGGTGTGCATGTTCCCAGCTGAGGTTAAACCAAATGACATTCTGCCTTCTTGGTGAAGCTCTCACACTGTAAACAAATGTCTTTTTTGTGGCCTATTGAGTGCCATGTTTTTTACATTTCTGTGGGGTTTTTGTTGGTGATTTCACTGTTGAAATGGTATAGTGCTGAAGTGCTGTCTAGTATTACTAGAGCAAGCAGGCTATGGTGTACCTTATATGTGGTGTGTATTAGATAAGTTTTGTTCAGGCCTGAGTTATAGTGCTATCAGCCATGAGTTCAGCGCTAATGAATCAACATTATGTATGTATATATTAAATAAGGTGTTTCAAATATGAAAGGAGATTATATATTGATCAGTTAATGAAAATGTTGTAACCAGGAGTTCTCAGGAATTTAACATTGTATTTCCCATAAAAGCAATAGTTCTGTGTGTGTGCTAAATCACTTCAGTTCAGTTCAGTTCAGTCACTGTCATGTCCGACTCTTTGCGACCCCATGAACTGCAGCATGCCAGGCCTCCCTGTCCATCACCAACTCCCAGAGTTCATCCAAACCCATGTCCATTGAGTCGGTGATGCCATCCAACCATCTCATCCTCTGTCATCCCCTTCTCCTCCTGCCCTCAATCTTTCCCAGCATCAGGGTCTTTTCAAATGAGTCAGCTCTTCGCATCAGATGTGTCCAACTCTGTGCAACCCTATGGACTGTAGCCAGCCAGGCTCCTCTGTTCATGGGATTCTCCAGGCAAGAATATTGGAGTGGGTGGCCATGCCATCCTCCAGGAGATCTTGCCGTCCCAGGGATTGAACTTGTGTCTCTTTTATCTCCTGTATTGGCAGATGGGTTCTTTACCACTAACGCACCTGGGATGCAATAGTCAGTATTTGCTAATTCAGTGTTCACAGTAGTGTTATAGAACATAACCAGGAATAGTGAGATTCAACTGTTCATTTAACTCTACAAGTTAATCTCTGCAGAGATATAAAATTCGCCTGGAACTAGGAAGTCAAGCCCAGCACTGGACTGCAAGAACACCTGATAACTCTTTTCCTTATTTCCATATTTCAGATAATATTTCTAGCAATATTTAATTAGCTTGTAAAATGCCTTGACCCTACTTGAGTTCTCTGCTGTTTTCTAAAGTTGTGAAACACAAAGCATTTTGATCAGTACTATGTGGACTGCCTTTTCTCACTTCTAACTCCAGAGATGCACTGTCTTCTAACATATAAAATCCAGTCTCCTGTGCTTTAAACATCATCACTTTAATTCATATTTAATCTGTTATTCACCAACTTAAATCCCTTTCTGCTATTTCTAGTGTTTGGAAGACTTACATTTCAGTTATACAGTTATATATGATATGATTGTCATATTTTGCTCTCAACTCAAATATAAGATGGCAAATCAAACTTCTGCAATCCCTTAGATGGGTTTCCTTTTGGACGTTTAAAGGACCTTATTTAGGAAGTTTTGTTTAGGATAAGAGCCATCTGGCTAACTTAAAAGACCTGCTATGTAGCATCAGAAGACGATTCATCAAGTTCTGCCACTCACTAGTTGTGTGTTTCGGGTAAGTCAGGTCACTGCTCTGTGTCTCAGTTTCCTTGTCTCTATCTCAATCTCTAAAATGAGATGGAGAGCTACCTAACTTGCTTATCTCCCAGTATTATTTTAGCGACCAGCTACACGTGCATAAGGCAGACAAAGTCTAACCTAGTTCCTGGGATCAGGCAGTGACATTTAAGCTGACACTTGAAGAAAATAAGGAGAAAGGAAGGGTAGCTTGTGAAAAGTCTCATCTGGAAGACAGAGTGTGAGGCGAACCCTCAGACTGCAAATCCAGTGTCACTGGAGGGCTGAGGGGGCCAATAGTGAGGCTGGACTGAGACATGGGCTTGGTAAATGCCTTGAATATTCTTCAAGTCATTCCTTTGTTAAACAATTAAAAATAATCAAATTAACAAATTTCCTCTTAGATGAACATTTCCCTGCTTATTTTGGTCCATCTTAAAATTGGGATAGTAATCTAAGGGCTCCTAGTCTAGCTTTTCCAATTCCTAGCTGTTGCTGCTAAGTCACTTCAGTCGTGTCTGACTCTGTGTGACCCCATAGACGGCAGCCCACCCAGGCTCCCCCGTCCCTGGGATTCTCCAGGCAAGAACACTGGAGTGGGTTGCCATTTCCTTCTCCAATGCATGAAAGTGAAAAGTAAACGTAAAGTCGTGTCCCAACCCTCAGCAACCCCATGGACTGCAGCCTTCCAGGCTCCTCCGTCCATGGGATTCTCCAGGCAGGAGTACCGGAGTGGGGCGCCATTGCCTTCTCCGCCAATTCTTAGCAGCAGTCATCAATTTTTTTGCCAAAAGTTGAAGAATATTTATATATCTTTCGCTAAACAAGAGTAAGAATATATGAAAAGTAAGCAAGAACACCACTGACATCTCCTGCAATAACTCAGTGAGATATAAGATTCCAACCAAATTTTAGGAGGAATTCCTAGTGACATAGTACAGGTTTTGACACTATTTTACTTGGTGTGGCAAATGACAAGCACACTTACACTCAATGGAGATCTTAGCAGGCAGAAACTGGCCAATCCATTTTAGAAAGCAATGTTTTACTTTAAATTCAGTAAGCTGAATGCACAAATATACTGCTGCACTGCCATGAACTGAATTATGTGGGAAAACCTTAAGGGTTCAGAAACAGCTTCCAATCAATCATTAGGAAGTTGTGTTGCCCTGTGAAAGGTGAGCTTGTGCCTGCAAATTAAAAACAAAACAAAACTGTTTAAACATCTGGCCTCACAACATAATCATACAAGTCTTCTAAAAACAGATTGGCATAAATCAAGCTGGAGAAATTGGGCCTGTAGTTAGAGAACACTTCTATTAAAAAATGGCTCCTTCTAAGGGAAATCTGAAAGAAAAAAGAAAGCTTTCATCAGAACTATGAGACACTTCATTATTCCCAAATCTAACCAAACCTATTTTAAATAGGAGTCATTTAAAGCAACTTGTGCTTACTGTGAATGTCTTTAGACTATAAACCAATTCCTACAGTGTTTAACAAAGAAAGACATATTGTTAACTGTGATGAATATGCTAACAAATTTTGAAGGAAGGAAGATTAGACAACCACATCTTACCACATCATCTGATTTTGTGAGAAAAATATTCTTCACATGTTATCAGTATCTTAAATGTTTTAAAAATGGGTCATATATAGGAGCAATGCCAGTTTGAGATCTAAAATGTAAGCTCTAATCGTAAAATGTGAATTTCCGCTTTAAGCTGTGGCTACTGCATGACCAAGGGTTCATGCCTCTGAAATAACTATCTCTATTTTAACTTGAAGTGGTTTGTTTTCTAAGAAAATAACTGCAAAGTTTCAGTTAAGGAACATAAAATGTTTAGTAGTACTGTATAAGTTAAAAGGCGTATAGTGTATAGTAGCTTTTTTAAGGCTATGTTCTATCCAAATCCAAAAAGCTTAAAATATTTTACCATAAAAGTCACATTATACTATTTGGCTATTGCAGTTTCAAAAAATGCAAAGAAAATGCCATGTTATTCTACAGAGACAAATATACCAGTTCCTCAAATGAACATATTGATTGCTCATCACACTTAGCTCTGAGTCTCCTGTCAGCCAAAGCATGAAGAAAAATACAAGTTATGTAATTCTTACCATATGACCAAAAGAAACATACTATTCCTTCAGGCAATCTTTTCCTGATACTAAATTCTAAATAGAATTAACATTTATTTTCTATCTTATGTATGCTGTGGAATTTACATACATGTTATGATTTTATCCTCTCAGTGGACATCATAGTAATCTATTTTTCCACTCTATGAAGTGTAGGTTCAAATCTAGGACTGCTTAATTTCAAGGTTTATGCTTTTTCCCTATTTCCCAAGTTCTTTGCACTGAGCACTTTAAATCCTGCAATGGGTCAGGATCCATCTTAAGAACTGTCCTAGGAACTCAGAAGCATTCTTCGTATTGTCATTTCTTCTATTTAACCTCTATAGAAATTAAGGACATACTTTTTGGTTGTCGTTGTTTGGCAGCTCTGAATCTTTGTTGTGGCACATGGACTTCTCTAGCTTCAGTGAGCAGACTCAGTTGCCCACGTGGGATCTCAGTTTCCTGACCAGGGAGTGAACCCACATCCATTGCATTGGAAGGTGGATTTCTTAATCACTGGACCACCAGGGAAGTCCCAAGGACATACATTTTTAAAATGATTTATTAAGGTTCTGTTCTGGGCAAGATAGCCCTATTCAGTCTATAGCCCTATTCAGTGGTTTCATCCACTGAATACCACTATGAAATCTAGATAGAATACATGGAACAGCTATTTTAAGGCTCTTGAAAAGTAAATCATAGTAGATATATTGGAGAAGAAGATAAGAATTGAAGGATCACTGAACTGATGATGACTTTCCAATTTTTATCCCTCTAATATTTCCTAGCCTGAACTGATCAGGTCAGATCAGATCATTCGCTCAGTCGTGTCCGACTCTTTGCGACCCCATGAACTGCAGCACGCCAGGCCTCCCTGTCCATCACCAACTCCCGGAGGTCACTCAGACTCACATCCATCAAGTCAGTGATGCCATCCAGCCATCTCATCCTCTGTCGTCCCCTTCTCCTCTTGCCCCCAATCCCTCCCAGCATCAGAGTCTTCTCCAATGAGTCAACTCTTCGCATGAGGTGGCCAAAATACTGGAGTTTCAGCTTTAGCATCATTCCCTCCAAAGAAATCCCAGGGCCGATCTCCTTCAGAATGGACCAGTTGGATCTCCTTGCAGTCCAAGGGACTCTCAAGAGTCTTCTCCAACACCACAGTTCAAAAGCATCAATTCTTCGGTGCTCAGCCTTCTTCACAGTCCAGCTCTCACATCCATACATGACCACAGGAAAGACCATGGCCTTGACTAGGCGAACCTTTGTTGGCAAAGTGATGTCTCTGCTTTTGAATATGCTATCTAGGTTGGTCATAACCTTCCTTCCAAGGAGTAAGCGTCTTTTAATTTCATGGCTGCAGTCACCATCTGCAGTGATTTTGGAGTCCAGAAAAATAAAGTCTGACACTGTTTACACTGTTTCCCCATCTATTTCCCATGTAGTGATGGGACCAGATGCCATGATCTTCATTTTCTGAATGTTGAGCTTTAAGCCAACCTTTTCACTCTCCACTTTCACTTTCATCAAGAGGCTTTTTAGTTCCTCTTCACTTTCTGCCGTAAGGGTGGTGTCATCTGCATATCTGAGGTTATTGATATTTCTCCCAGAACTGAAGGCAGCCCCAAATCCAAAAGTATGATCAAAATTTGTAGCCTGAACCCAACCAGGTCAATTACACACTAAAACAAAAAAATCAACATTCTCCATAGGATTTCAATAAGACCCAGAGCCCTATAATATTCAAAATATCCAGAGCACAATCCAAAATTACTCAGCACTGAAAGAATCAGTAAAGTCTCAACTCACATTGGAAAAGACAATCAATAGCTGCCAACACCAAAATGACAAATACATTAGAGTTATATGACAAAGTATTTGAGGTAGCTATTATAAAAATGCTTTAAAAAGTAAGAGTGAGCAGTCTTGAAATACATAGAAAGATAAAAATTCTCAATAAAGAAATAGAAAATATAAAGGACCAAATGGAAATTTTACAGAGAGAACAAGAAATGTTCCCTGTGCTTGTGATCTAACTGGAAGGATAAGAAAATTTTAAGTTACAGAGATCCAAATGAACAGATTGAAACTCATTCATGGATTTCAACAAACTCAGAGCACTTACTAAGACACTTAAATCATGACAATACCTTATGGAAAGTGCTGTGACAACATGCTGAAGAAACAGAAGGGCCAGATGGAGGGAGTGGTCAGTCCTTGTGGGGAGGGAATAGAAAAAGATTATCGTAGATGTCCTATTTAGGATGAGATTAGTTCAAGAATGTCAGAGACTCCACAAATCACTCTTTTTTGCTCCTATACAAGTCAGGATGAAAGCACTGCAGAGCTGATATAGAGAGTCTGCCATTTCAAACTGACTGGATCCCAAAGTGACTGCAACTTTCTACTTCACCATCCCTAACTTATGATAGGAAACTTGGCCAGGATGGAGTTATAGCCATCCTGTGTATGTGTGTACTAAGTTGCTTTAGTCCTATTGGACTCTTTGAGACCCTCCTATTGAATCCTTTTGGATTCTCCAGGCAAGAATACTGCAGTGGGTTGCCTTGCCTTCCTTCATGGGAGCTTCCTGATCCAGGGATTGAACCTGCATCTCTTACATCTCCTGCACTGGGAAGCCGGTTCTTTACTACTAGAGCCACCTGGGAGGCCCCTTTAGCCATCCTAGACACTTTCTAAGTAGCAGGAAGGAAGAGACAAGAAAGGGCAAATTTTACCCACTATTTTTGTTTTGAAGAAAGATTTCCTGAAGCAGCCACTGATAAATTATTGGCTGGAATTTAGTCACATCGTCACATCTAGCTTTGATGGAAATTGTGAAATTTTGTCTTTATTTTGGACAGCCAGGTTTACATCTAAAATCTGGGAGTTATAAAACTCAGGAAGAAGACAAGAACAGCTATTGGGAGACACCCCGGGATGTTTGATACAGCAGGTTTCGTGTTGTAACCATTTGAACTTCTCTGGGTTTCTAATCCTTCTCTTTTCTTGGTTACTCTCCTGCTTCAAAGGCCTCTCTATCTCTCCTAACTGGTTTCTCCTTGATTTTCAGTTCAGTTCAGTTGCTCAGTCATGTCCGACTTAGCGACCCCATGAATCACAGCACGCCATGCCTCCCTGTCCATCACCAACTCCCGGAGTTCACTCAAACTCACGTCCATCGAGTCCGTGATGCCATCCAGCCATCTCATTCTCTGTTGTCCCCTTCTCCTCCTGCCCCCAATCCCTCCCAGCATCAGGGTCTTTTGCAATGAGTCAGCTCTTTGCATGAGGTGGCCAAAGTATTTGAGTTTCAGCTTTAGCATCAGTCCTTCCAATGAACACCCAGGACTGATCTCCTTTAGAACGGACTGGTTGGATCTCCCTGCAGTCCAAGGGACTCATCTGTATGTGTAATGACCATCTAAAACGTAACATTGGAAACTTATAAGCGAGCTCCTGAGCCCCTTCTTCACCCTCCTAATATTTTATCCCACCTTCCACATCTCAGTGAGTAACTCAGGTAAAAAGCAGGCATCGCCCTTGAGTTCTTTCTTCTCATGCTACACGTCCTGTTCACCATCACACCTGGTTTTCTCTTCCTTTGAAGTGCCCAGAATCTGACCACTTCTCACCACTATTACCTCTTTATTCCAAGCACCACTATCTTCTGCTGTGATCATTGCACATGTATTTATTTAATAGGGTACTATCCCCTCTTATTATTCTGTTTTAGACTTTTCTGTCATAAATTTCATAATCATTTTAAAAATAGTATAGACAGAAAGTCCCACTGATATTTCAGTTTCAAAAGTCTTAAGCCTATAAAGTTGGGGAGAATTAAAATCTTACTTTTAATCTCTCCACTCAGGAATATGGCTTTTTTCCCTTACTATTAAAGCCTTCTTTTATCTTTCAGTTGATTTATAGTTTCCTTTATTTATGTCACACATTTCTCTTGTAAATTTGTCCTGAGGCATTTCATATTTTAAATGACAGTGTGGGTGACCTCATTCTTATCATAATGTTTTCTAGTGTACTATTGCTGGTATATTTGTCAAATGACTGGTGGGAATAATTGAATAGGTGGTGGTAGCCTGTAGTTTATTTTTTGGGTGGTATTTGAAATTCAAGCTTTTGAACAAAAAATTGAACTTAAGTAAAACCCGATGACATGGAATGTACAACCCTAAAAGAAAAATATAGTTATTTAGACTGGAGATTAAATATCTATGTTCCAGATGTATGCATTTGTTAAAGCTTGTCAAGTGGTACATTTAAGATTTGTGCCTTTCACTGTGTGTAAATTTTACCACACACACACACAAAATTCCTAAACAAATAGGCAGGCTGAAGTGTTTAGAGGTAAAGTATGCTGATGTCTGCAGTTTACTTTGAAGTGCATTAAAAAAAAAAAGGAGATGGATTGGTGGTAGATAGACAAATTGATAGGTAAATGTCTATAAGAAAGCAAATATTGCAAAACAACAATTATAAAATCTAGGTGGTGAATACATGAGAGATTACAGTTTTATCAATTCTGATATATTGAAATTTTTCATAATAAAATTTCTGGAAAAAAATTCCTCATATCAACTACACATTTTGTTAAAGTATCTTGGTCTTCAGTAGTGGTCGATATCTCAGTGGTTTTACCTCCAACAAAGAGAACCTCTGCCATTTGTGGCTTGCCATTTGTTTACTAGTGGTGAACTAAAAACATCTTTGATTTTCTGTTCTGTGTTTCTATTCTAAGATACTTATAATTAACACTGTTGGGAGCATAATGTCATTGCACCCAGTGCTATCTAGTGCCAGCAAACAGCCAAGACCCAGCCTTCAGCCTTCATGGTGGGTTGGCTCATTATCCAAATACAAGGATGCAAACACTGCATTCAGAAGACTAAATTAGAGGGCAGTGGCTTTAAATTGTAGAATGAATCACAAGCGAAGCTTGTTCAATCTGTTTTTCATTTGTTAGCAACCAAGATTTGAAATATTACTCCTGGCTTTCAACACTGCTTTCTTTTCCTTGTAAGATTAATAACAGAAAAAACTAAGTTGAATTAAACAGGATGTGACAGAGCCTCCTAACTCTTTTCCCAGTTCATCAGAGTTTCCAGGGATGGATGGGACAGGTAAAGTTTTCATAACTGCTTTTTTTTTTTTTTTTTTTTGGTATTATAATCCTTTTCATTTATATTGACCATAATTCTAAATTTTCTAGTCTTGTTTGCTGTTTTACAAGTTTGTGCTTAAAAAAAAAGTCTTTATGCAGCTATCTTAGATGTAGCAAAGAAATAACATAACATTTTATAAAAAATAACCAGATACCACCCTCTTCCATCTCTCACTCATGCTTGAGGTTAACCAGTTTAGGTATAAAATATATCACAGGTAGAAATATAAATTCTGAATATATATGGCATGATATCCTTTTGTCTGAACAAAAGGAGCTGATAAGAGATTATAAAACTTACTTTGTAACTCTAAGCCCAACTCCTACCTCCAGTTTATAGGTAAGATGAAGACTGTTGGAGGTGAGAGTTACTTTTGGAAATAGCTATTAGAGCCCTGTGCTTTAACATCTTCCCATCTGACTCCCACCTTAGATAACAGCTGTACGAGGATGGCTCAGAGAACTTGCCATGGGTCTTCAGGTGTCTAGAGGACCTGGAAACTGACTTGTACCTGGAAAAGTCTAAAGATAAGGGCTCATTAGAGCTGCCCCTGGTGAGAGAGTGAGGATTGAAGGCTCTAGTGGGAATGGCCAGTACTTTCAGGATTTGGTGGAACAAAAATGAGTATTTCCAGTGAAGCAGACTGGACATCACATCACACATGCTGTTCAGCATGAGTTGTCTTAAAGTGTCCTCATTCTAGAAGCCTGTCTGCCTGACAAGATGGCCCTGAGAGGAGGAGTGGTCTTGGGGTGTAAATTGAGAAGCAAGAGCTTATAGGAACAGTGGTGGGGTCAACTGAAAGACGCTTGCCCACGTCTGGGAACAGTGCACTGGGGACCTCTAGCAGGGAGTCTTCAACAGCCCACAAAACATCCCTGAAGAGAAAGAGCCAGAAACTCTTCCTGTCTTAGGCAGAGGGCCTAAAGCCACGTGGCAAAACGATTAGGGAAATGGTAGAACATGTAGAGAAAAACAGACTCACTACAAGTGTCCAAATGAAAGTCACTCTGTTGTGTCTGACTCTTGTGTCCGACTCTTTGCAACCCCATGGACTATACAGTCCATGGAATTCTCCAGGCCAGAATACTGGAGTGGGTAGCCTTTCCCACTCCAGTGGGAAAGATCTTCCCAACCCAGGGATCAAACAGATCTCTTGCACTGCAGGCAGATTCTTGACCAGCTGAGCCACAAGGGAAGCCCACAAGTGTCTTCAAACCTCAATCTGGTTAAGAACTGTGGAGGAGAAACACTTTAACTAAATGAAGGATTAAAGTTTTTATTTTGATCAAATCAAACTTTTAAGTCATAATGACAAGACCATGTGATAAAACCTCAAAGCTGTAAGAAAATCATTCTGATCTGCCCATGATAATGTCCTGGGGAAGAGGGTCTCACTCAGTCATATTTGAAAGACAGTAAGAAAAATAAAGCTATTTAATAATTTTGCCCACGAAATCCAGCTAGTTCATAAAGATGATACATGAAGAATAATCCAAACACATGTATCCATAGGAATTTAAAACTGAGGTGGATTTTATTATTACCTCAGTGACTCACTGGCTCACTCAGTCATATTTGAAAGAGGGCCTCACTCAGTCATATTTGAAAGACAGTAAGAAAAATAAAGCTATTTAATAATTTTGCCCATGAAATCCAGCTAGTTCATAAAGATGATATATGAAGAATAAGCCGAACACATGTATCCATAGGAATTTAAAACTGAGGTGGATTTTATTATTACCTTAGTGATTCATTGGCTCGCCATGTGCGAAGACTATACTTCCCCACTCACTGACGTCAAGCTTGACCATGTTACTTGCTTTGGTCAATAAAATAGGACTGGGAGTTATGTACAAAACTTTTAAGCAAAAGCTTTAAGGGTCATTACATGACTCCCCCAGCATTCTTCTCCCCCTGCCACAAGAATGGCATGTCCCAGATAGAGGCTGCTTCAGCCCAAAGTAAAGAGCATGTGGAGCCGATACACAGCCAACCTGTAGTCAACATGAAATATGAGTGAGAAATGAATATTTTGTTGTAACCATTGAGGTTAGGGGCTTGTTTTCTACTGCAGCATAACTAACCTAAGACAACTGATACTTAAAATATTTGGTAAAACCAAAACACAAGCTTATAAAAAAGTTAAATAAAAATATAAAGATACAATAAAGTAGATTGTGATATAAGTGCAATGACAAACTTTATGAATTTGGAGAAAGGAAAGATGATCAGATCAGATCAGTCGCTCAGTCGTGTCCGACTCTTTGTGATCCCATGAACCGCAGCACGCCAGGCCTCCATGTCCATCACAAGCTCCCGGAGGTCACTCAGACTCACATCCATCGAGTCAGTGATGCCATCCAGCCATCTCATCCTCTGTCGTCCCCTTCTCCTCCTGCCCTCAATCCCTCCCAGCATCAGAGTCTTCTCCAATGAGTCAACTCTTCGCATGAGGTGGCCAAAATACTGGAGTTTCAGCTTTAGCATCATTCCTTCCAAAGAAATTCCAGGATTGATCTCCTTCAGAATGGACTGGTTGGATCTTCTTGCAGTCCAAGGGACTCTCAAGAGTCTTCTCCAACACCACGGTTCAAAAGCATCAATTCTTCGGCGCTCAGCCTTCTTCACAGTCCAGCTCTCACATCCATACATGACCACAGGAAAGACCATAGCCTTGACTAGGCGAACCTTTGTTGGTAAAGTAATGTCTCTGCTTTTGAATATGCTATCTAGGTTGGTCATAACTTTCCTTCCAAGGAGCAAGCATCTTTTAATTTCATGGCTGCAGTCACCATCTGCAGTGATATTGGAGCCCAGAAAAACAAAGTCTGACACTGTTTCCACTGTTTCCGCATCTATTTCCCATGCAGTGATGGGACCAGATGCCATGATCTTCGTTTTCTGAATGTTGAGCTTTAAGCCAACCTTTTCACTCTCCACTTTCACTTTCATCAAGAGGCTTTTTAGCCCCTCTTCACTTTCTGCCATAAGAGTGGTGTCATCTGCATATCTGAGGTTATTGATATTTCTCCCGGCAATCTTGATTCCAACTTGTGTTTCTTCCAGTCCAGCATTTCTCATGATGTACTCTGCATATAAGTTAAATAAACATGGTGACAATATGCAGCCTTGACGTACTCCTTTTCCTATTTGGAACCAGTCTGTTGTTCCATGCCCAGTTCTAACTGTTGCTTCCTGACCTGCATACAGATTTCTTAAGAGGCAGATCAGGTGGTCTGGTATTCCCATCTCTTTCAGAATTTTCCATAGTTTATTGTGATCCACACAGTCAAAGGCTTTGGCATAGTCAATAAAGCAGAAATAGATTTTTTCTGGAACTCTCTTGCTTTTTCCATGATCCAGCGGATGTTGGCAATTTGATCTCTGGTTCCTCTGCCTTTTCTAAAACCAGCTTGAACATCAGGAAGTTCACGGTTCACATATTGCTGAAGCCTGGCTTGGAGAATTTTGAGCATTACTTTACTAGCGTGTGAGATGAGTGCAATTGTGCGGTAGTTTGAGCACTCCTTGGCATTGCCTTTCTTTGGGATTGGGATGAAAACTGACCTTTTCCAATCTTGTGGCCACTGCTGAGTTTTCCAAATTTGCTGGCATATTGAGTGTAGCACTTTCACAGCATCATCATTCAGGACTTGGAATAGCTCCACTGGAATTCCATCACCTCCACTAGCTTTGTTCGTAGTGATGCTTTCTAAGGCCCATTTGACTTCACATTCCAAGATGTCTGGCTCTAGGTCAGTGATCACATCATCATGATTATCTGGGTCTTGAAGCTCTTTTTTGTACAGTTCTTCTGTGTATTCTTGCCACCTCTTCTTAATATCTTCTGCTTCTGTTAGGTCCACACCATCTCTGTCCTTTATTGTGCCCATCTTTGCATGAAATGTTCCTTTGGTATCTCTGATTTTCTTGAAGAGATCCCTAGTCTTTCCCATTCTGTTGTTTTCCTCTATTTCTTTGCATTGATCACTGAAGAAGGCTTTCTTATCTCTTCTTGCTATTCTTTGGAACTCTGCATTTAAATGTTTATATCTTTCCTTTTCTCCTTTGCTTTTTGCTTCTCTTCTTTTCACAGCTATTTGTAAGGCCTCCCCAGACAGCCATTTTGCTTTTTTGCATTTCTTTTCCATGGGGATGGTCTTGATCCCTGTCTCCTGTACAATGTCACGAACCTCATTCCATAGTTCATCAGGCACTCTATCTATCAGATCTAGGCCCTTAAATCTATTTCTCACTTCCACTGTATACTCATAAGGGATTTGATTTAGGTCATACCTGAATGGTCTAGTAGTTTTCTCTACCTTCTTCAATTTCAGTCTGAATTTGGCAATAAAGAGTTGATGGTCCGAGCCACAGTCAGCTCCTGGTCTTGTTTTTGCTGATTGTATAGAGCTTCTCCATCTTTGGCTGCAAAGAATATAATCGATCTGATTTCGGTGTTGACCATCTGGTGATGTCCATGTATAGAGTCTTCTCTTGTGTTGTTGGAAGAGGGTATTTGCTATGACCAGTGCATTTTCTTGGCAAAACTCTATTAGTCTTTGCCCTGCTTCATTCCGTATTCCAAGGCCAAATTTGCCTGTTACTCCAGGTGTTTCTTGACTTCCTACTTTTGCATTCCAGTCCCCTATAATGAAAAGGACATCTTTTTTGGGTGTTAGTTCTAAAAGGTCTTGTAGGTCTTCATAGAACTGTTCAACTTCAGCTTCTTCGGCGTTACTGGTTGGGGCATAGACTTGGATTACTGTGACATTGAATGGTTTGCCTTGGAAACGAACAGAGATCATTCTATCGTTTTTGAGATTGCATCCAAGTACTGCATTTCAGACTCTTTTGTTGACCATGATGGCCACTCCATTTCTTCTGAGGGATTCCTGCCCACAGTAGTATATATAATGGTCATCCGAGTTAAATTCACCCATTCCAGTCCATTTTAGTTCGCTAATTCCTAGAATGTCAACATTCACTCTTGCCATCTCTTGTTTGACCACTTCCAATTTGCCTTGATTCATGGACCTGACATTCCAGGTTCCTATGCAATATTGCTCTTTACAGCATCGGACTTTAAGCGCCATTTAAGAGCGACCTCGCCTGCCCGCGACCGGCGCGCCATTTAAAAGCGACCTCGCCTGCCCGCGACCGGCGCGCCATTTAAGAGCGACCTCGCCTGCCCGCGACCGGCGCGCCATTTAAGAGCGACCTCGCCTGCCCGCGACCGGCGCGCCATTTAAGAGCGACCTCGCCTGCCCGCGACCGGCGCGCCATTTAAGAGCGCCCCGCCGGCTGCGTCGCGCACTAAGAGCGCCCCGCCGGCTGCGTCGCGCACTAAGAGCGCTGCCGAGAGGAGCTACTCCACGACCGAGGTCAGGAAGGGCGGCGGTGAGGAGAGACCCCTCGTCCAAGGTAAGGTGCGATGGCTGTGCTTCGCTGGCCGGGAACAGCCGGGAGCAGCCGGGATGAGATACCCCACGCCCAAGGTAAGAGAAACCCAAGTAAGACAGTAGGTCTTGAAAGAGGGCATCAGAGGGCAAATACACTAAAACCATTCTCACAGATAACTAGTCAATCTAACCACACAAGGACCACACCCTTGTCTAACTCAATGAGATTCAGCCATGCCCGAGGGGCAACCTGGGATAGGCGGGTCATGGTGGAGAGATATGACAGGGTGTGGTCCGCTGGAGAAGGGAATGGCAAACCACTTCAGTATTCTTGCCTTGAGAACCCCATGAACAGTATGAAAAGACAAAATGATAGGATACTGAAAGAGAAACTCCCCAGGTCAGTAGGGGCCCAATATGCTACTGGAGATCAGTGGAGAAATAACTCCAGAAAGAATGAAAGGATGGAGCCAAAACAAAAAGAATACCCAGCTGTGGATGTGTCTGGTGATAGAAGCAAAGTCCGATGCTGTAAGGAAAGATGGCATAATATTAAAATGGTCAGAGTTGTTCTTAATCCTGAAAATTGGAAATGACAGTCAAATACAACATAATGCTATTAGGTCATTAAATATTATGCTATAGAGGAGTCTTTAAGAGCAGAGGAAGAGATCCATGTTACAGTGTTTAGGTTTTTTTTTTTAAAGTATGTTAAAACCCCAAATATACAATATGAACCTCTTTTTGTAAATAAAAATGTTTTCTCTTCTCTCCCACTTCATTAGGAAAAAGTGGAAAATTATCCTAAAACATTACCAGTATTTATCTTTGAGTGATGGAATTATAAGCTATATTTTAACTTTCTTCTCTTTGCTTATATGATATAGAGAAGGAAAATATTTTAAAATTAAAAAATACAGTAAGAATGAGAAACACACAAATTAAAGGAACAGGAAGAGTGTCTGAGCTCTGGTGATAGAAATGACAATATAAAGGAAGCTACAAGAAGCTTTATAAAAAGAATTGATAGGAACTTGGTTCACCAGCCTCTGAAACTCTCCAGGGCTTCAGCATCCATTCATGCTGAAGCAGTTTTAAGTCAACATACTGAGATCCTTGAGATCTGTTACTTTCTTCATGTTTCTCAGATGCAGACCCCATATTCTCATCCCCATTAATACTCATCCATCTGCTCTTTTCTCTCTCATTTTTCCTCGCTAATCCTCTCTCTGTTGTAAATAAACTCCTGCACATCATAATCTGTTGCAAACTCTCAAGAATCAGTGTGCCTTTCACAGAGTAGAAGATCAATAGATATATGTGTGTTGAATGAACACTTTTTTCATAGTGTTATTTCACTGGATACCTGCATCTTTGCTCCCCATCCTGCAGCCATTGCTTCTCATCTTGTGCTCCTATTCTAAATGAATGGTGCCATCACCCACTTAGCTGTCAAAGCCTGAAGTCTGAGCGTGTCCTTGAGTCACCATCCATTTGCCAGTCCTATCAGTTCTGTCTCCTTCAAGTCTGTCAAGCCAGTTTTCTTCCCACATCTTTTCTGCCACTGCCCTTGGTTCAGGGATTCAGCATTTCTTCCCTGAATTATGGCATTAGCCTTGCCTCCAGATTTTTCCTCGCTCATTTCATTCTTATTCCCTGACCAATCTTAGGGTGATTTATTAAAAGTGCAATTCTGATATAACACTGCTACTGCTACTGCTGCTAAGTTGCGTCGTCGGTCGTGTCCGACTCTGTGTGACCCCACAGACGGCAGCCCACCAGGCTCCCCCGTTTCTGGGATTCTCCAGGCAAGAACACTGGAGTGGGTTGCCATTTCCTTCTCCAATGCATGAAAGTGAAAAGTCAAAGTGAAGTCTTTAAAATCTATCAAGGGCTTCCCTGAGAGTTCTGATAAAAAACCAAAATCTGTAACATGGTAAGTGAACAAAATTCTTCACCATCAGGCTTTTAATTCTCTTTCTTCTTCTGCCAAACTGTGATACTCCACACACACTGAAAAATGTGCAGTTCTTGAAACACAACTTGCTTTCATTTATCTCTTATCTCTCTCTGCCTGGAATGTTCTTTCTCTCATCTTCATCCTCTTCTTCTCATGAGCAAAACCTACTTGTACTTCCTGTCAAAACTCAACTTAGGCATCACCTTCTTAGTGAAATTCTCCTTAATTAGAGTTTTTTGTACTCACTTTATTCTTCCAAACCATCCCTGCCTACTTCAAGTACAGCACCTTACACCATACTGGGATCTTTTTTTTTTCCTGTGACTTCCCCATTGCAGTGTAAGCTTCCCCTTGGAGTCACCAATCATGTCTTATTTATCATGTATTTGGCATATAGTCGATGCTCAAAAAACCATCGATGTCAAATGTAGTGATTGATAGAGTATGGAGACTAAGCAGAATGGAGAAGTCCAATTTGACCAAAGTTTTTATACTAGGTGATTAGTAGAATTGAGGTGCTGAGAACGTACAGGGGAGTTTGGAGGCAGTTAGTTTGAGAAGAAGGCTGATGCTCTGACTTTATACATGATGAATTTCATCTGACAGTATCCAAATGAAAAAGACAAATATGGACATTTTCCTACATAACCACCATGCTCTTACCCACACAGACCCATGGCAAACATACCACATGGGGGACAAGTGGGCACAGCTGATCCCTCACTGGAGTGGCAGGCAGCATCCAGGGCACTGCTAAGTCTCCCATGATCACTCCTCTCAGAACCGAGTATGAAGGGGATAGGGTTAAAATAGATATCTATCTGCTTATATGAGCAAAACAAAATGCTACAAACTTAAAACCAATAAAAATGCAGATGAAAGTAATTCTCCCCAGAGTATACTTTATTGTGTACTTTTAGCATGTTGTTAATATTTTAAATTTCCAAAAATAGATAAAAAGAAAAAGCAATCTCTAAAAGTTCAAAAAGAATTAAAATGAATGTTTCATTGCTTTAAACTATATATCAAGTTGGTGATATAACTACATTGAGAAAATAATTACTTCAAGTTATTAATCCAGCATTTTGACTGTATGTCATCAGTGGAATATATTCTAGGGACAGATAGAGCTCCAGAGAAATCACAGACTTTATGCATTAAGTAAATTTATTGTTAACAGTACTATTATTTTGCAGCTATCTTTTATATTGCAAGATAAAGCAACTAGCTATGTTAATGTTGTTAGGAGTCAAGATTTTCCACAGTACTATATATTTATATATCCCTGTAATGTTAAATTTGAATTGGAAATATCAGTATGTGCCTGTGATTTTTTTTAAGTTTAAAGAAATATGTGTTTCATAGCTCTGACCACTGAAAAGGCCTAGATGTAATGACAGCACATATTGTGACCTTTAAATATCATTTCCCACTCAAGAAGACGAGGCTTCTTGAAGGAATGAGTGATTCCAGATCTAAGACCTGAGATATATGTGTATGTGTGTGTGTGTGTGTGTGTGTGTGTATTATGTATGTATGATTATTGCAAAGAAATATGATTATCAAGCATGTCCTAGATGATGAGGTCCTGAGTTTAACCAAAAGATATGAATTTGTAAAGTCAGAATGCATCTTTATTATTTGGAGAGGTGACGTGAAACTACCAAATAAACTGGGTATTTCATATTCACATTCTCTATCTGTGGACAGATCTTGGGAAACCCAATTATAAGCAGAAGTAGCATGAGGAGTACCAAGCCCAAATGAGTAGAGTTAGTTGGATAGTCATAGCAGATGATGTTACCAAGCCATACTCATCTGAGGCAGACATCTCCACCAGGTGACTCTTACATCCCTGTAGCATGGAGCAGGTTCTTGTGCTCTGCTTACCTGGTATTGCAGTGTTACGGACCCTTGGCCTCCATTCACTCTCTACTCACTCTCCCTTAATTATTTTCTTCTGGTCACTCCTCTCCCCACAAGCAAGCTCTTTCGATGTGATGAGATTATCAAGTCTTAGGAGCAAAAGACCAGATCTGTGGGTTGTCCCACAGATGTTAATGCACAACATAGTTGCCCACATTTCACAAGAAAATACAGATTTCTGGCTTGTCTCATGGGAAAAAGGAATCGGGCAACAATGAGCTGGAGTAATAGGAGCAGCACGAAATCCCCAGTTTACCGCGCACTCCGCCCAGCTCACATCACTTGTTTCTGTCCCGTCTCGCTGCTGTAGGCACTGAGCTTGCAGCTCTCATTTTCAGGGGCCTCTGTAGAATCAGTCACTCTTTGGAGCCACTGCCCTTGTTCAGTAGCTAAGTCTCAGAAAGTAAGCTTTCTTCCTAGAGTCCAGCTTCAAGGCCAGAGTAGGCTATCTCCCTGTTGGTCTACTGTCTGCATTTGTACCATCTACTGATGAGCTGGTTAAAGCCATGAAACAGAGTGACTTTACTGAAGAGAAAAAAACTGAGGCCTGAGCCTGGGGGAAACCCACAGCAGAAAAGTGAGAGAAGAAGCCTCTTTAGAACAAGATTCCGATTTGTTCTTCTTTTTTTTTTTTTTTCTTTAACAAAATTTCCTGCTTACAGAGTTAAGAATCAGCGCTCCTTCTGGAGCAAAGTGTCTGAAGTCAGAAGCCCTGAAGCAAATCTGTAATGTGAGGTTTCCTCGCTGTTTTGCACACACTTACTGTGTCACACACACATGACTGACACAGGCCTGCGCTCTGGTACCTCTGTGTTTAAGTAGTGCACAGGCTGAACCCCAAATTATTCATGGTCCCCACTGCAGATATTAGCCTGTGTTCCATTTTTAACTCTGATGGAGACACGTACATTGGTTGTCCAGGAGACAGGAATCTGGGCAACCCACAAAAAGTGCCCTGAGTAAGGGCAAATTTTTTTTTCCCTGTGATCCTGCTCACTCAGGCCTCCAATCTCACCCTCTCCTTCCCTTCCCCTCCCACAGAGACCCATAGTGAAGACATCACTGAGGGGGAGCAGAGCTGATCCTCACGAGTGGCAGTGCCAGGACAGGACAGTGGAGACCCCCTGACCTCCCCTCATCTGTGTGTTGATTTCACTGTTTATGTTTCATCAGCTCAAAAGAGCCACACCTAGCCTCTCTGACTGGGTCAAATCTCATTATCCCATTAAACACTCAGTTCTGAAGGCCAGCCCTTAGTCACGTTTCTCCAGGCAATTGTCCCGTGTATTTATGTTTGATTAATGTCTGCTTCTCTCACTACGAGGGACCATGTCTGCTTTGTTTGTTGATGTATATCCAGCATATACTTCCTCTCAGAGTAGACACTTGACAGCCACTGCATAAGTGAATAAATTCTAGGCCATCGGCACTGGAAAGGACTTCTGGTGGCACTTGGTCTGCTTTCCTCATTTGATGAGTGAAGTGAAGCAATTTCCCCAGGTCACATGGATTTTTCAGAAAGACAGCGTTAAGTCATAGTTAAGGCCACGGATTCTGAAGGTACAGTGCCTGGATTCCTAGCCAGGTTCTACCTTTACTGGCTCACTAAGTTAATGTCTTTGTGCCTCAATAGCCTCATCTGGAAAATGGGGGTAGTCGTGAGAATTAAATGGTTTTTTTTGTGTGTGTGTTTGCTCAGTTGCTCAGTCATGTCTGACTCTTTGTGACCCCATAGACTGCAGGCACCAGGCTCCTCTCTGTCAATGGAATTTTCCAGGCAAAATACTGGAGTGGATTGCCATTTCCTCCTCCAGGGGATCCTCCTGACCCAAGGATCGAACCCACATCCCTTGCATCTCCTGCACTGGGAGGTGGATTCTTTACCACTGAGCCACCTGAGAAGCCCCAAAGTGGTTTTTATGGAGTGCTTAAAATTATGCTTGGTACATAGTAAGCACTATATAAGGGCTTGTCAAAAAACAGAAGCTGGGATAGGACCAAAGTCTGGGTCTCTTGATTCCCTAAATGCTTTTTACAAAACTGCCTGAGATTATTTTATTATTGGGATAGACCACTGCTATCCAGTTGAATTTTCTGCCATGATGGAAAGGCTCTACACTGCCCAGTATGGTAGCCTGCTAGCCACATGTGGCTACTGAGCACTTGAAATATGGCTAGCATGATAGAGAAGATTAATTTTATTTTAATTAATTAGAATTTGAATTTAGACTCAATGAGGGACAGTCAGGAGCTGGTTGTTTGGAGCAGCCAAGTCATCATGGCTGATGGAATTAGTGTCTGGCTAACCTGGGAGATACTTCTGAGCATGAGAAGCTCAGTGTTTTGGAAGCCAAGAAATTTCCCATATCTCTATTTTGGTCAGGCCTCCCCGACCGGGCACCTGGCATCCAGGCAGAGCTGCTGTTCTGTCAGGTAGCTGTGCAGGTTGGCTTCCGCCCAGACCTTGGTTAAATAAACACATCTTTCCTTTTTTAGGGCCATACACTGCAAATTTTAAAATATCAGTTTACGGATAAACAAAAACTTTCAAAGCTCTAATATAAATCTTTTATTCAACTGGTTTTGGAATATATATTCTTCAAGAACATTTAAAATGCTTCTTTTGGAGAACTCCTTTCCCGTACGTATAGATATCTATTGCCATTAAACAAAAAAAATCAAGAAAAAGCAAGACCTCAACTGGTTGGATTCCAAATTAAGCTACAGCTTGAGCTAAAAATAGCTTGCCAGTGTTGAGAATCTGTTCTCTGAATTTAAATGGCTTCCTCACTCCCAGAGGACAACATTCACTGTGTTCTGTGGCAGGATTGAACTTTGGGAAAGCACATTTCATGTTTTCCCTGGATTCATTTCTGCTTTGGGCACAAAGCAGAGTGAAAGTAACCGACCATAGTTTTAGGTTCTATGCTACACGTTGTTATGTGTAATGAACATAAATATCTATAATGCAGTAGGAGGTGTGTATGTGTGTGTGAATTCAGCTTTGTATTGATAATTCTAAAGGCATGCCTAAAACCTGAAGGAAAATTCTGAAGTAGGTTTGACCTTTTTTTCCCCCAACTGGTGTTATCATTTACTGTATAAAATTTATCTTCTAATTATCACGGAAAGACTCTGTCCTCTTTAGTTTCAAGAACAATCTTTGTTTCATCTCTGGAATTCTGGGATAGCTTTCCATGTTGAAGACTAGAAAAGAAAAATAAGTTGGAGACTCAATATGTGGCAAAAATTTTATTTCAAAATGGATTGCATTACATACACTTAAAATGTTTTCAGTACCACAGAAAGTCAGTATAAGGCATTTATCATGCATTGAATTTTTTTCAAGTTTTCATTTTTGTCAGTTATTTATGAAGATGTTTTAAATAATCAAGGAATTCTAAAAACCTTGTAGATTATTTTTGGGCATGAGCCCCTCTGCATATGTACATACCTCAGTTGCCTCCAAAGTCCTCCTCTTTCACTGTCTTGGCCACACAGATCATGAGTTTTAGAAATAATAGCCATGTTTCCTGACCACCTACCTCTTTTTAAAGATGTTTGAAATTTCCAGTACTTTTTCTTATTAAAAAAGTAAGAGATAGGCTTCCTTGGTGGCTTCAGTGATAGAATCTTCCAGCCAATGCATGAGACACAGGTTCAATCCCTGATCTGGGAACACCCTCCATGCTGTGGAGCAACTAAGCCAGTGCACCACAACTATTGAGCCTGTGCTCTAGAGCCTGGGTGCCAAAACTATCAAAGCCCCGAAGACTGAGAGCCTGTGCTCTGCAACAAGAGAAGCCAGCACAGTGAGCAGTCCGAACACCATAACTGGGGAGTAGCCCCACTCATGGCAACTAGAGAAAAGTCTGAGCAGCACTGAAGATGCAGCACAGCCAAAGATAAATAAATAAAATTATATAAAAGTAAGGCAGGTAAATCAAAAATTCAAATGATTCAAAAATATAAAATCAAAGACCTCTGAAATCTCACTCCCCTAAGAATAACCATAGTTACACTTTGATGTTTGTACTTCTAGATCCTTCCTACTCTGTCTGCTCCTCCCTGATTTTCACTGGCATGCAATTGATATTTCATTCATTTTGGGGGAACATCTATGTAGAATAAGGGGCTTCCCTGGTGGTTCAACAGTAAAGGCTCTGCCTACAATGCAGGAGATTGTGGGCTCAATCCCTGGGTGAGGAAGATCCCTTGAAGGAGGAAATGGCGGCCCACTCTAGTCTTCTTACCTGGGAAATCCCATGGACAGAGGAGTCTGGCGGGCTCCATGAGTCCATAGAGTCTCAAAAAGATCTGGACATGACTGAAGTGACTAAACAAATCAGCAACAGCAACATGTTAAGTAAGGCTTTATTCTGGGGAAGGATTATGGCAGATCAATCAGAACTAGTTGGCACCCAGAGAACTCATAGAGGAGCCAAAACACAGATTAACATCCCAAATGCAGAAAACAAAAGTTCTGAAAGGGAGACTCCATACTTTGGGAGCTCAGCTGAGAAGAGAGGCTTTACATCAGGGACGAATGGGATGGGCTTCCTGGAGGAACCTGCATCTAGGCTGGCTTCTGAGATATAGATGTGATATGGACACGTAGGGAAGGGCATTCTAAGAGTAGGAACCAGGAAGACTAGACAAAGAAGAAAATACCTGAAGAAAAATAACTTATGATGAATTTTACTTAAATCTTAGAAGAAGCAGGACTTCTGGGTGTCCTGTGGCTAAGATTCCATGTTCCCAATGCACGGGGCCCAGGTTCGATCAGTGGTCAAGGAACTAGATCCCATACACTGCCAACTAAGAGTTTGCATGCCACAATTAAGACCTGGTGCAGCTGAATAAAATTTTTTTAAAAAAGACATGGAAGAAGCCTGGAAATGTGGTGGGAAGGAACCCTCTTAGTCATCATGACTTAGATTGGATCTACTTTCAAGCCAGGAGGAAAATAAAAATTTTAAGACAAGGGAACAAGGTAGTGTGTTATGGATTGAATTGTGTCCCTGTCCCTCCCCACCTCACCAAATTCATGTGTTGAAGTCCCAACCTCCAATCTGACCTTTAAGAAAGTAATTAAGGTCAAATGAGGTCACATTAATAAACTGTAATCCAGTAAGGCTGGTGTCCTTAGAAGATACCAGGAGTGTGAGTGCACAGGGGGAAAGGCCAGGTGAAGACAGAGCAAGGAGGTGGCCACCGGGAAGCCAAGAAAACAGGCCTCACCAGAAACCAACCCTGCTGGCACTTTGATTTAGAATTCCAGCCTCCAGAACTGAAAGAAAAAAAAGAAAAAAAATCTGTTTAAGCCACTCAGTCTATGGTGTTTTGTGGAGGAAGCCCTAACAGACTAATAGTTAAGCATATTTGGTTTAGAATATTTTTTGGTTTTTACTGAAGAATAGACTCTAGAATGGTCACATCTTAATATGATGAAGTTGCCCTTATCGCTTCATGCTTTGCTTCTCCATTTAGACAAGACTGACAGCATTGCTGTGTGTTATTTAGTATGACAGCCAGATATTGAATACTCATTCATATTTTCAGCATGCTGAGTTCTATATAAATAATCAAAGGTCACAATCTTAGCACACTGAGTAATTTTATAATTTTAGGTAAAATGGCTTGATAATAAAAATAATAGCAATAAAATTAACATAGCAGTTAATAACACCGCTTATAGTGCAGCAGACGCTATTTTAAGTGTTACTTGTGTACTGACTTATTGAATCCTCACAGCAATCCTGTCAGGTAGTTACTATTATTATCCCCATTTCACAGATGGGGAAACTAGGCATGGGGAGTTAACTATTAATAACTCATCCCAGGTTTTACAGCTGGGAAATGCAAACGGAGACTGATACAACTAGAACTGACCTAGTTTACCTAGACATTTGTCCATGTAATTAGCATCCTGATAGGAAGTATTGCCACTTGACAATGTGTTGAGGATGACTTGCTTATTTTCAGATGCAATTCAAAATTTAAACTGAGTATAAGTTCTGTGATGAAACTATGTGCTATGTGTGATGTTGTGAGTCTAAGGCAAGATATGAGTATTTAGCTTCAAACTGAATCTAAACTTTCTTTGCCACTTTCTGATACCAACTTTGGCATCACTCAGTCTGCACTCAATATTTTTTCATCCTTTCTGAAACAATGGGAGAAGTTTTCTGGCCAATATTTGGCTTCAAATTGTGAAAGTCTTGGCTGAGAACAACTTAAAATCCTCCCCAGTATCACTGAAAACATATTATAGTTCAATTTACAGATATGTGACGAAACATTCCTCACAATTCTAATGTCTAAACAAAAAATGGAGTTTCTGGGCCCACAATGCTGAGGGCTACCTTTGGACCCTGGAAGGCCTTTCCCTAAAGCTCTGAGTGATTTGCTGACCTCTCTCTAGACATCTCTATTTCATTCTCTCCGATTCAACACTGTCTCTGCTATCTGTATTGCAAAAATCTGAACTGTGCTTCTGTGCCAAGACCCTGTCAACTTACACTCTAGACTGAGTTTTCTTAGTCTGGTTATATAAATTTTGAAAAACAGAGAACAAAATCTCTTTTCTATGTCAAGTAGTTCCTTAGATGATAAATAAATCACAGTGTTGTACATATATAGAAGATCCTCCATAAACAGTTCTGAGCTACAAAGAAATTATCTCTGACACCATTCCCAGTATTCATAGCAGCAACAGAAATTTAATTTTATTTATGAATGGTACAAATGGATACTGTAAAATGCATAAGAAGGCTTATGGGAATGGGGAGGGGAAATCTGTGAAGAGTTTTCCATCCCAGAAGCTAAGAATGCTGTAAATTTGTACATTGTTCTGGGAAAAGGGTCTTTAGCAATTAAAGAGTTAAGCCTGGAGTGAGGCAGGCAGCAGCTGGAGGGAGTGTTTATAGAGTAAGGCAGGAAGTGTGGAGTCCAGGACTTCTGCTGGCAGGAAGAGGTAGAGGAGAGGGGAGGGGAGGAGAGCCTGGAGGGGAGGGAGGATTTTTAGTTGTTCACAGCCTGGAAGACTTGCACAATTTGAAGCCAAATATTGGCCAGAAAACTTCTCCCGTTGCTGCAGAAAGGATGAAAAGACGCTGAGTGCAGATTGAGTAATGCCAAAGTTGGTAGATTCAGGCCTTGTGCCTGGAATACATTTGGGACTTCCAGCATTTGAATGGACCTACATGGAAGTAGGAATTGAGATGCTTAAATATCTAGAAACACACTGATAAAGCATTCTTAAATAATAATAACAACACCTAACATTTATTTAGCAATTTTTATATGCCAAGAGCTGTATTAAATGTTTTATATTTATTATCCTGTTTAATTCTTAAGAACCCTATAAGGAAAATCCCTGTTTTAGAAAGTATTCCTCAGTGAGGCTTTCCAAGTTAAATAGTTTGGCCAAAGTATAAATTTAAATAGTATTGAGACTTCCCTGGCCATCCAGTGGTTAAGACTCATTGCTCCCAATGCTAAGATCCCACTTGCCCCTTGGCACCTCCCCCCCAAAAAAAGGTACAAATTTTTAAAACTTAGAAATATGATAGTCATAAAATGTATAATGTCCAAGATTTGCTGACCTAATTTGTGATGGAACCATCTGGTTCAGAGGGGAGGACAGGAGATTGTAGTGTGCGCTTACAACTTAACAATCTACTAGATATTAACATCTACTCTTAAAGACTTGGAACCCTAATTAGTAAAACATAGTCAAAATTGCATTCCCCTAGACAATTGGGTGACCTCAGGTGGACTTATTGGATGATGATGTCTCTAGCACTATCCAGTGGAATTTGCCATGATGATGGAACTGCTCTATAATTGCACTGTCCAGTAAATAACCAGTGGTCACATATAGCTAGAGAGCACTTGAAGTGTGATTAGTATAACTGAGGAAATGAATCTTAATTTAAATTTAAATAGTCACACCTGACTAGTGACCTCTGTATCAGATTATGTTGACACTGCCCTCCTCCCCTTTTTTGACATGACTCTTTGATTTGAAAGAGCACGGTCTGCAGAATCTGCACATGATTCAGATAAACAGTAAATATTGAGAGGCACTTTTTTAGGATGATACTGACAGAATTGTCTATTTTTTTAAATTAGAGTATAGTTGCTTTACAATATTGTGTTAGTTTCAGGTGTAAGGCAGTGTTTGTTGTTTTATGCTTTGAAAAGCGCTGCTCCAATCCATTCTCTCCTAGAATGCACTTTCTAAAAATGGCAAAAGTGGTATTATTGATCCCATTTAACAGACTGGTAACTGAGGGTCAGCTGTTGAAGACAAAATGATTAGTAGTGAAGTGGGATTTGGACCCAGGTGTGTCTGGTTGAAAGCTTGTAACCTCAAATGCCTACAGAGGCCAAGTAGGGCAGACAGGTAGGTCAGGAGCTTTGGTTATAAAACAGACTAAAGCAACTAGTATGGATCTGGTTGATTACAGTTTCAGGATTGTCAAATCACATCTTGTAATTGTTCAGGAAAATCCATAATTCCGGACTCTTGTGTATGATATTTCTGATTTTAAGCCCCTGTATGGACCAACTAAAACAAACGTTCAGTCCTGATACTGTCCACAGGCCACCAGTTTTCAATTCTAATGGGAGTGTAACAGTGGGAGAGCTTTCCTCTTTGCACGGCTGCATCTACAGTTAACTGAGAACGTGGGTTTGGCCTTTGCAGTCCTTTTCAGGCTGAGTCAAGAGCTTCTCACAGCAATGACCCTTTTAATATTTGTCACATGTCTCTAGATGGTTATTAACATGCTTGTCTTAGCTAGATTGCAAGTCCCTGGAGGGGAGGAACATCTACTCAGCTATCTGTTGCCTATATAACCCTGCAAAGAGAAAACATTTAATACATGTTGCTTGAATGAATATGTATAAAAATTAGAAGCTTAAATAAATATAGCATTTATGGGCCATTTCTTCATTTTCACTTTAAAAATTAATTTATTTTTGACTGTGCTGGGTCTTCATTGCTGTGCAGGCTTTTCTGCGGTTGCAGGGAGTAAGGGCTACTTTACAGATGCACTGTGTTGGCTTCTCATGGTGGTGGCATCTCTTAGGGAGCACTGGCTCTAGGGCGAGCAAGCGTCAGTAGCTGGGGCTCTCAGGCTCTAGAGCACAGGCTCAGGGGTTGTGGCACACAGGCTTAGTTACTTTGCCCGCACGTGGGATCTTCTCGGATCAGGGATTGAACCCATGCCTCCTGCGTCAGCAGCTGGATTCTTTATCTCTGAGCCACCGGGGAAGCCCCATTTTCATTTTAAATTTCTTTTTAAAAAATTTATTTTTTAATTGAAGAATACTTGCTTTATAGAATTTTGTTTGTTTCTGCCATATATCGAGGAATCAGCCATAGGTATACACAGGTCCCAGCCCTCTTGAACCTCCCTCCCATCTCCCTCCCCATCCCACCCTTCTAGGTTGTTACCCTGTTTGAGTTCCCAGAGTCATACAGGAAATTCCCACTGGCTATCTGTTTTACATATGGTAGTGTATGTTTCCATATTACTCTCTCCATATATCTCACCCTCTCCTTCCTCCCCTCTTCTCCCCTCCATGTGCATAAGTCTATTCTCTATTGCCTGCATTTTCACGTTAAATTTCTGTGGGCCAAACTGATCTATTTCTCTGTTGTGATGTTGTTGTTGTTATTGTTTGTAAGCCTAGACTCAGACTTCCACACAATAATTCAGAAATAATCTCAAAGTAGTAAATGGCTACTATCTTTTTATTATTAAAAAGTTTTTTTGGCTACCAGTTTTTTTTAAAAGCTTGCTATGCTTAAGGTTCTTTCTGTACATTATCTTAATTCCCTCCAATAAGCCAGTGAAGTCAACATTGTCATCTCTATTTTACAGAAGAGAAAACAGATTCAGAATTGTTAGGTAATTTGCCCGAGGTCACATAGCTCTCATCTCTGTTGCTTCCCGGTAATAACACTCTGTGAGCTCTGCTCAGTGACTCTCAGTGCATTTTAAATCTACCTGGTAAAGTTAATACATCTAATCCCTTTCCTTTGGTGGAAAGGCAGTGAGTGGAGGAGGAAGGTGAGCCAGGGGAGGTCCCTGGGGCTGGGGTTAGTGGGATGAGACTCTCTAAGTGGGTTCAGTCTGCCAGTATTAAGCAAACCAGGCAGTGCAGAGCTGATGTTGGTGAAGACTGGTAGGAGGTCTAAGAATGTCACTGTAAGGAGAGCTAAGAAAAAGAACCCAGCTTGGGGGGGGGGGGGAGAAAATCTGTGAATAATAGGAGCTTAGGGAAGCACATATTGTATCTGCACCAAAGAGTCCGTTAGGTTTTCTTTACATGGTCTCTGAAGCTTGATATTTGGGAAAGTCACAGGAAGGCACAAACTCTGTAATATTTCAGAGCAGTGGCAGACCCTAAAATAGGGGCTCAATCATGCTCAACGATTGATTAACTGTCATAAGTTTGCTTGTAAGGGATGCACTAAAGGATGTTTCTTACCTTTAAAATTCAAGCAAAGCAGAGGTTCAGAAAATTTGAGAAAGCCAACACAACCCACTGGTATTTCAAATTGTAACTTTCTCCTCCCCGCCCAATTCCCACACCAGCAATTTCTCCACCCCATGAAGATGTTAGCATTCAGCATCTATTAACCCGTCCATTTGTTTTAAGGATCCATTTGCATACTCTCACGAAATGCTGATCACTCTCAAGGAAGACATTGTGGACTTGGCAAAGTTCCAAAGTAACCCAAGGAGACATAATGACCTCCAGGGGTTTGGACTTTGAGTCCTGGGCCGCTAGTGGAGACTCAGGAAAGTGGTATGATCCCATCCCATGAAATGAGGAGAGGCGTGTACACAGGATTTTCCATCAAACTCCATAGCAAAAGGGCACATGATTTGAGACTTGACTCTTATAATTCTAAGATGTACAAAAAAGAGATATACTACAGTCTTATAAACTTGGTGCTAAGTTTATGGAATCTTTTGCCCAAGAAGTGGTTCAGGCTGAAAATAGAAATTGTCTCAAAAAAGGTAAAAACCTCAAAAGGTGTTTGAGGACAGATTTGTTTTGCACCCTCTATAATTGGCATCCTAGAGGACAAGCATGCTCATAAACAAAAAATCCTGTATCTCATATAAAACATTGAAAAATGTTTGTTCACACATAAAAAGATTTCTGCATCTTGCAAAGATCTCCTTAGAAAATGACTTTTGTTTCATGTGTGGACTTCATTTTAAAGGTAAATAAATGAATTTCAATAATGCCAAAATATACAGACTTAAAAGTATACAATAGTAAGAACTTATTTCGAAATGAATGAGCCATTAACAGAAAGAGAATATTGAAGTTCACGCCAGCATGTAATTTTCTAATATTAGGGTGAGACTTCATTTCAAAACATAATGAAATTCGACTGAACTGAAATGAATTCAACCCACAGCGGTTTATTTATTGCTGCCACAAAATAAAAATATACTTGTCAACGTGGAACGGAGAAGGCAATGGCACCCCACTCCAGTACTCTTGCCTGGAAAATCCCATGGATGGAGGAGCCTGGTGGGCTGCAGTCCATGGGGTCGCTAAGAGTCAGACACGACTGAGCGACTTCACTTTCACTTTTTCGCTTTCATGCATTGGAGAAGGAAATGGCAACCCACTCCAGTTTTCTTGCCTGGAGAATCCCAGGGGCAGGAGAGCCTGGTGGGCTGATGTCTATGGGGTCACACGGAGTCGGACACGACTGAAGTGACTTAGCAGCAGCAGCAGCAACGTGGAAAATTGTAACACTTATATGCTTTTTATTGATGGAAAACTTAGAATTAGTGTGACGTGACAAATCTGTCCCATTAGAAATATGTCAATTAATCATGCTGATTGATAACCCCAAGTATCGTTTCTTAATTTTTAAAAATCACATACTTTCCAAGGAACCTGAAATCTTCCTTTTTGAAACAGATCTCAATTTTTCCCGTGCCTGTCTTTGAGGTAAACTAGGTCTTTCTGTTGACTTTACCAAAAATGATTTTATAAAAAATGATTTTTTCCCCCAGGAAAAAATATATGGCATATGTAAAAGCCTGTATGCAGTTTTCAAATAACTCCAGTCATTAAAAGCAGAGCTGCAAACATAGGGCTGGGCAGGGGTGGGGGGATTAGGGAGTCCTTTTCTGCACAGCGAAGTTTGGTCCTCTGTGAAGTAGAATTTCATCAAACTGAATGTGTTATGAATTTTAAATATATTGGATGCTAAAAGAGAAAAAATAAATATGCTGTCCTTTCTTGTGGCCCTGTCTTTAGATGCATCTGGTCATTACCTTGGCAACCCTTACAAATGGCAACTGACGTCAAGAAAAGAGGAAAAACACCGCTGAGAGCATACACTCCATGCATTATAGATCATCCTGAGGACTCAGGCCCTTGCAGGCACTAAATGGCTTTGAGATGAGCATAAGCAATCTCTCATTTTACAAACATTCTTTATAAACTTTTTAAGGACTTAGAGATCTGAAAAGAGCATCTTTGAGTTTTTTTTGTTTTTTTTTTTTTTTAAGAGATTGTTTTGGTAGATTTTATTTTTTTTTTTTTGTTTTTTTTTTATCAAGAATCTCTTTTATTGATTATCAGAAACATTACAAACTGAGTTTTTAATTTAAGCAAAATACAATTCAGCTATTAGCTTAGGTGTTCTGACTCACGATAACTGCCAAACCCATTAAAGTGTTTGTCACTAGGAAATCTTAAAAACAAATGGAAGCTGCTCTTTTCTTAAGAGTTTTTTCCCCCCAACTTTCATTATGAAAAAGTTCAGAGCACCAGAAGTTGAAAGAATTTTACAGTGAACACCTGTATACTCATCACCCAGAGTCCTCCATTACCATTTAACTTTACTGGCCTATTACATACCTGTCTGTCTGTCTGTCCGTATATCTATCCACCTGTACATTCATCCATCCCCTTATATATACTGTAATCCATCTAATTTTTGATGCATTTCCAGCATCGAAATTACAGACATGAGTGTAGTTCTAGCCAGGAGTTTTAACCACTGGAAAACCAGGGAAGTTCCTATAGGTTTTCTTTTGACACAACATTTACAGTGACATGCACAAATCTTAAATGTACATTTGCCAGAGGTTTGAACAGTGCATACAAAGTCCCATCAAGATGTACAGCAGTATTGTAATCACAGTGCCCATGTGACTCTTCTCATTTAGTTCCAACCCCCAGTCACCCTCCACAGGCAACCTCTCTTCTAATTTCTGAATTAGGGCTTTAGCCTAAATGAAGGCTTCCCCAGTGGTAAAGAATCTGCCTGCTAATGCAGGAGCTGCAGTAGATGTAGGTTCGATTCCTGGGTGGGGAAGATCCCTTGGAGGAGGAAATGGCAACCCACTCCAGTATGCTTGCCTGGAGAAATCCATGGACAGAGGAGCCTGGTGGGCTATAGTCCATGGGGTCTCAAAGAGTCAGACATGACTGAGCACACTTACATACTTGACCTAAATGGGAAGGAAATCCAAGGAATAAGGGATATATGTATCCGTGTGACTGATTCATTTTGCTGTATGGTAGAAACTAACATGACATTGTAAGGCAATTAAACTCCAATAAAATAAACAAAAATAATTTTTAAAAAGAGCCTTATACTAGGTCTTATTACCTCTAAGAACCTTTTCTCCTGAACTGTCCCAAGGACTTCATCCGTCCTTCAGATTGCAAGTGTACATGTTCAGTGACACATAATACTTGCATAGCCAGCATTTACTTTTCTTCTTTTGTAGCTTTCCCCTGACTGCTACCATGTAATCACAAAACCTCTGATCTAGTGATGAAAGGCAAGATCAGAACAGGCTGTGTAATTTTTTAGACTCAATGCAAAATGAAAATGCAAGGCCCATGTTCAAAATTAATTAAGAATGTCAACATAGTGACAGCCAAGCATTAAACTAAATACAGGGCCCTTCTAAATGCAGGGCCTTTTTGACTGCCCAGGTTACACACTTGTGAAGCTGGCCCTGGTCAAAGATTGAACAATTGTTACAGTGTGGCCGATTGATCAAAGTGTTGTGCAGCCAAAGCAACCAAGCTGGGTTGTGGAGCTACTCATTTAGAAGCTGAATGGTGAGCGGAGGTCCGGGAACCTGGCAAAGGGTCAGAGTAATCCACAGCAGAGAAGTACTTGGGGGATTCTAGCAGCAGTTATATATATAACAATACATATGGATGTATCAGGGTTTCAGCCTTGGAGATGGCCCTTCTGCTGCCCTCTGGCTGCAGATGTCCCTGGCAAGTGAATCTGGCTCAGTCTTTCTTAGTAGCCTACTCTCCCTGAGTCATGAAGGAGTCTTGTAACCCAAGCTAGACTAACTGGAGATTTTCCCTATGGTTTTTGTGCTTGGAGCTGCAGAGGCATTACCTTTTCAGCCTCTTCCTGACTTTTTCCCACACTGTGCCACCTTGAACCAGGGATGGAACCCGTGCCCCTTGCAGAGGAAGCACAGTGTCTTAACCCCTGAACCAGGGAAGTCCTGTACTGCAATCTTAAAAGAGAACCAAAGTAAGATTTGTCATGGTTTTGATTAATTTCAGAATTAAGTAGGACAGGTTTTCTAGATTTATGGTCCATTTTGCTCCAGGGTCTCTACACATACTATTTTTAAAATAAACTTTGTTTTTAGAGTAGTTTTTTGTTTCATAGCAAAATTGAGCAGAAAGTACAGAGAGTTCCCATATACCTCCTGTCCCCACACATGCATAATCTCCCTCACTATCAACATTGTGAATTAGAGGGGTAAATTTGTTATCATCAATGAGCCTACTTATCACCCAAAGTCCATAGCTTACCTTAGGGATCACTCTTGGTATTTTGTATTCCATGACAAATGTGTGACAGTGTATAGCAAACATTAGAGTATAATACAGAACAAAAATCCTCCATGTTCTACCTGTTCATCTCTTCCTCTCCCCTCTTCCTTGGCAACCAATGATCCTTTCATTATCTCCATAGTTTAGACATTTCCAAAATGTAATACAGTTGAAATTATACAGGATATTGTCATTGTAGATGGGATTCTTTCACTCAGTGATGTGTATTTAAGGTTCTTCCACATCTTTTCATGGCTTGTAGCTCATTGTTGTTAAGTGCTGAAGAATATTCCATTGTCTAGACGTGCCATGCTGTATTTAACCATTTACCTAATGAAGGACATCTTTGTTGCTTCCAAGTTTTGGCAATTATAAATAAAGCTGCAGAAAACACCTGTGTGCAAGTATCGTGTGGACATAAGTTTCAACTCATCTGGGTAAACACTAAGGAGCCACAACTAGTGGATCATATGCTAAGACTATGTTTAATTTTATAAGAAACTGTCAAACCATTTCCCAAAGTTGGCTGTACCATTTTGCATTCCCACCAGTAATGAAAGAAAGTGCCTGTTGCTCCACATCCTGCTAGTATTTGATATTGTCAGTGTTTTGGATTTTGTCCATTCTAGTCCATGTGTGGTGATTTTAATTTTAATTTTAAAATTTAAATTTAATTTGCAATTTCCTAGCAGAGACATTACTTTGCCAACAAAGGTCCGTCTAGTCAAGGCTATGGTTTTTCCAGTGGTCATGTATGGATGTGAGAGTTGGACTGTGAAGAAAGCTGAATGCTGAAGAATTGATGCTTTTGAACTGTGGTGTTGGAGAAGACTCTTGAGAGTCCCTTGGACTGCAAGGAGGTCCAACCCGTCCATTCTAAAGGAGATCAGTCCTGGGTGTTCATTGGAAAGACTGATGCTGAGGCTGAAACTCCAATATTTGGCCACCTGATATGAAGAGTTGACTCATTGGAAAAGACTCTGATGCTGGGAGGGATTGGGGACAGGAGGAGAAGGGGACGACAGAGGACGAGATGGGATGGCATCACCAACTCGATGGATGTGAGTTTGAGTGAACTCCGGGAGTTGGTGATGGACAGAGAAGCCTGGCGTGCTGCAATTCATGGGGTCGCAGAGTCAGACATGACTGAACGACTGAACTGAACTGAACTGAACTGAACTGAATGATCTGTAATGTTGAGCATCCATCTTTTCCTCTTCTTATTTTCCATCTGCATATCTTTTTTTCCTTTTTTACTGAAAAATTTTTGTTGGCTTTGTTTTAATTTTTTTTGTGTGTGTGTGCTGGGTCTTGATTTCTGTGAGCAGGCCCTCTCCAGCTTCTGTGAGCAGGGACCACTCTTCACTGTGGTACATGGACTTATTGCGGTGGCTTTCCCCATTGCAGAGCACAGGCTCTAGGTGAATGGACTTCAGTATTTGTGGCACGTGGAATCCTCCCAGTCCAGGATTCAAATCCGTGTCCCCTGCATTGGCAGGCAGATTCCTATTTAGTGTACCACCAGGGAAGTCCTATTGGCTTCTCCATAATTAAATTTTTTTCATTAATATATATCTGGCATATTATGTTAGTTTCAGGTGTACTTTCTTCGCCTTTCAGAAAGAAGCAGAAATTTATTTGCCAGGAATGATGATCCCATCATACTTCTGCTGAAGGCAGCATGGCCTATGTTCTAAGTCTGTGTTTGTCCCCAGTGTGGCCTGTTCTGCCCTTCTGTGATACTAAAACCTGGCCAACCCAACTCCACACGTAAACCCAGACCGTAGACACCGGTGCTTGTGTCACATTTGATTGCCAGATCGATGTGTTCCTGGATCCCAAAACCATTTCCAGCATCTGAGCAATTCTTTTTTTCTTAACTTACACTCTGTGCCATTAGACCTCTCTCTCCAGGATTTCTTCTGTCTTGGCCACACAATGGATGGCAGTCTTTTCACTTTTCCTGATACCAAAGGACCTGATGGCGTATCTAGCTTTGGAGAACACAGGGGCTGGCCCGTGGGCTGCTCCTGCTCTGAGGCTGCCCAGGTCAGTCCGTGTCTGCTCTCCCTGCCAGAGATGTTGAGGCAGAGCTTACAGATGGGAAATCCCCACATAGGGCTCTCCTTTTTACTCTGATTCTGAGCTATGATGGAAAACAGGAAGAGTATCTGTGTATCTTCTTTAGTGAGGTGGCAAGATGTTGGCCCATTTTTTAATCAAGTTGTCTTTTAATTGCTGAATTTTAAAGCTTCTTTGCCTGTTTTGGATAATAGTCCTTTATCAAATATGTCTTTTGCAAACATGTTCTTCCTGTCTGTGGCTTGTCTTCTCATTCTCTTAGAAGTGCTTTTTGCAGAGGTATTATTCTTTTTTTTTTTTCACTCAAGAGATAGTTCAGGGCTTCCCTTGAGGCTTAGTGGTGAGAAATCTGCCTACCAATGCAGAAGACACTGTTTTAATCCTTGGCCTGGGAGGATCCCACATGCCTCTAAGCAGCTAAGCCCATATGCCACAATTATTGAGCCTGTGCTGTAGAATCCAGGAACCACAACTACTCAGCCCACATGCCATAGCTACTGAAGCCTGTGTGCCCTAGCCAACAATAAACAAATAAATACAAATTTTTTTTAAAAAAAGAAATAATAATTTCAACTGAGGGGATGACAAGAAGATCCTTGCCTTCATAAAACCTACATTTTAATGGAGAAAATGACAATAAATAAATAATTGAATAGACATATGACAGGTATTTATGTGGTGATAGTTCCGGGGGAGAAAATTTAAATGGGGTAAGGAGTTAGAGAGTGACTAGAGAAAAATCACTCTAGCTACTGTGTGGACCTCCCTCTGAGCCACCAGGGAAGTCCTCACTATCTGGACCTAGCAGAGCCTAAAGTGGAATCAACTGCAGTGGGAGCCAGAACAGGTGGGGAAGCCAGGTGGCCATCTGTTGCATTCATATAAGCAAGATATATGTGGGTATGGACGAGGTTGGATGCTGTGCAGGTGATGAGGAGTATCCAGATTGGTTGTTGTTGTTGTTGTTGTTTTGGCCACATCATGTGTCTTGTGGGATGTGGGATCTTAGTTCCCCAACCATGGATTGAACCTGGGCCCTTAGCAGTGAGAGCACCAAGTCCTAACCACTGGACTGCTAGGGAACTCCCTGGACATTAGTTGAAAGTGGAGCTGAATCCTATCCATTAAACCACTGATGTCTCTCTCTGTCACACACACAAAAAAGTGGAGCTGACGTACTTGCTCCACTTGCTTATGGATACTTGCTCATGGATTGGGTGTAAGAGAAATCAATGATTCAGGGATGAAAGCTAGGTTTGGGCCTAAGCTATCAAGTGAATGGTGGTAAAACTGGGAGGGGAGTAGGGAAGGAGTAGGGAAGGAACAGAATAGGTAGAGACCAGGCCTGGGCATGGGACCCTTAAGTGAAAATTCGGGGGCCAACGGGCCACTGTGATTCAGCTCAGAAAGTTAAGGTTGGTACTAATCAAATTTGTGACTCTTCCACAGAGGAAAGCATGCTGGACATCTTTGCAGGCTTTCCAGATTCTTTCCCCACGCCGCTCCACCCTGCTCCCTGCCTCCGTACAGACTAATCCATAGCGATTAAGTCAGTGGACTCCAACCTTCTGGTGTCCAGCTGGATTCAGCCGCTGGCAGCACATCAGAAGAAAGGAGAGCAAGGTGGGGTGACTTATTCCCCAGCTCCCTCCCTTCAGTTCCCCTTAGCTGCCTGAACCCCTCCATGAAAATTTACAGCTCCTGTCAGGCAGGCCTCCACACATCTGTCTCTCCAGATGCGGTCACTGCCCCCTCCCTTTACCCCTTCTAGTCCTGGGGTGGAAGCAGCCCCTCCCTCCCTCTGCTAACCTCAGAGTACTGCTGTCTGTGAAGTGAAGTGTTACTTGTTCAGTCACGTCTGACTCTTTTTGCCCCCACGGACTGTAGCCTGCCAGGCTCCTCTGTCCATGGGATTCTCCAGGCAAGAATACTGGAGTGGGTTGCCATTTCCTCCTCCAGGGGATCTTCCCAACCCAGGGATCGAACCTGGGTCTCCTGCATTGTAGGCAGATTCTTTATCATCTGAGCCACCAGGGAAGCCCCATTGCTGTCCTTATCCCTTTACAAATAGTCCCTGTAGTGAGCCCTACTTGAATTACTGTAATTTCAATGAGCCATCTGTTTCTTGTTGAGTCCTTGACGGAATTTAAAACCCTGAGACTGGGCACCTCCCTGGTAATCCAATGGTTAAGACTCTGGGCTTCCACTGTAGGAGGTGCAGTTTCAATCCTTGGTCATGGAACTGAGATCTCACATGCTGAGTGGCACAGCCAGAAAAAAACAATTAATTAAAAAACTCCTGAGATTGGATAAGATCACTTAGGGAGTGAGAAGAGATAGAAGAAAAATTTGTGGACTGACTCCTGCTGCTGCTGCTACTGCTGCTAAGTCGCTTCAGTCGTGTCCGATTCTGTGCGACCCCATAGACGGCAGCCATCAGGCTTCCCCGTCCCTGGGATTCTCCAGGCAAGAACACTGGAGTGGGTTGCCATTTCCTTCTCCAATGCATGAAAGTGAAAGGTGAAAGTGAAGTCGCTCAGTCGTGTCCGACTCTTAGCGACCCCATGGACTGCAGCCTACCAGGCTCCTACGTCCGTGGGATTTTCTAGGCCAAGGTACTGGAGTGGGGTTTAAAGGCTGGAAAGAGGAGGTGTATTTCCCAAAGGGAGGTCAGAAGGACAGGAAGAAAATTAGGAACTTGTGGTGATGTCTGGGTAGCAGCTCTGGGAAGATAAGGTGCAAGAAAGGGCTCTCTCACAGGTGCGTCAGTGGTAAAGAATCTGCCTGCCAATGCAGGAGACATGTCTTGGATCCCTGGTATAGGTGGGAGAAAACACCACGAAACACACACAGGCACACACAATTACACCTGCCTCAGGAACTATTCTGTGATTATGGCCAGGGAAGGAACTGTTTTATATTCACCCTAATGTTGAGGACCTGATATCACAGTGGCAGCTTAGTGGTTTTCTGGATGAATAAATGCCTTTTTTTTTTTTTTTTTTATGGCTTATACACTATGCTTTTTTGGTGCATGAAGGCCCCTTTACAGACTTGACCACTAATTCCTTGAATTGCCCTATTATAATATGTCCCTGATTATGCTTTTGTATACTATGTAATGCCTGGGTGTGAATGTACTTATTTTTTTCCCCAAACAGAATTGTATTGAGAAGATGACAACATAAACTCTGCAGAAACAAAGGCTGTGGATTTTGGCCACTTGGGCTCTAGTGCCATCAGATAAATCTATTACTACTGTACTTATAAGAACAATCCTCTTTGTTTAAAGTGTGAAACTGCTCTTCACTAATATTTTGGTGTCATTCCCAGAAAGCATGCTTCGTGTAATTGGCAAGTTTTTGCAAAGGCTATTCGCTATTTGCAGCCTCTGTATTAGTGTGCTTGACTGACTTCCTCAACTCTGTTTATCCTATCCTGACTCAGTACAGGTGAAAAAAAATCTTCTACAAAGTAAAATTCGAATCCTGGCTGTGCTAACTTCACAAGTAGTGACCTTGTGAAAGATCTTAACTGCTGCAAGTCTTAGTTTCCTTATCTATAAAATGGGATTAATAGTATAGTCGATCCTCATTACTTACAGAGTTCACATTTTATTTTTTTTATTCATTTATTTTTGGCTGTGCTGGGTCTTCATAACTGCTTGTGGGCTTTCTCTAGTTGCAACAAGAAGAGGTTACCCTCTAGTTGCAGTGTGCGGGCTTCTCTTGCTGCAAGAATGGGCTCTAAGGCATGCAAGCTTCAGTAGTTCTGGCGCATGGGCTTAGCTGCCCTGTGGCATGTGGAATCTTCTTGGACTAGGGATCAAACCCTTGTCCCCTGCACTGGCAGGCGAATTCTTTAACCACTGAACCACCAGGGAAGTCCAAGATTTCATATTTTCGAATTCATCTACTTGCTAGAATTTATCTCTGACTCCAAGATCAATACTTGAGGCACTTGTGTAGTCATTCACAAACATGTGCAGTGCAATGAAAAATTTGAGTTGCTCAACATGTGTGTTCCCAGCTCAGTTCAGACTGTAACAAGTAATCTTTTTATGGTCTATTTAGTGCCATGTTTTGTTTTGTTTTTTAATTTTTTTGTGCTTTTTCTTGTGATTTTGCTATTTAAAATGACTTCCAAGCATAGTGCTGAAATGCTGTCTGGTATTCTTTGTACAATAATGCTGTGAGGTGCCTTACAGAAAAAATACAGTATTAGATAAGCTTTATTCAGCCATGAGTTATGGTGCAGCTGGCTGTTAGTTCAGTGTTAATGAATCAATAATGTATATTAAATAAGGCATCTTTAAACAGAACAGGGAGCTTTCCAGGTGGTACTAGTGGTACATGTCTCCAATGCAGGAGACATGAGAGATGCAGGTTCGATCCCTGGGTTGGGAAGACTTCCTGCAGGAGGGGCAGCCCACTCCAGTATTCTTACTTGGAGACTCCCATGGACAGAGGAGCCTGATGGGCTACAATTTGTAGGGTTGCAGAGAGTCGGACATGACTGAAGTGACTTAGCACATGCGCATATGCAGGCACAAACAGAACACACATAAAACAAATGTGTTCATTGGTTGATGAAACTGTTGTAATCAAAGGCTCGCAGGAACCTAATCCTGTATTTCCTTTAGGAGAAATGGTTCAGAATAGTAGCTAATTCAGTGTTTGCAGAGACTTTATAAAAGATAGGGGTTAGGGTTACAGTGTACCTTAAAGACCTCGTTTTACCTTCTGTGCTTGCATGATAAGTCGCTTCAGTTGTGTCCAACTCTTTGTGACCCCATGGACCGTAGCCCACCAGGTACATCTGTGCTTTTTGCCTTAATTACCTCATTAAAGAATATATCTCCAAATACAGGTACATTCTGAGATCCTGGGGCTTAAGACTTCAACATATAAATTTTGGGGGACCCAGTTCAGCTCGTGACACCACCTATCCATCCTCATCTCCCACACCTGTCTCTCTAGCCAGGTTTCCAAACCGGCCACTCATTACTCCCTGAGGTTTCCTTGCCAGGTTTTGGGACTTTGTTCATAATATTGCAACTTTACAGCATCCCCTATTTCTGCATGTCTAAGTCAAATCTACTTTTCAAAGACAAGATTACTGACAAGTGCTCATTAAGGAGGTAATTAAGTTAAATGAGGTCTTTAAGACTCATTGGTCCTAATCCAATATGATTGATGTCCTTATAAGAAGGGAAAATTGGGACACAGACATGGATACACACAGAGGAAGGACCATGTGAAGGCAGAGATAGAAAGTGGTCATCCAGCCGAGGAGAGAGGCCGACACCTTAATCTTGAATTTCTCAGCCTCCAGAACTATGAGAAATACATTTCTGTTGTTTACAGTTGACCCTTGAACAATGAGGGTTTAAACTGCATGGGTCCACTTACATGTGTATTTTTTTTCAATAGTAAATACTGCAATAGTACACAGTTCCCAGTTGGTTGAATTCCAGGTGCAGAACCACATATATGGATGAATCTTGTGTAAGGAGGACTACCTATAAATTATACCTTGATTTTTGAATGCACAGAGGGTGCCAAGTCGCTTCAGTTGTGTCCGACTCTGTGCGACCCCATAGACGGCAGCCCACCAGGCTCCCCTGTCCCTGGGATTCTCCAGGCAAGAATACTGGAAAGGGTTGCCATTGCCTTCTCCAACCAGAGGGTAGGTGCCCCTAATTCCTGCCTTGCTCAAGGGTCAACTGTATTAAGCTACTCATCTGATAATATTTTGTTATAGTAGCCCAAATGGAGTGAGACACCAGGCAAAGGACTTTGGGTTGGATTCTGTCGTTGGTAGGGATGACTGAATTTTTTTTAAAGAGTGATCTTCAAGAAAGGAACTGGAACCATTTTCTGAAGAGAATGAGCTAAAAAGGAAGGCCAAGACTGGAGTGAATAGATTTGAGAGTCATTTGCCTGTGGGATGCTGGGTAGATGATTACTGTTAGAGAAATTCTTACAGGTTTATACATCTATAGATGAGAATTTTATATTATGGTTTATTGTTGGGCTCTGTTACAAAAACCTTTTCAGGATAGTGGCATAATAAGAAAGTCAAAGAGTCTGGGACAAGACTGGGCAAACATTCTCTAACAAAAAAATGATACTGCCTGAGTTCTAGAAAATCTTTTGCAGTAGCTTGTTTGAAACTTTTCTGTGGGGCCATGAGGACTCTGAAAGAATTTTGCAGCAGTGGCTCCTGAGCATATTTCCTGAGGATATCATCGCAGATATGAAATACTGAGAGCCCCTCGCCGGCTGCGCGGCGCACTGAGATGAGAGCATGCCCGAGAGGAGCTACCCCATGACCGAGGTCAGGAAGGGCGGCGGTCAGGAGAGACCCCTCATCCAAGGTAAGGTGCGATGGCTGTGCTTTGCTGGAGCAGCCGGGAAGAGATACCCCACGCCCAAGGTAAGAGAAACCCAAGTAAGACGGTAGGTCTTGCAAGAGGGCATCTGAGGGCAAATACACTGAAACCATACTCACAGAAAACTAGTCAATCTAATCACACCAGGACCACAGCCTTGTCTAACTCAATGAAATCAAGCCATGCCCGTGGGGCAACCCAGGATGGGCGGGTCATGGTGGAGAGATCTGACAGGGTGTGGTCCGCTGGAGAAGGGAATGGCAAACCACTTCAGTATTCTTGCCTTGAGAACCCCATGAACAGTATGAAAAGACAAAATGATAGGATACTGAAAGAGAAATTCCCCAGGTCAGTAGGGGCCCAATATGCTACTGGAGATCAGTGGAGAAATAACTCCAGAAAGAATGAAGGGATGGAACCAAAGCAGAAAGAATACTCAGCTGTGGATGTGTCTGGTGATAGAAGCAAAGTCCGATGCTGTAAAGAGCAATATTGCAATAGGAACCTGGAATGTCAGGTCCATGAATCAAGGCAAATTGGAAGTGGTCAAACAAGAGATGGCAAGAGTGAATGTTGACATTCTAGGAATTAGCGAACTAAAATGGACTGGAATGGGTGAATTTAACTCAGAGGACCATTATATTTACTACTATGGGCAGGAATCCCTCAGAAGAAATGGAGTGGCCATCATGGTCAACAAAAGAGTCTGAAATGCAGTACTTGGATGCAATCTCAAAAATGACAGAATGATCTCTGTTCATTTCCAAGGCAAACCATTCAATGTCACAGTAATCCAAGCCTATGCCCCAACCAGTAACACTGAAGAAGCTGAAGTTGAACGGTTCTATGAAGACCTACAAGACCTTTTAGAACTAACACCCAAAAAAGATGTCCTTTTCATAATAGGGGACTGGAATGCAAAAGTAGGAAGTCAAGAAACACCTGGAGTAACAGGCAAATTTGGCCTTGGAATACGGAATGAAGCAGGGCAAAGACTAACAGAGTTTTGCCAAGAAAATGCACTGGTCATAGCAAATACCCTCTTCCAACAACACAAGGGAAGACTCTATACATGGACATCACCAGATGGTCAACAGCGAAATCAGATCGATTATATTCTTTGCAGCCAAAGATGGAGAAGCTCTATCCAATCAGCAAAAACAAGACCGGGAGCTGACTGTGGCTCGGACCATGAACTCCTTATTGCCAAATTCAGACTTAAATTGAAGAAAGTAGGGAAAACCACTAGACCATTCAGGTATGACCTAAATCAAATCCTTTATGATTATACAGTGGAAGTGAGAAATAGATTTAAGGGCCTAGATCTGATAGATAGAGTGCCTGATGAACTATGGAATGAGGTTCGTAACATTGTACAGGAGACAGGGATCAAGACCATCCCCATGGAAAAGAAATGCAAAAAAGCAAAATGGCTGTCTGGGGAGGCCTTGCAAATAGCTGTGAAAAGAAGAGAAGTGAAAAGCAAAGGAGAAAACGAAAGATATAAACATCTGAATGCAGAGTTCCAAAGAATAGCAAGAAGAGATAAGAAAGCCTTCTTCAGTGATCAATGCAAAGAAATAGAGGAAAACAACAGCATGGGAAAGACTAGGGATCTCTTCAAGAAAATCAGAGATACCAAAGGAACATTTCATGCAAAGATGGGCTCAATAAAGGACAGAAATGGTATGGACCTAACGGAAGCAGAAGATATTAAGAAGAGGTGGCAAGAATACACAGAAGAACTGTACAAAAAAGAGCTTCATGACCCAGATAATCATGATGGTGTGATCACTGACCCAGAGCCAGACATCCTGGAATGTGAAGTCAAGTGGGCCTTAGAAAGCATCACTACGAACAAAGCTAGTGGAGGTGATGGAATTCCAGTGGAGCTATTCCAAATCCTGAAAGATGATGCTGTGAAAGTGCTGCACTCAATATGCCAGCAAATTGGGAAAACTCAGCAGTGGCCACAAGATTGGAAAAGGTCAGTTTTCATCCCAATCCCAAAGAAAGGCAATGCCAAAGAGTGCTCAAACTACCACACAATTGCACTCATCTCACACGCTAGGAAAGTAATGCTCAAAATTCTGCAAGCCTGGCTTCAGCAATATGTGAACTGTGAACTTCCTGATGTTCAAGCTGGATTTAAAAAAGGCAGAGGAACCAGAGATCAAATTGCCAACATCCACTGGATCATCGAAAAAGCAAGAGAGTTCCAGAAAAACATCTATTTCTGCTTTATTGACTATGCCAAAGCCTTTGACTGTGTAGATCACAATAAACTGTGGAAAATTCTGAGAGAGATGGGAATACCAGACCACCTGATCTGCCTCTTGAGAAATCTGTATGCAGGTCAGGAAGCAACAGTTAGAACTGGTCATGGAACAACAGACTGGTTCCAAATAGGAAAAGGAGTTCGTCAAGGCTGTATATTGTCACCATGTTTATTTAACTTCTATGCAGAGTACATCATGAGAAATGCTGGACTGGAAGAAACACAAGCTGGAATCAAGATTGCCAGGAGAAATATCAATAACCTCAGATATGCAGATGACACCACCCTTATGGCAGAAAGTGAAGAGGAACTAAAAAGCCTCTTGATGAAAGTGAAAGTGGAGAGTGAAAAGGTTGGCTTAAAGCTCAACATTCAGAAAACGAAGATCATGGCATCTGGTCCCATCACTACATGGGAATAGATGGAGAAACAGTGTAAACAGTGTCAGACTTTATTTTTCTGGGCTCCAAAATCACTGCAGATGGTGACTGCAGCCATGAAATTAAAAGACGCTTACTCCTCGGAAGGAAAGTTATGACCAACCTAGATAGCATATTCAAAAGCAGAGACATCACTTTGCCAACAAAGGTTCACCTAGTCAAGGCTATGGTCTTTCCTGTGGTCATGTATGGATGTGAGAGCTGGACTCTGAAGAAGGCTGAGCGCCGAAGAATTGATGCTTTTGAACTGTGGTGTTGCAGAAGACTCTTGAGAGTCCCTTGGACTGCAAGGAGATCCAACCGGTCCATTCTGAAGGAGATCAGCCCTGGGATTTCTTTGGAAGGAATGATGCTAAAGCTGAAACTCCAGTATTTTGGCCACCTCATGCGAAGAGTTGACTCATTGGAGAAGACTCTGATGCTGGGAGGGATTGGGGGCAGGAGGAGAAGGGGACAACAGAGGATGAGATGGCTGGATGGCATCACTGACTCGATGGATGGTAGTCTGAGTGACCTCCGGGAGCTGGTGATGGATAGGGAGGCCTGGCATGCTGCAGTTCATGGGGTCGCAAAGAGTCGGACACGACTGAGCGACTGATCTGATCTGATCTGAACTGGTAAAGACAAATAACGGGTCTAGCAGACATTCATCTGAGAGTTCTGAGCTGCTGTATGTGCCTGGACAAGAGGTAGCAAACAAAAACTTATCTCAGTTTCTATCTTTTTATTTAATTTTGTTTTTGGCCTTCTGGAGTTTGATCGGAAACCCAGTTTCTATGGATACTGAAGCAATGATTGCATGAGTCTGCAAAATAGGTAATAAAAGCCCAAATTAGTATTTATATTTGTAGGAAGGAGGGTATAGTTTGGAGAAGTACTGTAGGGTGATATTGACATGACATAGTAACTAATTGACCTGAAGATACAGAGGAGAGAAACTGAGATTTCTCAGAATAACTCAGAACTTGAATTTTGAAAGAGCAGAATACTTTCACTTTTGGACATGGTGAGTGTGAGGTGTTTTTCCAACTGGGGCATGTCAATGCAAAAGCCTAGCAGGCCAAAACTGGATTTGAGAGCCATTTGCCTGTGGGTGACAGATAAAGCCAAAGGAACAGATAATCAGGAATCTGCACACTGGAAGAAAGGACAGGTAGACGCTGTGAACAGCTGTTCTCTGGTTGCAGTGGAAGGAAATGGAGACACAGGAGTGGTTGGAGATATTAGAGGAAAACCAGGACACAAACCACCAGGAAAGGAACAAGTGATATGGTTAAGTTTGGAAAGAGATGGATAGATGAAACTACATAGGAACAGGGTTTAAGTGGAGAATGTTCAAGACAGATGAATTTGATTTCAGAGAAGTGAAAGGCTAGCTCATCTTAGGGAACAGGAAGGGAATTTAGAAGAATAGTGAATGTCTGCAAAAGGTATTTTCATGAGGAATACAATAGGAAGTAAATAAAGATGAGCAAGAGGAGTGCTGATCCCAGTGAAAATTCAGTTGATATTCTCTAGGGTAATAGTATAAGGGAAAATTGTGTGGATTCCTGATGTTTCCATTAATGCTTTACACCTGTTTTAATCAGCATTTTTTTTTTCAGTTGCAAGTAACAGAAATCTCAATTCAAAATAAAGAATAAAGGAAATTTATTGACTTACATCTGGAGAATGCAATGGCACCCCACTCCAGTACTCTTGCCTGGAAAATCCCATGGACGAAGGAGCCTGGAAGGCTGCAGTCCATGGGGTCGCTAACAGTCAGACATGACTGAGGGACTTCACTTTCACTTTTTACTTTCATGCATTGGAGAAGGAAATGGCAACCCACTCCAGTGTTCTTGCCTGGAGAATCCCAGGGACAGGGGAGCCTGGTAGGCTGCCGTCTATGGGGTCGCACAGAGTCGGACATGACTGAAGTGACTTAGTAGCAGCAGCAGCAGCAGCATTGGCTTACATCACAGGAAAGTCTGAAGAGTATAAGGATTTATGGCATGGCTAAATCCAATACCTCAAACAATGTCATCAAAACTATATTTTACTCTTTGGACTTCCCTGGAGGTCCAGTGGTTAATACTCCATGCTGCCAATGCATGGAGCATGGGTTTGATCCCTGGTCAAGGAACTAAGATCCCCTCATGCCATACAGCACCACCAAAAAAAAAAAAAAAGAACAGCGATGAAAACTATTTTTCTACATTGTTTGCCTCCACTTTCCTAAGTATCCACTGATAGCCCCAAGAAAACAGTCTATCTGCTTAAGCAAATCCATGCAAAAAAAAAAAAATTTTCTCCCAATTTTCCAGCCAAACCCTGATATAAATTACAGTTGGTCCAACTTGGGTAGTGTGACCAACACTGGACTTATCGCTGAAGCCAAAGGGATGGGATAGTTTGATTGCCTGGGTTTGAGTCATATACTCACCCCTGAAGCCACGAATTACATAAACCCAAAGTGGGAAAGGGGTGGTTGTCAAAGGAATACTGGTTAGGTAAAATACCAGGTCCACTACAGACTGGAATATGAGTGGAGAAAACAGATGGTAGATTAGTATCTGTACAAAAACAACTCCCTAATCTCAAATGCTTCAAGCAACAAAGATTTTTTTCTTCTATTGCTCCATGTCCATTGTAGGTTGGCTGGGGCTACTCTTCTGACTCACAGTGTGTTGTTGGTCATGGAGGCAAAAGGAAAGAAAATATGGCAAAGGAAGCATTATCTCTTTTTAAAATTTTTTATGGTATATTGGAGTACAATTGATTAACAATGTTGTATTAGTTTCAGGTTTACAGCAAAGTGATTCAGTTATACACACACATGTATTTTTTCTTTTGCAAATTTTTTCCCACTTCAGTTCAGATCAGTTCAATTCCGTCACTCAGTTGTGTTCAACTGTTTGCGACCCTATGAACTGCAGAACTTAGGTTAATCCATAATATTGAACAGTTCTGTGTGTTATACTGTAGGTCCTTTTTGGTTATATTATTTTATTTTAAATTTTTTTTACCTTTTTACTTTATATTGCAGTATAGCCGATTAACAATGTTGTGATAGTTCCAGGTGGACAGCAAAGGGACTCAGCCATACATACACATGTATCCATTTCCCCCCAAACTCCTCTCCCATCCAGGCTGCCAGATAACATTGAACAGAGTTCCCTGTGCTATACTGTAGGTCCTTTTTGGTTATCTGTTTTAAATACAGTAATGTGTACAAGTCCATACCAAATTCCCAATCTATCCCTATCCTCAGCCTTCCTGCTAGTAACCATAAGTTCATTCTCTAAGTCTGTGGGTTTGTTTTATAAATAAGTTAATTTGTATCATTTTTTTAGACCCCATATATGTGATATCATGTGATATTTGTCTGTCTCTGTCTGACTTACTTCACTTAGTATGACAATCTCTATGTCCATCCATGTTGCTGAAATGACATTATTTTGTTCTTTTTTATGGCTGATTAGTATTCCATTCAGAAAAGGCAATGGCAACCCACTCCAGTACTCTTGCCTAGAAAATCCCATGGACGGAGAAGCCTGGTAGGCTGCAATCCATGGGGTCACAAAGAGTCGGACACGACTGAAGCGACTTAGCAGCAGCAGTATTCCATTATATATGTACACATCTTCTTTATCTATTCATTTATCAGTTGACATTTAGGTTGAGGAAGCATTATCTCGTAAAGCTTCTTCCTGGAAATGAGACTTTTCATAAATACATTTTGTTGGCCAGAGCAGAGAGGGTAGAGAAGTAAGACTCTACCAGTTACCTAGACCTAAGAGAACTGGAAGTTTTGCAGATGGTCCTAATGATGACCCCAGGAACTACCAAGTTTGAAATATTGGCCAAGAGAAGATGGCAGAGAAACCAAGATAAGAGAGAATCTAAAATGTTTGGAATGTCCTGGAGCCATGAGGGAAGGAAATAATGCAAGAAAAAAGCCTGTGGGGTAAGTGACTAGAGAACAAAGGAAGAAGGAAAATCCCATTTGATAACAGTAAGAGAGTGGCAGAAAGCTTGGAGGCTATTATCATATCTCATTTCATAGCTTGTCACAGAAAAGTTCATTGAAACTTGGTAGGGTAGATTGAATTAAAACTGGACCAGTCTCCTTGGGTGAGCAGATATCAAGGATAAAGATACAGCTGTTGGCACTGGGAGAACATCTAGCTAGGCAGACAGAACATAGTGGGCAGGAGATATATGAACCTTTAAAATTCAGGGTCCAAGCGAATGGTTAGCCTCAGCATGGATGTGGCTACTGGATTCTAGACAGATTTAAGATGACACAGAACGGTAGGTTTTAAGTGCCAGAAAAACTTGTTAGATAAAACCCCAGCCCTGAGCTGGGGGAGGAGCAAGGTCAGGACCCCTGGAGGCCTGTGGGGACAGAAGACTGTCATAGGTCTTAAACACAAGGGAGCAAGATGAAAATCATTTTTGTCACTTGGTAACTTCTTGACATCATGTCAAACCTCAGTTTCTAGAACTGAGAAAAAAGGTTAGAGTTCAACCGCAGGAAGGTCTATTTACTTTCAGTTCAGTTCAGTTCAGTTCAGTCACTCAGTAGAGTAGTGTCTGACTCTTTGCGACACCATGGACCACAGCACACCAGGCCTCCCTGTCCATCACCAGCTCCCGGAATTCACCCAAAATCATGTCTATTCAGTCGGTGATGCCATCCAACCGTCTCATCCTCTGTCATCCCCTTCTTCTCCTGCCCTCAATCTTTTCCAGCATCAGAGTCTTTTCAAATGAGTCAGCTCTTCATATCAGGTGGCCAAAGTATTGGAGTTTCAGCTTCAACATCAGTCCTTCCAATGAACACCCAGGACTGGTCTCCTTTAGGATGGACTGGTTGGATCTCCTTGCAGTCCAAGGGACTCTCAAGAGTCTTCTCCAACACCACAGTTCAAAAGCATCAATTCTTCGGCTCTCAGCCTTCTTCACAGTCCAGCTCTCACATCCATACATGACAACTTGAAAAACCATAGCCTTGACTAGGCGAACCTTTGTTGGCAAAGTAATGTCTCTGCTTTTGAATATGCTCTCTAGGTTGGTCATAACTTTCCTTCCAAGGAGTAAGCGTCTTTTAATTTCCTGGCTGCAACCACCATCTGCAGTGATTTTGGAGCCGAAAAAAGTAAAGTCTGACGCTGTTTCCACTGTTTCCCCATCTATTTGCCATGAAGTGATGGGACCGGATGCCATGATCTTAGTTTTCTGAATGTTGAGCTTTAAGCCAACTTTCTCACTCTCCTCTTTCACTTTCATCAAGAGGCTCTTTAGTTCTTCTTAATTTTCTGCCGTAACAGTGGTGTCATCTGCATATCTGAGGTTATTGATATTTCTCCTGGCAATCTTGATTCCAGCTTGTGCTTCTTCCAGCCTAGTGTTTCTCATGATGTACTATGCACAGAAGTTAAATAAGCAGGGTGATAATATACAGCCTTGACATATTCCTTTTCCTATTTGGAACCAGTCTGTTGTTCCATGTCCAGTTCTAACTGTTGCCTCTTGATCTGCATACAGATTTCTCAGGAGGCAGGTCAAGTGGCCGGGTATTTCCATCTCTTTCAGAATTTTCCAGTTTGTTGTGATCCACACTGTCAAAGGCTTTGGCATAGTCAGTAAAGCAGAAATAGATGTTTTTCTGGAACTCTCTTGCTTTTTCCACGATCCAGCGAATGTTGGCTATTTGTTCTCTGGTTCCTCTGCCTTTTCTAAAACCAGCTTGAACATCTGGAAGTTTACAGTTCATGTATTGTTGAAGCCTGGCTTGGAGAATTTTGAGCTTTCCAAATGATGATACAAAGCTTCTCAAAGCCTTTGACCATGGAAAGTCAGGGCAGGATCAATGAGTGAGCATTACTGCACTCGGCTGGCAAGGGCAGGAGGCACGTGAAGATTAAGGAATTATATTGGTCCTCAGAAGAATTGTGAGGTTAGAATGTTGGGAAGTTTGTATGCAGCTATTGAGGTTGATGTTGGTAGATAGAGTAAAGTCTTTTAGAGAAAGACTAAAATCCTGAAATGATCAAGGAAAACTAGACCATTCAGGTATGACCTAAATCAAATCCCTTATGATTATACAGTGGAAGTGAGAAATAGATTTAAGGGCCTAGATCTGATAGATAGAGTGCCTGATGAACTATGGAATGAGGTTCGTGACATTGTACAGGAGACAGGGATCAAGACCACCCCCATGGAAAAGAAATGCAAAAAAGCAAAATTGCTCTCTGGGGAGGCCTTACAAATGGCTGTGAAAAGAAGAGAAGCGAAAAGCAAAGGAGAAAACGAAAGATATAAACATCTGAATGCAGAGTTCCAAAGAATACCAAGGAGAGATAAGAAAGCCTTCTTCAGCGATCAATGCAAAGCAATAGACGAAAACAACAGAATGGGAAAGACTAGGGATCTCTTCAAGAACATCAGAGATACCAAAGGAACATTTCATGCAAAGATGGGCTCGATAAAGGACAGAAATGGTATGGACCTGACAGAAGCAGAAGATATTAAGAAGAGGTGGCAAGAATACACAGAAGAACTGTACAAAAAAGAGCTTCACGACCCAGGTAATCACGATGGTGTGATCACTGACCTAGAGCCAGATATCCTGGAATGTGAAGTCAAGTGGGCTTTAGAAAGCATCACTATGAACAAAGCTAGTGGAGGTGATGGAATTCCAGTTGAGCTATTCCAAATCCTGAAAGATGATGCTGTGAAAGTGCTGCACTCAATATGCCAGCAAATTTGGAAAACTCAGCAGTGGACACCGGATTGGAAAAGGTCAGTTTTCATTCCAATCCCAAAGAAAGGCAATGCCAAAGAATGCTCAAACTATCGCACAATTGCACTCATCTCACACGCTAGGAAAGTAATGCTCAAAATTGCAGAGTACATCATGAGAAACACTGGGCTGGATAAAGCACAAGCTGGAATCAAGATTGCCGGGAGAAATATCAATAACCTCAGATATGGAGATGACACCACCCTTATGGCAGAAAGTGAAGAACTAAAGGCAATGGCACCCCACTCCAGCACCGTTGCCTGGAAAATCCCATGGACGGAGGAGCCTCAACTGAACTGAATGTTTAAAACAAATTTAGGACACAAAACTTTTTAAAAACCTACACATAACTCTGCTAGTCATGTGCAACCTTTTTCATTTCTCTGTGTTCCCTTTCAGTATTTGAGAAGGAAATGGCAACCCACTCCAGTGTTCTTGCCCGGAGAATCCCAGGGACCCGGGAGCCTGGTAGGCTGCCGTCTATGGAGTCGAACAGAGTCAGACACGACTGAAGCGCCTTAGCAGCAGCAGCAGCAGCAGCAAGGTATGTCAGGTTTCCTGGTTTTCATTGCCTTATTCCTATTGTACACTCAGAGGCAGCAGTTTGCAATAAACACAGCTTAATAAATGTTAGTTAATTGTTCTGATTATGATCATGGTGATAACTCTGGTGAAGTAAAGCAATTTTAGGTAAAGTTTTTAGAATAAGGCTTCAAACTAGTAATTAAAACTATTATTGTCAAGTGTTTCTTAGGAACCTTTCAGAAAGGATATTGCATTGATTCCTTTAGAATCTCTTGGTTCACGTGTCCCAGAGGACAGTCACCAGAAAGGGAGCATTGCTGTCTCTTTCTTACTGCAGCCCAGCTGGCACAGTGGGAATGGCATGGATCCTTCTAACAGCTGACAGAACAATACAAAAGGATCAAAGGTTCAGACTGTAAATTATTCTGCTTGCTTTTGTCACCCAGAGTCTAGAACTCCTAAACATTCTCCTGGATTTGGTGCCGCTGTTATGGTATAAAGTGTAAAATCAGAGGCTTTTTAACCCCTGTGTGACATTATCAACTATACAAAAAAGATCTTCATGACCCAGATAATCATGATGGTGTGATTATCTAGAGCCAGATATCCTGGAATGTCAAATCAAGTGGGTCTTAGGAAGCATCACTATGAACAAAGCTAGTGGAGGTGATGGACTTCCAGTTGAGCTATTTCAAATCCTAAAAGATGATGCTGTGAAAGTGCTGCACTCAATATGCCAGCAAATTTGGAAAACTCAGCAGTGGCCACAGGACTGGAAAAGGTCACTTTTCATTCCAATCCCAAAGAAAGGCAAGGCCAAAGAATGCTTGAACTACCGCACAATTGCACTCATCTCACAGGCTAGTAAAGTAATGCTCAAAATTCTCCAAGCCAGGCTTCAGCAATACGTGAACTGTGAACTTCCAGATGTTCAAGCTGGTTTTAGAAAAGGCAGAGGAACCAGAGATCAAATAGCCAACATTCGCTGGATCGTGGAAAAAGCAAGAGAGTTCCAGAAAAACATCTATTTCTACTTTATTGACTATGCCAAAGCCTTTGACTGTGTGGATCACAATAAACTGTGGAAAATTCTGAAAGAGATGGGAATACCAGACCACCTGACCTGCCTGTTTAGAAACCTGTGTGCAGGTTAGGAAGCAACAGTTAGAAATGGACATAGAACAACACACTGGTTCCAAATAGGAAAAGGATTACGTCAAGGCTGTATATTGTCACCCTGTTTATTTAACTTATATGCAGAGTACATCTGGAGAAGGCAATGGCACCCCACTCCAGTACTCTTGCCTGGAAAATCTCATGGATGGAGGAGCCTGGTGCGCTGCAGTCCATGGTGTCACTAAGAGTTGGACACGAGTGAGAGACTTCACTTTCACTTTCATGTATTGGAGAAGGAAATGGCAACCCACTCCAGTGTTCTTGCCTGGAGAATCCCAGGGACGGGGGAGCCTGGTGGGCTGCCGCCTGTGGGGTCGCACAGAGTCAGACATGACTGAAGCGACTTAGCAGCAGCAGCAGCAGAGTACATCATGAGAAACGCTGGGCTGGAGGAAGCACAAGCTGGAATCAAGATTGAGGAGAACAATATCAATAACCTCAGATATGCAGATGACACCACCCTTATGGCATAAAATGAAGAAGAACTAAAGAGCCTCTTGATGAAAGTGAAAGAGGAGAGTGAAAAAGTTGGCATAAAGCTCAACATTCACAAACTAAGATCATGGCATCTGGTCCCATCACTTCATGGCAAATAGATGGGGAAACAGTGGAAACAGTGGATGACTTTATTTGGGCTGGGGGGTGGGGGTGGGGCTCCAAAATCACTGCAGATGGTGATTGCAGCCATGAAGTTAAAAGACGTTTACTCTTTGGAAGGAAAGTTATAACCAACCTAGATAACATATTAAAAAGCAAAGACATTACTTTGTCAACAAAGGTCCATCTAGTCAAGGTGATGGTTTTTCCAGTAATCATGTATGGATGTGAGATTTGGAGTATAAGAAAGCGAGCACTGAAGAATTGATGCTTTTGAACCGTGGTGTTGGAGAAGACTCTTGAGAGTCCCTTGGACTGCAAGGAGATCCAACCAGTCCATGCTAAAGATCAGTTCTGCGTGATCATCAGATGGACTGATGTTGAAGCTGAAACTCCAATATTTTGGCCACCTGATGAAAAGAGCTGAAAAGACCCAGAGTCACTGGAAAGGATTCTGATGTTGGGAAAGATTGAGGGCAGGAGGAGAAGGGGGCGACAGAGGATGAGATGATTGGATGGCATCACCGACTCAATAGACATGAGTTTGGGTGAACTCCGGAAGTTGGTGATGGACAGGGAGTCCCGGTGTGCTGTGGTTCACAGGGTCACAAAGAGTCAGACACGACTGAGCGACTGAACTGAACTGAACTGACATTATCAGAGTCTAACAGTTGGTAACCAAAGTGAGTAATCTTAGAGTAGTGTGGTGTAGTGTGATTCTATATAAACAATCAAGGGAACGTATGAAAATAATTTCCCACAAAATAAAGGCTTTCCTGTAGTCAGTTTAGGGAGAGCTGGAAGATGGCAGTTGTTAGAATCATCTTCAAATACTGATGGTTTCACAATTAGTTTCTTCTGTTTCTCATATGTTAAGAAAAACAAAACCAAACTTTGATATCCTTTTCTTGCCACCCAAAAAAGGACAACAACAACAACAAAAAAACCCTTTCTCCCCACTTTCCAAGAACATAAACCCTATAGCTTCTTCCTAGGCTAGAGATACAGAGCATACTGCAATTAAAATGTGAGTATCACCTCTTAGGTATACCAAATGCTTTCTATTTTGTTTGTAACTGTCTTATTCATATGACAGAGTGAAGATAAAAGGCATGAAGTGGGAGGGTTGTACACCACCACCACCCTCCTCTGCCCACCATCTTCTCAAGCTTTGGCGGAAGTCTAAGCCTAAATCGTAAAGAATCTGCCTGCAACGCAGGAGACCCGGGTTCGATCGCTGGATCAGGAAGATCCTCTGGAGAAGGGAATGTCTATCCACTCCAGTATTCTTGCCTGGAGAATCCCATGGACAGAGGAGCCTAGCGGGTTACAATCCATGGGGTCACAAAGAGTCACAGACACGACTGAGTGACTAAATGAGCATTTGGGATCCATTCTCCAAGCAGCAATTGAAATGTGCTTGAAGCCATTTTCACCAAAATGTGGGGACAGTTATAGTCCCTGAGTGGAACCAGGGCTCATTTATCCCTGTATTCCCATTGCCTGGCCTAGAGTAGGTACTAAATAAATTAGCTGATCAAAGGTTCACCTTGCTTTTGTCATCCAGAGTGAATGAATTTTGTCTCATGAATGTATTCCTGAGTGTGGTACACAGTGAAACAGTAAATTTAATCCGTAAAATCAGAAACTTTACCTAAACAGCTAATAAAGGAATGAAACTCCATCTTGACAGAAGTTTGATAAAGTTCTGTGTTGGTGAGGTTTGGATGAAAAAGTGTACTTTCAAACATGTTAATGAGGAAACGTAAACTGTACAACCTCTGTAATTTGGCAACGACCATTGAAATAAATGCATATGCCCTATGATTCAACAATTCTACTTCTGAGAATTTATCCTGCATAAAACCTTTCTCACATATGTACACAGAAGAGGATAGTCATCAAAGAATTCTTCACACTAGCAAGAAATAATGTAAATGCCCATGCATAGAGAACTGGTGAAATAAATTATGGTCTACACATGTAACAGAATTCTGTCTGATGTTTAAAATAAGATAGAATTATACAAACTAACATAGAACAATCTTCAAGAAATTATGGTTGAGTGAAAGAAGTCAGGTGCAGAACAATGTGTTCAGTTTGCTGTTGCTTATGTAAATAAACAAAATATACTGGAGGAAGGGATACAAATACATGTTTTTATTTGAAAAGAAGATATATGGAAGGTTCCAAAGGAAACTGGTAACAGTGGTTCAGTCTGGCAGGAGAAACTGAAGAATTTCAAGGACTGGAGGGAGAGACTTGCTTTTCACTCTGGATTGTTTCAGTTTCTAGCCATGTGTATAGACTATCCACTAAATTTTTAAAAATAAAAATGTTCAAAAGTAAACATCTTAGTTTCCAAGGAGAGTGCTTTTTAAAACTCACTGGCATAATGTGAGTTACCATTTATATCAGAAAAATTGGAGAGGGGGGTGTGTACCTACATAATTACTTGTAGAAGCATAGAACATAGCTGAAGAGGAGGTTTGGCAGCTGGGGACTCAAGTAGGAGGCAGATGTTTCTTTTTGTAATTTTTCACTAAATATATATATATATATATATATATAAAATAAAAATGAACACTTTTGTTGTTTTTAAAGTATACAGAAAATGTAGTGGAAATAGAAAGGAAAATGTATCTTAGGAAGTAGGAACAGCGTGCTTGGTAGTTTAAAATCCTGACTCTTATAATCACTGTTGTTACTGTGTGCATACTCAGTCACGTCTGACTCTTTGTGACCCCATGGACTGTAGCCCACCAGGCTCCTCTGTCCATGGGATTCTCCAGGCAGGAATACTGCAGTGAGTTGCCATTTCCCACTCCAGGGGATCATTCTGACCCAAGGATTGAACCTGCATCTCCTGCACTGGCATTTGGATTCTTTACCACTGCACCACCTGGTAAGCCCTGACTCTTATAATAGCTGTGTCATATTGGGCAACTTGCTGAATCTCTAGCCTATTATGTAAAACCTTCATGGGGATGTTGTGTAGATTACATGGAAAGTATATATGTAAGAGCACATTTCCTATTAAGATCTATTAGCATCTATTAGGAGGTCAGTAATTTGTAGTCATTATTATTACATGGATGAAATTCTTCTGATTCCAAAATGGTTTCAATTGTTCTAGTGAAGCAATTGAAGAGCATAAAGCTTGGACCCTGTTCAGTTCCTTGGGCTGTGTAACAGTCCCATAACATGGTGTTGGCACTGACCTATGTAAGTGGGAAGCCCAAGAGTTGCCGCAAAGCAACCCAGGGCAGCATAGTACGTCTTTATGTCACCAGCTGATTAAATGCTGACATCGTTTACTTGTGATTTCTCACAAAAGATGTATCAAATGAACAAAGAGATTTTTTAAATGATAATGAAACAGTAAAGACTTGTAAAATCCAGAGAGGATCCAGCACTGCATCTGTTTTCCTTTTTTGTCTTTTCAGGGTCACATTGTTAATACTATAACAAACCTATAAGTATGTTATAAAGGTACTGCTGCTGCTGCTGCTGCTAAGTTGCTTCAGCTGTGTCCAACTCTGTGCGACCCCATAGACGGCAGCCCACCAGGCTCCCCTGTCCCTGGGATTCTCTAGGCAAGAACAATAGAGTGGATTGCTATTTCCTTCTCCAATGCATGAAAGTGAAAAGTGAAAGTGAAGTCGCTCAGTCGTGTCCGACTCCTAGCAACCCCATGGACTGCAGCCTACCAGGCTCCTCCATCCATGGGATTTTCCAGGCAAAAGTACTGGAGTGGGGTGCCATTGCCTTCTCCATATAGAGGTACTAACCATGATCAAATATAATTTCATTTTCTGTCTCGGTCATATTGTTTGAAATGATTAGCAGATCTCTTAACTATTCTAATGGCAAATAGATGTACGAACCTGACAGATATGTCAGTGGGTAAAAAAATTCCAGACTCCAGATATTTATTCATTTATTTCGGTAGTGCTTGCATGAATGTTTAATTTTTGGAATTTCCATAAAAAGAGGAGGGTACTTATGATGACTCTTTATACATATACATATCCACATAAAAATGTTTACACTGAAAGCTTATTTTCATAATTGCTTATGTCATGTATTTTGCAGCATGAAATAATTCTAAAATGTATGCAAGTTTTTATGTTATTCTTAATAGATGATAATCCCTTGAACTTGTTTCCTAACTTGCATGGCTAACAGTTACATTTCTTTTTTTCAGCTGTAAACTTGATAAAGGCTAAGGTAGAGGACAAGAGCAGTAACATCTTGTAATGACTTCTCTAATCTGAATTCTGACAGAGCTGGTAAAAAGGAGTTAGGATACAGCATTAGATTCTTTCTGGGGCAGCGTTACAATAATAGAAGACCAGCGACCCAATGAGGCAAAACCGAGGGTTGCACCAAGTACACAGGAGATTCTTGATGCTTGGAGATTACAAAGGATTTCTGAAAGGGCACTTATATTTATAGATCTGGATTCAGAGTCAACCACTGAGGATCTACTGTGGGTAGATAAGTTTACATACATGTTACTTCAGTATCTTTTATTTTTAGATTGACATGCAAAACATGCTGGCTCAGGTGGGGAAATACCAAGTGTTTTTTGGTATATTATGCTCTTGAGAACTTACACACAGACAATAACCTTGAATTGTTGTTTAATCTGAGTAGCTATCAGTAACAATAATGTAGGCTGAGCCAAGACTTTAGAGTAAATATATTAGGCTATCAAGGAGAAATATTAATGTAAAAAAAAACCCTCAGATATTTTATATTTCATAAAGTAGATTCTGCTGGGTCAGTATTTTTCTTTTAATGTATATTTTACTATTTTTCCTAATTATGGAAGAATGCAAGAAAACAAGCTGCCATGGAGTAAGTCTTGCCTTAAAGGAAACACTGTCATGACTTCTGAGAATGCACAGCTCTCTTGGGATGCTGAACAGATTTTATTTCTCAGCAGTCCCTTCCTCCAATACATGAGGACCCAAACATTCATTGTCCTATTACATCTTTTGCTGATCAAAATTTATGAAAGTCTTATGTGTGCCCTTTTATCTGCATTAACATGTGATTAGTCTTGACATATGGAGAAGGTGATGGCACCCCACTCCAATACTCTTGCCTGGAAAATCCATGGATGGAGGAGCCTGGTAGGCTGTAGTCCATGGGGTCACTATGAGTGGGACATGACTGAGCGACTTCACTTTGACTTTTCACTTTCATGCACTGGAGAAGGAAATGGCAACCCACTCCAGTGTTCTTGCCTGGAGAATCCCAGGAACGGGGGAGCCTGGTGGGCTGCCGTCTATGGGGTCGCACAGAGTCCGACACGACTGAAGCGACTTAGCAGCAGCAGTCTTTACATATCAAATGTATTCTTAAATTCATTTCATTGGAAGTGTATTCATGTATTTTATAAAGCAATGTGTCTCCACTGATACATTAAGAGAATAAGCTGACCTGAAATTACAAATGATCTGGTTCTTTTAAAATGAAGTATAATTGATTTACAATATTATACAATATTATATTAGCTTCAGATGTTCGACACAGTGATTCAAAAATTTCTTATATAGTCCATTTAAAGTTACCATAAAATGTTGGCTGGTCCCTGCTTTTATCTGTTTTCCAATAACTTTCCAAATTAACAAATGAAGCAGAACACTTCAAGTAAAAACATCTGTGACTTTTCAGTATTTTCTCAAGCAATCTCTTTGTGCTGTCAGATTGAAGAGTCCCCAGCACTCCAGAGTGTTATCTGTAGAAGGAGACAGAAACTGTATCTCAAGCCTCCCTGGAGGCTAGCAATGTGGTCCTTTGTAACGCTGAAGAACTCTTTTGTTTTCTGATGGACTCTCAACTAGTGGGACAAATATTTCAGTCTTTTTCAACCCAGATGGTATCTTAATTCCATGGGAAATGTTAGAGACAATACTGAGGTATCAGTATAATCTATTGATATTGTGCTATATGAATTACTCTTCATTTAAATGGTAAATTGATAAAAATGGATTATTGTGCACTATAAACACAGTGGAAACAGTGTCAGACTTTATTTTTCTGGGCTCCAAAATCACTGCAGATGGTGATTGCAGCCATGAAATTAAAAGACGCTTACTCCTTGAAAGGAAAGTTATGACCAACCTAGATAGCATATTCAAAAGCAGAGACATTACTTTGCCCAACAAAGGTCCGTCTAGTCAAGGCTATGGTTTTTCCAGTGGTCATGTATGGATGTGAGAGTTGGACTGTGAAGAAAGCTGAGCACCGAAGAATTGATGCTTTTGAACTGTGGTGTTGGAGAAGACTCTTGAGAGTCCCTTGGACTGCAAGGAGATCCAACCAGTCCATCCTAAAGGAGACCAGTCCTGGGTGTTCATTGGAAGGACTGATGCTGAAGCTGAAACTCCAATACTTTGGCTACCTCATGAGAAGAGCTGACTCATTGGAAAAGACCCTGATGCTGGGAGGGATTGGGGGCAGGAGGAGAAGGGGACGACAGAGGATGAGATGGCTGGATGGCATCACTGACTCAATGGACATGAGTTTGAACTCCAGGAGTTGGTGATGGACAGGGAGGCCTGGCGTGCTGCGATTCATGGGGTTGCAAAGAGTTGGACACAACTGAGCGACTGAACTGAACTGATAAACACATATAGTATCTCTTCAATATTTAACTACCAAAGGAATAGTTTTTATATTTTATTCATTTTTACAACTCATCAGCTTTATTAGTCTAACACAATATAAAAAAATAGAGAGGAAATGGGAAGTCCCCGGTGGCTTAGATGGTAGAGTCTGCCTGCAGTGCAGGAGACCTGAGTTCGATCCAAATGAAATTATTTGGGGGGTTTTCTATGTATCCACAGTGAGAGCTGTAGTCACAGGGACCACAGTTAACACACAGTACCTGGTGCATGTGGTCGGTGTGTTACATGCACTGTCTCAGTAAACTTTTCTATAAGGGATCCCATAGTAAATACATCCTCTAGCTTAGTGTGCCACACAGCCTCTGTAGTAAAACTCAATCTGCCCTTACAGAGCAAAAGCAGCCATAAATGAATAAGCTCCACTGTGTTCCGGTAAAACTTGGTTTATCATCACAGAAATGTGAATTTCATATAGTTTTCATATGTCACAAAATGTTTTTCTTAAAAATAATTTTTTTAAATGTTAATGGAATAATTGTTCTTAACTCACTGCACTGGCCATACAAAAACAAAGCAGATCAGATCAGTCGCTCAGTCGTGTCCGACTCTTTGCGACCCCATGAACCGCAGCACGCCAGGCCTCCCTGTCCATCACCAGCTCCCGGAGGTCACTCAGACTCGCATCCATCGAGTCAGTGATGCCATCCAGCCATCTCATCCTCTGTCGTCCCCTTCTCCTCCTGCCCTCAATCCCTCCCAGCATCAGAGTCTTCTCCAATGAGTCAACTCTTCGCATGAGGTGGCCAAAATACTGGAGTTTCAGCTTTAGCATCAAAAAAAACAAAGCAGATTGCAGTATAGTCATTATCTTGTAATAACTTATAATGGAAGAGTATGTAAAAAGGAATATATATTTATATGTGTATGTAACTGAACCACTTTGCTGTACACCTGAAACTGACACATTATAAACCACTATATTTCAATTAAAATTTTTTTTAATTAACATTAAAACAAACAAAGACAAGGCAGGGTAATTTGGCCCTGGGACCATACTTTGCTGACTTATGCATTATCTCATTGGGTAAACGATGTTTCTAAATGATTGGGATACCCTGGTGCTAGGAAAGATTGAAGGCAGGAGGAGAAGGGAAGGCCAGAGAATGAGATGGTTGGATGGCATCACCATCTAGTGATGGAGAAGGAAATGGCAACCCACTCCAGTGCTCTTGCCTGGAAAATCCCATGGACGGAGGAGTCTGGTAGGGTACAGTCCACGGGGTCGCAGAGAGTCGGACACAACTGAGCAACTTCATTTCACTTCATGGACTGGATGAACATGAGTTTGAGCAAACTCTAGGAGATGCTGGACAGGGAAGCCTAGTGGGCTGCAGTCCATGCAGTTACAAAGAGTCAAACACAACTTGGTGAGTGAACAACAACCGAAATTATACTAAGTGAATAGTAAAGGGTTTTCTCATTAGCCTTGTTCCCTATCCTATAATCACTTTCTGCCACTCTGCTGGCACTGAGATTGATGGAGTTATTCAATTGTTCTTAAGGTTAAAAACTACCTATATGTCTAGACTCTAGACAAACTAATTTAAGGACGGCTAGGCAATGACACCCCACTCCAGTACTCTTGCCTGGAAAATCCCATGGACGGAGGAGCCTGGTAGGCTGCTTTCCATAGGGTCCCAAAGAGTCGGACACGACTGAGCGACTTTACTTTCTCTTTTCACTTTCATGCATTGGAGAAGGAAATGGCAACCCACTCCACTGTTCTTGCCTGGAGAGTCCCAGGGACGGGGAAGCCTGGTGGGCTGCCGTCTATGGTGTCACACAGAGTCGGACACGACTGAACTGACTTAGCATTAGCATTAACCTCAAGGATTTACAACCCATCTGAAGAGTTTTAGTCACAGTGACATGACTGTGATTTGGGAGTTTTTATAGATCAAGCTGCCTGCCAAAAGGCAAAGGGACAAATTGTTGTAGTAATCCTGGGGGAGGGACAACGGTGATCTGACTGGGTTGGTAGACACAGGGGACTAAGAACAGACCGTTCTGAGATGTATTTAGGATTAGGTGCTCGCTCAGGTGAGGACTGATTACACTGCATTACACCTGCCTCACAGGATAAAAGGAATTGATGACACATTTTAAAGCGCTACTAAAGTTAACTGGGATACTGTATCATCTCCTTTTAATTATTAGTAACCACTTTTAAAATTTTAGGGTCTTACCGGTTTGTCTGGTTTACTGATGCCCTCTACCTCAAAGTGGAGCATAACATTCAAGTTTTTCAGTTAGTTGAAAATACTTTTTCTGAAAAAAACACAAAAAACAAAAAAACCACCAACCCTCATTCACTACAAGCCCAAACCATGGGTACTCCGGGTGGAGACACTTTCTCAAATTCCAGACTTTCTTTTCAGAGGCTTATCTTGCTCTACCGGATTCCCACCTTTCCTCCGCGCCCCGCTACACCCCAAGCCCGCCCGACTCTTGCCTCCAGCCTTCCTTCTCTCCCTCCAGCTCCCTCCGTCCCACTTTCCCTCCCACTAGAGAAGCCCCACCTCCCCGGTTCCGCAACCCAACTCCTTCCCTCCTTCCGTCGCTTTCCTCTCTCCCCGCCCCTATGGCTGCCTTCGATTGGCTAAACTGCCTGTGCCGCGACAAGGATGCAGCACAGCCTTATTTTTATTGGTTGAAGTGTAGCCGGGCCTCTTATGATTGGCCGATAGAAGGAGACAGCAAGTGTGACTGCGCTCTGGGTGTGTGTGGCCGCCGCTTTGTTGCCTGAGGGGGGTGGTGGTGGAAGTTAAGGGAGTCGGGGGCTAGCGCTTCGGCAGACCCGCAGTCGCAGCCGTTGCAGTCACTTCGCCAGGTGGCCTTTACGAGAAGTCTCGTCGACAGCAACCATGAGCGGCGGGGTATACGGGGGAGGTGAGTGCGGTCGGTCGGGAGAGCGCGCCTTTTTAGCTTGTGGGGTTTGTAACCGCCGCCCCCAGCCCTCCCCTTCCCGGCGGCCCTTCCGGTCTCCCCCTGGGGACCCCGGCCTCCCCGCCCTATCCCCGCCCCACGCTCTGCCCGCCTCCGGAGCCCACCCGGCTCGGCGATCGCTACCGGCGCCTGGAGTCGCCGCCCCCTACGGCCCCTTCCAGCTTCGGGCCGCGGAGGGGCCGGCTTTTGGGGCTGCGCGCGGTCCTGGGCTGGCCGGGCAGCGGGCCCGGTGAGCCGCGGCTGGAGTGACTGGCCTCAGGGTCACCTCTCTCCCAGCCGGCTCTGTCGCGGTGTGCCCGTCCGTTTAAAGTTGGGAGGTCCCAGCAGTTCGTCGGCGTGGCTGGAGGGTTTCCGCGGCGTCTCGGAGGTGGCACAGCTAGCCGCGAGGAGTGGAACTGATTGGAGGAGTCGTGGCCACTCAGGACACAGCCTCCTTCTCCATCCGCGCTCACGCAGCCTCACGCCTTTCAATAACTGCTCCCTATTTGTTGCCTGTGGATGATCGGGAGTTATTCATGAGCGACTCTGCTCCGGCATAATTTAGGAACATGTGCAATTTAAGGTTGCTTAAAGATGGGTGGGCTCCGGTGTAGTGAAAGATTATCACGGGCCTGGGTTGTAATATCAGCCTAACCATTTAGTAAGCTCATTGGCCTTCGGTAAGTTACTTAACTTTTGCCAACTTCAGGTTCGTCGTTTGTAGAATGATAATTCCTACCCATTGGGGTGGTTGTGAAGATTAAACGGGGGTAATGCTACACCTACTACTAAAAGTATGATCCAAGGAGCAGCAGCCGCAGCAGCACCTGCAAACTCTTTAGAAATGTAAAATCTCAAGCCCCACTCTGCTGCTGCTGCTGCTAAGTCGCTTCAGTTGTGTCCGACTCTGTGCGACCCCATAGATGGCAGCCCACCAGGCTCCCCCGTCCTTGGGATTCTCCAGGCAAGAAGACTGGAGTGCAAGCCCCACTCTAAATCTACCGAATTGGAGCCTCCGTTTTTTCGAGATGCCTAGATGAAGCATTGATGTATATGATTCATGTTTTGTTTTTGATGAATTAGAGAAGAAAGAAACCTAAAGTCGTGCTTTTGTTATTGTGTTTAGTAAGGATACTGTTTTCTGAACGGATGGAATATTATAGGAGATGAAAATAAACTTTTCAAAGTTTTTAGTAGTTTTGAAGTGAAGCTTGAGTTTCTGCTCAGGTGACACGCTGGCCCTCACCCTCTCTTTCTCCATATATGTTTTTGGTTTTGATTTCTGAAGTGTAAGAATCAGCTTTCCATTTTTACTTTGGAGAAAGCCTAGTGGATCTTCATGATTTACTTTTTCCCCATCTGAAGATGTAATTCTGACAAAAAAGCTGAGTATACGTGCTCATGGAGGCTGCAGACTCTGTTTTTTTTGTTTTGTTTTTGGCCTCACCATGCAGCCTGTGGGATCTTAGTCCCCAGATCAGGGACAGAACCAAGCCCCCTGCATGGGAACCACAGAGTATTAATTACTAGACCATTAGGGAAGTCCCTGCTGATTGTTTTGACTCTCAGGTTCACTCATCCAAGGACCTAAAGGTTGTCCACCGAGTATTTCCTTACAAGGCATTGTTTAATGTGACTAAGGTAGAAATGGATACTAATAATTCCAACAGTTAACATTTATTGAGTGCATCCTGTGTACCAAGGAACTGTTCTTCATGACAGAGGCTTGTAATGCATTGTATTTAATACATGCATTGTCTCAGTTAATCCACAACAGACATGGGAGGTGGTTCTACTTTCCCCCATATTATTAAAGAAGAAAATAAGGCATAGAAAAGATTAACCAGCTTAGAGTTACATAACTTTCTAGCAAGTGGGCAGCGGGAACTTCTGGGATAAAGAAAAGGCATTTCAGTAAAACCTTTTCTCATTAAAAAAATTTTAAGTCATTTTTCAAGTATATAACCATAGCATATTCATGTATCATTTAGATATTCAGAATAAATGTCCCTTTGTTCATGTAGAGGAGTGTATCTTAAAGTTTGTTTCACATATAAAGTATTTAAAACTGACAAAAATAAGTGTATGATTTTGTGTTTGAGCTACTACTGTATGACCAGTATTTATAGTGGGTCACATTTTCCAAAAGGTTGACTGTGAAAGGCAACGAAACCTCCCACCCACATTTTGCGTGCAATTAACTTAGTAAACTGTATTTTTAACTTAAACTTGCTTATAAAATGAATGTTTGTAGTTTAATTTTTAAAATTAGTAGCTCTCTTATTCCAGTGTTTTATTTCTGATCAGACCTAACACTCAGCTTTAGATATAATGCACAGTTCATCCAGATTTTCATACTTGGCATAATTGGTTTCTGGGCCTACTCATTGCTCCTGTGTCTGTCTTACATGGTGCTCCTCTGCTTCAGTCTCCTTTCCTTGACAGAAATAAACAGGTATACTACAGGTCCATCTTCGATACTTCATTACTTTATCACTCCACCGCCCCCCTCCCCATCTCTAATCTTAAAAATTTCTCAAAATCATCTTCCCTGTGAATTGGGGCACCCTTGTCCAAACAAAAAAGTAAAACAACCTTCTCACCTCCTAGCAGTTATTAGCTTCCAGTATAGTGTTGGAATGTTTTTAAGACCAGGTTAGAAAATGGCCCTTATTGCTCCATGTTTTATCAGAAATATCACTTCACCCCTAAACTTGGAAGCCATTTACTCAGGAGTAAAATGTGTGTGTGCTTAGTCCTGTCCAGTTCTTTGTGACTCCATGGACTGTAGCCCACCAGGTTTCTCTGTCCATGGGATTTTTCCAGGCAAGAGTACTGGAATGGGTTGCCATTTTCGTCTCTAGGGGATCTTCCCGACCCAGGGATCAAACCAAAGTCTTCTGCATTGGCAGGCAGATTCTTTACCACTGAACCATGAAGGAAGCCTTCAGATCAGATCAGATCAGTCACTCAGTCCTGTCCGACACTTTGCGACCCCATGAATTACAGCACACCAGGCCTCCCTGTCCATCACCAACTACCGGAGTTCACTTAGACTCACGTCCATCGAGTCAGTGATGCCATCCAGCCATCTCATCCTCTGTTGTCCCCTTCTCTTGCCCCCAATCCTTCCCAGCATCAGAGTCTTTTCCAATGAGTCTGCTCTTCATATGAAGTGGCCAGAGTACTGGAGTTTCAGCTTTAGCATCATTCCTTCCAAAGAAATCCCAGGGCTGATCTCTTTTAGAATGGACTGGTTGGATCTCCTTGGAGTCCAAGGGACTCTCCAGAGGCTTCTCCAACACCACAGTTCAAAAGCATCAATTCTTCGGCTCTCAGCCTTCTTCACAGTCCAGCTCTCACATCCATACATGACCACTTGAAAAACCATAGCCTTGACTAGATGGACCTTTGTTGGCAAAGTAATGTGTCTGCTTTTGAATATGCTATCTAGGTTGGTCATAACTTTGCTTCCAGGGAGTAAGCGTCTTTTAATTTCATGGCTGCAGTCACCATCTGCAGTGATTTTGGAGCCCCCCAAAATAAAATCTGACACTGTTTCCACTGTTTCCCCATCCATTTCCCATGAAGTGATGGGACCGGATGCCATGATCTTAGTTTTCTGAATGTTGAGCTTTAAGCCAACTTTTTCACTCTCCTCTTTCACTTTCATAAAGAAGCTTTTTAGTTCCTCTTCACTTTCTGCCATAAGGGTAGTGTCATCTGCATATCTAAGGTTATTGATATTTCTCCCGGCAATCTTGGTTCCAGCTTGTGTTTCTTCCAGTCCAGCATATAAATTAAATAAACAGGGTGACAATATACAGCCTTGATGTACTCCTTTTCCTATTTGGAACCAGTCTGTTGTTCCATGTCCAGTTCTAACTATTGCTTCCTTACCTGCATACAGATTTCTCAAGAGGCAGATCAGGTGGTCTGGTATTCCCATCTCTTTCAGAATTTTCCACAGTCTATTATCCACACAGTCAAAGGCTTTGGCATAGTCAATAAAGCAGAAATAGATGTTCTTCTGGAACTCTCTTGCTTTTTCCATGATCCAGCGGATGTTGGCTATTTGATCTTTGGTTCCTCTGCCTTTTCTGAAACCAGCTTGAACATCAGGAAGTTCACGGTTCACATATTGCTGAAGCCTGGCTTGGAGAATTTTGAGCATTACTTTACTAGCGTGTGAGATGAGTGCAATTGTGTGGTAGTTTGAGCATTCTTTGGCATTGCCTTTCTTTGGGATTGGAATGAAAACTGACCTTTTCCAATCCTGTGGCCACTGCTGAGTTTTCCAAATTTGCTGGCATATTGAATGCAGCACTTTCACAGTATCATCTTTCAGGATTTGGAATAGCTCCACTGGAATTCCATCACCTCCACTAGCTTTGTTTGTAGTGATACTTTCTAAGGCCCACTTGACTTCACATTCCAGGATGTCTGGCTATAGGTCAGTGATCACACCATCATGATTATTTGGGTCATGAAGCTCTTTTTTGTATAGTTCTTCTGTGTATTCTTGCCACCTCTTCTTAATATCTTCTGCTTCTGTTAGGTCCGTACCATTTCTGTCCTTTATTGAGCCCATCTTTGCATGAAATGTTCCTTTGGTATCTCTGATTTTCTTGAAGAGATCTCTAGTCTTTCCCATTCTGTTGTTTCCTCTATTTCTTTGCACTGATCGCTGAAGAAGGCTTTCTTATCTCTTCTTGCAATTCTTTGGAACTCTGCATTCAGATGTTTGTATCTTTCCTCTTCTGCTTTGCTTTTCACTTCTCTTCTTTTCACAGCTATTTGCAAGGCCTCCCCAGACAGCCATTTTGCTTTTTTGCATTTCTTTTCCATGGGGATGGTCTTGATCCCTGTCTCCTGTACAATGTCACGAACCTCATTCCATAGTTCATCAGGCACTCTATCTATCAGATCTAGGCCCTTAAATCTATTTCTCACTTTCACTGTATAATCAAAAGGGATTTGATTTAGGTCATACCTGAATGGTCTAGTGGTTTTCCCTACTTTCTTCAATTTCAATCTGAATTTGGCAATAAGGAGTTCATGGTCCGAGCCACAGTCAGCTCCTGGTCTTGTTTTTGCTGATTGTATAGAGCTTCTCCATCTTTGGCTGCAAAGAATATAATCATTCTGATTTTGGTGTTGACCATCTGGTGATGTCCATGTATAGAGTCTTCTCTTGTGTTGTTGGAAGAGGGTGTTTGTTATGACCAGTGCATTTTCTTGGCAAAACTCTATTAGTCTTTGCCCTGCTTCATTCCGTATTCCAAGGCCAAATTTGCCTGTTACTCCAGGTGTTTCTTGACTTCCTACTTTTGCATTCCAGTCCCCTATAATGAAAAGGACATCTTTTTTTGGGTGTTAGTTCTAAAATGTCTTGTAGGTCTTCATAGAACCATTCAACTTCAGCTTCTTCAGTGTTACTGGTTGGGGCATAGACTTGGATTACTGTGATATTGAATGGTTTGCCTTGGAGATGAACAGAGACAGAACAATAGACCTATACAGAATTACAGAATAGACATAACTGATAGACTTAATAGAACTACAGGAAATAGACTTACCTCTCATCCTTAAAAAAAGGAAAATGAACATATGGAAGATTTCCAAGAATCAAGAGTCTTCCTCAAATTAAAATTCTACTATGTCCAGTTTACCACACTAATTCAGTTAAGTTCAGTTGTTCAGTCGTGTCCAACTCTTTGCGACCCCATGGAATGCAGCACACCAGGCTTCCCTATCCATCACCAACTTCCGGAGCTTGCTCAAACTCATGTCCATCAAGTCATTGATGCCATCCGATCATCTCATCCTCTGTCGTCCCCTTCTCCTCCTTCCTTCGATCTTTCCCAGCATCAGGGTCTTTTCCAATGAGTCAGTTCTTTGCATCAGGTGGTCAAAGTATTGGAGTTTCAGCTTCAGTATCAGTCCTTCCAGTGAACATTCAGGACAGATTTCCTTTAGGATGGACTGCTTGGATCTCCTTGCAGTCCAAGGGACTCTCAGTCCAAGGGTCTTCTGTAACACCACAGTTCAAAAGCATCAGTTCTTTGGCACTCAGCCTTCTTTATAGTTCAGCTCTCACATCCATGGAAGTGATGTGCAAAACCATACTTTGTTGGCAAAATAATGTCTCTGCTTTTTAATATGCTGTCTAGGTTGGTCATAACTTTTCTTCCAAGGAGTAAGCGTCTTTTAATTTCATGGCTACAGTCACTATCTGCAGTGATTTTAGAGACAAAAAAAAAAAAAAAAAGTGTGTCACTGTTTCCACTGTTTCTCCATCTATTTGCCATGAAGTGATGGGACCAGATGTCATGATCTTAGTTTTCTGAATGTTGAGTTTTAAGCCAACTTTTTCACTCTCCTCTTTCACTTTCAAGAGTCTCTTTAGTTTTTCACTTTCTGCCCTAAGGGTGGTGTCATCTGCATATCTGAGGTTATTGATTTTTCTGCCTGGAATCTTGATTCTACTTGTGCTTCATCCAGCCCAGCATTTCTCATGATGTACTCTGCATATACGTTAAATAAGCAGGGTGATAATATACAGCCTTGACATACTCCTTTCCCTAAAGACAGGTATAACTGACTTGTTAGATTTTTCTTTTCACAAAAATTTTTTGAGTGCTTGTTATATGCAGAGTATAGCTTCTGTCTTCAAGAAGCTTGAAGTCTTATAGGTAAGTCAGTCAAATAAACAGACACTGTATTTCATGTAGTTTTAGTTGTACAACCACCCCACCCTGCATACATTTAAAGAGCTGAAATTGAAATAATATTGGTGGCATGGCAGAGTTTAATTGGCAGCATGTTTTTTTTCTTAGTGGTACGTTAAAAGTCTTTTATTGATGATACCGGATATTGACTAATTCAGTAGAGTATGTTCAGTAATGACAGTATATAGAAGGTACAAAGATAGCACAGACTAGAAAGTTCTTAATGTGGAGGAGTCAAGGGATCTTACAAGGGAGGTTATGAGGATGATGAAAGAGGAATAGAGAGGGACAGCATATGCGCAGTAAATGGTGTGTTTAGGAGACAACATAATCTTCAGTAATGCAGGTGTATTAAGTGGGAGGAGAGACTGCTGCCAGATTATGCTAGGTCTTGTATATCACTTGGGTGGAATGATTTGAATTTTATCTTGCAGATGATGATAAAGCACTGCATGATTCTCCCCTTTCTTTTCGTTGAAGGATTGATGTACCAAAACGTTCAGAGTTACAGTTTTGAAAGGAAAGGTGGATCCAGAAGGTAAAGATGGAAGCACAGTACCATAAGGAATTATGGTAGTTCCCAGTTGCAATAAGAACTTGACTCAGGCAGTGGCAATGGCATTAAAGAAGAAGGGATTTGAAAAATGTTTAGCAGAAATATTTGGCATAATTGGATGAGGGATCTGAAATAAGAAGGTGTTCAGGAAAGTTGTTGCCTCTGATGACTTGGACCACTAACTGTGATAAGCATTGCTGAGATTAGATTAGGCAGGGTAGGGGAAGGAGACAGTACTTGGATTTGAGGTACCCAAGGAATGATGCTAAAGCTGAAACTCCAGTATTTTGGCCACCTCATGCGAAGAGTTGACTCATTGGAGAAGACTCTGATGCTGGGAGGGATTGAGGGCAGGAGGAGAAGGGGACGACAGAGGATGAGATGGCCGGATGGAATCACTGACTCGATGGATGCGAGTCTGAGTGACCTCCGGGAGCTGGTGATGGACAGGGAGGCCTGGCGTGCTGCGGTTCATGGGGTCGCAAAGAGTCGGACACGACTGAGCGACTGATCTGATCTGATCTGATCTGAAGGAACATCAGGTGGAAGTAATGTACAGTAAGAAGTTTGAGACACGGATTAGGTGAAGGTGTGAGGGCTTGAGGGGTAAATTTGAGATTGGAAGCATCACTAGGTAGAAATTGAGGCTGTAGGAGTGGAGCAGATTACAAAGGCCGAGTTAGAGGAGGGGCTCCTGATAGGGGGTCCTTGCCCTCCCTAAGGTGTCCATGGATATAACTATCTATATTCATCTTTTTTTTTTTTATAGTCTATCTGAGAACATTCTAAGAAGACGTTTCATAAGTGTCCTGAGCTGTGTGTATTAGTTTGCTGCCATAACAAAGAACAAAGAATGAGTAACTTAAACAACAAAAATTAATTTTTTCACAGTTTTTGCGGGTACAAGTCTGAGATCAGGTGTTGCCAGGGTTGTTTTCCTTGTAGGCCTTTCTCCTTGGCTTACAGTGGCCATTCCTGGTGTCTTCACATGGTCTTCCCTCTGTACATACACGTGTCCAGGTTTCTTCTTCGTGTGAGGATATTAGTCATACTGGATTAGAGTCTACCCTAATGATCTCATTTTAAGTTGGTCATCTCTTTAAATACCTTATCTCCAAACATTCAGTTACTTGGGGTTAAGACTCCAAAATCACTGCAGATGGTGACTGCACCTACAAAATTAAAAGATGCTTGCTTCTTCGAAGAAAAGCTGTGACAAACCTAGATAGCATATTAAAAAACAGAGACATCACTTGGCTGACCAAGTTCCGTATAGTCAAAGCTATGGTTTTTCCAGGAGTCATGTATGGATGTGAGAGTTGGACCTTTAATGAAGAAGACTGAGCGCCGGAGAATTGATGCTTTCAAACTGTGGAGTTGAAGACTCTTGAGAGTCACTTAGACTGCAAGGAGATCAAATCAGTCAATCTTAAAGGAAATCCATCTTGAATGTTCATTGGAAGGACTGATGCTAAAGCTGAAACTCCAATACTTTGACCACCTGATGTGAAGAGCTGACTCATTGGAAAACACCTTGATGCTGGGAAAGGTTGAAGGCAGGAGGAGAAGGGGGTGACAGAGGATGAGATGATTGGATGGCATTACTGACTCAAAGGACATGAGTTTGAGCAAACCCTGGGAGGTAGTGAAGGGCAGGGAAGCCTGGCGTGCTGCAGCCCATATGACTGAACAACAGCAGGACTTACACATATGAATTTTAGGATGAAGCAGTTCAGCCTCTATCATTGTCCAAGCGTCCATGACACAGAAGAGGTTAAAAGCCCTGGTGCGAGGTGAAAGGTTGATCCTTGAGAGTAAGAGTAGAAAGTTTTGGTTAACCAAGTGATTAATTCATTTAGTTAGGATATTTGTTTACCCAAGAGTATTCTGGTTAATTAAAGTCTTAGAGTTTACCAATTCATGTTCATTGGAATACTACTTTACCTACTGTTTATACTTTAGTTTACATGCTGTGGTAAAAATAATTGCAGTGTACTGCTTTTAAGGGCCTTTTCTTTAAGATAAAATAATTTGGATCAGAGATTGTGTAGAGAAAAGTTGATTACTTTGGGAAATGTAACAAATGCAGAAGATTCTTTTCAAATTAGAAATAAACATAGGTGGCTCTTCATTTTATTTCAACAAAAATGAGGTTACTGTGCTGTAAAGAAACCATCTCTCAACTGTGATAATTGTAGTGTAATAATCTTTATTTTAAAACTTATTATTTTAGTTTTTGAATACTTAATATTAAAAATAAAATTTATGTGAGTTTTTATGTGATACTTCTGTATTCACTGCTGAGATTAAATAAATGTAATATTTTGTCATATTTGCCTCAGATATTTTATGAAATAAGATGTTGTTGGTATAGATTCCTCCTCTCTGCTTCCTTAGAGGTAACCAGTGAGCTGAAGTTGGGATGTAATATTCCCCAACCCTATACATATTTTTATACTTTCATTAAGTGTGTGTGAATCCATAATAAATTAAATAGTATTAAAATATGTGTGCATAGTAACTAGGTTTTTAAAGTAATTCTTTTGAGATTTATCCGTGTTGATACATGCAGATTGGACTATTCACTTTTAACTGCTGTGTAGCGATAGTAAATATTTCACTGTATGAATAAGCTGTAGTTTATTTCCCTACTGAGAGACCATTAATCTACCTTTTCCTGCAGCAAGCAGTGTGATGATAATTATAACACCAGTACACTTATGTGCTTATTATGTACCAGGTATTGTTTTAAGTGCTTCCATACTTCGAGCATCCACTGAGATAGGAACTGTTAACGCACATTTTCGGAGAAGGCAATGGCACCCCACTCCAGTACTCTTGCCTGGAAAATCCCACGGATGGAGGAATGTGGTAGGCTGCAGTCTATGGGGTCGCTAAGAGTCTGACATGACTGAGCGACTTCCCTTTCACTTTTCACTTTCATGCATTGGAGAAGGAAATGGCAACCCACTCCAGTGTTCTTGCCTGGAGAACCCCAGGGACGGGGAAGCCTGGTGGGCTGCCGTCTATGGGGTCGCACAGAGTCGGACACGACTGAGGTGACATAGCATAGCATAGCATAGCAACGCACATTTTACATGTGAGGAAATTGAGGCAGATCCGATCAGATCAGTCGCTCAGTCGTGTCCGACTCTTTGTGACCCCATGAATCGCAGCACGCCAGGCCTCCCTGTCCATCACCAAATCCCAGAGGTCACTCAGACTCATGTCCATCGAGTCAGTGATGCCATCCAGCCATCTCATCCTCTGTCGTCCCCTTCTCCTCCTGCCCCCAATCCCTGCCAGCATCAGAGTCTTCTCCAATGAGTCAACTCTTCACATGAGTTCACCCTTATGGCATCAGAGTCTTCTCCAATGAGTCAACTCTTCACATGAGTTCACCCTTATGGCAGAAAGTGAAGTGAAGAGGAAAGTAAAAAGCCTCTTGATGAAAGTGAAAGTGGAGAGTGAAAAGGTTGGTTTAAAGCTCAATGTTCAGAAAACGAAGATCATGGCATCTGGTCCCATCACTACATGGGAAATAGATGGAGAAACAGTGGAAACAGTGTCAGACTTTATTTTTCTGGGCTCCAGAATCACTGCAGATGGTGACTGCAGCCATGAAATTAAAAGACGCTTACTCCTTGGAAGGAAAGTTATGACCAACCTAGATAGCATATTCAAAAGCAGAGACATTACTTTGCCAACAAAGGTTCGCCTAGTCAAGGCTATGGTTTTTCCAGTGGTCATGTATGGATGTGAGAGCTGGACTGTGAAGAAGGCTGAGAGCTGAAGAATTGATGCTTTTGAACTGTGGTGTTGGAGAAGACTCTTGAGAGTCCCTTGGACTGCAAGGAGATCCAACCAGTCCATTCTGAAGGAGATCAGCCCTGGGATTTCTTTGGAAGGAATTGAGGCAGAGAGGTTAGTAAATCACCTGAGGTCACATATATAGCTAGTGAGGCTTCCTGTACATGTCTGCTCGTGATGTACATGAGAGAGTTTCTCTAGAGAAGATAATAAGTGTAATTTCTATGTATGTACATTTTCAACTTTAGTAGATATGACTAAATTCCCCAGAGTGTTTGAATCAATTTACAACTTTTGCTGGCAAATATGTAAGAGCTCCTCTTTTTCTACTTCTTTGACAATACTTGATCTTACCAGACTTAACCTTGTCAATTTAATTGAGCTAAGCAATATTTTTAAGAATTCAGTGAAAAATTCCTTCTTTCAAAAATCAATACCTTTCTTTTAGGAAGTGTGCTGTTTTGAGTGAAGTATTTTTAAAGTATGGTGCTTCTCCTGTGGCTCAGTGGTATCGAACCCGCCTGCAGTGTAGGAGATTCAGGTTGGATCCCTGGGTAGGGAAGATTCCCTGGAGAAGGAAATGGCAACCTACTCCTGTATTCTGGCCTGGAAAATCCCTTGGACAGAGGAGCCTGATGGGTTCCAATCCGTAAGGTTGCAGAGAATCAAACATGACTGAAGTGACTGAGCACGCATGTATGCACACACATTTTTAAAGTATAATTAGAGGCTTTTCTCTGAATTTGAATATGAAAAAAAAGACAGCATTCTCTCTCAGCATTAAACTTTTATCTCCTACAAATCTGTGAAATATGTAAACTTTGGTACCTTCATTTTAATGATTTTTACCTAGCCCACATTATACCTTATAACGTTAGATCTTACCTCTGGTTTCTTATTTTTCTTGGAGTTTTGCTAAATTTCTCCCCAAATTCCATGAAGTATAATGTTGTTTAATGTATGAAAAAAATGGTGTACGTCAGTGTACTGGATCTCTCTCCTTGGCCCTTCCAGATCCACTTTACTTCTATGTCTGCCTGCTCTGTCCCTTAAAGGTTGACCCTGGTAGACTGCATCTGTAGACTGTTAACCTTTGGTTTGGCCTTGGTACAGAGAGGCCTGGTGGGCTACAGTCCATGGGGTCACAAAGAGGCGGACATGACTGAGCAGCTAAGCACACACACAGTAACGGGCCTTCCTACTTTGTGCGTCTTGTCCTGGTGTGATTATTTACAGCGGCTTCTACCATGTTTAGAAGTAGCTCCGTTTGGATGAGAAATGATATGATCACCCTAGCCAGTGGGGAGAGGTTGGCAGATGTGTTAGGCTGACTCCATCCTCAACTGAAGATTGCAGCTCCTGTCAGGTACCCCCCCAACACAGGTCTCTCTCCCGGTTCTAGTAACAGTTCCTCCCTCATGTTTCTTCAATTCTAAGTGTGGCAACAGATTTCTGTTATCACTCGTCCTAGAATATCGTACTGTCCTTTCTGGTTTTCCTGTATTGTTCTTGTATCTTTGTAAGTAGACCCTTTAATAAGTAAACTCCCCTTCAGTTCAGTTCAGTTCAGTTGCTCAATCATGTCTGACTCTGCGACCCCATGAATCGCAGCACGCCAGGCCTCCCTGTCCATCACCAACTCCCGGAGTTCACTCAGACTCATGTCCATCGAGTCAGTGATGCCATCCAGCCATCTCAGCCTCTTTCGTCCCCTTTTCCTCCTGCCAGCAATCCCTCCCGGCATCAGAATCTGTTCCAGTGAGTCAGCTCTTCAGATGAGGTGGCCAAAGTACTGGAGTTTCAGCTTTAGCATCATTCCTTCCAAAGAAATCCCAGGGCTGATCTCCTTCAGAATGGACTGGTTGGATCTCCTTGCAGTCCTAGGGACTCTCAAGAGTTTTCTTCAACACCACAGTTCAAAGGCATCAATTCTTCAGCGCTCAGCTTTCTTCACAGTCCAAGTCTCACATACATACATGACCACTTGAAAAACCACAGCCTTGACTAGACGGACCTTTGTTGGCTAAGTAATGTCTCTGCTTTTGAATATGCTATCTAGGTTGGTCATAACTTTCCTTCCAGGGAGTAAGCGTCTTTTAATTTCATGGCTGCAGTCACCATCTGCAGTGATTTTCGAGCCCCAAAAAATAAAGTCTGACACTGTTTCCACTGTTTCCCCATCTATTTCCCATGGAGTGGTGGGACCAGATGCCGTGATCTTCGTTTTCTGAATGTTGAGCTTTAAGTCAACTTTTTCACTCTCCACTTTCACTTTCATTAAGAGGCTTTTTAGTTCCTCTTCACTTTCTGCCATAAGAGTGGTGTCATCTGCATATCTGCATATCTGATATTTCTCCTGGCAATCTTGATTCCAGCCTGTGCTTCTTCCAGCCCAGCGTTTCTCATGATGTACTCTGCATATAACTTAAATAAGCAAGGTGACAGTATACAGCCTTGATGAACTCCTTTTCCTATTTGCAACCAGTCTGTTGTTCCATGTCCAGTTCTACCTGTTGTTTCCTGACCTGCATATAGGTTTCTCAAGAGGCAGGTCAGGGGGTCTGGTATTCCCATCTCTTGGAGATTTTTCCACAGTTGATTGTGATCCACACAGTAAAAGGCTTTGGCATAATCAATAAAGCAGAAATAGATGTTTTTCTGGAACTCTCTTGCTTTTTCCATGATCCAGCAGATGTTGGCAATTTGATCTCTGGTTCCTCTGCCTTTTCTAAAACCAGCTTGAACATCTGGAAGTTCACAGTTCACGTATTGCTAAAGCCTGGCTTGGAGAAAAACTCTCCTTAAATTACCTAATTTTAGCATATCGTCTCTTTGCTGGTTGAACCTCTACTAATATACTATATTTGACTTGCTATATTTTAATTAAATAAGTCTTTAAGGCGTATTTAAAACTAGGTTCAAAGTAGTAGTAACATGAATATAAGCACATTAAGTACTTTTTAATTTTCATGTGGTACTTGTAAGTTGTTAATGTTAGTTATCTTTTCATCTTTTCAGATGAAGTTGGAGCCCTTGTTTTTGACATTGGATCCTATACTGTGAGAGCTGGTTATGCTGGTGAAGATTGTCCCAAGGTCAGTGTAATGTTAGAGTTAATTGGATATTCAGGAGCCATTCATGCAGAGTTAAATTCACGCAGAAAGTCTGACTCAAATATGATAAAAGACGTTAGTTGGTAGGAATGACTCCTTGATAAAAACATGTAAAACTTGTAAATCATGTTTTTGACTCTTCCAGGTGGATTTCCCTACGGCTATTGGTATGGTGGTAGAAAGAGATGATGGAAGTACACTGATGGAAATCGATGGTGATAAAGGCAAACAAGGCGGTCCCACCTATTACATAGATACCAATGCTCTGCGAGTTCCGAGGGAGAACACAGAGGCCATCTCACCACTGAAAAATGGGATGGGTACAATGCTTTTTCCTATGGATTTGATTATAAATGTAGAGTATGTATATTTCAGATATAAAGCAGTGGCTGCTTATAAGTTGAACATCAGCTGTCTTCTTGTTTTTATTCCATGAACCCAGGCACTGAGAATACAAAGATGCATAAAACATGTTTCTTTTCCTAAGAAACTTATAGGTATAGAAGGTATACATGTGTGTATATAAATATAACTGTGTTTGATAAGCAGTGGGGTTACAGAGGAGAGATATTTAACTCTATGGGGGTCAGAGATGGTTTTCGCAAACGAGGTAACTGTGCTGAATCTTGATCATGGAATAAGAATTAGCCTGACTGACCAGTCTGGGTAAAGCAGAGAAACCAGCATGTGTGAAGAGATGGTATTGTGGGAGAAACTTACATGTTTAGAAATGTCATCAGTTAAGTATGGCTATAATAGTAGGTGCATTAGGGCCGGTTGCAGGAAAGGCAGGCAGAGAGCAATCATAAAAGGGCTTGGAATGCCAGGAATATATTAAGCAGGTAACTGAAATGTTACCCCAAAGGAATTTTTCAGCAGAGATGTGAAACGCTCATATATGCCAAATGGAAAGATTATTCTAACAGTAATACATAGGCATGATTGGAGGGAGATACTAGAAACAGGAAGATCAATTAGGGAGGTGAGTCCAAATGAGAAATGAAGAGGTTTTAAATTTTAATACTGATGGCAGAGATCCTGAGGTGGCTGTCTGAGATATCCAGGACAAATGGTGCTAAGAATTTAAACTTTCAAAAGTTTAAAAAAAAAAGTTACCTAGATTTTTGGAGTTACTGAATAAGGGGTACCATGCACTAGGGAAGGAGCAAGCTCTATGGTCTTAAAAAGCAAATGTCCACTGTCACTTTTGCTGCTGCTGCTGCTACTGCTGCTAAGTCGCTTCAGTCGTGTCCAACTCTGTGGGACCCCATAGACGGAAGCCCACCAGGCTCCCCTGTCCCTGGGATTCTCTAGGCAAGAATTCTGGAGTGGGTTGCCATTTCCTTCTCCAATGCATGAAAGTGAAAAAGTGAAAGTGAAGTCGCTCAGTCGTGTCCGACTCTTAGCGACCCCATGGACTACAGCCTACCAGGTTCCTCCATCCATGGGATTTTCCAGGCAAGAGTACTGGAGTGGGGTGCCATTGCCTTCTCAGGTCCAGTTATTTACTAAAAGGATGCACAAGATTCAGCATGTAATGGTACCCATAGCTCAGATTTATTATGCCGAAAGTATACAAAGCATCCTTTGTATCCTTTGGTTGCTTGGGGCTGTGGATGTTATGAGAAGTGATTGTTAAAGGGTATACAGTTTCTTTTTGAGGTGATGGAACTATTCTAAAATTATGTTGTAATAAGAGACACAACTAGGTAGCTTTACAGAAGAAAATCTCTTCATTGTACACATAAAATTCATGTTATGGAAAATTATATCTCTATAGAACTGCTAAAGAACTGGAAGGATATTTTTTGTTACAAATATCTTATTTCTTATATTATCCTGATACTTGGAATAAATAACTATTTTTTGGATTCAGAAAAAAAAGGACTTAGTACCCATGGTTTTTATTGGTGACTGGTCGTGTAGGTACCTTGTGCCCAACATGTTCCAAAACCCCAGACTCTCAGTATAAACCACACTGTTTGTATAAATGGTTTAGGCACAGTGAACTACTCTTATTTGGGGAAAGTTTTATATCAATGTAGGAAACTGTTTACCAGACAAGTTCCCAGATGCCAGCCAAGGCTCAGCCTTGCAAGCAGGCCTTTCTCAGGTTTGCTAAGTTAACTCTTTCTGCATAGCAAGTGAGTTTATTAGTTCAAAGTATTTGAGTATAGATAGATGCCCACCCCAGTACTTTTGCCTGGAAAACCCCATGGACGGAGGAGCCTGGTAGGCTCCAGTCCATGGGGTCGCTAAGAGTCAGACACGACTGAGCGACTTCACTTTCGCTTTCCGCTTTCATACGGTGGAGAAGGAAATGGCAACCCACTCCAGTATTCTTGCCTGGAGAATCCCAGGGACAGGGGAGCCTGGTGGGCTTCTGTCTGTGGGGTCGCACAGAGTTGGACACGACTGAAGCGACTTAGCAGCAGCAGCAGCAGATGCTGGTTTAATAAGCAAGTGAGAATGATTTTAAGACATGGAATTGATTTTTTTTTTTTCCACCCAGAAAGAGTTTGGGATGTGAAAACAGGATTGAGGGTGAGATTCCTTATGGAAACTTACTCTGTATTTAACCAGTAGAGGTGCCTATGAAGGGGAATGAGATGAACAGTTAGAGAAGTAGGAGAAAATTCATTAGAACACCAAGAAAAGAAAAAAATTCGAGAAGTAAAGAAGTCCAGTGAGTCTCATTGTTCTTAACTGTGGCATTGAGATTTATGCTAAGAAGCGGAAAGAAGTTAAAGCTATAGAGGGAAGTGCCTTGACCAAAATATCCCATTTTGGACTTTCCCTGGTCTGCCTGCCAATGCAGGGGACGTGGGTTCAATCCCTGGTCTAGGAAGATTGCACGTGCTGCAGGGCAACTAAGCTCACGTTATGCAGCTACTGAAGCCCATGCACCCTAGAGCCTGTGCTCTGCAACAGGAGAAGCCACCACAGTGAGAAGCCTGAGCACTGTAACTAGAGAACAGCCCCTGCTCACCAAAAATAGAGAAAGCCCATGGGTAGCAATGAAGACCTAACACAGCCCAAAAAACAAAACAGTGAATTAAAAAAACTCATCCTGATAGGCCTATAAAAATATTAATATGATGTACAAATGATGCCATTTCTTTGTTGGTCTGTGGCAGAAAAAGTTTGTAAACTCTTGAATCAATGGTATCAGTAATTTAGAGAGGTCATATGAGATTACAGATGCAAAGGATACACTGGATTTACCTGTTAGAAGATCATTAGTGACTTATTTGAGCAGTTTCAGTGTAATGTTTAAATGGAAAGCAAACTGAAAACATATTCTTCTTTAAACTTTTTATAATGTTTTTATGTCTTTTTTCATACAGATTGTAGCTGTTAGCTCCAAATCATGCATTTCTGTTTCCTCTTACAGTTTGAATTGTGTTTTGGGCTTTATAGTTAGTACTTAACTGAATACTATTTATTTGGTATTTTAGGTCTGTTAGATACCTTAATTTTATCTGGGTCAGGTCTAGGGGTTATGGTATTGTTGGGGCTGGAGGAGCCATGTCTAGAAGACAAAGCTAATGTCTATATGAAGTACTGTTTTATGAGGTAGAGCTGTAAAATAAGTCAATTCTGTATATTAAAGTATTAGTGCTAAACCATTAGAAACAGTCTCTCAGAAGATGCTGTATTCATCTTCAACTAAGTATTGTTTTCAAGGTATTTATCTTATATTCTAGTTGAAGATTGGGATAGTTTCCAGGCTATTTTGGATCATACCTACAAAATGCATGTCAAATCAGAAGCCAGCCTGCATCCTGTTCTCATGTCAGAAGCACCGGTAAGACAAACTTTTTCAAGTTTTCTAGGTTGTTTTTAACTCATTTTACTCTTTTTCTTTAAAGAGGTATAGAAATTCATATTTTGAAAATGAGGGAAAGGGGGAATCTTTTTTAAATACTCTTAACAACTTTTATTATTTCAATAATAAAAATACTCAAAGAACAATAATAAAGCACCCTAGTGGGTTCTGGCAGTTATTTATCTATTTTTTCCAGGAATTTAATATCTAATTTCCTTTGACTGCTTCCCATTTTGGTTCATGAATTGTCCCTTATCCCTCAAGGGCAGTGTATATCTGCTTTTATACTCAATCTTAGGAGTGATTAAATTCACTCTTAAGATTTAATACTTCATGTTTATAAGAATCCTGATTACTCTATACTTTGAAAAGTCTGTAGTTTCTAGAATTCATAGCAGCAATTTTACTTTTCAAATAATAAACTTTATTAAATTTATTACAAATACATAGAGATAAATGTAAAGCTATTATGAAGGTTTTCCACGGTAATTTAATGTTTTACATTTTTGTTAATACAGTACTGAAATGAATTTTGAGATAAATCAGCATTTTAGTTTTTAAACAATAAGTAATTGGCATTTCTTTTTCCCTCCTCTCAAGTGGAATACCAGAGCAAAGAGAGAGAAACTGACAGAGCTAATGTTTGAACACTACAACATTCCTGCATTCTTCCTTTGCAAAACTGCCGTTTTGACAGCGTATCCTTGAAAGAGTAATACTCAGCCTCTCTTCATGAGTAACTGCGGTGTTGCTAAAGGTGATGTGCTCGGCAGGAAGACAGGAATCAGTTCTTGCTTGTCAGAAGTTGAGGGGGTTTTCCCCATTGCTTTTTAGATACCTGTCTTTCAGTATTTCTTACTGGAACTGATGTGCATGAAAGTGTGAGAGGGAGATGGGAAGGAAACACTCAAATTCTGCTCGTTAATTTAACAAAGTTTGTGTTTTTAGAAGGGGAATGTGAGGAGAAGGCCTAGATAAGTTCAAAGAGTGTCATTTCCTTCCTCCTCTCCAATACCTGAGAGAAGTGGAAGTTGTCTGTAAATTCATTTAAGATTTAATCACAAATATTTTTTATGAGCATATTAAGGGACAGACAAGGAAATATTATGTCCTGACCTCAAAGAATAATGTAATATTCTTGTTGAAAACTAAATAACAGATTTAAATAATATTTCAAAATAGCATGGGCAAAAGTTATAAAGAAGTACATGATTCATTTGAAATTTTCAAATAGCAATTACAGTTCAGTGGAGGAAGATTGAAGCCTTACAGACCTTGTAAAGAAAAGAGGATTTTGAGGCTTCCTTGGCAGTCAGTAGTTACAGACTTCGCATTCCCAGCGCAGGGGACATGAGTTCAGTCCTTGAGTGGGGAACTGACATCCTGCTCGCCATGTAGCATGCCCCCCACCTCCCCCCAAAAAAGTGAGGGAATTTAGTTGCAAGGTGAAGGGAAAGGAGTCCTATATTTAGAGTTCAAGTAATTGTGCTTATAAACTGATCTTGAATTAGGTACTGAAAATCAGCCTCACCTTTTATACATTTATCCTGTGTACCTCCCTGGATTGCTATAATAGTCAAGTGGATTTTTCACGTGTGAGAATCACTGTGGTAGCTGTAATCTAACATTTGTCTGTCGTGCTGTCTCTTGGAGATGACTTTAGCAAAAGTGTGGAGGTGGAAAGGGTAAGCATTCCTCACAGTGAGTTTCGAGTTGAAGATTTATATTCAGCTTTAGTGAGAGTTGTAAAAATAGGTTTAGGTCAGACTGTGGAAGCCTTGCATGTTGTATTTTAAAAATGTGAACTTTAGACTTGAGAGAACCATTGCAGGTTTTGAGTAGAGGATGGAGAGCACTAGCAGACTCTGTGCATTATCGCATTTAATTTTCATAATAACCCTGTCAGGAGGCAGAGTCAAAATAAGCAAACTGGTCCCAGTCCACAGCTTGAAAATGGCAGTTATGAATTTGAACATAAGAGCTGTTAGGCTGCTTCCTTACAAGGAGTATGTAAACGGAATTGGCATTATTTTTTAACTTTTTATTATAGAAAATTTCTTATATAAAAGAAGATAGAACATTATATTGAACTGCCATGTGCCCATCACCCAGGTTCAATCATTTTCAACACAAAGCTAAGTTGTATTAGCTATATAACCATATCTACTCCCCCTCCTTCCATGGTTTTGAAATAAATCCCAGACATTAAGCATGTCTCTCTAAAAGATTTCACCATGTCTTTTTTTTTTTTAAAGATACAGTCGCAATTTATTTAAAAACAAACAAACAAAAAACATATTTAATCAGTACCCAAACAACAAGGATCATACACTATATTTGTTTGATGTGTCCCTTGGGTCTCTGGTCTAGATTGTAACTACTGCCTCACCCCCTGCTTTTTTCCATCTTGTAATTATCTGGTAAAGGAAGTACATTGTCCTATAGAATTCGTAACATTTCTGGCTTTTGTTGACTGGTGTTTTTTACTATGTTCTTCTAGCCCTGTGGTTCTCAAACTTTTATACCTAGAGCTTTTATTTATGTGGATCATATCGGGATATGATGGGGATATTTGCCATATTAGTAATTAAGCTTTAAAAAATTATATTTGCTTATTTTAAGTAAATTAATAATAAGCCAATTGCATGTTAATGTGAATAAAATATTTTAATGACAAATAACTGTTTTCCAAAACCAAAGGTATTAATAAGAAAAGTGGCTTCGTTTTGCAATTTTTCAAATCTCTTTAACGTTGGACTTAATAGCAGAAGTTGGATTCTCATATCTAGCCTTTAGATTCAGTCCGCGGTGTATCATATATGACATAGCCTCTGGAAAACTCTCTTGTACATTCATGAGAGAATGCCAGTGAAAAGGGCAAATAACATTTTAGTATTATTCTACAGATTGTTCTGACTTCTCAGGCATGGTCTTGGGATTCTTACACTGGACTCCCCTGGTAGTCCAGCGGCTGAGAACCTGCCCGCCAGTGCAGGGGACACAGGTTCGATCTCCAGTCCAGAAAGATCCTACACACCACAGAGCAGTTAAGCCCGTGTGCCACAACTCCTGAGCCCGTGTGCTGCAGCTGCTGAAACCTGTGCTCCCTAAAGCCCATGGTCCGCAACGAAAGAAGCCACCGCAACGAGAAGCCTGCACACCACTGTGAAGAATAGCCCCCGCTCACCACAAGTAGAGAAAGCCTGAGCGCAGCAACAAAGACCCAGCTCAACAAAAAATAAATATATAAATAAAATTATTAAAAAAACAAGACACTGGAAAAGTGCAAGAAAAAATACTGGGGATGCCACAGGGCTTTTGTTTTTATAGGTTATAGCTATCAATATTACTGTTTAAGAATTTAAAACTAAGACTTCTTTTAACATTTTCTTATTAGTTTAAAAAAAAAGGATAGATACATTAATGTCAACACAAGTAACAGTTTTATGAAAAAGATAACTTTTTTCAACTTTTGTTTTTCCAAAACAAAAACATTAGTGAAAAGATTAATGTTTGTTTTATCTGACTTAACTGATAGCTGGCTTCTCATCTGCCAGCCTCAGGCTCTGCCCTCCTGACACCTCAGTTTGAGAGGCAGGCTTCAGCTAGCTGTCTGCTGGCAGAGCTGCATACTTGTGGAAAATTCATTTAGTTACAAAGGTAGCAAAATCATTGATGCCCCTCATTTTTCATTCTCCTATTCTCTCTGCATTTTATCGGTTCCCCTGAAGTCCTGCATAGTTCAGTTGTCAACCAAACATTTGGGTAGATTTTGTACTCAGGTTTTGTGTTTTGCCCATTCTGTGGTTCTCGTGCTTCCAGAGTTTCTACCTTTAATGTCCAGCTTTTCTTCCAGCCCTGAACTCTCTGTGTAGCCTTAGGTGGTAAGGCTGTAGTTCTTTACTGCTTCCTGGAGCTGTAGCCTGGAAGCTGGGAAGCACTTTCGGGAGAGGAGGCTGCAGATGTGCAGTTCTTACTCCTTCAAGTTGCAGTTTCATGAGAGTTAGTTTTGGCTGAATTTTGACTACTTTTAAATACAGTGTTTTGAAATGGTCACTGAAAATAATTTGTTCAGATTTTAGAATTGTCATCTATAGGAGGGCTTACATACTTTTAGTCTGGTGTTCCTGTATCACTTTGTACTAATAGAGATAAAATTAGTGTTTATGTATATAGTCCACCAGAGATCAATGAAGTAGCAGTAATAGCAAAGATAAATTATTAACCTACCTTTCTGGCCATTTATTCTCAGATCTCTTTTCTCTGTTCATTCCTGCCCATGCCTTGCTTTTCTGCTCTTAGTCTTTCATCTCTCTTGACATGTTCTTTCTGATTTTGACATGTTCTTTCTGATTTAACTATCTATTTCCTTGACTTCAGATACCAGTTATACACTGACCAATTCCAAATCATATCTGTATCCCAGATCTTTCTTGTGAGCTCCAGGCCCATGTCCGGCTGCCTACTAGAACTTTTTCTATTAGTTATTTGTTTAAGCACTTTAAACTCAATATATCCAAAATTGAATTCATCTTCTCTCCCATCAAATTTATTCCTTCTCCTTTGTGTCTTATCTTATTCCCAGTTGTCTAAACCAGAAATCTTTCTCATTAACCCTTCAGATTAAGTAATAATCAAGCCCTGTGTAATCCAGCCTCCCCTGACTCCAATCCAAACCCACAAATCCATTTATTTCTCTGTGCACTGCCATTGTATTAGGTGTAGCCCTTCCTCTTGCCCATTATTCAGACCACAGCTCTAATCATCTTTGTTAATTGCCAACCTGCTGATTTAAGCCATAATCATTTCCCACAGTCTTGCCTTTCTTATTCTTTCAGGCTCTGCTGAACTGCTCTGCACTTCTCAGACCTCTTCCCCTGCTCTCTTGCCTCCTGGCCTTCCCACACGTTTCAACTCTTTGCCATGCCCCACTCCTCAGCTTTCACTTGGGTTTCCTAGGAACGGCTTATACTCCTTTATACTCTCCCAGGGCATCCTGAACTGTTCTTTGTATAGCTTTATTGATCTCTTCACTAAACAGGATATCCTTCAGGGCATAGACAGCTTTGGTTCACCCCTTTGTGTCTTCTGTGCTTAAGGAATGCTAGTAAGAGACTGCTTCCCTTCTTTATTGAGCACCAGACTCATCACTAGGCACACAATAGATGCTCAGTAAATGTTGGATGACCCAGTGAATGGCTGCTCTCCTAAAAGTCATTTGTGATGTTCATGTCATGTAGGCCTTCTGCAGCACAAAACTGTGGAAAATGGGATAAATTCTGTCTGCTGATATTCACTGGCTGTTGAATCTACCTGGAATAGCTCTTTGTATTGAGCTGGGAGAGATGATACCTGCCACTCAGCTGCCAAACTGCTGAAATGGTTCTTTAATCCTATGTGAGAATGGTTTTAGTTTTTAGCTCAGATGGCACAGCCTCCCACTGCTCTTACCAAGTTTCTGTAGATTTTGTTAAATGTTTCTCAATTTGTTGGAAGCCCTTTTGATCTGTGCCAGAGACTTTGAATAATTGTGCTTATTTTGACCAGCTTAACAGATGTCTCTCTCTGGGATAAAGGTTTCTCTGACTTTCTCATACCACCATTCTGAAAGTCCTGCCTGTTGTCATTTTTTTTTTAAACCAGAGTTATTATTTGATACCAACTTTCATCCCTGTGTTTACTTTAACACATTTTTAAGCCATGATGCACATTTTAAAAATGCCTTAATAAAAACCTCCCTTTACAAATAAACATTATTTTAGGAACCTTGATACTTTCTTTTCCTTAATGCTTTAAACTAGATTTGCTAATGGTCGTTCTACCGGGCTTATTTTGGACAGTGGAGCCACTCACACCACTGCAATTCCTGTTCATGATGGCTATGTTCTTCAGCAAGGTAAGTTTTTAACCAGGGTTCCCTGAGGACACAGATCATGAAATAAAGCAATGACTTGGGCTATCAAAGTCGTTTCCAAGTCAGGTTTTTTTTTTTTTAATCTGTAATGTATAGTATATATTTAAAACTGATGCATGGCTTCATTCATGCTTGGAGGATAGTTCCGTTAACTCTACTTGAAAAAACTTAATTGTGTAAAAACACAGGAAATTCATCCCAAGGAGCTTGGATGGAATGCTTTCTTACTGAGTCTTGTGTAATCTGTTTCATAGGCATTGTGAAGTCCCCTCTTGCTGGAGACTTTATCACTATGCAGTGCAGGGAACTCTTCCAAGAAATGAATATAGAACTGATTCCTCCATATATGATTGCATCAAAAGTGAGTGATGATTGAATTTTATTTCTGGGGCTTACCTTCAACTCCGCACCCCCATGTTGTGAACTCTTAACCTAGCACTTGTTCTTGGCCCTTAGGAAGCTGTTCGTGAAGGGTCTCCAGCAAACTGGAAAAGAAAAGAGAAGCTGCCCCAGGTCACCAGGTCTTGGCACAATTACATGTGTAACGTGAGTAATCCTGTTCTCGTCACAAAGGCTGTAAGTCTTTGAACAGAGTATGAGCATTTTATATTTTCAAACTTATATTTTTAATGATATTTGCAAACAAAATTAATAGCTGTTGTCAAGGGCTGGGGGAAGGGTATGCTTTTCATGTTTGTCAGATATCAACAAACTATTCTGTATTCATTTGGACTACTATGGTGAGACCTGAAAGGAGCTTTGGGGTAAAAGCAAACTAGTATGGCTCCGTTAACATTTTCTTTCCTAAACTTGAGTCAGCTATATAAAAAAATGTATTATTGTTCATAGCAAGGAGCCAATGAATGGTTTTCTTTACTGAAAATCCATCTCTGACCATGAATGACTTACTGACGGGGGAGAAGTTAGTAAAACAACCTCTCACACCACAATATGCATTCTTTTTTCTTTTTTTTTTTTAATATTTATTTATGGCTGTGCTGGGTCTTTGCTGCAGCACTGACTTGTCTCTAGTTGTGGCGAGCAGGGGCTCTCTTCATTGTGATGTGTGGGCTTCTCATTGCAGTGGCCTGTCCTGTTGTGGAGCACGGGCTCTAGGGCGTGGTGGCTTCAGTAGTTGTGGCTTGAAGGTTCTAGAGCACAGACTTGGTAGTTGCACAGGTTTAGCTGCTTTGTTGGCAGTGATACAATGTATTTGACAAGTTTTTTACACCCAAGGATAAAGATTTTTTGGTGGGTGTTCGATACAAGGAAAAATTGTAAAGATGATTAATGGTTGTACCTAGACCTTAGAAGATTTTTTCTTAGCAGCTCAGAGGTCCTGTGTATTTTACTGCATATTTTGTAACTGTTTTATACTATGTCAGTCATTAAAAGTTCCATAAGATACAATGTATATGCATTTTATGTATGTATAATCAGTTAATGAAGTCTTGCTTTTAAGCTTATTTTAAAGGGAAACACAGTAAATTAACTATCAGATCAGATCAGATCAGTCGTGTCCGACTCTTTGCGACGCCATGAACTGCAGCACGCCAGGCCTCCCTGTCCATCACCAACTACTGGAGGTCACTCAGACTCACATCCATCGAGTCAGTGATGCCATCCAGCCATCTCATCCTCTGTCGTCCCCTTCTCCTCCTGCCCCCAATCCCTCCCAGCATCAGAGTCTTCTCTAATGAGTCAACTCTTCGCATGAGGTGGCCAAAATACTGGAGTTTCAGCTTTAGCATCATTCCTTCCAAAGAAATCCCAGGGCTGATCTCCTTCAGAATGGACTGGTTGGATCTTCTTGCAGTCCAAGGGACTCTCAAGAGTCTTCTCCAACACCACAGTTCAAAAGCATCAATTCTTCGGCGCTCAGCCTTCTTCATAGTCCAGCTCTCACATCCATACATGACCACAGGAAAGACCATAGCCTTGACTAGGCGAACCTTTGTTGGCAAAGTAATGTCTCTGCTTTTGAATATGCTATCTAGGTTGGTCATAACTTTCCTTCCAAGGAGTAAGCGTCTTTTAATTTCATGACTGCAGTCACCATCTGCAGTGATTTTGGAGCCCAGAAAAATAAAGTCAGCCACTGTCTCCACTGTTTCCCCATCTATTTCCCATGAAGTGATGGGACCGGATGCCATGATCTTCGTTTTCTGAATGTTGAGCTTTAAGCCAACCTTTTCACTCTCCACCTTCACTTTCATCAAGAGGCTTTTTAGTTCCTCTTCACTTTTTGCCATAAGGGTGGTATCATCTGCATATCTGAGGTTATTGATATTTCTCCCAGAAATCTTGATTCCAACTTGTGTTTCCTCCAGTCCAGCGTTTATCCAATAAAAAAATTTTATTATGCAGAACTGTTATACAAGGGTTTCCACTTATTTTTATGTCATTTTTTTCCATAACAGTTGTAATTTAAATGTTATATAATTTAGTTCATAATACAGGTGTTTAGAATTAGGTTTCTTGATGCTCAGAGTCCTTGGCTGGGTAGATTTATACCCTTGAAATTAGTTAGCCATCCAGGAATGTGGTCCAGATTCAGTAAGAAAAATGTTTTGGATGGGAAAGGGAAGAAAAAAAGAAAAATGTTTTGAAAATAATGTTATGAAAGTATAGATTACAAAGACAAATCTCAATAATCTTGTTTCTTAACCTTTTTTTTTTATAATTCATAGTGTGTTATCCAGGATTTTCAAGCCTCAGTACTTCAAGTATCAGATTCAACTTACGATGAACAGTATGTTTTTTTGTTTTTTTTGTGCAAGACTTAAAACTTAAACTGTATACTTTTATATATATATATATATATATAATTGAATCAGTTTGCTATACACCAGAAACTAACACAACATTGTAAATCAACTATGCTTTAATTTTTTAAAAACCTGTGTATTTCATAAATGAGGAGAGAAATTGATTTGTTTAGTTAAAAATTTGTAGAATATGCTTAACTGATCTAAAGATAAAAGGTTAAATACTGAATAACATTTCGAAAGAAAATAAGATTTTACCACTCTGCTTTCTTACAAGCTGATAATTCCTCAATATTGTTTATAATAGTTTGTAATTCTGAAGAGGATGTTTGTCTCTGTTTAATATTGTCTGATACACTTTCAGAGTAGCTGCACAGATGCCAACTGTTCATTATGAATTCCCTAATGGCTACAACTGTGATTTTGGAGCAGAACGGTTAAAGATTCCTGAAGGATTATTTGACCCTTCCAATGTAAAGGTATAAAAGTTTATTTCATAATCAGCCTGGTTTTTTCCTTTAAAGATCTCTTGTAATTACAAAAGCTAAATAGGACTATAAACTTTTTTGGATGTGCATTATGGTTTGAAGGTCTTCTGTGTAACTGCTGGTTTCTGTTTTGTTGTAGGGGTTATCAGGAAATACAATGCTGGGCGTCAGTCATGTTGTCACTACAAGCGTTGGAATGTGCGATATTGATATCAGACCAGTAAGTGCCACTCTTGTTTATGGTATAAGGGTATCTTTTAGGGCAAACCAGTGCCCCTGGTATTTATAACGGCCATCATTTTTTTAAAGTTGGCAACTTTGGCCACTGACTCCGAAGTCCATTTTATGAAAGAATATGTAAAAAAAAAATGAAATTCTACTAGAAAAGGGAAAATGCAAAACTCAGAAGCTGTCGTGTCCAATGGAGTTAGCTTTTGGCCATGTATGGCAGTTCAACTAAAATAAGTAGAAATTTACATTTCAATTCTTCAGTTGCACGAGCCACATTATAAATGTAGCTAGAACATTTTCATCAGCACAGAAAGTTCTTTTGGACTGTGCTGGTCTAGAGATTTCCTAAAATGTGACAAACCAAACTATACTGGTGGTTTTAAGTGTATATAGTACAGTTTACCCACTCCAGTGTTCTTGTCTGGAGAATCCCAGGGATGGGGGAGCCTGGTGGACTGCCATCTATGGGGTCGCACAGAGTTGGACGCGACTGAAGCAACTTAGCAGCAGCAGCAGTGCAGTTTTACTTTTTAAGAAAGCGTGGTTTAAATTATGTAACTTTTACATGGAGTTTAGATATAAACTTTGTATTTTTTGTACTTTGCCAAGGTTTTTATTTTTTTTCATCAGTTTATTTCTTGCCAAGTTTTAAGGACTGATTCCATATTCTGTACCTCTTCCCTGTGGCTCAGATGGTAAAAAATCTGCCTACCAATGCAGGAGACCCAGGTTCAACCCCTGAGTCAGGAAGATCCCCTGGAGGAGGAAATGGCAACCCACTCCAGTATTATTGCCTAAGAAATCCCATGGACCCAGGAGCCTGGTGGGCTCTAGTCTATGGGGTCACAAAGAGTTGGACACAACTCTATATTCTATACCATGCTATTAGATAGACCATATCTTATTTAAACCCTAGATTTTAATTTGTAGCCAACATGTTACCTCAGTTTTTTAGTTCCTTTATTTGCTTAGAGCTTAGTGCTAATAGCTAAGGTTATATAGACATTTGGAATACATTTTTTAAACATGGAATAAATTTTTAAAATATGAGCTTAGCCACTAAAAAGGCAGGCTGATATTTAACTTTCTGATGCATACATGCAAATTAGAGGTAAAATATACTCCTTATTTGGGCTTCCCGGGTGATGCTAGTGGTAAAGAACCTCACCTGCTGATGATGCAGGAGACATTCAGTCCCTGGGCCGGAAAGAGATCATAGCAACCCACTCCATTATTCTTGTCTGGAGAATCCCATGGACAGAGGAGACTGGTGGGCTACCGTTTCTGGGATTGCACAGTCAGATACGCCTGAAGCAACTTAGCACACATACTCTTTACTACTAGGAATTTGTTTTTGATGGAGGAAGCCTCAGCATATGGATTTTGAAAAAGGTCATCCCTGCAGAAGAGAAAGGTAGCAGTCATTTTGGCCAGGACTATTGTCAGAGTATGTATTGTCCACCATAATCTGTCCAGTTTTAAATGCCATAGCTTCTAGATGAGAACTCTGAGATGATGTAATTAGGAAATAAACTTGTTAAATATTGGCTGCTATCTGCCAAAAAATTATGATTGGATTTTAGAATAGTTGCCTTAAATTAGTGGTTCTTAAACCTTAATACACGAATCATCTGGAGAGTTTTAAACAAACCAACACAAAACTTTTCCTAGACTCCATTCCCAGAAATTTGTGTTTAATTGCCCCCCAGCACTGGTGTTTTAAATGCTCCCTAAATGAGTCAAATGTGCAGCCAGGATTGAGAACCACTGGATTAAACTACTTGGTGTGTATAGAAGTAAAAAATTTAAAAAGTGAAAACTGTAGTGGAACACACGGTTTTCTCTGTAGTTGTGTTTAAAATGGTTGGAAACGTTTGGAGCTCATTTATTTTTGTTTCATTCCAGGGTCTCTATGGCAGCGTGATAGTGGCAGGAGGAAACACGCTAATACAGAGCTTTACCGACAGGTTGAACAGAGAACTCTCTCAGAAAACACCCCCAGTAAGTTGTGTGTGTTTTTCAGTGGTATTTTTCAGTCATATATATCCTCCTACTGGTGGAAAATCTATGTAGATACAGTTTGTTTTTCAGTAAATTGATGGTATCTTGTGTGTACCTGGTATAGTACTAATACTCCTTATTAATAAAGTTTTTCTAGATGATATCTATTAGTTACTCTCATTATTCTCCATTACTATTTGAATCTTACTTTATTCATTGATTCCATACTTAAGTGCCTACAGTCTGCTAGGCACTAGGGATAGAAAATATAGTCCCTTCCCACCAAGGGCTTAGTCAGCTAGGAGGACTAAACCTGCAAAAAAGGAAACCTGTACTGTGCTAAGTGGTTCAGTATGTCATCAGCCAGGCACTTTGGAGTGTCAGAGGAAATCCTCCCGAAGAGCTGTTTCAATGAGTGAGTTCAGTTGGTTGACAGTTTATGAAAGAACATCTAGGTGAAATATGTGCAAAAATATGAAGGGAAGAGGGTATATTCTAACATTTGAAGTAGTTGGCACTTGTAGTCTGTATAGAAGTGGGACATGCTATATGGCTGAAAAGATGAATGCAATGGTGTATTATATCCTAGAGCTGCTGTAACAAAGTGCCACAAAGTAGATGGTTCAAAACAACAGAAATTTATTACCTCTCAGTTTGGAAGCTAGAATTCTGAAATCAACATGTTATCAGGGCTGTGCTCTCTGAACCCTACAGAAGAGAATTTTTCCTTCCTTCTTTCCGTCATCTGATGATTTGCCAACAATCCTTGGGGTTTCTTGGGTTGCAGTTATAGCACTTTAGTGTCTATCTCCATCATCATATGGCATTCTCCCTTGTGGGTCTGTCCTCTTCTTGGAGACTGTTTCTAAATTAGGTCACATTCACAGGACTGGGGAGTATCAATATACCTCTTTGGAAGATACGTTCAACCCGGAAAGATAGGTACCAGTCATATCACTTACATAGAAAATTTACAGGGTAAAATCTGGCAGAGGACTGAAGAGCTTTTTATGTTTTATTAAAAACATCCCTTGGTACACTATGATAACTTTCAAAGGGATAGAAGAATCTGGTTTAGAGAGAAGGTAGTGTACATGGTACATTAGTAACAGAGGAATTTTTAGATTTTTAAACATCCATCAAGTAGTTTTTTGTAAGGTATTCTGCAATAAATACTACATTAAAAAAATTTATTAGAGGTCACATAAGCCCTAATAGAATCTATAGAATCTGTGTATTTGAATGTTTTACATATGCCAGAGTCTTTATATTTAAGTATTGATACAGGCACAAGATTGACACCTCCTTACATTTTTGGAGATACACACTGATCTGGAATATACCTTGATTATAGTACTTTAGATTTCATAGTAAGTCCCAGAATAATGGGCTGAATAATATAGACATGGGCTGCCCAAGGTCTGATCAAGACCAGGTAGATGCTATCCTTGTCCTTCAGGAGGCAATTAAAATTTAATGAAATCCATTGTAATAGGATTTGACCAGTTCCTCACCTACAAAACCCTGTGTTCATCCCTTCTGTTCCCAGCACCCCTCCTTCCCATCCTACATACTCCACCCCTGCTGCATGCACAGACTCAAACTGAATGTTCATATATAGAGTAACAACTGGTAAGTATCAACAACCTGGAGTTCTCTCCATACAGGAAGTGAGATAGGGGTAGTGCTGAGCCATAAAACCATGTTTATGGAGAGGGTGTTCAAGTGTAATAGAAACACTAATCTGAAAAGAAAACAGTGTGAATAAACTTCCCTGAGTCTGACATCTGCATTTTGATTTGGATGGGGGCAGAAGGAATGTGAGGAGGGGGTGAACCAAGATAGTACAAAGGCCCAAAGAACAAGTTAGAAAGTTGAGAAAGGGCAGCTAGTTGGGGTAGTAATTATACTCTGTGTTGATAAAATCAAATAATATATGAAGCACTTAGCACACTACTTGATATATAGTAAGTGTTCAAGTACATATTTGCTGTTTTAAGATGAAATTCTGAATACTGTACTCTAGCATGCAGTTTTCTAAGGTTTATATAATTTATTAAATTACACAAGACAAAGTACTTTAAAATCCTATACAGTAGTCCTATCTATGCCTATTATTAACCTAGCTACTACAAAATAATCATGTATAATTAGTGCTTGAACCAGGGCCACTAATAAGTCATCAAAATTGAATTTCCTAAGTTGAGGCCCTTGGTCTATTTGATCACACTAATACTTATTCTTCCTTTTTTGTTTTAGAGTATGCGGTTGAAACTGATTGCAAATAATACGACAGTGGAACGGAGGTTTAGCTCATGGATCGGTGGCTCCATTCTAGCTTCTCTGGTTAGTTTATCTACTTTGCAAAATAGTTTGACTCTTATTTAACTTGAATGTATCACTTAAAATACTAAATTTAGTAAAAAGACTAAAATAATTCATATGCATCATTTATCTTTGCATTTTAAATCTATCACATTTGTAGAGGACCTGATGCTCGTCTTACCTATTCTGAAATGAAAGAAATGCCTCATTGCCTTATTAGTGGGTATTGTCAGTCTGATTAGTTTCCCTCTCCAAGGTGGGAATGTTAACTTATCCATGCCTCTTCTAACACTACTCACATTGGCACTGGTCAGGACTTATCTGCAGCCACTTAAATCATTCTTAGATTCTGGTTGCTCCCTGGCCTGTTGCTGAGGTAGAAGTCAGGAATTGGTTCCTGGGGCAGATGGTGAAGTCATGGTATTGAGGTTTGCATGTTGCTTGGACTGGCTTCCTACCCTTGAAATCAGGAGGAAATTCTTGTATTTAACTGTATCCTAAATTTAGAAAATTTCCTCTTCACCTCAGAGCAGCCAAAGTGAGTACTTACGCTAAATATTTTTAAAAGCTATTAACTGTTAAATATTTTTAACTGCCCATTTATATATTTTTGGTCTATGTTTTATTTCTACTCTCTTAGTTCAAAACTGAATACGTACGAATCCACTTGAATAGTCACAGGGAACGGATTTCTCCTGCTTACACGTCTTAATAGTAACGTAGTCCAGGATCCTTCCCCTCTTGGTCATTTTCCCTTCACCTTCTGTTTATTTTGTATAGTGCATGTGTACTGTGGTTTGTGTACTTGCTAAACTTTATCCTAGTCTGAGTTCTAAATGTTACCGTTAATCAAATGCTAGAACATTGCATAAACACTGTACCAGGATCAAACCTTCCAACAGTTTCTGTTGTTGCCATTAACCAAGCCATCATAGCTACACTCTTTCTTCATCTTCCTTTCCCAGCATTTTCTAAGTCCTCAAGACAGTGTAGAAAGATTTAATATCCTATGTAAACTTAGGTAAGACTACATAGTGTCTTTGGGTATTCTAGAGGAGGGCAGAAATAAGAAGGGTATAATCTGAGTACTATTTGGGGAGAGGTATAAGAGCTCTTAAAAGATTCAGAATTGTGAAAATGAAGATATTTAAAAAATTTATTCCCAATAGAAAGGTACATATATGTAATTTTCCTTTCCTTTCACAGGGCACCTTTCAGCAGATGTGGATTTCCAAACAAGAATATGAAGAAGGAGGGAAGCAGTGTGTAGAAAGGAAATGCCCTTGATAAGTCCCCAAGCCTCTACCTCCTGTGTCACCGTGTGTCTCATAGCTTTAGTATACTCAGGAAAAGAACCGCCATCTTTTGTAGAATGTTTATACATTTTTGCCTATTTCAATTCCACTTAAATTTTTTAAGGCTTTAACTGGTTCTATAAATTAAAATAAGTTTGTGCTTTCCTTGAAATGCACTTATTCTTATTACAAGCATTTTATAATTTTGTATAAATGTCTATTTTCTCTAAATATTTTGCTTTCAGTAAAATGCTTTCCAACTCGGTTTAGTATATTACCAGTGGATTGGTAGAACTGCTTTTTATTGACTAGTAAAACTTATTGCCTATGCTTTTTACATTAGGCTTTTAAAATTAAATAAAAATTACTAGCCATTCCAGAAATATTTTTTTGGACTGTTGTGTTATAACTTGCTACTTTAAATACTAAATGTGTTTATCATTGTGCCCACTGTTTATTTAAACAGAATTCATAGCTCCTTCATATCTAGTAACAATAGTAGTTAGATCAGATCAGATCAGTCACTCAGTCATGTCCAACTCTTTGCAACCCCATGAATCGAAGCACACCAGGCCTCGCTGTCCATCACCAACTCCCGGAGGTCACGGAGACTCACATCCATCGAGTCAGTGATGCCATCCAGCCATCTCATCCTCTGTCGTCCCCTTCTCCTCCTGCCCCCTATCCCTCCCAGCATCAGAGTCTTCTCCAATCAGTAGTAGTTAAGGTTACCTGAATTCCAAAATTAGCTTTTTGCCTATTTGTTATAGCAGTTGGTATCACTTTCCCACTCTAAGATGCAGGCAGTTAATTAAAAGTCTGCTTAGACAGATAATTTATAAAATGGAAATTTAATCTGAACTTTATATCTGACTTTGACCACTTCCAAAATTAGCACGCCATAATAACTCTTAAAACAGTCAACAGTCCTTTGACTAAAAACACAAGTTATTTATAAACCACTTAGTATTTACTTTTGTATGTAATCCAAGAAAAGCAAAATAGTAAATTATGGTTAAGATGTCTTAGGCAGCACTTGACTTCTGGGCTTCAGAAAGATGTGGAAACTTTTTCTGAAGAAACTTTTCTTTCTTTCGTGCTAAACTTATCTTCCTTGCTTTGATGCGGGCTTGTTTCTCAATTCTCAATCTAGGAAAATAAAAGCATAACAGCAATTTATACAAAATGATTTCCCTGTTACTCAGTACTGTCAACATGTCCAAATCAATTACTTAAAGACCTCAATCATGCCAGTCTCTGTATTAGGTGTGCCATGTTTACTATTAAACTTGAATAACCACTGTAAACCTACACAAGTCAAAGAGAAGCATGAGGTCTAGTGGTTAAGACTGTGCTTCCACTGCAGGTTCGATTTGGGAAACTAAGATCCCAAATGCCATTTGGTGCAGCCAAAGAAATTGACTGCATCTATAACCCTACACCAATTCTCTCTGCTACTTTCTGACTGGAAAGTAAGAACAGATCTCATGAGTCTGCAACAAACTGGGCTTTCTCCTTTATTTTAGAAATAATGTAATTTTATTGAATACATTAGATTTTTTTATGTCCTACATCCTGAGACATTTAGAAACTCCCTAATTTCAAATAGCACCCAGTCCAGCATCATTTCCCCTATGCTGAGAGAATAAAGCCATGCTAAGAGATGATGCTTAATGCTTGTTGGACTTGCCACTGAGTTGGCCTCTACCTATCAGCATCCTAGGACATTAGGCCTTCATGCCTCAGCTAAAATGTTGACCTCTAGAGTCATTTTGAAATCATCAAAATTGCAAATAATAAATTCATGGATGCCAGGCCTCTACTGTATTTAAACTGAAATATATCAATGCACTTAAGATACTGAATTTCAGCTGCCATACAACAATGAAAGTCAGCCACAACTATACATATCCCTGCCCTCCTGAGACTCCTACGCAAGGTTTACTATTCTTGAGAATGTTCAATAATTCAATTTGATGAAGACAGATTGCACTAGGGCAGAAACTGAGAGTAGAAAGGACAAATTCTGGAGACATTCTTGCAGGAAATTAAATCACTGAATATAAAGCATTTCTAGGAACTGATGGAGATAACAGAATTCCAGATAAGCGATTTAAAATCCTAAAGGTGATGCTGTTAAAGTGCTGCACTCAATATGTCAGCAAATTTGGAAAACTCAGCAGTGGCCACAGGATTGGAAAAGGTTAGTTTTCATTCCGATCTTAAAGAAGGGCCATACCAGAGAATGTTCAAACTACCGTACAATTGTGCTCATCTCACGTGCTAGCAAGGTTATGCTTTTAAAGTTCCTTTTGTTTTTTCATTGTGGAAATAAGCTTTGTGAGGAAAAAATTAGTCTTTAAAAGAATTAATGCTGAAAGGTGGCTGCATTATCTAAGGCAGTTGTTAAAAGCTGCTTGTGCTGCTAGGATTTTCCCCTTAAATTTCCAGCTGCTTTTCTGCCTTGAATTCTGATCTGTAGCACCTTTAGCCAGTAACTGGGCAATTTTCCCCACCTTGTTTCTGCAGCCACAGCCCTGGATGTTAAGTGGCACCCTGACCCCAGAAAGCAGACACTGGCAATTCTTTTCCCGTTCAATTGCAATTCTGGGGATTAAACTCTTCTCAGGCTTCTGTCTGTTTTTGGATGTGGATCCAGTGTTTTCAAATAGCTGTTTCTAAAAATCTTGTTTTTATAGTTCTCAGCTTGTAACCATTTCACTCATCACCCAGGTAACCACTCCTCTACTACAATAGAAGCCCTATTTCTCCCTCTTCAATAACAAACCTGCTATGCAAAATATCTGGAAATCACCATACTGCAGGATAACATGAATTCAGATATACTACAATCGGCTCCTTTTCTTACCCAAGCACCCTCTCATTTCATCATTCCTGCAGTGACAAGAGCTCACATACTATGCAGCTGAAGTGTATGGAACTTTAACATTACAAAAAGATTTAAACTACTTATATATATTGATGAAAAGAAAGATAATAAAACTTCTGAAAGGATATACATTAAAATGTTAGCAGCAACTATTTCTGGGTGGTGAAATTATTTAAGACTTTTTTTTTTTTTACCTATTTTTCTAGTTTTTTCTCAATGAATATGTATTAAGTCATATAAAAGCTTAACACACACCATCTGATGTAAAGACATGTTTTAGTGCTAAGGGTACTTGGCTCACCTGACAAAACGATCCACGTAGGGCATTGCAAAGAATCGTTTTCTATTGTATCTTTTATTTAGGTACCAAGGTATAGGCCACTGGTTGAACTTGTGCCTGCCACGAAAACAAAAAGATATCACTCTACAGAAAACATGTAACAGATTTTCACTTTTTACAGATTTAGCCTTCTTTGGACTAGATGTTTTCAATAAAATAAATTGTAATTGGCTTTTTAAAGATTTTAAAATTTTTATACAGTTCACATTATGAAATATTCTAAACTAAGAGGTATCAGACACTCATGAAGCCACTGTAAAACTGCAAACATTAATATTTTGCAATGTTTGCTTCAGATCACTCTTTTAAAAATACATATATAAAAGTTTAAAAACACAACTTAAGTTCTCTACTTTCACAATAGCTTCCAGTCATAAACTGGAGTGTATCATTACCAGATATATTTTGTAATTTTCCTACATACATATATGTGTGTACTAACTTTATATATGTACACATATATGTGTATATACACATAAAATTTGAAACACTGATACATGTATACATTTTACGTTTTTAAAATGTAATAAACTACACCAAGTGATTTAAGTATCTACCTATGTATACCTCAACATAACAAAACCTAAAAAATAATGCCAAGTGGGAAAAAAGGAAATTGTGAATTTATACTATAACACTGGAAAATATTTCAATTAAAAAAGTAACACAAGGACTAATTTCAGGGCATTTAACCAATCTTTTGGAATTGTAATGTTTGATTTTAATAAGCTACATTGGTTAATAAGATAACATAACTGCTTTGTTTACTACTTTAACTTCAGAAAAGTTAAAAAGCAAGAATTTTTAAACTTTAACAAGATTAGCACTCTTACAGATTCTAAAATTGACAGTTTCTCTCCCCTGACCTCACCCTTTCTATCTGACCTCAGCCTGGATTAATCTCAATAAATTTTTGTAGAAAATAAAATAGATCAAAGTTCTTAGGCAGATGTTTTGCCAATTCCTCTCTTTTCTGCACTGAATCACACAGTTACAGACTACACAGCCACTCACCTAAATTTGGCTCCAAGCTACCCCGTTACCACAAACTCCATTAAAAGAATTACATGGAGTTAAAAGAATCTACCAGGACTTCCCAATGCAGGGGACACGGGCTTGATCCCTGGTCCAGGAGGATTCCTCATGCTGCAGAACTAAGCCTGTGCACCACAACTACTGAGCCTGCACTCAAGAGCCTGCGAGCTTCAACTACTGAAACCCCAGTGCCTAGAGCCTGTGCCCTGCAACAAGAGAAGCCACCACAAGGGGAAGCCCATACACTGCAACGAATACTAGCCCCCACTCGTCGCAACTAGAGAAAGTCCATGTGAAGCAACAGAAGACCCAGCTCAGCCAAAAATAAAATTAATTAAAAACAAAATAATCTACCAAATGCATAAGCACTATTATGCAGTGTAATTTCAAGAGTACAGAGAAGGTCTTCAACCACCCAAAATTCCTTCCTCATCTTGACGACTGATGTTTAAATTTCTAATGATGCTTCCTTCCGGCAGTTCAACCCAAATGCAAATAAGCCCCTGGAAGACAGAATACAGTGGGTCTTCTCAATTTCTCATAGCTCAGTGTGAATGTTTATTACAGATTCTTTCCCAAAGTCTGACAGGACTTTGGAAATGGACCCAGGAGACAAGATGTCACAGAAGTGGAAAGATGTAATGAAAATAAATTGTTTCATCATTTGGACTCGGGCCTATCCTAAGGGCAATGGGGCAAACTTGAGACTGGTCCACATGGTCTTATTCCTCGAGAACTTCTTCAAATAGTTTCAGGTTCTTAATGGGTGAAGAGGATAGATGTGTCCTACAATGAGCTTCATGGGATTTATAACCCTCTGAAATTACACGTGCGTATGTAAAGTTTTCTGGGGAAAGGATCTATAATTTTCATCAGATTCTCAAAAGGTCATATGATTCACACAAGATTAAGAACCACTCCTATGAAGAACCTATAAATAACTGAACCATGGGAATGGGATGCCAAGGGATACCAGACAAAGCTACCTTCATTCATATCCTGAAGTTCCAAAGGGATCTAGGGACCTCTGTTTATATTAGATATATCTCTATAATGAATCTAAATATTCTTAAAAGATACTGGACAGAGGATGAGGCATGAGACTTCACTCTCATCTCAGAAGAGCTACTATGTACCAGATGATTCTTCCAAAGATGTCTCTTCTCCAAGCACCGGGTCTAGGCTTTTCTTGACCAGTCTGAAGAAGTCTGAGGGCATCTTCCCTTTCCTGGACAACTTTATCTAATGCATCCATGGAATCTACTACCTGAGAAAAGAATACAGAAATACAGTTTCAACAATCATCCATGACAGAATTCCAAAGAAAGAGAACACATAAGGACTATGCTACAGAAAATCTAAAATGAATCTTTTTGTCAAAGAACCATTCTGTCAAATATTTTCTAAAAATATTTTTGGCTTAGGTACGCATATACATAGGTGTCTGTAGTACCATTTTCTGTAACTTTTTTCAAAGTTTGATTAAAAATTATTGAGCTCAAGTTTCCGTATGTTACTTTTTTTGAGTAGGATACACTTGCACAGATTCCTTTTGGAGATCCAATTTGACTCATCATTTCAAAACTCAATGAGCTATTACAAAATGATAACAATTAGTGACTTTTAAAATAGTAAAACCTATGTTCTGGCCTTAATTAGTCAGTGTGTCCCAAACACTCAGACACAGATATTTTGACCTGCTTAACTCAAAGCCACACTGAATAGCTGAATCCACATACTACTTCCTTTCAACCATATGAAAATTCATGAGAAATAAGATGGGTAAGAACAACAAATCCTATTTTGAGGACAAACTTAGAGGAGCAAAGGGATCACAGTGATCAGAGCCTAATACAAAGTCTCTGACCCTCAGGAACTCAGTAAACCTGGCTGCTGACTGATTACATTAAAGAGTCTGCCCAAGGTCAGAGCTAAGGCTCCTAACTGAAATCTAATGTTAGCTCACACACACAGAAAATAAATGGCTACTAAGAACACAGAGCTAACATCCAGTTATTCATGTTAATGCTAACAGATAAGAAAGAAAATCAAAAGTATCAATTAGATACACCTCATTCAAAAGTCACTCTCAAAGAGCTTTCTTTTCTAGTTTATAACTTTCCCAGAGGCAAGAGTGTCCTTGTATAGTTCCCAAAGTTTCAGCTTATATCTTAAATTGAGCATAATTCTTTTAAAATTTTTCTTGATAAATTTTCATTAGTAGTATGTCACAAAAGTGCTGAGAAAATTGCATATATTTGATGTTAAAAATTAGAATCACTTTGAGTTTATCTGGAGAAAACTTTTGTATTTTAAATTCTACTAATTAAGGAAATACTGTACATATGATCTACCGGGCTGAAGTTTACCTCTAAAATATATCTTTGAAAGCAAGGAGAGGGAATCATCTACTATTGAAGTTTAATAAGTCTTAGAACAGCACCATTCTAGCAAGAGTTTTTTCATCAAACAAACAATGAGCTATTTATAAACAGCCAATCCACTTAAAAGAGTCTCTGAAGCATAACTTTCCTTAAAAGCAGAGTTGGCAAACATACCTAAAAATAAAATCACATTACTTTACAAATGTTTTGCAGCAATGAAAACATGTACCACAACTCAGACCTTAGTTTCTAAATATACCATTTCCCATTCAAAGGAAGCAGGGTTCCTCTGTAAAATGGCTGATTCCAGGGTTGAGGCAGAAAAAGTACAAGATGAATCCAGCATATCCTGCTATTCCTCATCAAAGACTGATGAGAACACAGAGGCCAGCTAGAAGGAACCCACAATGGCCAAATCTGGAATGACAATCAGATCACATCAGATCAGTCGCTCAGTCGTGTCCGACTCTTTGCGACCCCATGAACTGCAGCACGCCAGGCCTCCCTGTCCATCACCAGCTCTCGGAGGTCACTCAGACTCACATCCATCGAGTCAGTGGTGCAGGATTTTAACTTATTGAATCAGGTTAGAATCCATGAATCAAGAAAAAAAGGGAAAGGAAGATAGGAAGAAATGGAGAAAAGGAAAAGCCCTTCCTTACAGAAGAAAGCTAACTAATATGTAGAATGAACAATGAAATTAGACAATCACCATTTAGCAAACATCACAGTAATAACTGATTGAGTCATGAATCATCATGCCTCAATGGATAGATGCTAAAACCAATGAGTTACAAGTTTGAGGATTTACATGTTCTCAAAATAAAGAAAAGTTAGTAACTATATAGTGAAGAAACCTACCACCACAATAACCAAACTACTAATGCTAAGAACTTCAATAACAGAATGTATCAACACTGCATGCCTCCTCACCTGATGCACTGCAAAGAATACAGCATCACATCTATGATATTCCTGCCAATCATGATTATTATCATGAGAAATATCATACAAGCCCAAATTGGCCCATTCTCTTCAACAATGTCAATGTCACGAAACATAAAGAAAGACTGAGTAATCAGATTAAAGGAGAATCAAGAGACAAAACTGAAAACACATCAGTCAGGATTTTCTTTGCTATAAAGGATATATTGGGATAACATGAAATTTCAATAAGATCTTTTTTGAGGGGCAGGGCAATATACATTTAAATACCTGTACAGGTAAAGGGATATCACATATAGAACGTAAACAGTTGAGGAAAAATGTATTTTTGTAGAGAGAAGGCAGAGAAGGATAAAGCAAACGTGGTTAAGTATCCACACAGGGAATCTGGCTGAAGGAGGCCTTTTTGTATTGTTCTCATAATTTTTCTGTCAGTCTCATATTTTATCAAAGTTAAAAAAAAACCCCAAATATGATGCAACTCAATTTTTATAAAGGCAGATTAAACTTCTCCATAATTAGGGTAAATAACTGAGATTTTATCCTACCCCTCTTTGACCCTCTGCAGGGATACCCAGATCCTAACAGTGGTGAGCAGTGTGGGGAAAGAAACCTGAAGCAGCTGAAGTTAGGAAGCAAGACTGAAGCAATTACAAAAAAGCTGGGTGCCAATCTCACTGACTTACTATGGAATGGAAAACACATCAATAAAGAACTGACCTTGAAAGTGCTCTATGGATAAACAAACAAATCTAACTAAATAAAACAAAACCTCTAAATGGAAGAAATAATTGCAGATCTGCATTTACTGATGTGGGAAAATTTCTAAAATATATTAGAAAATTTAAGTCTCAGAAGAGTATATACAATATAAATAAATGTATGTAAATAAAAATAATCAGGCACATTTCTATATGCAGAGAAAAATTCTGATGGATATATAGGAAATACACAGGACTGATCACCTCAAGGAATGGAAATAAAGACACCAAGTGATTTCTTTTTAATGATGAAGAAAACCTAACTTAAGTAACAGTTGACCTTTTCACAGTAATGTGAAAGTTCTTAATACTGCTGAACTGCAGGAGGGGAAACAAGATGGTGGAGGAGGAGGAAGTGGCGCTCATCTCCCCCAACACACACATAATGTGGAACAATTCTCAAAGAAAACTAACTGGAAACTGGCAGATCTCCTGTACCACCAAAGCTGCATGGAAGATCTCCAAGTAACCAGGGAGAAGGCATCAGGTCCAGTATCTGTGCCCCTGAGAGGGATCTGTAAGGAAGAGCAGGTCCACATGGGCAGACCCTCAACCTGGAGAGGGAGTGGATCAACCTACAATTTGGGTACTCCCATGCCAATCCTAGGGTCCTACATGAGGAGTCAAGCCCTCTAGCCTGCTGGGCAATCTGCAAAGACAGAATAATGGAAAACACCCAATCAAAACAGCAGACAGACAAATGAAAAAAATGAAAGCAACGTATGAGGTCTATGGGATGATCACAAAGTGTTCCAACTTGTGTATAACAGGGATTTTGAATCCTAACAGATTGGGATTCTGAAAACAGGGAGAAGGGAATCAAAAAATATTATTTGAAGAAATTACCAATGAAATTCCTAAACTCAAAGAAGAAAACAGATATCAAGGTACAGGAAGCACAGAGAGAGGGTCCTAAACAAGATGAACCCAAACACACCCAAACTAAGACATACCATAATTAAAATGACAAAACTTAAAAGAATTTTAAAGGCAGCAAGAGAAAAGTCAGTTACTCAAAAATTCATGGAGCTCCCCTAACACCAGAAGGGAGTGCCACAATAAACTCAAGCCCTGAAAAGTGAAAATCCTACAACCCAGGTATTCCACCCTGCAAGATTATCATTTAGAATAGAAAGAGAAAAAAAAAAAAAGAGAAGGGATTTCTCAGAAGAGTAGCAAAAACTAAAATAACTCATACATCATATAAAAAATACACTGTATAAAAAAAAATGAACTCAAAATGGTTTAAAGGCCTCAATAAAAGACATGCCATCATAGAACTCCTAGAAGAGATCACAGGCAAAATGTTCTCAGACATAAATTGTAGCAATACATTCTTAGGTCAGTCTCTGAAGGCAAAGGAAATAAAAGCAAAACTAAACAAATGGAACATAATCAAATGTAAAAGCTTTACCCACCAACAAAATAAAAAGACAACATATGGAACCAGAGAAAATATTTGTAAATGATGGGACTGACAAGAGGTTAATATCCAAAATACAAAAGAGCTTACACAACTCAATATCAAAAAAATAAACAATCCAATCAAAATATTGGCAGAAAACCTAAACAGACATTTCTCCAAAGACAAACAGATGACCAACAGTCACATGAAAAGATGATCAACATCCCTAATGACTAAAGAGAAGCAAATCTAAACCACAGTGAGGTATCACCTCAAGTTGGCCAGAATGGCTACCATCAAAATGTCTGCAAATAATAAATGCTGGAAAGGGTGTAGAGAAAAAGTAACCCTTCAAAACTCTTGGTGGGAATGTAAACTGGTGCAGCCACTACGGAAAATAATTTTCCTTAAAAAAAACTAAAAACAGCACTACCGTATGACCCAGCAATCCAACTCCTGGGCATATTTCCGGAAAAAAGAACTGTAATTTGAAAAGATACACGCACCCCAATGTTCACAGCAGCACTATTTGCAACAGCCAGGACATGGCAGCAACTGGAGTGCCCACCAACAGACAACTGGCCTAGGAAGACGCGATATGTATGTATACACAAATGACACAATGGAGTATTACTCAGACACAATACAGAATGAAATACTGTCATTTACAGCAACATAGGTGAACCCAGGAAATATACTTAGTGAAGTTAGAAAAAGACAATTATGATATCACTTACCTGTGGAATCTAAAAAATAATACAAATGACTCTCTAATATGAAATAGAAACGCACTCACAGACACAGAAAACAAGCTTACGGTTACCAAAGAGGAGAGGGCGTGGGGAGAAAAGTAAATAAGGAATGTGGAATTAACAGACAAAAACTACTATACATAAAATAGATAAGCAACGAGGATTTACTGTCTTGCATAGGAAATTATGTTCAATTTCTATAATAAACTATAATGGGAAGCAACCTGGAAAAAAAAAGAAAAAATATATATATAAAAACCTGAATCACTATGGTGTACACCTGAAACAATTTTATAAATTAACTATACTTTAATTTAAAAACTTAATGAAAATGGTTAAGATGGGGCTTCCCTGGTGGTTTAGTGGTTAAGAGTCTGCCCTGCAACAATGCAATGGACACGGGTCTGATTCCTGGTCGGGGAAGATCCCACATGCTGCAGAGCTACTAAGCCCATGTGCCACAGCTACTGAATCCCACGTGCCCAAGAGCCCGTGCTCCGCAATGAGAGCAGCTGCAGCAAAGAGAAGCCCATGTGCTGAAACTAGAGAAAGTCCTGCACAGCAACAAAGACCCAGAGCAGGCAAAGATAAGTAAGTATTTTTTAAAAATGGTTAAGATGATAACACTTCTGTTATAGGTTTTTTATACCAATTATTAATAAAGCATTAAACAAATTTGACCTAGTGGGTGCAGAAATAAACCAGAACTAGAAATCTAAGATGGTGCAGGTACTTCAGAAAACAGCTGGACTGTTTCCTAAAATGTTAAACACTGATTTGGCACACAACACAGCAATTTGACTCCTAGGGATCTACCTAAGATAAGTCCATGCACATTTAGGGGTTATAGGTAGAAATGGGAATGATGGGTCTGAGATTTCCTTTTGGGAGGATGGAAATGTTCTAAATTAGATAGTAGTAATAGTTGCTTAAGAATGTAGATTTCCTAAAAATCAAGCAGAAATTGAAAGAAACCTACTTGCCAAGAACTGTAGGAACCATACGCTCACACCTTTTAGCTTTTACCCCACACTCAGCAGTCTCCACACTCCCACAAATCTCACCTTTTCTAAGCGCTCCGGGCTTGGCATTGGCAGCCTCTGCCGCTTAGCTTCCTGCTCTAGAGTTAGGAGCATGTTTCTTTCTTTCAGGAGAACATACCTATATCAAAAACAGAACTAGTAATGCTATTCTGTAGTTATATTAATAAAATTGTGGATTTTGACATCAAAATTAATAATCTGTACTCCAAAGTCCTTTAGAATAATCCTTTAAGCAGAGCTATATCTAGTCTCACTCATTTGTTCACTAAATTTTCCAAGTGCCACATACTGTATTAAGGAAGTACCAGAAGAGTTACAAACAAGCATACAATATAGTCCCCACATTCCAAGTGGAAAGAGCAGATGGAAGGCAACTAACACCTGTTCAGTTCCTATTTTAAGCATATTATATATATTTATTTCACTGAATTCTCACAATAATTCTGAGGTTGGAATCATTTCCACTTTCTAAACGAAGAAACTAAGGCTAAGACGAGTAAGGTGTTTGGGGGGCATGTAGCTAATTCAGCGAAATTAAATCGTGAACTCCTTGTGTATAAATCCGTTCTATTTTTAGCCCATATGCCCCCTACACAACTGTAATGTGCTGTGGTGTATTAAGTGGTATAGACAACAAGTACCAGAGAGTTAAGTGGGAGAGATGAGATATTCCTTCTGGCCAAGATAGTCAGGGAAAGAGTCAAAGAGATCAGATAAGTTAGGCTGGAAAGAAAACCAAAGCAAACACAAATACTGAGATCAAAACATGAAGTGGCAAAGCTTGAATGGGAGTGAGTTTTGTGAATAAATTATGTTTGACTGAGAAGTAGAGCTGGAAGAAAGGAAATAAACAAGAGGGGCAGAGAATACGACACAAAGGAACTGGGCTACTTTTTGGTGTGGAAGAGGACAATTTGGGGGGGAAAGTGGCAGAAGATAAATGATTTAGTTTTAACCAGGATGAATTGAAACTGCCTTAACTATCCCTTTACCAATAAGCGGCAGTAAACACGCTGTAAGACAACACAGTTTTTATAATGAATCTGTGCTGTGTTACATGTAACATATCTGACACCAAATGAGGGTTTTTCCTTCTTATGTTGTCTTTTCTAACACAACTTTTCCAACTCCTCTGATACTAAATACCTGAAGTTAGTGCCAGAGTCCACAAACGTAAGGATTCAGTCCTACAAGAAAGACTGCCCCACTTTAGATGCCAATAATGATTTCTAAGCCTTACATATATCTGACAGACCTGCTCTAAGTTAGGGGTTCCAAAAACCCTCTCCTTGGGTTTGATAATTTGATACAACAGCTCACAGAACTCAGGAAAGCACTTTACTCTCTGGTTTATTATAAAGGATACATCAGAAACAGCCAGGTGGAAGAGACGCACAGGACAGTAAACAGACAAGGGGTGCAAAGCTACCCTGCCTTCTCAGGGCACAACACCCTCCCAGAACTTCCATGTATTTACCAGCTTGGAAGGTCTCCAAACCTAGTTGTATCAGATCAGATCAGATCAGTCGCTCAGTCGTGTCCGACTCTTTGCGACCCCATGAACCGCAGCACGCCAGGCCTCCCTGTCCATCACCAGCTCCCGGAGGTCACCCAGACTCACACCCATCAAGTCAGTGATGCCATCCAGCCATCTCATCCTCTGTCGTCCCCTTCTCCTCCTGCCCTCAATCCCTCCCAGCATCAGAGTTTCTTCTCCAATGAGTCAACTCTTCGCATGAGGTGGCCAAAATACTGGAGTTTCAGCTTTAGCATCATTCCTTCTAAAGAAATTCCAGGATTGTGGGCATGACTGATTAAATCACTGGCCACTGGTGACTGAACTCAATCTCTAGACCCTCCCCCTCCCAACTCCCCCCAGAGGTGGGCATGGTAGTGAGGCTGAATTCTTCACCCTCTAATCATGCCTTGGTCTTTCTTGAAGCTGTGCAACAACGCCCTCCCTGCCCACTTCACCTCTGAGTTGTTTAATTAGAACAAAAGACACTTACATCACTCAGGCAATTACAAGGAATTAAGGAACTATGTGTTAAGCCATCAGAGACAAAAGACTAAGTATATTATTTCTTATTGTATCACAAGAACAAGCCTGTAGTATTAGTGATCTTATAAGCATTTAAACCACCCTTTAAATCAAGGGATAAAACTTTAACTGCCTACTACAGTGCCTGGACAAATAGCAGCGCTGAGTGAAGGGGGCTTGGTGAAAGAACAAGATGGGTAAGAAGTGGTAGGCACCGCTCCGTTTAGACCAGCCAAGTGGCCCCATGTCCGTGACCTACATGTAGGAATGTAGGTTCACTGCTGCAACACCACAGATCTGATTTTACAAGAAGAGCCAGAAGTCCTTATTTTTGTATGAAACTTCCCAATTTTTAAAACACAGTACAGTCCAAACAAATATATCTTTGGGTTAAATATAGTCAATGAATGCAGAGGATGGGGGTGGAGTCAAAAGGTACAAATTTCCAGTTATAAAAGGAAAAAGTCATGGGGATGTAAGGTACAGTATGGTGACTATAGTTAGTAATACTATATTGCATAACTGAAAGTACCTCAGAGAATGGATCCTGAGAATCCTCACCACAAAGAAAAAAAACTGCTGTAACTATGTACAGTGACAGTATTAACTGGACTTACTGTGATCATTTTGCAATATATACCAATACTGAAGCATTACACTGCACAGCCAAAACTAATATAATGTTATGTCAATCATACCGCAATTTATATTCAATATATGTATATATACAAATCAACTGTCTTAAATCCTCTCAACTCTAATTCATCAGGAGAATCTGCCAGCAAAACCTACCTACATTTCTAGTTAAGTGCATCCTCCTACACACTTTCTCAAAGCAATTAAGCTAAAGCTTCCAGGCCATGCAAAATAATTAAAAGGAAGAAGATCGACATGTGGCCAATTCATCCCCATTCTGTCTCATTAGTTTCCTGGAATTGGTAGTATACAAGCGCTAGTATGACTGGTAGCAGTTACAGTAAAACTTCTGAACTCCCAACGCACTCTGACACGTCTCTCATAATGTAACTTAACCTCTGGAGTATTTATAAAAATTTCAATGATCTTATATATCACCAATGGTACTATAAATCATTTCATTTGATTTCTTGCATCAGATCAAGTTTATATCTCGTTATTATACTATAACTGCCTCAAACTCTTAGATGTTAATGCACTCAGTACACTTACCAAAGTTTATGTAAATCTTCATTACTTTTGTTCCTTAACTGCTGACAGGTCCACGAAGCTCCTATTAAAGTGATAAACTCATAACGTGAAATAATTTTCTAGTTACATGTCCTTTGACAAATTACTTAATCTCTCTAAACCTGTTTCCTTAGCTATAAAATATATAATAGCTTTCTGTACTATAGTACAATATATAATTAGGACTTAACTGTGATTAAATATTAGTAATGTGATTGGCAACAACATTCAAAACATGTCAGTATTAGTATAAAATATATTTCCAGTCTAATGTCAAAATACTATTCTTATAAATTAATATGCAATTATCTCTAAAAAAGTGAAATCTAAAACAAATCCCAAACCTTACTTCAGTTAATATTTCAACCCACTTCTCTTCTAAACATTTTGTCAACCTGCCAAGGAACAGTTTACTATTATACTGTCCTTCTATTTTTCTGTAACAGACATTCCCAAAGGAACTGAAACAAGAAAATAACATAAGTAATTCCCAAACTGGATAAATAATCCAAATATGACAGAAGGTTTAATAAATATATTTAATACTGGTCAACCCAAATATCTCACCAGATTTCACCTTTTCTTCCCCCAATTCTTTGGGTCATCAAAAAATTCTTCCAGTCCTCTCCTAGACAATGTGGTCTGAAGTAATCTACACTGGTGAAAAGATGTGACATTTGGTGTATTCTTAGTCAACAGACTCAGAGAAAACCTGCAACTGAACATATATGAACAAGTGATTAAAGTTTCATGACATCTGGATTTTATAGGCAATAAATGGAATCATTTCCTCATTTACAATGTCAAAAAACCAACTTAGGGTTTCTGCACAAGAAACAATAAACTCATAAAATGCTTTAGAAATTATTTTTAATATCTCCAGTATAGATGCTGCTATCCTATAATTTAGAACATAATTTCAGAGATAATATATTGACTATACTTTACAGTAACATTTTTAGCTCCTTCATATGCTGCTGGTGGGCATATAAGTAGATAAAAGCATTCTGAAGTTTAATTTTGCAACATATCTGAGGCCCAATGATTCCTCCTTTAAGCCAGTAAATTTACTGGATTTAGAAATTTCAATTAAAGAAAATGACCACATATGGGACTTGATAAATCAAAATGTCTATTGTGGTGATCATTTTAAAATGTATGAAAATATTAAATCATTTGTTGTACACCTGAAACTAATACATGTCAACTACATTTTAAAAAAGTCTAGTAAAGCATTATATATGATATCAAAAAGCTGACAATAATATACATGTGCAACTTGGAAATGGTTAAAATAATATCTGAATGATAATTTATTATGTAGCAATCTAAAAGTCATACTTATAAACAATATTTAATGACCTGGAGAAATAATTTAAAATACAATAATGAAATGTATCACAAGCGCTATATTCCTACCAAAATAAAAAAAATCTAACCTGAATCTAATCATGAACAAGCAGACAAATCCAAATGAAGGGATATTCTAAAAACGTTGACCTTATTAAAAAAATATTAATAACATGAAAGAGAAAAAAAGAAACTTTTGGATTAAAGAAGACTAAAAAGATATGACAATTAACATGATAAATGATCACTGATTGGACCATGAATAAAAAAAGTAAGAAAGAAAAAATATTCCCAGAGTGATCACTGTAGTATTGTGGTTAAGATATTTCTTGTTTTCAGCAAATTCATGCTGAAATGTCACGATGCTTGCAATTCTGACACGCGTCAAATATTTCAGAAGAATAAAAGCACGGATATAAAAAGTATAAAAAATGTGACAAAATACTGGGGAGTGATTAATATAAGTGAAGAGTATATGGTTATTCTTGTACTACTTTTACAACTTTTCTTTTGGTTCGAAATTGAAAAAAGTTGGTGAAACAAGGGTAGAATATAAAAATGCATGTAAGTATGATCCTGACTTTATTTAAAAATTACATGTATGTGTATATTCTGAAAGTGAAAAAGAAGAAAACCTGTTTATCTCTGGATGGTAAAACCATAGTTGATATTTACTTTCTTTTCAAAACACTTTACCTTATTTTTCAAGTGAAAGTGAAGTCGCTCAGTCGCTCTTTGCGACCCCATGGACTGTAGCCTATCAGGCTCCTCTGTCCATGGGATTTTCCAGGCAAGAGTACTGGGAGTGGATTGCCATTTCCTTCTCCAAGGGATCTTCCCAACCCAGGGATCGAACCCGGGTCTCACGTGTGGTAAACAGACGCTTTACCGTCTGAGTCACCAGGGAAGCCCTTATTTTCCAAAGTGTCTGTAAATGAACGGATAACTTAATAGTAATGATAAAAATCTAAACTTATTTTTAAGGAAAAAGGATGATGAGGTGGAAGAAACAATTGGTTCAAGTCTGCTACTTTTCAAGTTACAACCCCTGAATCTCTGCAAATAAAAAAAAAAACAAACAAACCCAAACCACTGCTTATCTCTGAGGGTTAATGTAAGGAATTACATTATAGCTGAGAGGTGGCCAATAACTGTGCTGGATTCAAGAGCACATATTACTTCCTTTTGGGAAAAAACCCCAATAATTTGTAAAATTCAACTCATTAAAAACAAAAGCTAATAACAGGGAGGTAATCGTACAGCTTAACGTCAAACATGATCTGTCTGTCCAGAAGACAAGCGGTCTTTGTAGAAATAACCACCGTGTGTAGTATATTCTTTTCTCACACCTGCAAGGCGACTTTCAGTTCACTCGGCTTTCATTTATTAACTCAAAATTTACTGAACACCTATTTTTGACAGGCTCTGGGAGTACACATTCCCTACCACCCTTTTTAATCTATTGAAACCTGACAGAGCGCTCAGTTCCACAGCCAAAAGCTCTTCAGTGAATTTTTTTGCCAAGTAGGATGCTTCTGTACCTCCACATTTAATTAAACAAATACCCTGGTCCACAGTGGTGGCAACAAAATGTTTGAGGAAGACACGGACATGTCGCAGGTGAGAGACTTCTCCAAGGTCACTGACTCCTCACGAAGGTGGGCTCGCGCCCAGCCATCAAATCGGCCTTCCCAGCCCTAAGCGTTTTCAGCATCTCAACAACCAAACAAGATCCAAAGTTGGGGAGGTGGACATACCTACTCCTCAAATAACTTACCCTGTGCTAGCAAGGGCCTGAGAACTTATTAACGACGTAGAAGCCTTCAGAGCGGCTGAGACTCTTCTACAGAAAACAGCCAAACTGGCAGCAGCCATCTTTTTGCATTAGCAAGCAAACCGCATTTCCGCCAAAACGGTGTCACTTCCGGAGTCTCACGCCGACCGGAAGGCGAGAACGGGAATTGACTTTGCCCTCAGTCAACATGGCCCTTTCCGGCTTCGCCCTCTTGGGAAGATTGGCTCTCTCGGCCTCCGTTACTCTCCTCAGCTGTTCTCTTGCCCGTAGTAGCCATGGCGGCCATGAGCCTTTTGCATCGGGCTTCGGTTTCTGCAGTGGCCGCTCTGTCCGGCCGCTGTCTTGGCACTCGACTTGGATTCGGAGGCTTCCTCACCCGTGACTTTCCGAAGACTGTCGGTGAGTACTAGCTCTGGGAGAAAGCGAAATTACGGAACGCGGGAGGAGAGATGGAGGAGAGATGGAGGGCTCTTCCCAGGTGACCTTGGTGGAATCCGGAGGGAGCCGGGAATAAATTGAGGACTTGTGATTTGTGAGAAGGAGCATGGGCTATGTGAGGAAACTGAGGGCTTTCCTGAAGTAATCAGGTCAATCCTATTTAAGTAATTAATTAGAATTTTTGAAACACTATGTCATTCACCTATCCTGTTGCTAAATTTGTGGATGAAGCTGAGGTTAGAAAGCAAAGAACTAAGACCTCTGTTTCTCAGGCACACGATTCTTTGTATTTTGCACCTGCGCTAGATTTTACTCTCACAAGGTGGGAAGTCAGGTTGCTGAGGATCCTGTCGATGCTAATTCTAATATATGGTCAGGTGGAGAGCTTGGGGCTGATTCCTTCTCTAGGCACAGTGACCCGTCTTCATGATACTTTCAGGTGTCCACGAAAATGTTTTCATTTACATTTCTTTTAAAATCAGAAGGTAAAGGACTGTAATGTTAATGCGTATGTGATGGTAAATCTAGCCTGAATTGTATTCGTTTTATATAAATGCAGTCACAAAATAATTATTTTTAATGTTTGGTTAGAGAGGAAGGGACCTATATGAAGATCGTAGGTCTTTTCCTAGGTCCTAGGAAAGTCAGGGCAGTCGTGGAACGGTTATTTGGAGCCTCTTGGAGACCGTGGATTGAACTCAAGGGGAATAAATTATCATAATATTAATAGCAAAGCATCAAATGCTTTGCATTCAATCTGTTTGATTCCTTCTTGGTTTCTGCAAAGTGAATACAATGTTATTATCCCCATTTTACAGATGAGGAAACTGTGACTCAATTATTACAAAAATAATTCACTACTGTATTAAGCTGAATAACTGAATAATAATAATGCCAGCTAACACTTATTGAGCATGTATTATGTGCTGGACACCATATAGATACTAATGATATTCATTTAATCCTCTTAATCAAAAATGTGCTGTAAGCTATTTGTCCTATACAGTAGATGTAGATACAGAAGAAGTGAAATTTAAAGGCAGAAAGGTTCCTCTCCAACTTAAAAATATCTTTTTTTGTTTACTGCTCTTCTCCCAATTTGAGTTATGTCATTTAACATGAAGAGGGACTTAATGGAAAAATGATGGAAAGGACCAATGGTATTCAATGAATTTCGAGCAGTAATTTGAACCTGCTACAAAGCCACATGTGCTCACATTCCTTGATAAAGTCCTTTGTAAGTGTTTTCTGATTACACATATCCTCTTCACATACCTCCTGCTGCCCCATAGTGTTTGATCATGCCTATCTGGAGATGCCAAAGAATGCTCAAACTACCGAACAATTGCACTCATCTCACACGCTAGTAAAGTAATGCTCAAAATTCTCCAAGCCAGGCTTCAGCAATATGTGAACCGTGAACTTCCTGATGTTCAAGCTGGTTTTAGAAAAGGCAGAGGAACCAGAGATCAAATTGCCAACATCCGCTGGATCATCGAAAAAGCCAGAGAGTTCCAGAAAAACATCTATTTCTGCTTTATTGACTATGCCAAAGCCTTTGACTGTGTGGATCACAATAAACTATGGAAAATTCTGAAAGAGATGGGAATACCAGACCACCTGATCTGCCTCTTAAGAAATCTGTATGCAGGTCAGGAAGCAACAGTTAGAACTGGTCATGGAACAACAGACTGGTTCCAAATAGGAAAAGGAGTACGTCAAGGCTGCATATTGTCACCATGTTTATTTAACTTATATGCAGAGTACATCATGAGAAATGCTGGACTGGAAGAAACAGAAGTTGGAATCAAGATTGCCGGGAGAAATATCAATAACCTCAGATATGCAGATGACACCACTCTTATGGCAGAAAGTGAAGAGGGGCTAAAAAGCCTCTTGATGAAAGTGAAAGTGGAGAGTGAAAAGGTTGGCTTAAAGCTCAGCATTCAGAAAATGAAGATCATGGCATCTGGTCCCATCACTGCGTGGGAAATAGATGGGGAAACAGTGGAAACAGTGTCAGACTTTGTTTTTCTGGGCTCCAAAATCACTGCAGATGGTGACTGCAGCCATGAAATTAAAAGACGCTTAGTCTTTGCAAGCAAAGTTATGACCAACCTAGATAGCATATTCAAAAGCAGAGACATCACTTTACCAACAAAGGTTCGCCTAGTCAAGGCTATGGTCTTTCCTGTGGTCATGTATGGATGTGAGAGCTGGACTGTGAAGAAGGCTGAGCGCCGAAGAATTGATGCTTTTGAACTGTGGTGTTGGAGAAGACTCTTGAGAGTCCCTTGGACTGCAAGAAGATCCAACCAGTCCATTCTGAAGGAGATCAATCCTGGAATTTCTTTGGAAGGAATGATGCTAAAGCTGAAACTCCAGTATTTTGGCCACCTCATGCGAAGAGTTGACTCATTGGAGAAGACTCTGATGCTGGGAGGGATTGAGGGCAGGAGGAGAAGGGGACGACAGAGGATGAGATGGCTGGATGGCATCACTGACTTGATGGATGCGAGTCTGAGTGACCTCCGGGAGCTGGTGATGGACAGGGAGGCCTGGCGTGCTGCGGTTCATGGGGTCGCAAAGAGTCGGACACGACTGAGCGACTGATCTGATCTGATCTGATCTGAGAGAGAAGGCTGCAAAAAGGGAAGTCAGGACCACATTAGGGGAGAGGGTGAATACAAAAGGGCTTCCCAGATGGCGCTAGTGGTAAAAATAAAAAACCCGCCTGCGGATACAAGAGATGTAAGAGATGCTGATTCGATCACTGGTTGGGAAGATCTCTGAAGGAGGTTGGGAAGATCCCTGAAGGAGGGCACAGCAACCCACTCCAGTATTCTTGCCTGGAGAATCCCATGGATAGAGGAGCCTGGCAGGCTACAGTCCATGGGGTTGCAAAGAGTCAAATATGAACAACTGAAGCAACTTAGCACATTCACGCTGAATACAAAGCCAGAGTATCTTAACAATTTGGTAGGCAGCCGAGAGGATTTAGCAGAAGAGCAGCATCAGTAGTATGTTTTAGGAAGATGCATCTGAATATTTGGTTGACTTATCAAGCGTTTTGATTACTTAAGCCAGTGAGGTGAAATGGGCATGGAGAGAAATGGAAAGTTTGAATTTTAGAGTCGAGAGGCCTTGACAACTGATGGATGAGATGTAGGAAGACAAATGAAATTTTTAGCCTGGGTAATTGAGTTGGTGGTACATTTAACTGGGAATAGTCAGAGAATGAGGGAAAGAAAATTAGTTTTGGGGGTTGTCTTAGAGACACACACAAAAATCTTACATTGAACTATTTGATCCTCACAAGTATCACAGTTGTCCACAACATAACTTTCCTGAAGTTATTTACATTAAAAAGGTTATTGAAACCTTACTTCCACATAATTAATGAATACCTAATTGAGAAATTCCAGGCTTTAGAGAGTGGTAGGAAATGCCTGTTTTTGTGGCAGAAGGATCTGAGTTCCAAAAATCCTGCCAGCCAGCTGGTTGTAAGCAGTGTTCATGCTAATGATTTTAGTCTGTAAGCAGATGGTCCTACTGTTAATATAACAACAAATCATAAAAAGAGTTTAGTACTATGAGGTATCTTTTAGAATAGTTAATAGTATAACAGTTATCTGGTACATTTAATGACATGAATATTTGTTGTTCAACAGTAGAGTAATTATATGTGATGAAAGCAAGAAGTGTACATTACTGTTTAATGTTGCTAGAATGCAGCCAGTCCAAGCTTTCTTCCATAATTTTTTTTTTCTGTTATAGTTTCTGTATTCGTTAATACTTGCATTCATAAACAGTTGTCCCTAAAACCCCACATAGAGTTTAATCCTTGTATGTATGTTTGTGTGTGTATATGTTTCTGTCTGAAAGGGAAAGTTGAAACTATACTGTCTCTTCTGAATTTACTTTCAGGGCCCAAAGAAGGATTCCCTCCCAACTTTTTATTTACTTAAGAAATGTAAATTCAGTGATAGGGAGCTCCTGCCACTTTCAGACACTAAAGAGCACTGGAGATACCGTACTGAATAATTCAGCTTGGCACTTATTGTCCTAAAGGAGATAACCAAATGACATTAAGGAGAATAAGTTGGTGACCAGCTTTGGATAGGGTAGTCAGAGAAGACTTCTTTGAAGAGGTGACATTTGATCTTATCTCTGAAGGATGGGATGAGGAGGTGGCCATTCAAACAGCCTAAGGAAAGGCTTTCAGGCAAAGGGGAAAGTAAGGGCAAAAACGTGAAAGCAGGAAGGAGTTCTTGATGATGGAAGGAAATCATTCAGATTGATCAGTAGGAAAGATATGTCTTTTTATTCTAAGAGGAGCCATCTGTCAGATTCTTTGAGAGGAAAAGACCTTAGAAATCTTCTAGGCCAACCCCCTGTAGTATGCATTGTTATATTCCATTATTGACACTCAAATAACTTCAGAGTGGGGATTGGAGAGGCAATTCAGTTTTATTTTCAACTGCTAAAATTGTCAGAAACTTCTTTGTTGTATTAAGCTAAAAATACTCTTTCACACATTGATCCTAGTTCTTCCTTTCAGTTCAGCACAGCCCTTGTCAGTTGACAACCCTCAGCTATTTAAAGACACTTGTCTCGTCTCCATCCTGACTTCTTTTTTGTAGACCAGTAAGCTTCCATGTTTTCAGCAGGTCAGTTTCCAGCCATCCTAGTTGCCTAACTTGGGGCATGCTCCAGACTGTCCCTCTAAAACAGTGTACTCGAGGATGGACATGCTTCAGCAGTCTAGTTAAGAGGTGGGTTGAGGGCTCCTTCTGTTTTGACCCTGTATTTCTGGTACATCAGATTAAGATTGGATTGCCTTTGAGTTTTTTGGTAACCACATGACACCAGTGACTTTTCTTTTCCTTTCTTTCTTTTTGCTCGCACCACAGGGCTTGACAGATCTCAGTTGCTGGACCAGGGACTGAACCTGGGCCATAGCAGTGAAAGCCCAGAATCCTCACCAATGGGTCACCAAAGAACTTCCACCAATGACTTTTCTTAAGTTTGTGAGCAACTAAATTTCTGGATGGTTCAGGCAGGACTTCCCACTTACTATACTTAATCCTTTTAGATTCAGCCTTTTGTAAATGCAGTAGGAGGGATTTGGGGAGGATCCTATTTCATCATTGATGTGGTAGCCACTCTTACAGCAGTAGCTCTGTAATGTCAGGAATTACCATCTCCACCTCATCTAGGCCATTCATAGAAATCGTGAGAGAACCCTTTGGCAGGTTGCTGCATAAGTAATCTGTACCTTTTGGGTATGATCAGCCAGTTGCCCATTACCAATTTTATCTAACTTGCTACTTCTCTCGGTTTATAATGTACCTTCATTGTTCTCCCCTAAGACCCCACCAACCTGTCTAAAGAGGAACTTTAATTGGGGCCTGTTCTTTTCTGATACTGTATTCCTTTCTTTCCTTTGTTGTCCTTATAGATTTGTAATTTTGTTATCTACTTTTTCTCTCCCAGCAGGATCTATATACCTTTTATGCTATATGCCTAACAAAGACCTGTACATAGTGGGCACTTAAATATTTATTGAATTAGTGAGTGGTTTGTACTATTATCTAGCCCATTTTTTAAATCTCCTCCACAAAAATTTCTATTGAACTACATACTTACCTTGTCAAATTCTCTTGTTATTTTAGAGGCCTTAGTAGTATGATTTATACTTAGTAAATTCATGCTAGCTTCTAATTCTCTTGTGAATTAACCTTCTAAGTTCATTGCAAGCTGCTGCAGGTAATAGCAAATTTTAAAAGACAGTTCTTGTTTTCAAGGTACTTATATTTCAGTGGGGGCAATTAAAGCAGGTTTGCACACCAGTAGAGTATACAGCAGTTCAAAGGTAGGAGAGCTCTCATCTTAGTTAGGAAGCATTTGGTTTCTTGGAGGATAAGATGTCATCTGGGTCTAAACAGTAGATTTCAGGAGGGGGGAGGTCATTCCTGACATTTAAGTTTGAGCAATGGGTACAATCTTTCTGACATCTATTATGACTGAAATTCCTTTAGTAGTTCAAATTCCTGCTGGATTGAATAATTATCTTTCCATTTATTTTGCATCAAGTCCCTAATGTATATTGCCTCATCATATCAGACAATTTAAATTCTTTTGCAGCATTTATTGAGATAAGTAAAGAGTTCTGTGATCCACCAAGAGTCTCTGATCTTCCTACCTGCTACTGGAACAAATTCAAATAATCATTTAGATATTTTTTCAATAAATATCTTGAATATTGATGAATAAAAATGAAAATGTTGAATAAAAATGAGGAGAGTTAAAGTTTAGAACAGTACACCTTAAACACACACATATATATTTTGGCAGAGAAGGGATGCTTTATCATGATTCATATTAAACATTTATGCATGTATATTTTCTTCTAATCTGATTTTTACCTCCAAATATAACAATATAGCCATATAAGCCTTGTATATAACAGGGTAACTTAATATTTTTAGCTCCTGTGCGACACAGTGGAGACCATGGGAAAAGACTGTTTATCATCAAGCCTTCCGAATTCTATGACAAGCGTTTTTTGAAATTACTGGTGAGTTAAAACTTTTGTTGAACTAAACTCTACATATAAACAGGAATTTTTTTTTTCCTCTTTAGAAAACATCTTTCATTTTGTAAAAGATTTTGTTTTGTAAATGCATATTCCTTTTCTCAAAAAATATTGAGGTTTTGTAGTAAGATCTGGTTTGTTATTGAATTTATTTTTAAATTAGTGAGACTTTCCTTTTTTCCAGAAAAATTCAGACATATTGGAGATGTAAATTGAACCATTTCTTTTTTCTCAAGATTATGGGGTTTTGAAATAATCAGCTGTGTTCCCTGTCCCCCTCCCAGTCTATAATTTTAAAACTGAAAATGGATTCATTTGGTAATAATTATTTGTATTACTAAATATTCTTTAAATTAGCAAAGAACTCATTGAAGGACTTCTTTAAATATGTAACCCCATTATTTTGAGATGATTTTTTAATTCCTCTAGGAACATTGATCTCAGAGAGTGAAGCAGGGTATTAACCATATATTTGTATCTCAAGACTCTATAAGGAAAAGTAGAGACTTAGAAGGTGGAAGGTTGTCCGGACTCTGCCACTGTTCCTAAAGCTGTGACCCACTGGCTGCCCCTGAGACCTCCCCCTGACTCCTGTTGTACTTAATGCCCTTCTTCTTGCCAGTGGTTGACCTCCCCCTTTTTTTTGTGATGACCAACTCAAACTCTAGAAATCATCTTCATCTTCTTATATTTTTATTCTTAATATAAAAATTTCTGGGACTTCTCTGGTGGTCCAGTGGTTAAGAATCCATCTTGAATGCAGGAAATGAGCATTCCATCCCTAGTCAGGGAACCAAGATCTCATGTGCAGCAGAGCAGCTAAGCCTGCGAGCCACAACTAGAGTTGTGCTGCAGCAAGGTCCTATATGACTCAAGGAAAATCCAGTGTGCCACTGCTAAGACTCGACAGACACAGCTAAATAAATAAATGTCCCTTAATACATTGCTTTAACCAGAAATTGAAAAATCACTTAAATATATATTGCATTATACTTGTGAAATCTGACTTTTTTCTTTCATTTTTGATGCTAAATACAGGCATCTAAAAACTAGAGCAAAAGGAAATTATAGAAATACATCACTTTATATCTCATATCCAATTTGGCAAGTTTATTTTACAAGAAATATAAGGAAATCATGTAATGAGGGTAGTTTGAGTGTGAGGAAAGATAGGAAACAGTTATGTGAAAACTTTTTTTTTCTTTTTTAATCTTAACAGAGATTCTACATTTTGTTGACTGGGATTCCAGTAGCAATTGGCATAACTTTAATAAATGTATTCATTGGTGAGTATCTTCCCCACCTACTAGACTAGTAAGTTTTTAAGACCTGTGTACATTAATATAAAAAAGAAATTATAGATATTAGAAGGGAAAGTTCTTTAAATAAAAAACTTAAGCATGAGAATTCATTTCAACCATATCTTAATCTGCAGTAATGTACAGTGGTTCTTTTTCTAACTTTTTTCCCCCAAAAACCTTTCAGGTCACTGACTCTATAGACCACATTAAAGACCTGACTTCTTCCTCCTTCTCAAACCAGGTTTGATAAGTCTGAATGAGGAAAACAGAAATACAGGTGGAAAACAAGCTGAGGGATAGAACAAATTTTTTTATCCATCCTGGAATATAGAAAGTTATAATCTTCTTAAAAGAATGGATTTGTGAATGACAGTAAATACTAGGTTTTCCTGGTAAATTCTGCTCGAAGTACTTCTAAAACTTGAATCCTTGAATATTTTGCCTAGGAGGTTTAGGGAAACTCAGAGGAATAATTTGTTTTTTATTATATCTTGTTACACTAAATAAAAACAAAATGAGAACTCTTGTATAATGCCTATATACAAAGCCTTACACATAGAAGACATCTAAACAAATATATAGTGAATGATTTTCCACCAGATTGAAGTGAATTTAAAATATTAGACATCTTCATTGCTACGAAACAAAAAGTTCTTTAAAACCACAAAAGATAGGTTTCTTATTTAAATGGTGAAAAATTGATATAAACTCCTGTTACTAAAGTTGAACATCAGTGTTTTCTCTTACTAGGTGAAGCTGAGTTAGCAGAAATTCCAGAAGGCTATGTCCCAGAACACTGGGAATATTTCAAGGTTGGTATAGGTCACGAAAAGTTATTTGCAGGGTTACGTGCCTTGTCAGTGTACTGGTTAGTAGCTTAATTTAGCAATTGTGATACAGTTTTAAATTCAGCTTTTTATATCAAGTAAATGATGCATTTTGTGTTCACTTTTTATAAGCAATTTCTTTGGGTAATTATCTGCATTGTTATATTACCTTAAGCTTCATGATTTTTTAAAGACTGACTCTGTACTATGTTATTTACCTAGCATAGTAACAAAATTTATCCTGTGTTCTACACCATAGGAAAAATTGTCCTGATACTAATGCTGGCTATCATTTGTTGAATACTCACTGTGTAGCAAGCATTTTGATAGTGTTTTGCAAATATTATCTCATTCCATGTAAATAGTACTATTATTTTCCCCACTTTAAAGCTGAGGAAGCTGAATCTTAAAAGGAGGTAGGTGACCTGTTTCAGGGATAGGGTCAGTATTGGAACCTAGAGGGTCTTGACTCTAGCACCTGCACTATGAATTAATCATTTTACCATACTGTCATTGCTACTAAAGTCCCAGATTAATTCTGTTACTTGTCTTTATAAGTGTTGTAGTAAGCTGGCCTTGATTACAGTGTGTGTTTCCATGTTTTATTATCTGAATGAATTATATTTTAGAAAAGATACATTTCATTATTAAATCTTAAGGTAAAGCCATACAATTAGCTTATCTTTGCCACTGGTAAAAACAACTCCATTTTGGGATCACCAAACCCTAGCTTTTGCGCTGAAATCTGCCACTTAAGATACTCAGAGCATAGTGTAATAACGAGCACAAGCTTTGGAGTCAGACTGGCCTGAGTCCAGACACTGCAACCTAGTAACTGTACAGTCTTGTAGAATTTGCTTACCTGTAAATGAAGACAAATATAGTATCTACAGAACAGATTACATAAAAGTGTTACTGATTAACCTGAGATGGTCCTTTTAGGAAAACAGTACACTGGAAAAGCAATGTACTTTTTAGACACTAATCTTAAAACAAATTTTCTCTTGTAGCATCCTATATCAAGATGGATTGCCCGAACTTTCTTTGATGGTCCTGAAAAGAATTATGAAAGGACAATGGCTGTCCTTCAAATTGAAGCTGAAAAGGCTGAATTACGGTAAAAGAAGGGTGGGGGTGGAGTGCAGCGAAGAAAATCCTTTCCTACAGTTGCAAACCACAGGAAGAAATTTAATATAACTATTTCTTCAGCACTGTAAAATGCTCTGTGTAAAAGGGTGAAGATGGCGAGAGGATCTTCGCCATCTTTAGAGTGGAGATGATGCATTGGAGACTAGGAGACTATTTGGGATAATATCTGTCAGGTTACAAGGAATTCTTTTTTGAAATGTCCTGACTCTTTTAAGTGCAAAGCAGCCCTCTCCTTCCCCTTCTCCCTGTGATTCCCTTTTCTTCTGAACCCAATCTGATCCTTCAAGGTGACCACTATTTAATAATGATTTCTTGTATACATTCCTAGGAAAAATTTTATACATTAAAAATATATATTGTATATATCATTTACAAATTGTATTAACACAAATGGAATCCTGTTACCAACACTTGTGTGCATTTTCTTCATTTCATGTAAATACATAGTCATCCCTTGGTATCTATGAGAGATTGGTTCTAGCACCTCCAGCAGATATCAAAAATCTGAGGATACTCCAGTCTCTGTATAAAATGGTGTAGAACAGTCAGCCCTCCTAGGATAGGGAGGGCCTACTGTATCTTGATGATCTTCCTGTAATAGCATATACTCCATTCTTTCTAATAGTTGCACTTGCATGGATGTACCTTAATTTTTTTAACCAGTAAGGGACCTCTTGTTGGTTTTTAGGCTCTTCAAGTTTTTTGATATTGTACATTGTGCTGTGCTGAATATCCTTATGCATGTATTTTGCATATTTATTCAGTATATCTGGAATATAAATCCTAGCAGTGGCTCTGTTAACCACATGTTATGCTTTACATTTTTAAAAAATGTATTTGTTTATTTTTGGCAGTGCTGGGTCTTCTTTACTGCGCAGGCTTTTCTCTGGTTGATGACAAGCAGGGCCATTCCACAGTTGTGGTGCATGGGCTCCTCGTTGTGGTGGCCTCTCTTGTGGAAGAGCATGGGCTGTAGGGTGAGCGGGCTTCAGTAATTGGGGCATGCGGGCTCCAGAGCAGTGGTCCAATAGTTGTGGCACACAGGCTTAGTTGCTCCAGGGAAGGTGGGATCTTCCCAGACCAGGGATCGAACCTGTATTTCCTGCATTGGCAAGCAGATTGTCTACCACTGAGCCACCAGGGAAGACCATGCTTTACATTTTAGATAGCTCTCCTCAGATTCCTCTTTAAAAAGTTGTACCCGTTGCCTTTTCTGTCATCAATACATAGTAATTAATTCAGTTTCTCCATACCTTTCCCAGTAAAGGAATTTATCAAACCTAAATATTTTTGCTTATAAGATAGTTGAAAATGTTATCTCATCATTTCAATTCTGTATTTTTTGGCAAAGTTGAGCATTTTTTCATTATCTATTGGTTATTTGTATTTCTTTTTTTATAAATTGCTCATTTTTCTACTAACTTGAGCATTGATTAAAATAACCCCTTTTGTTTTTGTTACAGATTTGTTTTCTCTGGCTTGTCATTTGTCTTCTGACAGTATAGAATTTTTTTGCAACATAGTGTTTTTATGTTTCAGATAACAAAAGTACAGTAATACCTAATATATTTTGAACACTTATTAGATACTGATACTTTAATTACTTTATATGTATTACTTGTTTAATTATCGTTAGGTTTGTCAGTCTTTTTCTTTAACTTCTGGAATTTTATGTCATATATACGTCTTTGTGAGTGATAAAATAAGTAAATACACAAGTGCCAAATTATTTTTTTAATGTTTGCTCATATTTCCTTTTGCTACTTTTAAATATGATCTTATTTGAGATTTATTTTGCTATTTGGAGTGATAAATAGCAAAATTTATTACTATTTTGCTTAATGGGTACCCATTAAGTTCAGTGAGTTTTGACTAAAATAAACTGAAATCACCACAATCAGGTCATTTTGATCACCTAGTGAGTCTCTTTCCTGTCCCTTCAGTCAACCCCCCTTCCTCAACTCTTGACCCCAGGCTCCACTGATCTACTTCCCATTTGTTCTGTTTTAACTTTGTGGTTTACAAAAATTGCTATGATATTGAAGAATATTTAAATGATTAAATGAACATATGATTAGCTTGTTTTCTGGATATAAAATTACATGTATATGTAGTTACCATATAGAACTGTCATTAAGTATTTAAGAGTGTGGAACAGCACTATGCCTCATATTTGGTTAACTTTGGACATTTTTGAACTTCAGACATATACCTTTGGTAAAACACAAGATTATAAAATTTCTTAGACATATGGAGATCGTGAATAATTTCAAAACAAAGTAAAAATAAAAGCAGGACCCTGACTTTTACCCCTAAAGAAAAATGCCAGTGTGAGCTTGGAATGGGGAGTATCTACAGTTTTTTTAAAAATACATGTTTAGGTGTGTAGCAAACTGGAGCGTAAATGAAGGGCATAAAATAGGAAGGGACTGTCTTCCTTAGGGAGCTAACTGTTAGTTTCAACCCTCCACAATTTTTAATACTCTATTCATGTGTCTATATACAAAGTCACAAATGGTTTTTTCTGTTTTTTAATGAAATGGGAAGATGGTACACATATTCAGTTTATACCTTGCTTTTTTAACCTAACAGTATATCTGCCCCCTCCTTTCCATATTACTATTTACGTAGATTTCCGTCATTCTTTTTAACAGGTGTGTAGGCTGTCCATTCGGAGAAGGCAATGGCACCCCCCAGTATTCTTGCCTGGAAAATCCCATGGATGGAGGAGCCTGATAGGCTGCAGTCCATGGGGTTGCTAAGAGTCAGACACGACTGAGTGACTTCACTTTCACTTTTCACTTTCATGCATTGGAGAAGGAAATGGCAACCCACTCCAGTGTTCTTGCCTGGAGAATCCCAGGGACAGGGGAGCCTGGTGGGCTGCTGTCTATGGGGTCGCACAGAGTCAGACACGACTGAAGTGACTTAGCAGCAGCAGCAGGCTGTCCATTATATGGGTGACCATAATTTGTTTAACCAGTCTCTGTGATGAATATTTTAATTAATTTCATTTTGAATAATTACATTCTAAAGAGTAAAAAAGAAAAAAGATTATATTTAATCCCCCCAAAAGAGAAATATATTTTTTAATAAATATAAATATATTATCTTATACTACCACAGAGGTATATTATCTGTCATAGATTGGGTTGGTAAGCTGGTTAAGGTTAATAAAGTGAATAAATAACTATGATAAATTCCAGTGATATAAAAAGTTAGTATCTATGTAGTCTATAAAAATGGAAAGTAAAAGGCCTGATGGAAAGTGTGAAATGTGTGATAGTTTATACAAAGGCTTGGCTGTGAAAAAATGAACCTATCTTTCTAGAGCAGAGATTATTCAATTTGTAAAGAGGCTGAGGATGGATAAGTAGATCTTAGAGTTGGAGAACATTTTTCTTTATCCTGGTTTTCCTTTTCTTTACCAGTATTGATGGTCTGTCCAGTGTTGACCAGGCTCAGTGTGATGTTGGTGGCTGGTGAATGAGACACTGTCCCTGCTCTCAAAAGGTCTTCTGTCCTAATAGTGATGGGCAGCCATTGTAGATGGCATGTGCGCTCCTCAGGAAGGCCTGTTCCTCTTTTAATTCCTAGCATTTGGCACAACAGATAGTCATAATAGTAGACATTCTATAAATGACTCTCTTAACATTTAAAAGGCAAGAAGACAGGAAATGCATTACCATTGTTCAAGGAAAGTGATTTGCCCAGACAAAGAACAGGGACAGGAGAGAGAATTCATTATCAATTCAAGTGATGCTTGAGGGATTAAAAATAATATTCATTGGCTAACTACATAAGCAAGATAATAAAAGCCAAAATAAGTCCTAAATTTTGCTTATAGGTGTGTATCAGATATATGCATACACATGGATCTGTGGAGGGCCATTATATTTTACACAAAAGCAAGACTCTTAAGTGGTTGTTCTTTACAGAGATAATTCATTAAATTTATAATTGGAAATGCTATAATCACAACATCACTATTCTGTTGCTTACAGATTAAAGGAGCTGGAAGTACGAAGATTAATGCGAGCAAAAGGCGATGGCCCCTGGTTTCAGTATCCAACCATCGATAAGGCACTTATTGATCATTCTCCAAAAGCAACCCCTGACAACTAATCTTTCATTTCTCTAAGTACAAAGTATATTGTCTTTAGGTGAAAATAAATTACTAAATATATTCTGTACTTTTTCTGTGTGATAAATGAAAGATCATTTTCATTGCTCTGTTTCTCAGTATTGGTTCAGATTAAGGCTGCTTTGTGTGTGATTTCATTGTTTTCCTCAGCTTTACTGAGGTGTAACTGATGAAGTTGTAAGATGTTGAAAGTGTATATCATGATGACTTGATATATATTGTGAAAGGCAGATTCAGGTTTCTGGTTTGGGGCTTTCAGTTTTCCTCTTTTAAGAAGGTTTGAATATGATAAAAAAAATTCAGAGAAATCGGAATTTGTGAACTCATAAAGGTGTAGCTTTGAAAGATTAATGTTTTACTTGTCTGATAAATGAAAGTTAGAGAAATCTATGTTGAATATCAGGAAATATGCAATTTACATACATGTGAGTGTTGTAGATAACTAGATTACTCAAGGGCAACTCAGAATTTTAAGTTATAGAAATGTTGAATCAACTATATAAAACATTAACACCTTAATAAACAATTTTTCAGTGAACAGATCTCAAAGTTTAATGTTTTCATGGTTTTTAGCCATAAATTATTCTTTTTAAATGTATACATGTGTTCATTTCTTTTTAAGATGCAATATGCAGTATTCCTTAGGGTCTTTTTTTGTAAACACTGGAGGGGTTACACAAGGTAAAATTATCACTGCAGAAATTGTGAAATGAGTAAAAGCTAAAATAATGGCTGTCATTTATTAAGCATTTACTGTCTTCTGAGCACTGTGCTGAATAACTGAATTTATTCACATTATTTTCAATATGACATTAGGAGGTACTATTACTTTCTGCATTTTACAGCTGAGAAATTGAATCTCAGAGACTTTAGACACATACTTAATGCTTCAACTTCCAAAATGAACTTTTAGCTTCAAAAATTCATTTTCAGTGAATAGCTTTTGAATACCCTTGTGCCCTAAGGGCTGTTTACAATCCAGCCATCATCCTTTGGCGTGTTGGCATTTTCTTATTTCCCCAGAAGAGGGCTGCCTCACCCAGCTACTTGCAGATTTTTTTTTTACTTGCAGATTTTGATCTGAGGATTCCTGAAGCAATCAAATTACCGCCTCATAATTCTGCCAGAGTATTTGGGAGAAGGATGTCCTATTCCTGAGCCCCTGCTTGCAGGAGCCATTCAGTTTTGTAGGAGAAGGGGAAGGAGCATGGAAGCAGATAAGTCTTGTCAGAGGAAATTGTTAATGATGCTATACCTACGTACCTTTACGTTCAGTAATTTTAGACTTCACATGTTAGTTTTCAATACTAAAAAGTTTTATTTTATTTTCTCTTTTCTATTATTATATACAAAAACTTATAGAAGATACAGAAAGTGTTACAAGAAATACTGATAACTCCACCATCCATAAAGAAATCTGAGAAATTTTCTTGAATTTTTTTTTTTTTTTAACATGGCTGGGGTCATATACAGATATAATGGAGAGATTTTTAAAAAGCAGTTTGAACGTGTTCTTGGAGGAAAACGTTAATAAAACTGGCCATCACAGTAGACATTTTCCTCCAAAGAGTTTACTCTTCAGCACCGGCAATAGGCATTAAATAGGAAATTTCATGCATTGGGAAGAAAGGGCACTGTAGCAACTTGTGGCATCCTGAGCTAGTCCACAGAGACAAGGGATGGTTGGAAGCTCTTTCCATAGCATCTGGAACATAGTAGACAGGGACAAAGATCTACTTAGTGAATGAGTCATAGCTTTAACATGAATTTTAAATTACGTTTTTTCTTTTCCTGTGTTTCTATAGGGCCCAGTGTGGTGGTGTATAAAGACGTGGGCTTGAACTAAACAGATTTAAGACTAAATCTTGAGCTTGCCAAACACTGTAATCACGACTGCTTATCTATTTGGTATCTGCTGCACCAGCCAGACACCAGAAGCTTTATATTTAATCTTCCGTCTATCTCATACTGCAGTAATTCCTTCACTGCTCTAAGCCCTATCTCTAAAATGTGAATTCTTCATCCTACAATACTGTTGTGAGGATCACTGGGATGACGCATGTAAAGCACCTACAGTTACAGTTCAGTCGCTCAGTCGTGTCTGACTACAACCCCATGGCCTGCAGCACACCAGGCCTCCCTGTCCATCAACAACTCCCGGAGTTTACTCAAACTCATGTCCATTGAGTCGGTGCTGCCATACCCTGCTCATTTAACTTAAATGCAGAATACATCTTGAGAAATACTAGACTGGATGAAGCACAAGCTGGAATCAAGATTGTTAGGAGAAATACCAATAACCTCAGGTATGCGGATGATACCACCCTTATGGCAGAAAGTGAAGAAGAACTAAAGAACCTCTTGATCAAAGTGAAAGAGGAGAGTGAAAAAGTTGGCTTAAACTCAACATTCAGAAAACTAAGATCATGGCATCTGGTCCCATCACTTCATGGCAAATAGATGGGGAAACAATAGAAACAGTGACAGACTTAAATTTTTTTGGCTCCAAAATCACTGCAGGTGGTGACTGCAACCATGAAATTAGAAGATGCTTGCTCCTTGGAAGAAAATTTATGACCAACCTAGACAGCATATTAGAAAGCAGAGACATTACTTTGCCAACAAAGGTTTGTCTAGTCAAAGCTATGGTTTTTCCAGTTGTTATGTATGGATGTGAGAGTTGGACCATAAAGAAAGCTGAGCGCCAAAGAATTGATGCTTTTGAACTGTGGTGTTGGAGAAGACTCTTGAGAGTCCCTTGGACTGCAAGGAGATCCAACCAGTCCATCCTAAAGGAAATCAGTCCTGAATAATCATTGGAAGGACTGATGCTGAAGCTGGAATTCCAATGCTTTGGCCACCTGATGTGAAGAACTGACTCATTTGAAAAGACCCTGGTGCTGGGAAAGATTGAAGGTGGGAGCAGAAGGTGACGACAGCCTACTACACACCTTTTCAAACTTAAGTAATAGGTGATAAAGACCTTGGTCACCTAAAGATTGAGATGCTGCATTCCTTTTTCAAGAAAATTGCTGAATAACACACACTATCTTGGCTTCAGTCCTGTTGACTTTAAAGAGTAATGGGATTACAGTTAGACTACAGCCAATGAGCAATGTTTTTAAAATTATTTCCAGGTTACGGAAAAGTCAAATGTACAGAATTCTTCAATGTACATTCACCATTGTTTTTATTACAAACAAATACTCTCTGCTGGAGGTCATGAGGAGTTAGCAGTATAGCAATACCCTGGGCTCAATCTCTCCTTTCGTAATTATTTCCAAATTGCAATTTCACTTTTCATCTATCTCTTTTTTCACTCTCACATAGAATATATACTTAATATCTTCTTTAATTTGACTTTTTCAAACTTAAATTTTTTAAAGAAGGTTGTGACTATGAATAGAAAATAAGTCCTTTGTCATAATTAAATGGCAATCACAGGTGTAACTATGGATTATATTCTACCTAGACTTTGTTGCCTAAGGCCTGGCTCTCTCTTAAGAGGGACAATTTTAAAAGGAGGTTAGTGGTGTCAAAAACATATTAGCACCAAATGGAAACTTTCCTTTATAAAATCAAATGGAGAATTGAAAAGGCAATAATTTGGTCATGATGGGATGAATTATTAATATATCCTCCAGGTACATGCCCACATTTTGGACATTTATTATATATTGCATTAAGGTGGGAGTGTCATTGACATTGGAAATTATCCTCTAATTACCGATTATAATTAACCTTAATCACATTTTCCAAATCACTCATCATGACATTTATTTTTATTTTTTAAAGATTTGTTTAATTGGAGGCTAATTATTTTATAGTATTTTAGTGGTTTTTGCCATATATTGACAGGAATCAGCTATTGGTTTACACGTGTTTGCCATCCTGAGCCCCCTCCCACCTTCCTCCCCATCCCATCCCTCGGTCATCCCAGTGCACCAGCCCTGAGCACCCTGCCTCATGCATCAAACCTGGACTGGCGATCTTTTTCACGTGTGATAATATACATGTTCCAATGCTATTCTCTCAGATCATCCCACCCTCGCCTTCTCCCACAGAGTCCAAAAGACTGTTCTATACATTTGTGTTTCTTTTGCTGTCTTGCCTATAGGATTATCATTACCATCTTTCTAAATTTCATATATATGTGTTAGTATACTGTATTTGTGTTTTTCTTTCTGACTTCACTCTGTATAATAGGCTCTAGTTTCACCCACCTCATTAGAACTGATTCAAATGTATTTTTAATGGCTGAGTAATATTCCATTGTATATATGTACCACAGCTTTCTTATCCATTTGTCTGCTGATGGACATCTAGGTTGCTTCCATGTCCTGGCTATTATAAACAGTGCTGTGATGAACATTGGGGTACATGTGTCTCTTTCAATTCTGGTTTCCTTGGTCGCAAAGAGTCAGACATGACTGAGCGACTGAACTGACTGAACTGAACTAACTGGTGTGTTCATGACATTTAATTCAAGGAGTGTGGTGGGCTACAGTCCATGGGGTCTCAAAGAGTCAGATACAACTCAAGCAACTTAGCATGCCCTACATCTAATTAGGTTCAAATATTTGTGTGTTTATATATGTACATACAAATGGGTTGAATTATGCTCCCCACAAAAAAAATATGCTGAAGTCCTAACTTCCAGCCTCTCAAAATATGACTATATTTGGAAATAGGGTCTTTAAAGAAATTAAGTTAAAATGAAGTCATTTGGTGGGCCCTAATCTTATATGACTGGTCTTTTAAGAGGAGGTTAGAAGAAAGATATTTACAAAGGGATGATCATGTGAAGACACGGGAAAGATGGCCATCTAAAGCCAAGGAAGGAAGCCTCAGAAGAAACCAACCTGCTAACACCTCTGTCTTGGGCTAGGCTCCAGAGCTGTAAGAAAATAAATGTTCGTTGTTTTAGTCACCTCGGAGAAGGCAATGGCACCCCACTCCAGTACTCTTGCCTGGAAAATCCCATGGACGGAGGAACCTGGAAGGCTGCTCTCCATGGGGTCGCACAGAGTCGGACACAACTGAAGTGACTTAGCAGCAGCAGCAGCAGCTTAGTCACCCAGTTTTAGTCACCCAGTCTGTGTACATCTATCTTATTTCTCCTCCTTTTCCTTTGTTTTTTACCTTCTTCTCTCATTAGTTTCATAGGACAAATTTTTCTTGAGAAATAGGTACTTAATCTGTTCTTGCAAACTGCTTATATTTATTGGGGGCTGTCACAGTGACAGTGGGAATAATACAACACAGTTCAGATGAATGACGCTGTATTTATCTGTCAGAAGTTTCATTAGAATATCTTGACTTCTTTGTACACCTTGGAACTTTCTCTGTGGTCTCTTGTCATGTCATCATTTCAAGAGAATTTAGGAGATATCTGAGATTTTAAAATTATTTTATTATAGTTGATTTACAATGTGTTAATTTCCTGTGGTCATGTATGGATGTGAGAGTTGGACTGTGAAGAAGGCTGAGCGCCAAAGAATTGATGCTTTTGAACTGTGGTGTTGGAGAAGACTCTTGAGAGTCCCTTGGACTGCAAGGAGATCCAACCAGTCCATTCTGAAGGAGATCAGCCCTGGGATTTCTCTGGAAGGACTGATGCTAAAGCTGAAACTCCAGTACTTTGGCCACCTCATGAGAAGAGTTGACTCACTGGAAAAGACTCTGATGCTGGGAGGGATTGGGGGCAAGAGGAGAAGGGGACGACAGAGGATGAGATGGCTGGATGGCATCACTGACTCGATGGATGTGAGTCTGAGTGAACTCCAGGAGTTGGTGATGGACAGGGAGGCCTGGCGTGCTGCGATCCATGGAGTCGCAAAGAGTCGGACATGACTGAGCGACTGAACTGAACTGAATTTCTACTGTACAGCAAAGTAATTCAAAGGTATTCATTCCTTTTTATATTTGTTTCCATTAATGTTTATCCCAGGATATTGAATATCATTCCCTGTGCTATACAGTAGGACCTTGTTCTTGTTGTTTATCCATCCTATATATAATAGTTTGCATCTGTTAATCCCAAACTCCCAATCCATCCCTCTCCCACTCTGACCCCTCCTTGGCAAGTCTGTTCTCCATGGCTGTGGGTCTCTCTGTTTCATAAGTTCATTTGTGTCATATTTTAGATTCCACATCTGAGAAGGTATCTGAGTTTTTAAAAAAATAGAATAAGAAAGAGGCAATGAGAATGAGAAGAAAGTGAGGGAAAAGTACAATTCTTACATGACTTTTTTCTTCATACACGAAGTTTTTGTTTTTGTTTTTTTTAATCTTCCTAACATTTTACAAATTTAGAGACCAAAGTATGGAACAGTTAATTAATTATGTCAGGTGATGTAACTAGGAAGTAGAGCTGGATAGCTGTAGCTCAGAGTAACACTGGGGACTTCCCCGGTGGTCCCTGACTAAGACTCCACACTCCCCATTCCCTTTTAGTTGCATCATGAGAACTCTTCAATCCTTGACTGGGGAACCAGATCCCACATGCCACAACTAAGAATTCGCATGCCATAACTGAAAGATCCTGCATTCCACCACTAAGACCTGGCCAAGCCAAATAATAATAGGTAAATAAATATGCTTTCAAAAGTAACATTGGCCTTTTATCTCCCCAATCAGTGTTCTGTCGCTTTTTACTTTACAAGTTCCCTCACAAAACACGATTTCCACTGCTTCTCCCTGGCTGGGTCACTTCTCGCTGCTCTTTCTGCAGCAGCCACCCTCCTTGCAGCCTGTGCTGCACTGGATCACCAGACTTACCTTCCTAAAGATCACTTTCACGTGAGTCACTTGCCTGCTCAACAGCCTTCAGTGACTCTCCACTGCCTGTGAGGGGGAAGACCAAAGTCCTTGTCCCAGTCCAGACTGCCTTCCATGTCACATTCTTTTCAGTAGTAAACTTTCTGAACTCTCAGTTCTTGCAAAACCAGTCTATCCTTTCATTTTATTTTGTGCATTCCCCCAGTAGGTGAGTTTTTATCATGTAGTCAGTGATTAATCATGTGTATATTGTGGAATATTGCATCTGAAGTGGGCAAAGGGAAAATGTGTGAACTTACACATTTACCAAGTATATTCTGGGCATCTATAGAGTCAGGCATGAGATGTTAGGAGGTAGGAGTTAAGAAGTGAAGTGAAAGTGCTACTCGCTCAGTTGTGTCTGATTCTTTGTGACCCCATGGACAGAGGAGCCTGCGGGGCTATCGTCCATATAGCCAGACCATATGGCTAGACTGTAGCCTGCTAGGCTTCTCTGTCCATGGAGTTCTCTAGGCAAGCATACTAGAGTGGGTGGCCATTCCCTTCTCCAGGGGATCTTCCTGACCCAGGAATTGAACCTGGGTCTCCTGCATTTCAGTCAGATTCTTTACCATCTGAGCCACCACAGGAACAGAAACAGAAAACAACAGGTGGTTTTTGGAAGAAAGTATAGTTCCTCATTAGAAGAGAAGCAGAAAGGTAATTCAGGGTGCATCAGTTTCCTCTGACTGCTGTAACAAATTACCACACACTTGGTATTAAAATGGCATAAATTTATCCTTTCAAGGTTCTGGAAGCCAAGCCTGAAATCAGTATCACTGAGTGGAAATCATGGTGATAGCAGGTCTCTTCTCCCTCTGGAGGCTCCAGAGGAGATCCCATCCTTGCTTCTTCCAGCTGCTGGTGGCTGCCAGCTTTCCTTGGCTTATGGTCACTTCAGTCCAATCTCTGCCTATGTGGTCAATTGCCATTTCCTCCTCTGTGTGTGTCAAATCTCATTCTGCCTCTCTCTCTTTTTAAAAAGATTTATTTATTTATTATTATTTTTTGTTGTTTATGTTCTTTCTTCATTGTTGTGTGTGGGCTTTCTCTAGTTGCAACGAGCGTGGGCTACTCTTTGCTGTGGTGCATGGGCTTCTCATTATGGTGGCTTCTCTTGTTGGGGAGCATGGGCTCTAGGCCCAAGAGCTTCAACAGTTGCTGCATGTGAGCTCAGAAGTTGCAGCTTGAGGGCTCTAGAACACTGGCTCAGTAGTTGTGCACGGGCTTAGTTGATTCAAGGCATGTGGGATCTTGCTGAACCAGGGTTTGGGCCCATGTTCTCTGCATTGGCATGCGGATTCTTAACCAGGGAAGCCCCTGCCTCTCTTTTATAAGGACATTTGTGATTACATTTGTGGTCCACCCAGATAATTTAGATAATCTTCCTATCTTAAGATCCCGAATTTAAATCACACAAGCCACACACAGACCTTTTTTTTTTCCAGATAATATTCACAGGTTCCAGGAATTAGGATGTGAATATGTTTGAGGGGTCATTATTCAAACTTATACATATCTGAAATAATAAAAGTAGAAGATTTTGACATGTTAAAAATAGAGTACTTAGTACTAAGTAATAAGAATTTTTAAAAGTTGATCTCTATTTTTTAAATTCTCTAATGTAGTTGTATCATTTAGAAATTGTATTCAACTACTTGTAACAAAGCATTTCCCACTGTCTCTTTCAAAAATGGTAACTTAAAGAGATACAAATTTAATTTTCCTTTATGAAGACCATTCAGTGGTAGGCAGCCCAGGGCTGACTAGTATGCAGCTTTAAGAAACCATCAGAGACCAAGAATATTCCCATGTTCATGCTCTACCAAACTTGGATTCCAGCTTCAGGGTCACTTAATGGTCCAAGATGGCTGCTGGAGCCCCAGGCATTAACATCCAGATCAGAATGACATCAGAAAGGTATAACACTTTCTCCTTACATCTTAATGTCTAAACTATACTAGGTGCACTCAGATGCAAAGTTGGAAAATATAGTTTTGTACCTGGGCATATTATCCAATTTCTTTTTCATTAAAAAAAATTTATTGTCATATAGTTGATTTACAATGCTGTGTTAGTTTCAAGTCGTTTTAATTTAATTTAATTTCTATTATTTTTTTTGGCCCTGTGGTACAGCTTATGGGATCTTACTTAGTTCCCTGACCAGAGATCAAACCCAGACCCTTAGCAGTGGAAGCATGAAACCCTAACCACTGGACCACCAGGGAACTCTCAATCTACATTTTTAGCTTCATTTTTTCATATAAGTCAGAGTATTAAGTACGGTTCCCTGTGCTATGCAGTCGGTCCCCCAATTTCTTTTTCTAAGAGAGGAGGAGGGACAGATATTGAAAATCAAAAACATTTTTTTGAGCAACTTCTATGTATAAAAGCTCAGCTTAGAGCAGAAGTGTGTTATGATGGTCTCTGCCCTCAAGTGACTTGAAGCCTAATCAGGGAGACAGAGTGGATAAATAAAAGATTTTTAAAAATATACTTAGTATCTAGTGAGTGATATAGGCAGTAAGCGTATGCTGTAGACTTTCTGAAAAATGTGAAGCAAATTGGCTTTAGAAACACCAGATGAATGAGGGAGAATATTCCAACTGGAGTTCATCATGAGCAAAAGTATAAAAGCGTGACTGGTCCCAAAGTGATTGGTAAACACTTTGAGAACTATTTGGTTAGCTACATGTATGGAGGAAAGCAGGGTCCCACAGTAATATACGGTCCCTCCCAGAGAGAGGAAGGAAGGGGTCCAGTTTTATGTATAGTGAAAGAATAGTTAGCCTGTTCCAGGAACTCTATTAAAAGCTTTACAAGCATTTCACATTCTTGTAACAATTCTGCAAGGTCAGAACAGTATTTATTTATTGAATTTTGGTCTGCTCAGCATTCCTTATCCCACTCCAGTACTCTTGCTTGGAAAATCCCATGGACGGAGGAGCCTGGAAGGTTCATGGGGTCGCTGAGGGTCAACACCACTGAGCGACTTCACTTTCACTTTTCACTTTCATGCATTGGAGAAGGAAATGGCAACCTACTCCAGTACTCTTGCTTGGAGAATCCCAGGGATGGGGGAGCCTGGTGGGCTGCCATCTGTGGGGTAGCACAGAGTCGGACACGACTGAGGTGACTTAGCAGCAGCAGCATTCCTTATTTCCAGTTATAGGCATGGACACATTGCAGAGGTTCAAACAAGCAGACTTTCTCCTAGGAATCTGTATCTTGAGTAGTGACACATATGGATGGAATGAAATTATTGGTTCATTAACTGGAGGCACCATTTGGAAAGGTTCACGAGTGGCCGCTACTGTGGCTTTGGAGCTTTGTCTTCTGATAGTTTAGCCTATTCTTCAGTACCAGGAGTCAACTAATACTTTTCCAAAACACCTCTTCTGATTGCTTTATTTTGGTCAGAGCTAGTTTCTGTTGCTTACAATAGGAGAACTCCAACGTTTTCACTCTCAGAGAATGTGTTAAAAGCAACAGATGCTGGGGCATACGAGGTGGGTATTTGCAATTGCTTTTCAGTTCAAAATTGGATAGGAGGCAGTTAGATTTCCATTCAGCTTTCAAAATAGAAATGAGCAGCTGTAGTACTCCATGGTGAAATAGTTCAATTAGGTGAACAATTGTGTTGTGTGGGACTATGTGCCCAGAGCCATTAAGTTCTGGGAAAGGTGACTGGGGTTCTATTTTAAAAGACATCAGATAATCTGATGCAAAGAATGGACATGCTCAAAACTTTAAAGTCTTCAAGAAACAGGATGAATCTCAAAATATTTAAGTAATCAAGATAAAAATAATTGCTTCTTCTTGCAGCTGTAGAGTGAGAGTCCTGAACATTAAATTCTACCACTGAAAATTCTGTCTTTTTTACTTTAATAAGGCAATGGCATCTCACTCCAGTACTCTTGCCTGGAAAATCCCATGGGTGGAGGAGCCTGGAGCGCTGCAGTCCATGGAGTCATGAAGAGTCGGACAGGACTGAGCAACTTCACTTTCACTTTTCACTTTCATGCACTGGAGAAGGAAATGGCAACCCACTCCAGTGTTCTTGCCTGGAGAATCCCAGGGACAGGAGCCTGGAGCGCTGCCGTCTGTGGGATTGCACAGAGTTGGACATGACTGAAGTGACTTAGCAGCAGCAGTGGCACATGTGAGGAAACAGTAGGATTCCTGTAACTGAAATATAGAAATCTAGGAGTATATAGGGGATTGCTGCTGCTGCTGCTAAGTCTCTTCAGTCGTGCCCGACTCTGTGCGACCCTGTAGACGGCAGCCTACCAGGCTCCACCGTCCCTGGGATTCTCCAGGCAAGAACACTGGAATGGGTTGCCATTGCCTTCTCCGCTATAGGGGACTAGGAATCCTGAATTCTGAAACCCTTCTAACTTCTCCCCACACTCTCTCTTTCTTTTTTCCCTTCCTTTTAAGACAGCCATATTCCCTTTCAGGAGTAACTCAGCATTTTTCTCAGTGTCCGATCCTTTAGTGTTTTCTACTGATAACCATTTTCCCTGATAACTCAACATGGTCCCCAAGAGTAAACTGCAGAATCAGAGTGGAAAAGTTCAGCAATTAAACTTCAAGTTGTCACAGCAAATTCTACCCAATCGGGCAAATGTCTGTGGGGATGTATTTTGAGGATCTCAGACCAAAGAGGGCAAAACACAAATTTGGATCAGGCCAAAATGATTGATAATGGATTTACTCAGCAGACATTCCTTATGAAATGTATTAGTGTGTGGCATTGTCCTAAAGTAAACTCTGATTGTCCAGCCCAAACCTACACTGGATGTTGGCTCAGACTAAATGATGCCAGAGGGCTAGAAATTCCTTGGCACAGTGTAGAGTAAGGGACTCAGGAGATAGAAATGCTGAATTTTAACTGTCAGATATGTCTCCAATAGGGCCCATAATCTTTCAAAGGCAATTTACTAATCATTCCAATAGGTTCTAATACTGCTTACAGCAGTTACCCATGAAGTGGGCTTTTTGATTCCTGTGGGCCTGGAGGAGTCTGGGGTGGATATCACAGGTGGTAGTTATTCACTACCAGGAGTAAAGCCAGCACAGTTTTGATATGAGGCAGCAGTTCAAATGTGATCAAAAGATATTAGGGAATGAAAATTAGAGATACCAAGGAAGATTTGATGCAAAGATGGGCACAATAAAGGACAGAAATGGTATAGACCTAACAAAAGTAGAAGATATTAATAAGAGGTGGCAAGAATACACAGAAGAACTATACAAAAAAGACCTTCGTGATCCAGATAACCACGATGATGTAATCACTGACCTAGAGCCAGACATCCTGTAATGCAAAGTCAAGTGAGCCTTAGGAAACATCACTATGAACAAAGCTAGTGGAGGTGATGGAATTCCAGTTGAGCTATTTCAAATCCTAAAAGATGAACTGTTAAAGTGCTATACTCAAAATGCCATCAAATTTGGAAAACCCAGCAGTGGCCACAGGACTGGAAAAAGTTAGTTTTCATTCCAATCCCACAGAAAGGCAATGACAAAGAATGTTCAAACTACTGCACAATTGCACTCATCTCACATGCTAGTAAAGTAATGCTCAGTATTCTCCAAGCCAGGCTTCAACAGTACGTGAACTGTGAACTAGATGTTCAAGCTGTATTTAGAAAAGGCAGAGGAGCCAGAGATCAAATTGCCAACATCCATGGGATCATTGAAAAAGCAAGAGTTCCAGAAAAGCATCTACTTCTGCTTTATTGACTACACCAAAGCCTTTGACTGTGTGGATCACAACAAACTGTGGAAAATTCTTAAGAAGATGGGTATACCACACCACCTGACCTGCCTCCTGAGAAATCTGTACGCAGGTCAAGAAGCAACAGTTAGAAATGGACGTGGAACAGCAGACTGGTTCCAAATCAGGAAAGGAGTATGTCAAAGCTGTATATTGTCACCCTGCTTAGAGTACATCATGCTAAATGCCAGGCTGGATGAAGCACATGCTGGAATCAAGATTGCAGGGAGAAATATCAATAATCTCAGATATGCAGATGACACCACACTTATGGCAGAAAGTGAAGAAGAACTAAAGAGCCTCTTGATGAAAGTGAAAGAGGAGAGTGAAAAAGTTGGCTTAAAACTCAACATTCAGAAACCTAAGATCATGGCATCTGGTACCATCACTTCATGGCAAACAGGTGGGGAACAATTGAAACAGTGATAGACTTTATTTTTGGGGGTTGCAAAATCACTGCAGATGGTGACTGCAGCCATGAAATTAAAAGACGCTTGCTCCTTGGAAGGAAAGCTATGATCAACCTAGACAGCATATTAAAAAACAGAGACATCACTTTGCCAACAAAGGTCCCTCTAGTCTAGGCTATGGTTTTTCCAGTGGTCATGTATAGATGTGAGAGTAGGACTATAAAGAAAGCTGAGCGCTGAAGAACTGATGCTTTTGAACTGTGGTGTTGGAGAAGACTCTTGAGAGTCTCTTTGACTGAAAGGAGGTCCAACCAGTCCATCCTAAAGGAAATCAGTCCTGAATAATCATTGGAAGGACTGATGCTGAAGCTGAAACTCTAATACTTTGGCCACCTGATGTGAAGAACTGACTCATTGGAAAAGACCCTGATGCTGGGAGGGATTGGGGGCAGGAGGAGAAGGGGACGACAGAGGATGAGATGGCTGGGTGGCATCACTGACTCGATGGACATGAGTTTGAATAAGTTCCGGGAGGTGGTGATGGACAGAGAGGCCTGGAGTGCTGCAGTCCATGGGATCTCAGAGTCGGACACGACTGAGTGACTGAACTGAACTGAAATCCACAGACAACTCCGCATTTTACCATGGGGTTCTCAGGAGTGTAAGCACTGGATCTTCCACTAAGATATCATACCCGCTGTCCCAAATGGCACGTTTGGCAAGCAGAGACTTTGATCAAGCCACCTGGCTAGATAGTCAGGAGGAGTTAACTGACACCTACAGAGCTCCTTGATTGGAGAGGAGGCTGGGTCCCTTAGGAAATATGCTATAGTATTCTCAAATATGGAGAAGGCAATGGCACCCCACTCCAGTACTCTTGCCTGGAAAATCCCATGGATGGAGGAGCCTGGTGGGCTGCTGCCTATGGGGTTGCACAGAGTTGGACATGACTGAGCGACTTCACTTTCACTTTTAACTTTCATGCATTGGAGAAGGAAATGGCAACCCACTCCAGTGTTCTTGCCTGGAGAATCCCAGGGACGGGGGAGCCTGGTGGGCTGCTGTCCATGGGATTGCACAGAGTCGGACACAACTGAAGCGACTTAGCAGCAGCAGCAGCAGTAGCATTCTCAAATATGGACATTCTGAATCTACCTCCTAGGCTTCTCTGTAGCAGCTTCCCTAGTAGCAGTTTCCTGTGAGATGGGAGATATCCAGACTCTTTAAAGACCATTGGAAATTGGCTCTGATTCAAACTATAGCTTCTGAAATGCTGCTCCAATCTGCCAGAGTGAAGGCTTATGGGGAGCAGATGGAATATGGACTTCTCATTTAGTTCAGCTTGAGGTACTCTAAGCTCATTCTGTGGCTGGTACTCCAGTTCCTGAGAGCATTATTGGAACATATGACCTTAGCACATTGTAGAATCTCCACATTGGCTCCCTGAACTGTGGAGTAAGAATTACCATTGGAGGAAGCTTAGCAGCAAGGGATTCAGTTGCTAGCTGCTCAAAAGTCAATAAAGAGGCAAGTTTGTGGAAAGCTGCTGCTAAGTCACTTCAGTCGTGTCCGACTCTGTGCAACCCCATAGACGGAAGCCCACCAGGCTCCCCCATCCCTGGGATAGTTTGCTCTATTTTGGATGCTGGCAACCCTGGGGTTGGGGTGGATGGGAAGGTGAAGGTCGACTCCCCCACTGACAATCAGGGGGCTAGAACTCTTATAGACTAGGGGAGGGGGCTACATGTAGAAACAGCACAGTCATCTCTGAGAGTCATTTTGAAATTGATCACATGGTGGTCTAATCAACGTCATCTTGACCTTTTAAAGTGCAGCTAATCTGCCTAGAGAATCCCATGGACGGAAGAGCCTGGTGGGCTACAGTCCATGGGGTCACTAAGAGTCGGACACGGACTGAGTGACTTCCCTTTCACTTTTCACTTTCATGCATTGGAGAAGGAAATGGCAACCCACTCCAGTGTTCTTGCCTGGAGAATCCCAGGGACGGCGGAGCCTGGTGGGCTGCTGTCTATGCGGTCGCACAGAGTCGGACACGACTGAAGTGACCTAGCAACAGCAGCAGCAATCTGCTGTTCCAGGGTTGTTCTTTTCTCATTTCCTTGAGGCCAATTCTCAGAATTGCAGTAGCTTAAATCATGGCTTCCCTGATAACTCAGTTGTTAAAGAATCTGCCTGCAATGCAGGAGACCCTGGTTCAATTCCTGGATTGGGAAGATCCCCTGGATAAGGGATAGGCTACCCATTCCAGTATTGTTGGGCTTCCCTGGTGGCTCAGCTGGTAAAGAATCTGCCTGCAATGTGGGAGACCTGGGTTAGATCCCTGGGTGGGGAAGATCCCCTGGAGAAGGGAAAGGCTACCCACTCCAGTATTCTGGCCTGGAGAATTCAATGGACTATATAGAGGTGACTATATTGTCACCATGTTTATTTAACTTATATGCAGAGTACATCATGAGAAATGCTGGACTGGAAGAAACACAAGCTGGAATCAAGATTGCCGGGAGAAATATCAATAACCTCAGATATGCAGATGACGCCACCCTTATGGCAGAAAGTGAAGAGGAACTAAAAAGCCTCTTGATGAAAGTGAAGGTGGAGAGTGAAAAGGTTGGCTTAAAGCTCAACATTCAGAAAATGAAGATCATGGCATCTGGTCCCATCACTACATGGGAAATAGATGGAGAAACAGTGGAAACAGTGTCAGACTTTATTTTTCTGGGCTCCAAAATCACTGCAGATGGTGACTGCAGCCATGAAATTAAAAGATGCTTACTCCTTGGAAGGAAAGTTATGACCAACCTAGATAGCATATTCAAAAGCAGAGACATCACTTTGCCAACAAAGGTTCGCCTAGTCAAGGCTATGGTCTTTCCTGTGGTCATGTATGGATGTGAGAGCTGGACTGTGAAGAAGGCTGAGCGCCAAAGAATTGATGCTTTTGAACTGTGGTGTTGGAGAAGACTCTTGAGAGTCCCTTGGACTGCAAGGAGATCCAACCAGTCCATTCTGAAGGAGATCAGCCCTGGGATTTCTTTGGAAGGAATGATGCTAAAGCTGAAACTCCAGTATTTTGGCCACCTCATGCGAAGAGTTGACTCATTGGAGAAGACTCTGATGCTGGGAGGGATTGGGGGCAGGAGGAGAAGGGGACGACAGAGGATGAGATGGCTGGATGGCATCACTGACTCGATGGATGTGAGTCTGAGTGACCTCCAAGAGCTGGTGATGGACAGGGAGGCCTGGCGTGCTGCAGTTCATGGGGTCGCAAAGAGTTGGACACAACTGAGCGACTGATCTGATCTGATCTGATATAGAGTTGGACATGACTGAATGACTTTGACTTTTCAAATCATAGCTTAGAGTTTGGTCATCAAGTAGTTAACTTCTTCCACCTGGTGGGGGTTTCAGTCTCTATAGAGGAGCTCACAGCCTACGGTTCAGAATATTCTCTATGGTCCTTGTGGAGGAACTGGAGGTCCTTGACTTTGCTTAGTGACTACATTATTATTTGGTTTCCTTTGACGGTTTTGCTTTGTTTCTACATTTTCTCACTTCTCTGATGAAACTTATTCTTTGGCTAAAGTTTTTCCACAGACAAAAGGCAGGATGAGGACTTGGGAGGGGGCGGGGGTGGGGAGCAAGGACTATAGTGTCTTGCTCTGTTTCAGAAGGACCAAGAAGATGCCACTGGTGTTTCTGTTCCCTAAAAAAATTATAAATATGAATTACAGCTACACTTTGAGTGGAGCTGCAGAAATTTATGCCAATATCAAGGATCAGGAAGACATAGACTTGGTGATTTCTGTCACCATCCCCATCATTTCCTGTCATTTTTCTAATTAGAATGAAGACTGATAGTGGACTGTGGTAAAGTGAACAAGGTGGTGATTTCAATTTGGTTGAAGTTCCATGGATGATCTCCTTATGAAGCAAATGAATACATCTTTTGGCATTCAGTTTGCAGCTACTGATGTGGTTGAAAGCATTTTCTCCATTCAGATACACAGGTTTGCCATCACTTGAAGGATAAGTAGCACAGCCTAACTCTCTTGCTTAGGGTTGTAACAATCTGATTCTGAATCATAACACATGGCCTGTAGGGATCTTGATCAGGGGTTGGCAAATGTTTTCTGTAAAGGGCCAGATGGTAAATACTTCTGGTATCAGTCCATGTGGTTTTGGTTACATCCACTCCACTTTCCTGTTAGAGTGCCAAAGTGGCCACAGACAATATGTAAGTGGATGAGGATGGCTGGGTTCCAGTAGAACTTTATTTATAAAAGCAAACTGCAGGCTGGCTTTGGTCCACGTGCTGCAGTTTGCCAACTCCCGATCTTGACCATCAACATCTATAGGACATCATGTTGGTCCTACAGTGATGACAGTGTGCAGACAGGACCTGGAGAGAGAAAGTGCCCTGTAACAGAGGGTGAGAGAGAGATCCTGAGAAATACAAGGATTTGCCATCCCACTGAAATCCAGAGGGAGGTTTAATAATAAAGAAAGGTGAAGGTCAAGTTCTTTATCTCAAGCTCCCTACCACTAGGAATGTGGCACTATGTTTGCTACATTTCTTTGATTTGGGGCCAATCTGTACCATGTTTAGGTAACTTCCTTTGTCCCTTATTAGGAAATCAGAAAAGCAGCCTGTGGCTCTATGGTTAACTTTTTTTTTTTTTGGCCATACCACATGGTATGTGGGGAATCTTAGTTCCCTGACCAGGGATTGAACCTGTGCCCCTGCAGTGGAAGTGCAGTCTTAATCACTGGACCACTGGGGGAAGTCCTGGTATATATATATTTTAAACTCTGTTCACACCAGGTTTGTCTAGACCTGAGTGGAGGCTACATCTTTCAGTGTGTGCATGGAAATGGTGGTGGGCATGAGTAGGGATGGTGTCAGATTGGCCAGAAAGGCACCTTGCCTATCTCTGTGAGTAACTTATGAGTCAGTCTCCTAGAAGGACTGTGGTATTACACATCATGAAACCCCAAAAGATGAATAGAGAGCTCAGATTTCCTCTTAAGCAGAATAACAGTTTACCTTATCTTGATATTAAGAGCTTGGCAAGGAGCTTGTTCATTCCAAACTGAACCTCCATTCTCTTTAGGCAGATTGTCTATAAACTTACCACCAGAAACTTGCTGAGTTTTATATGGAAGGTAAAGTGGAAGTGGAAGTGAAGTCGCTCAGTCATGTCTGACTCTTTGCAACCCCATAGATTGTAGCCTACCAGGCTCCTCCATCTATGGGATTTTCCAGGCGAGAGTACTGGAGTGGGTTGCCATTTCCTTCTCTGGAGGATCTTCCTGACCCAGGGATCGAACCCAGGTCTCCTGCATTGTAGGCAGACGCTTTACAGTCTGAGCCACCAGGAAGGTAAAGGGGACAAGCAAGTAAGAAAGAAGGCAGGTGGAAGAGAAAACTGACATAATCAATGGTAATGTGAAAAGTTAACCTCTTATTTAATGTAAAAAAAAAATAACCTCTTATTTACAAAAGGAAATGGAGACTTAATCGAAAACATTTAGATAACATGGAAGAGGACAAAGAAAAAAGAAACAAAAATAATTTTTTCCACCAGAGATAAACACCACTAACAGACAGCTTATTCCAACCTAATATTTTTTATGCTATGACTTTTTTTTTTTGGGCCCCAAATTTGGTGATAGCCTAAAAAAAGAAAATGGGGGGGGGGGGGGGGGGGGGGGATGTATATATGTGTGTGTACGTATTTAGACAGAATGATAGTGTATATGCTCATTGACAGTCTCTTCTTGTTGTTTGCATTACAGGGATCATTTTTCCATGTCAATGAATATTTTTAAACCATATGACTTTTGATTGTTATATAGAATTTCTTCAAGCAGAAAATGCCTTACACTTCTTAACCAGCGACCTATTGTTCTATATTAATAACTAGAGCTTCTTGCAGGGGCTCTCTACAGGATAGAAAATTTTATGGATGTCTCCACAACAAGCTGTCACCATACATGGCTTTAACAGATCACTACACATAATTAGAGGACATCTGAGGTCAAGAGCTTTTCCATTAATTGAAATAATTAAGACATCTTTTTCTCTGAAGATTTACCCAATTCCCCTTTTTGGCATTAGTCACAGTAACTAATATTCATGTCATGTTTTAATGTAACCTCTGTCAGTTCTGGGAACATTTATGCAGCAATGAATTTTACCTAAAAGGAACAAAGCTGACTGCAAAACATATCTATTACAATGTCACAGATGTGAGTCATACATTTGGTAGGTACTTATTGAGTGTCTAAAATAAGCAGACAATTCCATTCTGGGTGGGCAATATTCCATAAACACTGAGCTTCCACGATGTGCAAGGATGCTAAGAAATATAACTTCTTTTAAAAGATTTTTCTCTTGGGGACTGTCATTTTTAAAAGATTGATCCCTGAGGGTTGGAGCATTCAGAAAAGGTTTCATGGAAAAAGTCTTGAAAGGATTGAAAAGATAGAAATGAAAGGAGAGAGCTTTCAACTGAGGCTAGGAGACAAGTACATTTATCCTTGGGGGATAGTAAATTGTGTTCACCAGAAGTGTAAGAGTGGGAGTAAAGTCTGAGAAGAAGGAGTGCTAGTTGGGAGAGGTCCCTGAATGCTAGGCCAGGGGAGTCTGGGTTCCACCGAACATCATGGGCGGAGGCTTTTGAGCTGTAGAGTGACTTGCTGGTCTAACCACCTTAATGTGACAAAGTCAGTTCGTCTTTAGTCCTCTGAAATCTTTTTGGTAAGACTTTAAATTTATGTTGGAAGTTAAAATTGTATACCCATCACCACTTTATTCCTGCTCTTTGATCAAGATCCGCATGTGGAAACTGACCCAATAGTGAAACAGTCTAGTTATAAATTCACATGTAGAATTCACAAAATTGAGTTTAAAAATTCCAGTAACAGAACTAGAATTTTTCCTACAATGGCACAATTAAGACATTATCTCAGCTTTTTTGCCTTGATAAATTTTTATAAAACAAATGTAGCATCATTGTAGACATTTTAACAATAGAAACAAAATCTTACAACCAAATCCTAAACGTAACTATTTAAATTTTACATGTCTTTCCAGTTTTGTCAAAAATGCACAATTATCTTTAATTGAAATCTTACAATAATATTGTATAATTATTATAAATAGATTAAGCTAACATACTACAAATGTATTAAAACAGTCATTTTTACAAAAATCATTTTTAAGATTTATATAAACATTTTTGAATAGATATACCCAATTTAATCATTCATCCATAGTTAGATGGTGTCATTTTCCCTTGTTTTGATTAAAACTTTCCATTCAGTGTGCCACTGACATTTTGATATACAGAGATGGCATTCAGGTTTGATAAGATCTCTTTGATCCTTGGGAGTACATGGATGGGGCTTGGGGTCACTGGGGCCCCCAGACTAGTAGCCCCAGGCTTCATGAATTGAAGTAATTGACCAATTACTTTAGTGGGCTGTACAAATATTATCATTTTCAAAGTGTTTCATTGCAGGAAAAAATTTGGGATGTATCTTTATAGTGGTGCAGTAACTGTCCTCAACCTATATTAATATTACTGGTTATTGAGCTTAGATTGTTTTCACAATTGAGTTTTAATTACTTTTTAGAGCAATACTTCCACATGCTAAAAATTGTTAATGGTACAGAAAGGTAAGGAGTAGTAGTAAGTGCCTCTTTAAACATAGGTATTGTGTTTCTCTCCACAGAGCCCAGTTGTCATGAATTTCTTTTGTATTCTTCCAGAGGCTTCCAAAGGCCAAACAAGCACCTATCTATCTACAATGTTGCATAAATTTACTAGTAGAATATTGATATCTAAATCTATAGCTATCTAGGGGCAACATTAAAAATATTTAGCACAGTTACCAACACTTAGAAGGAAGGCCCACGGTATATAGGATGTGCAGTAGCCATTCTGGCACATCCTTAGCCTTGAATGCATGGTCTTGCTTTTACACATTAATTCTCATTTGGCTCTTTTAATCTAGTAATATGATTTGGAGATTATTCCACATCAGCACATACAGGGTACCTTATTCTTTCAGCGGTACTATGTTTTAACCACTTCCTATAGATGGATTTTTAGGCTCTTCTTAGTTTTTTGTTACTATAGCAATGCTCCAACAAATATCCTTATATAGTGTAAACTTATCTGTAGCATAAATGTCTAGATGAAGAATTGCTGGGGAAAATTGTATAGGCATATAAAATCATACTTAGTATTAAATTTCCCTTCAAAGAGATTGAACGTTTTCAGTCTATCATCAAAGTATATGAAGGCCTATTTCCCAAACCTGGGACAACTCAGCATATCTGTATTAATGTGAAAGGTGAAAAATGGTGTCTTGATTTAATTTGCATTCAATTAAAAATACTTAAAATATTTTGAAGGTTCTTGAATCAAGTTTTTCTCTGTAATTAGACAAGAAAGCTTCACCCTTGAACCTGAAACAGGCACAGATACTACAGAAAGTGATAAATGGGTGAGGATAATAAAAAGCAAAAACTCCTTGAGACTATCTTTCCAAGGAGGAGGGTAGCAATAGTGTTTACTTTTTTGCTTTTGTCTCCTCTTCTCCATTTCCATTAGATTGAGTTAGAAAGTTGTGAGTTACATAGATGTGTGGTGTGTTAGAGCCTTGCTTGAGGTATGGAAATTTAGAAGTGCAGAAAGAGCTCATCCGTCTATTCCAGGTAACGCATGTCAAATTCCAGGTACCATCATTTCTCCCTAGCAGAGCCAGCACATCTGCAGAATCAGAGAGAGTGACAGAAATAATGGAAGAAAAAAGAAAAAAGAATTTAAGTACTATTTGACCTGGGAAAGGCTTAGAGAAATCAGCATGTTTCTTTATTTTTTTTTTTAATTGAAGTACAGTTGATTTACTATGTTGTGCCGATTTCTGTTGTATAGCAAAGTGACTCAGTTATACAAATACATACGTTCTTTTTTTAAAAAAGATATTCTTTTCCATTATGGTTTATCACAGGAGATTGGCTATAGTTCCCTGTGCTATACATTAGGACCTTGTTGTTCATCCATTCTAAATGTAATAGTTTGCATCTACCAACCCCAGTTCCCTGTCTTTTTTCTCTCTCCCCCTGCCCTTGGCAACCGCAAGTCTGCTCTCTTTATCTGTAAGTCTGTTTCTATTTTGTAGACAGGTTCATTTGTGCCATATTTTAGACTCCACACATAAGTGATATTATATGGTATTTGTCTTTCTCTTTCTGACTTACTTCACTTAGTTTGATAATCTGTAGTTGTATCTAAGTTGCTGCAAATGGCATTATTTTGTTCTTTTTCATGGCTGAGTAGTATTTTAATGTATATATGCATCACATCTTCTTTATCCATTCATTTGTTGACAGATGCTTGGGTTGTTTCCATGTTTTGGCTGTTGTGAATAGTGCTGCTATGAACATAGGAGTGCATGTACCTTTTTGAATTACAGTTTCATCTGAGTATCCGCCCAGGGGTGGGATTGCTGGATCATATGGTAATTTCTATTTTTAGTTTTCTGAGGAACCTCCATACTGTTTTCTACAGTGGCTGTGCCAACTTATATTCCCACCAACAGTGTAGGAGAGGTCCCTTTTCTCCACACCCTCTCCAGCATTTTTGTTTGTAGACTTTTTAATGATGGCCATTCTGACCCTCTGTGAAGTGCTACCTCATTGTAGTTTTGATTTGCATAAAAATCAGTGTATTGAGTCACTTTTTCTGTTTCATTAACTGGTAGGTGTCATTGGTATCCTGCCCCTTAGATTAGATGTAGTTAGGGAAGCTCAGTGGAATTGAACTCATGTTCTGAATTTCTTTTTGTTCTTTAAATAAAATAAGAGTATGCTGTGACACATGCTCTATTTTTGCAGATTATTATATCACTTCCTACCCCAACCTATTCCCATTTATTATTTAAGGAACTGGACATACAAAGGCAGGGAAGAAGTATGTATGCAGTAAGATCCCAAATCAGTCAACTGAAATGGTTCATGCAGAGAAGACTTTCCGAAGATAAAGAAAAATATACCCTCCCCCAAATAATCTTGATACTCTCCCCCATTCAGAAGAAAAGTCAGTATTACTGGAAAAATATACATTTATCCTTTCTTAATCTTACTCTATTCTCTTTCAAAGAGCTTGAGATCTTAAAAACGTGAGGAACAAGTCTTAGATTAACATCGAAGTGCCAAAAACAAATTTAGATTTGGGCCCCACTTTAGGTTTTAGAGTCCCACCCCTATCCAATCAGGGTACGTTCCCGCTGTTATCCTGGTTGTTTAAAAGCTAGCGGTTTAAAAAATCTCAAATCCTGCCCTTTGTTGGCTGCTTCGGAGTTGCCCCTTCGCAGGCTAGCTATTTATAATAGAAAACACGGCGGTGGTGCTCCTCCGCAGCCGGCTCCGGGACCTGCGCCCCCAGGACTCGCCCTCTGCCCCGGCCGCCAAGCCCGGCCAGGGGCCCAGGCCCCCTCTCCAGTGCCCCCTCCCCGCGCGCTGCGGCGGGTGCTCCCGAGCGCCCCGCCTGACGCTGCAGCTGGGCCGGCGATTCGCCATTGGATTAAAAATAGCAGCGTCCCCTTCACCAGCCAGCCCGCCCGCCAGCCCAGGCCCGGGGTGCCCGCTCCCGCGCCGCGGCCGGCTCTCCCCGCCCGTCTCGGCTCGGCTCCAGTCGCCCGCGCAGCCCGCCGCCGCCGCCGCCGAGGTGGGCAGACCCAGCGCTCCGCTCGGCTCGAGTGCGCGCCGCGGCCATGCAGCGCCGGGGCGCCCTGTTCGGCATGCCGGGCGGCAGCGGCAGCAGGAAGATGGCTGCAGGAGACATCGGCGAGCTGCTAGTGCCCCACATGCCCACGATCCGCGTGCCCAGGTCCGGGGACAGGGTCTACAAGAACGAGTGCGCCTTTTCCTACGACTCCCCGGTAAGTGAGACTCGGCGGCAGGACGGCGCCTCGGCGGAGGTTGTGGTGCCCGCGGCCTGCGGCGGCCGCGAGTCGCCGAACTCGGCCGCACGTGAAGCGCGGGGGGGAAGAAGATGCGCGGTGGCAGCCGGGGACCGGCTCCTCCGGGCGCCAGAGTTGGCTCAGGGGCACAGCAGTTCGGCAAACACTTAAGGAGTGCCTACTGGGTTCCCGGCGGTGCTGGATTCCCCACAGCTGCTGCAGCCGAAGCCCGGACGGCCGGGGTCATTTGCGCCGCCAGCCTTCTTAGGCTGCCAGAACCCCAATTCCTAGCAGCGGTTCCAAAGCCCCGCCACCGTTTGAAAGATAGATCGAGTCGAAGAGTTCCCTAATCTTAACTGTGCGTTGCAGATGGTTTGCGTCCTCTTTGGGGCGAGCACGAAGGGCGGGTGGGCGGACGAGGTTGATTCACTCCGGATGCACGCAGCCCTTCTCTTTCTGGGACCGTTTGCTTTGCCCAGGGATTCCCACTCCTGGACAGTTCTGCTTTCCTCTCTGAGCTTTTCTCTGTCCACTTTAAATTACTCCTTACTCTTTTTCTTTCCGTCAGAACATCGGAAGAAACCGTCGGGTGCTTCCACTGGGGCAGCAGAAATAGAGGGTCTGTTGGATTGTTACGGTTTCCTGAATCCTTTCTCTTTCCTTCCTAAACGAGTCACTTTGAAATGCACCAGTATAAATTATTAAAAGTTCAGTCGCTAGTCGTGACCTCACAGACTGGCGGGGGAAGTCGAGACGCACCACGGCCTCCCGCCCGGCGCTGTTGGTGTGTTTTTCACCAGGTTGTATGTGTATGTGTGAGAAGGAAAAAGGAGGGTGAATTGTCCTTTTCGGGAGTCAAAATGGGCTTCAAAGTGACTCAGCTGTCTGGCGTTTATCATGTCTTTTTGAGGACCAGGTTATTTTTATCCACCCACTTTAAAGCTCATGTGTCACTCGGCAGATCTCAATGCAAAAGGGAGGTTTCTGGAGGCACCGAGGCAGGTTTCACAACAATAGTCTAACACAGTTTATTCATATTATGTTTTGTTGGATGAAAAAAAAAAAGCCTGATAAATGGCACATGTTCCAAAGTATCCTTATTATCTTGTGAGTTGCTTTTCAGCTGAATTCCAAGGCTTTTTGTTTTATACACAGTGGAGTTGCAGAATTTGTATCCTTTCTGTGATATTTTTCTTTTATGCTAATAATAGATCGTTTGGGAGATAAAAGTCTCATTTATTTGATCATTACTCTTTTCTTTTAAAAAGGTGTATAGTGTGAAGTGAAATGGTTATATTTATTACTTAGCGGCTTGTGATCACAACTTAATGTGTCTTTCAGCCGTGTCATTGTATCCACAAAGTATCTGAAAACGTCATGTTCAGATTTTGTGTCTAGTGTTGAGCAGGTTTCCACTAATAGCTTCTAAAGGTGGAGAGGGATGACCCTAATTAACTTAAGCAATCGAAGATTGTGAATGCCATGGGGAAATTAGCCCAAGTGTTTTAGGATAATACAACATGTAAAGTGGGTAAAACTGCTTTCTCTTTGTTTAAACTGAGTTACTGTTGAGATTCGTTTTACAAACTTTGTTATTGAAAGTCTTTACTGTGTTTTATAGTGTATGGTAGGAGTGAAGAAAAAAAGCTGATTATTTTACTCACTTTCACAAATAGTTATCGGAAGCTTAGTGTGTGCCAAACACTATTCTAGAAGTATCTTGTCCAGTGTAAACCGATTTCATTCATGTCACAGTAGTTCCTTGGGGAAGACTGGGCTTATTTACAAGGCTGATGAATCAGTATATTTCTTTATCTATGTTTCAAGGGAGGAAGAGAAAGAAGATTTTATAACAAGTTATATTAAAGTACAGTGCATGATAATTCGAGACCTTTCCCTATGGTACTTATTTAACACTTCATCATGAATCTCATAAGGGTTCTAGAGTACCTAGTATGTGCCAGCTGTTACATTCATGGCTATAAAAACCATACAGAGAAAAATTCACTGGTGCCAAATAGCAGAGACTTTAATCCACCAGTGCAGTAGGACTGTGGTAGAGAAAGGACCAAAATCATCTGAGTGGAAACAATAGCCATCCTTGCACTGGATACTTTTGAAAATGGTCATAAATAAGGATGGTTAGAAATAACTAGAACAACATTCTTGGCCACGTAAATTATATGTGGAAACACAAAGTGTGAATATTTTCTTTTTATTTGCTAGTAATGTATTTGGAAGAAAAAGACTGATTTGATAAGCAGTGAGGTCAGAACCAAGTAGAATAGAAGATGGGGCCTTGAATGCCAAGAACAGGATCTTGAATTTCATGTGGTCAGTTATGGAAAGCTCCTGTGAGTAATATGATTTAAAGGGGTGTTAGAGGAAGATTGAATTAATACATTTTTATTTTGCGTCTCCCATGTCTAAGGTGTGCTGTGACCACTTTTGCTATTCTTCTCCTTTGTGGGTGTGAAGCGTGACAACCCATTTCAGTGTCTGTCTCCTTCCTTTCTTTCCACCTGCTAGGGATTTGCACAGAGCAGATGCCCAGTAACAGTTATTTTGGAATGAGTGAGAATTTGTCTTTTCACCTACCAATCTGGTCCACTGTCTCACCATGACCAGTAAGGTTCATCTCTCCAGGACTTGGTTCATCTTGCAGGATCTGTAATAGGACCTTCCTGGAAAGGGGGCTTTGTGTTCCCAGCTGCTGGCCCAGCATCTGGTATATGTGCCAGGAACTCAATGAATGTCTAGGAAACATACAAATTATCTGTGGTTATGGGTTATGAAAATGGTAAGGATACACCACATGGGAAACACTGGGAAAGGAATCTTGTAGGATTCTCATGTAGAAAGTCGGACTTTGTTGTGGGGGACAGATGTGAAAGAAAGAACTGGACTGGCAGGGTTTGAATTCCAGCTCTGTTACCCAGCTTTGTAACTTCTGTGTGTCCCAGTTTCTCCAGTCTGCAAAATGAAGACAATAATAGATCCTACCTCACGGGGCTTGTGGATTAAATAAATATGTGTGCCTGGCCAATTTGTAATTGCTATAGGAAGAAACGGGGCTTCCCTGGTGGTTCAGATGGTAAAGAATCTGCCTGTAATGCAGGGGATCTGGGTTTAATCCCTGGATCAGGAAGATCCTCTGGTGAAGGGAATGGCAACTCACTTCAGTATTCTTGCCTGGAGAATTTCATGGACAGAGGAGCCTGGTGGGCTATGTACAGTCTATACGGTTGCAAAGAATCAGACATGACTAAAAGCTACTAACACTTTCAGTTTCATAGGAAGAAAAGAAAGAGATAAGAAGGTATAAGCCCAAGTGTTTGGTTGTCAAGGGTTATGTAGAAAGTTTGACATAGTTAAGTGGGGGAAATTGGTTCATACTTCTGCTCACAACCTTCATGAACTGCCATGCAAAATCTACTCTCTCCTCCTTATTGAGCCCCACCTTCATCTGGATATACCTTGTCCCATCTCTCCCCACTTTTTGTGTTGTCAGCTCTGAGGAGTCCAGACTCTGGGTCTTCAACCTGTGGAAACTTTTTTTCCTTTTCCAGGACCACCTTCCTCTCTTGGTAATCTTTCAAAGCTCTTTCTCAGCCCTTTCCTTCTGCTTTAGAGTTCATCCTTTCCTCTGAAGCCTACATTACTTAGGGTCTGTGTTGTACAATGTGGCAGTTAGAGTCTGTCTTATATAGTTTGCCATCATTTTCTTTCTTTTTACCCACTTAACTGGTAGTTTTAAAGCATCTGCTGCTGCTGCTGCTAAGTCGCTTCAGTCGTGTCCGACTCTGTGCGACCCCACAGACTGCAGCCCACCAGGCTCCCCCATCCCCGGGATTCTCCAGGCAAGAACACTGGAGTGGGTTGCCATTTCCTTCTCCAATGCATGAAAGTGAAAAGTGAAAGTGAAGTCGCTCAGTCACGTCTGACTCTTAGCAACCCCATGGACTGTAGCCCCCCAGGCTCCTCTGTCCATGGGATTTTCCAGGCAAGAGTACTGGAGTGGGGTGCGATTGCCTTCTCCGTTTAAAGCATCTACCTGGTGCAGAGCCTTGTACCGAGCACTAGGTAGGAGAGGAGCAGGGCCACAGGGCTGGCTGCTAATTATGCTCCCGCCCCACCTGTGTGAGTGGGGGGACCTGGGCTTATGTCCTGTCTCAGCTGGGGTCAATTGAAGACTGAGACAAGGGCTTTGGCCCAGGTCTTTTATTTTGGAAAGGTAACCCAGGGAACAGAAGAGGAAGAACGTCCAAAGGAATAGGGACAAAGGGAAGGAAGGAACGCCAAATGAAAGTGAGTTACTGGGCCAGTGCTCCCCACTAGGACTCTGGCGAACTATCAGTGCCCCTCAGCAGTGCCCCGGGACCCGGAAGAAGAGAGTGTTTATCCGTTGGCTCCTGTGGCCGGTCAGTCAAGGGTGCCCCAGGGCTGAAACACTTGGACTCTTCCAGGTTTGTGTTTGTGCCTGGGAGGCTAAGTGGGCTCCCTGCGGGCTTGCTGAGACCAGCAGCCTCTGAGAATCGAGAGATCCCAGTGCAGCAATGAGGCTGTCAGGCCACTTGCTATGGTGAGCAGGGGCACACACCCAAAAAATGGCTGTGAGACCAGCATAAGCCACGTCCCCCTCGCCTCTTCTTCCCTTCCAATGTCAGCACTATTTTGTAAAAAGGAGCTCTTCCCTCATTCTCCAAAGCTCTGAGATCTCTTAGTGATGTTGAGAGTGATGTTGGTTCTCTGCCTTCCTTGGGAGTCTTTGCAAATCTCTGGGAGCCTCAGTTTGGTAGTTGCTGGTGTAGCTATCCATCGGGAAAGGCTTTGAGATCATCTCTTTGTAGGAAAATTTCGTACTAGGGGCTCAGTAAATTCTTCTGTGATTTACAGTAAGAAATGTATATTTGATTTTTGTTCCTATTCCTGGCACAGAGCTCCTAAAACTCTTGGAATTTCCGAAATGATAAGAGCCATGAAGGTGTCTTTCATTATTCTTAACAATCTCCTTTCAGCCACACCTGAGTTTATATTAGAGGCTTTTGGAAAGCCCCTGGTTGCCCGGGAAACCAACCTAGTGATTAGAAGGTTGGAACTTTCAGCCCCTCCTCATCTCCTGGGTTGTTGTTCAGTCTCTCAGATATGTCCAACTCTTTGCGACCCCGTGGACTGTAGCCTGCCAGGCTCCTCTGTCCGTGGGATTTTCCAGGCAGGAATCCTGGAGTGGGTTGCCATTTCCATCTCCAGGGGATCTTCCCCACCCAGGGATTGAACCTGAGTCTCCTGCACCGGCAGGTGGATTCTTTATATTGAGCCACTTGGGAAGCTCTTACCTCTTGGAAGGGGAGAGGAACTGGAGATTGACGTAATCAACAGTGGCCAGTGGTTTAGTCATTCTCACCTGTTTGGTGAAGTTAGCAGCAACAAAAATCCCTGAACTCTGGGGTTGGAGGGTGCTGAGGGTCACAGAACTCCACACTCCTTTCCTCCTGCCCTGCCCATCACTTCTGGTTGCTCATTGATATTCTTTAACATCCTTTGTAATAAGCTGATAATCCTATAAGTAAATTGTTTTCCTGAGTTCTGTGGGCCACTCTAGCAAATTAATTGAACCTGAGAAGGGCTTCCTGGGATACTATTTATAGTCCATTCTTCAGAAGCGCAGGTGATAACCCAGCCTTCCCACTGGTGTTTAAGGTAGAGGGGCCAGGGGAAGCAGTCTTGTGGGGCTGAGTCTTTAATGTGCGGACTGTGATGGTAACACCAGGTAAATAGTGTCAGTGTGTGTTCGTCACTCAGTTGTGTCTGACTCTTTTCGACCCCATGGACTACAGCCCGCTGGGCTCCTTAATTGAGTTAAATTGTGGGGCACTTGGTGCCTATGGAGAGATGGAGTATTGCTTTCTGTGGGAGAAACACCCTCTCCCCATGCCCTCCCCTCACACACATTTGGTGGCCAGAAGGGAAGTATTCTGTAAGTAGAGGAGGAACTATACTTCTGTCTTTCCTTCCTTCTCCCAGTATGTGGGTTTGCCTGGTACTACCTCAGACATTGCTAATAATAATAATGACCGCTAATATTTGTACAGAGCAGTGGTTCTCAACGTGTGCTTCCTGGACGGGCAGCACCAGCAAGTCTTGGGAACCTGTAGACATGCCAATTCTTGGGTCCCTTTGCAGACCGCTGAAGCAGACACTTGGGATTGGGGGTCTAGCAAGCCTGATTTGAATAGGCTTTCCAGGTGATTCTGAGGCATGCCAAAGTTTGAGAGTCAGTGACAGGGCATTTACTAGGTGCCTGGGAGCATTCTAGGCATGTGTTTATTCATATGTTAACTCATGCAATCCTCAAAACAACCTTATGCTGTGTGTTATTATCATTTTTCTGATGAGGAAACTGAAGCACAAGAGTCACACACAATAGTGGTAGACCTGAGTTTTGAATCCAGGTTATCTGGCTCGAGAATCTCTTTTTGTTCTTTATTTATACCACTTTAACCATGTTAATTGTACAATTCAGTGCCGTAAGTACATTCACATTGCCGTGCAACCATTATCACCATCCATTTCCAGAACTTCTTTATCATCCCAAACTGAGACTCCGTACCCATGAAGCAATAACTTTCCATCCCCCACTACCTCCAGCCTCTGGTAACCACTGTTCTATTTTCTGTCTCTGTGAGTTTGCACATTCTAGATACCACATGTAACTGGGATCACAGAGTATCTGTCCTTTTGTGTCTGGTTTATTTCACTTTGTATGTTTTCAAGTTTCATCCATGTTGCAATATGTGTCAGAATCTCCTTCCTTAGAGGGAATGGTATTCTGTATTTCTTACAGACCACATTTTGTGTATCCGTTCATCTGTGGATGGACATCTGGTGGTTTCTACCTTTTGAGGATCATGAATAAAGCTGCTGTGATGAGTGATATACAAGTATCTGTCTGAATCCCTGTAGAAATGGTGCTTTTTACTGTTGTGCTGTGTATGCTGCCTTCTGGGCATTACGACTTGCCATTATGGGGCTTGCTTGTTTCCCAGGGGGAAAAATAATTTAGGATCTATGTGGAAAGATCCTCCTTCTAATGGATAAACAGATATAAGATAGTAAAGCAAAATTTTGAAATTTACACATTTTTTTTTCCTCTTTGAAGGTGTACATTTTAAATATAATTGGTTTCACATATCAGAAGTTCCCTCCTGGGCTTTCCTGGTGACTCAGTGGTAAAGAATCTGCCTTCTGATGTAGGATACACAGGATTGGTCCCTGGTCGAGGAACATCCCACATGCTGCGGAACAGCTAAGCCCGTGTGCCACAACTATTCAGCCAGTGTTCTAGAGCCTGTGCTCCGCAACAAGAGAAGCCACTGGAGGGAGAAATCCACACGCTGCAACTAGAGAAAAGCCTGCACGAAGACCCTGCACAGTAAAAATAAATAAAATTATTTAAACAAACAAAAAAGTTCCCCTCCAAAAGCAATTAACTAAAAAGTCCTTTTACAGTAAGAATTCTCAAGCTTTTTGGATCCTTTATTCTTAAACATTTTTGAGGACTTCAAAGAGCTTTTGTGTTGTTTCTGTCTATTGATATTTGCTATGTTAGAAATTAAGACAGAAAAACTTAAAACAACTTCCATTCTATTAGCTGTTAGAGTGATGATATTATCAGATGACATATAGACTCTGAGAAATGTTCGTGAGAGAATGTGAGTGAAAGAAGACAAGTAAGTTCATTATGAAAATAGTTTTGACCTCCCAGGTCCCTTGAAGGGTCTTGGGGCATCACAGGGTCCCCAGGCCATACTTTGAAAACCAAAGTTCTAGAGTTTAGGCAGGAAAAGTACAGCTGGTTTCCCCAGTGACTTATCCTGCCTGCACTGTGGTTTTTGTAGATTCACTTTTTCACATTTGTGGTGATCAAATAACTTGTTAATCTTTGCTCAACCATAATGCCATATTCTACAGATTCATTCTTTTTAAAGCAAATTAAAACTTACAGAATTTGACTCTTTGAAAACTGCAACTATTAATATTTGGACCTGGAGATTGTTGGTTCTTTCAGAGAAGAGAATTCTTCATTCTGTTGCCTTTAAGTTTTATTGTAGGGTCCTCTGGCTGGGCTATTTCTTTGGGGAACCTTGTGTTGTTGTATCCTGATTTTTTTTCCTTTGACCACTGGTTAGGAGACTTTGGTTATCGTTTGTCTGGAAACTGAAGATCTATCTGCCAGGACTCAAGGAGCTGAGCAGAAGAGGATGAGGGTGGTCTCAGCATCTGGATATTGAATACCAGCTATTTCATATACTGTCTCCTGGTTCTCAACCCTATCCTTGTTTTGATCCCCATCCTTGATGGCAGGATTCTGATTTTGGTTCTGCCAGAGAGAGTTGGAAAGTGAAAGAGAAGAAGCTACTGTTGCTATTGCACATGGCAGATGTGAGTGTGTCCTTCTGGGACTCATGGGGACATCAATCATGTGGGGGAGCTGGGATCATTTGTGCAGTTTCTTGTAATGTTTGTGTGTTCTGATTTCCTGAACTTGAGTGGTGGTTTCTCTGACCTTGGCTCTTACAACTCTTCCCGTGATTTTGTCCCTCTATTTCCCTGTGTTAAATCCCTTCCTGCCTGAAATACCTAGAATAGTTTGTATTTTCTGACCAATTCTGGACTGATACATGTATATGACACATACATTTCTAAGTCTCCGTGTATTGTGGCACCCCTATTTTTAACTGAACCCATTGTCCCACAGACCTGCATTCTGTTTTTACCTGCTCTAGAGAATAAATCAGTAGTTCGCTAGTGTGGGAGGACACAACTGAATGACTGCAGCAACAGCGTGGGGAGGGACTTCTTGGAATGGAGAAGGAATCTTGGGCCCCGAGGGTTACCTACACAGATTTTCAACTTTTCCTCTTCATTTTAACTCCTTTTCACCCCAATTTCAGAGTAAGCTGGAATTGTTTAGTCTAAGTTGTGTCCAACACTAAGTTGTGTCCAACTCTTTGTGACCCCATGGACCGTAGCACACTAAGCTCCTCTGTCCTCCATTATCTCCTGGAGTTTGCTCTAATTCATGTCCATTGAGTTGGTGATGTCATCTAACCATCTCATCCTCTGTCACCCTCTTCTTCTCCTGCCTTCAATCTTTCCCAGCATTAGGGTCTTTTTCAGTAAGTCAGCTCTTTGCATCAGGTGGCCAAAGTATTAGAGCATTAGCATCTGTCCTTTCAATGAATATTCAGGGTTGATTTCCTTTAGGATTGACTGGTTTGATCTCCTTGCAGTTCAAAGGACTCTCAAGAGTCTTCACCAGCACCACCGTTTGAGCCTTCTGTATGGTCCAACTCTCACATCCATGCATGACTACTGGAAAAACCATAGCTTTAATTATATGGACCTTTGTTAGCAAAGTAATGTTTCTGCTTTTTAATATGTGTCTAGGTTTCCAAGGAGCAAGTATCTTTTAATTTCATGGCTGCAGTCACCATCTGCTGTGATTTTGGAGCCCAAGAAAATAAAATCTGTCACTGTTTCTACTTTTTCACCTATTTACCATGAAATGATGGGATCACATGCTATGATCTTAGTTTTCTGAATGTTGCGCTTTAAGCCAACTTTTTCACTCTCCTCTTTAACTTTTATCAAGAGGCTTTTTAGTTCCTTTTCACTTTCTGCCAGTAGAGTGGTGTCATCTGCATATCTGAGGTTCTTGATATTTCTCCTGGCAATCTTGATTCCAGCTTGTGATTCATCCAGCCCGGCATTTTGCGTGATGTACTCTGCATGTAAGTTAAACAGGGTGACAATATACAGCCTTGTCATACTCCTTTTCCAATTTTGAACCAGTTAGTTGTTCCATGTCCAGTCCTAGTTACCTAGAGTCTTTTGGAAATTCTGGGGTGTAAATCAGATGGGATCTTGTCTTCTCTCTTGTAAGCCTAGGGTTTGGCTTTGTCAGCTCATCTTATCCACCTGCAGTCCAATTTCCAGATTTGTGGTTTATGTTTTAAAACATCACTTAAATGTTCTTTTATTTGGGTTTCAGAAAGGAGTGAAATTGACATATGTGTGTGATCAGCCCTTTGTACCTAGAATCCTACTTTTCTCATCTAATAATCAAGAAGTCACTTGCCATCCTGTTTTGTCAGCAGTTAATTACCTTTAAAGTTGTATCAGTTTTAGAGCTTTGGAATATAAAAGATAATGCTGATCCTGCCGGAAACCTTTTGGGAAAGTTCGTGTTCTCAGCTCATGTTGAACCTGGTCACCTGTGCAACTCTGAATTCTCATTTCACTCTCCTGCTTTCTTCTTCCTGTGGATGGAGCTCGGTTCGAGTGCTGCGGTTCATTTAGTGCCCCAGGCTGGTGGATGTACCTGGTCGTTCACTCTGCTCCCTCTCCCTCTCTGACTTTTTAAACAGTTGTGTAAAATACTCACAACATAAAATTTATCGTCTTAACCATTTTAAGTGTATACTTCAGTGGTATAAAGTAGATTCCCACTGTTGTGCAGCCATCACCACTACCCATCTCTGAAATGCTTTTCATCTTACAGAACTGAAACTCTGTCTCCATTAAACAGTAATTCCTCATTCCTCCTCCTTCCCAGTCCCCGGCAAACACCATCCTATTTCCTGTCTCTATGAGTTTGACTGTTCTAGGTATCTTACATAAGTGGAATTTATCCTTTTGTGACTGGCTTATTTCACTTACCTTGTTTTCAAGGTTCATTCATGTTGTAACATGTGTCAAAATTTCCTGCCCTTTTAAAGCTGAATAATATTCCATTGTATGTATATAGACCAATTCAGTCACTCAGTTGTGTTCGACTCTTTGTGACCCCATGAACCGCAGCACACCAGGCCTTCCTGTCCATCACCAATTCCTAGAGTTCACCCAAACTCATGTCCATCGAGTCGGTGATGCCATCCAGCCATCTCATCCTCTGTTGTCCCCTTCTCCTCCTGCCCTCAATCTTTCCCAGCATCAGGGTCTTTTCCAGTGAGTCAGTTCTTCGAATCAGGTGGCCCAAGTACTGGAGTTTCAGCTTCAACATCAGTCCTTCCAATCAACACCCAGGACTGATCTCCTTCAGAATGGACTGGTTGGATCTCCTTGCAGTCCAAGGGACTCTCAAGAGTCTTCTCCAACACCACAGTTCAAAAGCATCAGTTCTTCCGCGCTCAGCTTTCTTTACAGTCCCAACTCTCACATCCATACATGACTACTGGAAAAACCATAGTTTTGACTAGACAGACCTTTGTTGGCAAAGTAATGTCTCTGCTTTTCAATATGCTATCTGCTGCTGCTGCTGCTAAGTCGCTTCAGTCGTGTCCGACTCTGTGCGACCCCATAGACGGCAGCCCACCAGGCTCCCCTGTCCCTGGGATTCTCCAGGCAAGAACACTGGAGTGGGTTGCCATTTCCTTCTCCAATGCATGGAAGTAAAAAAATAAAGTGAAGTCGCTCAGTCATGTCCGACTCCTAGCAACCCCATGGACTGCAGCCCACCAGGCCCCCCCGTTCATGGGATTTTCCAGGCAAGAGTATTGGAGTGGGTTGCCATTGCTAGGTTGGTTATAACTTTCCTTCCAAGGAGTGAGCATCTTTTAATTTCATGTGTATAGACTACATTTTGTTTATCCATTCAACTGTCAATGGACCCTTGGGTGGCTTCCTCCTTTTGACTATTTGGATAATGTTGCTGTGAATATAGTGTATTCCTTTCTCTTTTATGTCACTTCCCATTAGTGACGGGGTTCCGGCTTGGCCTCCTCTCTCCTACACTGCCAAGGCTTAGGTTCTCGTCACCTCTTGCCTAGACTCCTGCAGAAACCCTTTAACTAACTTCCTTATGTCCCTTCCATCTATCACATTGCATTCCCAGTTGTTTCTCTAAAACATGGGTCTTGTCACGTCATTTCCCTGCCTAGGAATTTTCAGTAGCACTAATCTAAAAATAGTAAACAAGTTAGTTTATCACGTTGATCTAACTTTCCTTGCTAGGGTTGTCTCTTAGCACCTGCCTACTGCCTGCATTCCCTTTGGCCTTAAGGACTTTTTCTTCAGATGGTCCATGCTTTCAGTCCTCTGCATGTTGGCCTGTACTCTTCCCTTAGCTTGGAATGCCTTCTCCCAACCCCTCAACCGCTGCACCCCACTGATCCCTAAAACCCAGCTCAGGTATTTTCCTGGAGTGTTCTCCACACCCCCACCCCCAAGCTGGGCTTGAGATTTATTGTCCATCTCTATCATGGTTGAGGTACTGATTGTTGAAGATACAGAGTAACTGAGATCTTAGAGAATTAAAGGGAAAAGAGTAGAGGACTGAGGGAATTGACTGGTGGTCCAGTGGTTAGAACTTGGTATTTTCACTGCCTGGGTTCAATCACTGGCCAGTGAACTAAGATCCTATAAGCCAAGAGACACAGCCAAAACAAAAAACAGTAGAGGACAGAAAGCTGTGCCGTTTTGTGAGCCTGTGCTAGTAAATATGTATCTTTTCTGTTTTTATATTTTTAAAAAATCATAAGCATACATTTTAGAATAAAACATGTTCTTAAAAATAACCAATGCTGTATTTTTATTTTATCATATTGTCTGGAAAGTTATAAGCTGGAAAAGTGAGGGAAAGGTGTCGCAGCTATTTGCTGAGTGTTTTGTGTATTGTGATTCTAGATGCCCCAGGGTCTTGGTAAAAGTAGTGGTGATCTTGGGGAGATGACACGAGAGCTGGTCTCTGTGAGCGTCACCCAGGCCTCTGTGCTGCTGCTCATGTTCAGTGTTATGGGTGATCAGCCCAGGACGACACTTGTCCCCATGTGCAGAGGAGATGTGAACATGAGCATCTATTTTTGGAGCTGGAACAGCAGGACAAGGTAGTAATGACAAGAATTTGATGAATCTGAACATGTTTCCAAACTAGAGATGTTGCTTAAGGTACAAAAGAATATGTGCTTCCTGCGGTAAGATTAAAAGTAAGATTTTGTTTTGTGTCAGTTAGCAAGGACTCATACTTATTTAGAGCCCCTAGTACTGCTCTCAGTGCGATAGTGGAGGTGTGAGTATTAGGAGAGAAACAGAGGACCACAGGAAAAAAGGGTATGATCTAGATTTTTCTATCATAGTGGAATGTCTATAATATAGAGTCAGATACCATGTGAGGTACTTCTATACACACCACCTCATTTAATTACAATAGTAACTGACTTATGAGTGACAGTTACTGTTGTCCCATTTTACAGAAGAGGAAGCTGAGAGTCAGGGAGGTTCGGTAGACTTGTATGTGACAGAGATGGGATGTCGGCCCTGATGCGTCTTGAGGTTAGACCCTGAAGCACTGTTAGGATATTCAAGTTGTGAACAGTGTGGCCCTGAATGGAGATCTCAGGCACAGGAGGAGTAGGTAAAGACTGGAAGAGTTATTGGCCTGGACAGTCAGGTGGGACCTGAAGAGGGGGCATTTTGGAGCAGGGGAGACAAGGCGTGGAGGTGGAACCAAGCTCGGGTGTGTATGTGACGGCTTTCACTGGCTAATGGGAGAGAGGATTATTGGGAAGACTGGAGGGCAAGGCTGACATCTCTGCGGGTGATGAAGGAGATTGTCTTGATAAGATTAGACTAGCAGGCCAGTTAAGAGCAAGGGAAGAGCATGAGGCCGTGTCACTGTGAGAAGACTTTGAATAGTAATTCCCAGCAGTTTCTTGTAATATCAGAGGGGGTTGCCTCCATGAGGGTGTTGGCAGTGGGAATAGAGATACTGGGGTGGTAGGACTAACTTGGTAGAGATTTCGATGGAGGCTGTGGTTCAGCTTGGTGACAGAATTTGCAGTGGGAGAAGGCGTGGGAGGAGTTAAAGATGACTTCACGGCTGATACCCTGGAAGATGGACTGAATCAAGGACATAGATGAGGGAGGTGAGGCAGTCAGATGCAATGCGCAGGTACTGCATGCCCTCTGGGAAAACGGCGGACTGGCATGGCGCTCAGAGGTCAGTGTTCAGACTATAGGGTCTGGCAGCCCCTAGTTTAGAGACTCAGGATTTGTGAGCAGCCCTTCCTTTCTAAGAGCCCCAGGGTCCCTGCTTTGCTCCTGGGGTCTTTGCCCCCAGGGTTATTGAGGGGGCAGCAACTAGCACAGGCCTCTTGGCTTCCTGCTGATTGGCTCAAGTTCCAGAAAAACTCAGACAGGAGCCTGGGGCAGCATTTCCAGCCTGGGGTTTTGGAAGCAGCCTCAGTCCGTGTGGGCTGTCTTTCCAGACCCCCAACCAACAGAGCGTGACCACTAATAAATCAGTTTAGTAGCTGAAGTTGTTGTTTAGTCGCTCAGTTTGTGACCCCATGGACTGCAACACCCCAAGCTTGCCTGTCCTTCACTGTCTCCTAGAGTTTGCTCAAACTTGAGTCCATTGGGTCGATGACGCCATCCAACCATCTCATTCTCTGTCACCCCTTCTCTTCTTGCCCTAAGTCTTTCCCAGCATCAGGGTCTTTTCCAGTGCGTTGGCTCTTTACATTAGATGGCCAAAGTATTACAGCTTCAGCTTCAGCATCAGTCCTTCCAGTGAATATTCAGGACTGATTTCCTTGAGGATGGACTGGTTTGATCTCCTTGCAGTCCAGGGAAGTTAATATGGAGGCCGCCAAACCCTGCAGATGCTTTGCTAGCATCTTGGACTCCCCCCACCCCCAAAAGTGGATCTTCCCACTGCTGTTGTCAGGGAGCCCTCAGCCTGGCTGGGCCAACTCCAAGAACTTGGCTGTCCTTTTCACGTTTGGGGAGTTGAGATGGCAGGGCCTGCTCCAGCTTCTCCCTTCCCTTGCAGGATAGCCTAGGAGAGTACCCAGACCAGGCTACTTACTTGAGCAGAGTGGCTCTCCTTTGTCTTTCCTTTCTGCTTTCTTGGAATGAAACAGCCTTGAAAAAAAAAGAAGTATCTGCTCTTTTCTCCAAGCACCTCCCCCGCCCCCTGACAGCTTGTGCTTACCGACCGCTGCCCACCTAGCTCCTGCCACCAGAATGACATCTGCTTCTCAGTTGCACCTGGAAGCATGTGGGGGCCAGACTGGCCTGGGTCCCAGTCCCATCCCACTCCCCCTCCCTCCACACTTCTTACTACTTAATAGCTACAGGACTTCATCCAGTGCCTTGATTTGGCTACCTTTCTCTGATCTTTGATTTTTACCTCCCTTACAAGGTTGTACTCATGGCTGCCCGTGGAATGTTCCTTATTGCTAGCCCTATCTTTAGTGAGATGTGGTGGAAAGATCCCTCCGAGAAGACAGTGAAATGGGATCTAGAGGGTCTTGAGGTTACCACAGAGGGACATCCTGTACTTAGTAATTCTTTGTGAGGCTCTGTTCTATAGCGAAAGCCTTGGGCATGAATGTTTGCTGGCCTGCTTGAGGGGAGTTCTGTTCAGGGCTGTTGTTTGTGTGTTAGTCGCTTAGTCGTGTCCGACTTTTTGTGACCCCATGGATGTAGCCTGGCTGTCCGTGGGATTCTCCAGGTAAGAATACTGGAGTGGGTTGCCATTTTCTTCTCCAGGGGATCTTTCCAACCCAGAGATTGAACCTGGGTCTCCAGTACTGCGGGCGGATTCTTTACTGTCTGCACCATCAGGGCTGTTATTCATACTCAAATTTAGCTCTTATTGATGCGCTTTTATGACTTAGCCTGGAGGCTTAATCTCTGTGTGTAATGTAGTTATTCAGGGGAAACGCATCCAGAAGAAAGCCATCTATTCTTAAAAAATAAGACCCCTGACTTTAAGAGTTTTTTTTTTAACCTTTGACAAAGCAGTTTCTCGTTTTTTAAAAAAGATGTGTGCTGGGAATTACTTAGATGGATTATAGCTTCAGTTCAGTGCTGCTGAAGATGTTCACCTCGTCTTCATCCTCTCACAGTTTTTATTTTGCCCGTTTGTCCTGTGAGCATCATAGTAACTACTGCTCCTTTTGTTCTGCCCAAACCCTTCCTAGCTGTTCAGGTGACAGCATCCTCATTGCTCCAAATACCCAGAGCAAGGATTTTGTTTTATGCTTAGGGGAAAAGTTAATAAATGATGCCTCTGTGGAAGAGTAAATTTATGGCGTGTCAAAACCTGGCTGCTTGGACTGTGCTTCTAGTGTCGGACCAGGCTGTGCAGCTCTAAGGTGGAGAAGTTCCCTGCAGAGAGAATGTCAAAGTTGGAGCAAACTAGAAGAAATCATGACTGCATAACATTTCTATTTTTTCTTAACACTTCACGGCCACAAGCAGGATTTATCAATGTTTAGCAGAGAGGCTGACAGTCTCTTGGGATTATATGCATATTTTTTTTTTTTTTAGCTGATATTGTTTTTCAGTCATTCAGTCATGTCCAACTCTGCAATCCCATGAAATGCAGCATGCCTGGTGTCTGACAGATAGCTGATATGGACAGATTTATTTCTGTGGATTTGCTGTGGAAACCGGGGTTTTGGATTTTGCAAATGTTGTATTCTGGGAGTTTTGTTCTACTGGTGAACGGTTTGAGTCTTTCCTTGCTATTCAGCCTATATATATTTTTTGATGGTACTTTTTCCTCTATTTCCCCTTTCTGTGGATTGCATGCTTGCTGCACTAGATCTGGAACTTTGTTTTACTTTCTTATTGAACATTTGCTTTCCATCTGCATGCACATAATTTTTGTATTTTAAAACTGTTGTCTGTCTGTTTTGCTCTAGGAGCCAGATTGTACTGGGCAGTCTGTGCTCTGGTCATTGGAATATTCATATATACCATTCAGGTATGGAAGGACTCGAGATCTCGGGCTAAATTAATAGACAGGTTGCTCGATGAAAGAGTTGGGCAGAGAGAAGATGGGAAGTCTTATGAGGTAATGAGTCAAAATGTTTAGGGGTTGACCTCTAACTGCCCTTTCTCACATACTTCTATAGTTCTTCTGTCTTCTGTGCTCTGAGATGTATCCTAAAGTTATATCCTGAATCTGCCCCAGTTTCCCCATCTCTGCCCTCAGCCCCTTTCCCGTCTTTCTCCTCTTCCTCCCCCAGGCTCAGCCGTTGTCTTACCTTGTTTAGACAGGGCTGTCTAAAAGAACTTTCTGGGATGATGGAATTGTTCCATATCTGCACTGCCCAGTGTGGTAACCTCCAGCCCCACGTGACTACTGAGTACTTGAAATGTGGCCAGTGTGACCAAGAAACTGATTTTTTTTTTTGTCACCTACTTTAATTTAGATTGAAGTACTCGCACGTGGCTAGTGGCCACTGAATTGGACAGTGGGAGTCTAGGCTTTGCGGTAGCCTGGGAACCATATAGTCTCTGGGTCCTCTCTCCATAATTTTCTCTGCGGTAGCCAGAATGATCTTTAAAAAAGTAGATGAGATTATGGTGTCTTTCATCTGGGAGCCCCCCAGTGCATCTACAGGTCTGTCTTCTCTCTCCCCCCTCCAGCACCCTGAGTTTCTTTCTGTCCCTTTGACGACACAGCCAAGCTTTTATTGGAGTTGTGGCCTGTGCACACACTTTCTCATCTAGAATGTGTGCTCTTTTTTCGTTTTGCTTGTCTGATCCCTTGTTCTGAGATCTTGCTCTTCCAGGAAGCCCTCCCTCCCCGCCACCCCCAGCATGTTTCTCCCACCCCCACCATGCTGTATCAAGACCCCAAATCTCTTGTTTCCAATCTCAGGCTCCTCTGTCACTTTTATCTGTCAGAAATTATTTTTTACGCCTCTTTGTTATTTTCTCTCTCCTTGCTAGGATGCAGATGTTATCAGGACACCAAGCTTGCTTGTCTCTCTCTGCTGAATAAACTCTTCCTGTCCCACATCCTCCCACCCCCCTTCTCTTGCACCCCCCGGAGAAGATATCACAACCACATGCTCTCTCACAGCTTCTTTTCCAGACTCTGCACAGACCATCCCCTTCTGTAAACTTGGATGCCATCCAACTGGGGTGCAGTGTCCTTGATGAGTTTCATTTTTTCTCAGTTGTAATCACTTTCTTGTCTGCCTCCCTAATCACCTCTCTTACTTGTGGCGTGTTCCCACATTTCCTTAGCTACTTGTTCCGAGATAATCTCCTAGTTATTTCGAATCACGCTCTTTGCTTGGAGTAGTGAGAATAGCCAGCCCCTTAAAGGGGAAGTTGTGAAAGCCTAAGGCAAACTTGGTTTAAGAAAAGGAAACACTGGAATGACTGCCTGTTCTCTTCTATTGTTTGATTCTAAATACATTCAGTTAAGAAAAATATTCCTGTTTTTATTATTAAAAAGTGAATTCATGTTCCTGAAGAAAAATTAGAAAATGCCAGAAGACTGTGAAGAAAAAAAAAAATCCCATCTCATCTCCCAATGCTGATAACATATCCTGTGTCATGGAGTGTGTATGTGTTGTGTATATTACATAGCACATCATACACACTCTTTTGTTGTTTGCTTTCTTCACTCAAAAGTACCACATACAGCTTTTCCTATTAGTAAATACTCATCTCAAGTCAGTTTTATTTTTATTTCATTTTTAAAACACATTTATTTTATCTTTGGCCATGTCAGGGTCTTGTTGCGGCGCTCAGGCCCTCTAATTGTGGCACATGGGTTTAGTTCCCCTGCGGCACATGGGCTTGAACCCACATTCCCTTCATTGGAAGGCGTTTTCTCAACCGCTGGACCACTAAGGAAGTCCCCCCAAGTCAATTTTAAATGGCTGAGGAGTGTTACACTTCATGGATGCACCATAAATCACTAAGCAAATCTTTTCTTGAGCATGCGGGTTATTTCTTTTCTCTATTAATAGCTAATTTAGTTCATTGCTCTCTCTTTTTTTTTTTTTTTTAAAAATAACATTCTAGAAAGTACCGCGTTCTTGTTCTTTTTGTTTCCCTTGCGAGTGAGTGTGAGTCACAGCCCTCCCCGGTGCTGGTACGTAATTTGTCCTGGACCTGGATTTGTTGTGACTCTGTCTACCTACATCATATTTCTCTTTGGGGCAATGACCACTTGTTTTCCACACTGTTCTGATGTTATACAAACAAGGGTTACGTGGGACTCTGTTTCCAGAGTATGTGGCCCACACAGCTCCCTCTCCCTTCCTGACTTCCAGCGGAGGCTGGTCTCCAAGTACACACCGTTGTAAACAAAGTTCTCCGAACACCTAGTGATTGACAATGTGGTGTATTTTTATTTAAAAGGATTGTTCACTTGCTCCTCTGAAACATCTTGTAACCTTGACCTTTATATTCCCCCAGTGTTTTAATATTCTTTTAAATGGCAGGTGGGGTAAAACAAGGTGACTTTGATGTTACTTCTGAATAGTAGACTGGGTCATCTAACGCAAAGTCATAAGTGAATGGCTCTGTATCTTTTGTATCTGTATTGAAATGTATTGAAGATGCGGCACAGACATCGCCGGCGTTTCTAACGTGGCTTCTCTCTCTTAGGGTTTGATCGTGGGGTGGGAAAAGTTGTCAGAGGGAATTCTTAGGGAGCCTTGGAGAAGCCCTGAGTGGTATTTCTTGACTTCCGTGCAATTTCAGGTTTCTAAATCAAGTCTAGCGTCTTGGCCAAGTTTCTGTTCAGTGCATGTAAATGATAATTAGAATCTGCTTTAGCCAAGAAAATGCAGAGAAGCACACACTGGCCATTTTGGGCTGGCTGGCCTCTGGAAGGGATGGGGGTGTGCACTGCTCCCTTGAAGAGCCCTATGAGACCAGCTTGGTTATGGAAGGCAGGGGAGCTGGGACACAGCAGGTCTGGTGTCCATGCTGCAAACAGGGTGAGTTTAGCCAAACAAACCTGAAAAGTGAGTATTCGTGCTGGTGCCTCGGGCCAGTCTTCTGCGCCCAGCCATTGGTTTTCTTTTGATGGTTCTCATTCTTTATGGACAGAGGAGCCTTGCAGGCTGCAGTCCATAGGGTAGAAAGAGTTAGATACTACTGGGTGACTGAGCATGCACTCACATTATTTAGTTATGCTGAAAGACTTGGAGTGGAACCTGAGCTGCGATGTATTTCAAATCCAGGTTAGAAGAGCACCAAGGGCTGATTTGAGAGAGAGAGAGACTAAGCTATGTAACTGAATGACAAATAACCACACAAAACTTCCATTGCCTCCGGAAATGTTTGTTCAGTCCTGCTCTGTACTGCTCAGGTACTGTCTTTGCAATTCAGTGATGAGTGTCTTACAATTTGCCTTCCCTCAAGGAGCAAATGCATGAGTGATTGAGCTTCTGAATGTGGTGGCCCCAAGTGAAGGAAGTGAGGGTTCTCCCTGCTACAGATTTCAGTGAAGAAGATGCTAACAATTGTGAAAAGAAAGTGGATTTGGAATTAAGGACCATTGGCATGGGATCAAACGAGGAATGTGAGAATCGGTCATGGGCAGGGTGGACTGCTGGATGGATGTGGGACTGTGACTTGTGGGATCTTAGTGTCCTGACCAGGGATTGAACCTGGGCCCTTGACTGAAAGTGCGGAGTCCTAACCACTGGACTGCCAGGGAATTCCCTGGTTTTGACGTGGGGTGCTCTGCAGGCTTGAGGCCTTGCCTGGTGTCCCTGGAGGTCCTTGAAGAGATGCTTTCCTGACAGTGAGACACTCAGTACTGGGCAGTTCACCTCACTCTAGACCAATGCTACTTGAAGTGTGGTCATCTGACTGGTGCCATGAGATAAGCACGAACATTGAAAGTAAGCATTTGGGAATTTCTATAGCAGCTTGCCATTGTGGCCACTTTCAAGTGCACCAGCAGTGGATTCGTTTGTCTGGACAGGATATAGACCCATTTGAGTTTTGTGGTGAGAACTAGCCATGCGCAGTGGGACCACTGGAACCTCTTAACCTTTCCTCAATGAATAGAAGCACAACAAAACAAAATAGCCTGGCCCTTCATGACAGTAGTATGAAAAACACCTTTCTACACCAAGCACAAAAGTAGTGGGAGGTACGGCTGAGGACCCCCAAGTCAAGAACTTAAATAGAAAACCTTTGATCTCTTCCGGTTTCATTTCAGGTTTTTGTCAGCCTACAACCTCCCTTCCCCTCTTCCTTTTCTTCCTTGTCATCAGCATGTGTTCCATGAATATTATTTTCCTATGTACATTACATGCAGTTCTACACGTTTTCTGTACACATTACATATGATTCATATATTTGTCATTTTAAATAATGTTACAGTATCTGTTGTGTTCATATGTCTCAGGTTCTTAGTTCCTCTATTTGGGGGCCGTTTTCCTATCCTAAATAGTTCATCTGTGAATATTTTTGTACAAATTAGTTATTTTTCCTCTCGGGTTCCTGAAGTCACAGCAAAGGAGAAATGCTATGTCAAATCAGTTTATTGCCCCTTTGAAGGGTGGAACTGATTTATATTGTGGGAGGAGATATACAGGTTTTCTTTGTGGGCTCAGGCTGTGTGATTTTAATACCATTTGTCAGTTTATGATATGCTAAGTCACTTCAGTCGTGTCCAACTCTGTGTCACCCCATAGACGGCAGCCCACCAGGCTTCCCCGTCCCTGGGATTCTCCAGGCAAGAACACTGGAGTGGGTTGCCATTTCCTTCTCCAATGCATGAAAGTGAAAAGAGAAAGTGAAGTTACTCAGTCATGTCCAACTCTCAGAGACCCCACGGACTGCAGCCTACCAGGCTCCTCCATCCGTGGGATTCTCCAGACAAGAGTACTGGAGTGGGGTGCCATTGCCGTCTCCGTTTGTCAGTTTAGTAGGCATATAATTGCCTTGGGATTGTTTTAACATACTTCCTTCAGGAGGTAGTGGAGGTATGATTTGAGTTTAATATTTTCTTACAGTTAAAACTAAATGACCTTAAACAAATTACAGCAAGTTCTTACCAAGCTAAACCTGAATGTTGACATCTTGTAATTTTATCACTTTATACAGTTTGGCTATAAGCTTTTCTTCATTATACTTTACATCTTTCCCCATTCTGTTATTGTTGGTATCCTGTTTCATTATATTTTGCAATGCAAAACTTGTTCATTAGTGTTTACATTGTTATACTCAGCTATTTCTTCTCTTTGATACTGTGTATTTTCTTGGCCAGAAATTATTTTCTTCTTCATATGTAGGATGAATATACTAGTCTGCTCTTTTCTAGATTTTTAAATGCTTATGTCTTGCATCTATCTGGACCTTATAATAGTATTTGGTATAAGATGTGGATCTAAGCTGATTGACTCTTAAGAGTGTTCAAACCCTCACCCTCTTCCTCTCATTGACCATCCTCCCTGTCACTAAGATAACTGCCACCAAAAGGACTATATAGCGCTTGTCTTCATGTGGCTAGTAGTGCAGCCAAGAAATCTTGCAGGACCTTCTTGTATAAACAGATAGTAAGGAGACAAGAGAGAAGAAAGTGTAGATCACTAGATGGGTTAAACTAAGGTGTTTGTTCTGTATGAGTAGCTTTTAAAGTGTTTTCTGTTAGTGTGTCTTAACTTTTAGAACTACTGGCAGATTCCCGGGGCAGTGCTTCCAGCTCAGAGTCTCTAGTAAGGGCCATAGGCTGTTTCAGAGGCCAGCATATATGTGGGATGGAAGATGTCTTTGGGTATTTAGAATCCTTCCCTGCGTGGGGTTGTCTATGAGTGCCAAAGCATTTTTCTCTTTAATTATGGACTTTGTAACAGTATCAAGTGACTCCAGAGATTTAATATTGGATATTTGGTATATTAAATTTTTATCAAATTCCTTAATAAGTAAATTTCTTGGCAATGAAGTTAATAAAGGCTTTATGATTATATTAGAGATTATGTAATCTTGAATTATATAGCTATTCTATATTTTTCTTAAGAAAAAAATGCTGTACTTGCACATTTTTCTTCTCCTGCTTGCTAATTTCTTGGTTCTCCCACTAGCTGCCTAATACATTTTATGACAAATTAATACTTGTTATCCCCAGCCTGTGTGGCTGTTAGACTGACCTTTTTCTTCCTTCTGCTTTTCCCTCAAGTAGAAAATAATTGTGATAATAGGAGATACATGTAGCACATAGCATTTTTAACTCGTAATAAATAATTATCAATCTTTACATAATGACTTATAGCACAGTAGGTGTTTTGTCCTCTTTGAACTACACGAAGCCCTGTGAGGTGGGAATTATTGCTAGAGATATGTTTATTGAGGAAAATACTCTCAGAGACTATCTGACAAACTCTGTTGAGGTCATAGAGCTATTTAGTGGCAGTTCAGGACCTCTGGTTTCAAATCTAATATTTCCCCGACTATGTCTTCTGGTTTGAAAACTTTCTGCTATCTTTGAAGCGTCCTGTCCTGCTAAAAGGATATAAAACTTTATGTTCCTGGAGACTTGCTCTGACCGGTGAGGGAGAACGATGATGAACTATTGAATTGATGGTCTTTGTAAAGAAAACAGACTTGTGGTTGCTAAGTGTGGGGGCTGGGGGAGGGAAGGATTGGGAGTTTGGGATTAGCAGATGCAAACTATTGTATATAGGGTGAATAGACAAAAGGTCCAGGGATGGCACAGGGAACTATAATCAAGATTTTGTGATAAATTGTAATGGAAAAGAATAAGACACAATATGTATAACTGAATCACTTTGCTGTACAGCAGAAATTAACTCAACATTGTAAATCAATTATACTTCAACAAAGGTGGTGCTAGTGGTAAAGAAGCTGACTGCTAATGCAGGAGATAAAACAGACATGGGTTCGATCCCTGGGGTTGGAAAGATTGCCTGGAGGAGGAGACATGGCAACCCACGCTAATATTCTTGTCTGGAAAATCCCAGGGACAGAGGAGCCTGGCAGGCTACAGTCCATAGGATCGCAAAGAGTCGGACACAACTGAGAGACTAAGCACATACTTCAGTAAAATTTAAAAAAGCATTGTTATATGGAATGATGGTCATGGGATCAGCTGCCAGCTTTCTTCTATTCCTGGTCACCCTTTACCCCAGTTTGGAGAGTCAGGCAGGGAATAAACATGTAATAAACCTCACGTAGAGCCCCTGAGGTTCTACCTGACTGTGAGACTGCTCTGCTGTCAGAGAGCACCGGGGACCCTGGGTTGAGGCAGGAGCTGTGTGAGTGGCTGTGAGCCCTTGAGATCACTGCAGGTGACTGATGGCTGGGTGACCTTTTGCCGGACTTTGTCTTCACTGTTTGTCATTGTTTGCCTTCCTTCCCCTTCTCTGTTTCTGAGTCTAGACTACTTGACTAACGTTGTAACCTGTCTCTTCTAGAATTCTGAAGGCGGACTCTATGTATGCATGAATACATTTTTGGCCTTTGGAAGGGAACACGTGGAAAGACACTTTCGAAAAACTGGACAGAGTGTCTACATGCACCTGAAGAGACATGTTCGTGAGGTGAGATACGCATTTTGGGAGAACTGGCCTTGTAACGTTGTCTTAGTGGGGTTCATCACAAGGAGGTTTTACTGTGCGCATATGACTCCTTATTCTCTGGGATGACAGGAAACAGAGGTAGCACTGTTGGCAGGCATTCATAGACTTCCCAAACCTTAGCTCAACCAGTTTTATACTTTTCTTGTGCAATGTTCTGTTCAGAGTTGTTAAAGACGTGAATTGGCCGATAGAAAAAAAAAAAAAAAGTAAAAAAGTACAGCAAAATACAGAAAATAATGCCAGAAACGCTCATGGATACAAAAATCAGAAATGAAAGAAATTTGGATATTTTTGCTTCAATTTTCTTTTCTTAGGGAAAGAGCTTTTTTTTTTTCCCTACAAGTGCAAGTCTCTTTTGGTTCCCTCCCTCCACAGAAGTAAACACTGTTGTGAACTTGCTGTTTCTTGTTCCCATGAATGTCATTATATTTTATTTAAGTATGGGCATTCATGAACAATATGCAGTATGACTTTGTATGTTTTAAAGATGTAGATAAATAGTATACTGTTACCTCTAATTCTGCCTAGAGTTTTTCCCTTCAGTGAAATCTCGTGCATCTGGGTATACTTCATTCATTTCAGTAGTTGTTTGGTGTTCCATTTTATGAGTACCTTCTCCTTTACGACTCTGTTCTCCCATTTGAAGACATTTAGATTGTTTCCTTTTTTTTGTTTGTTTGTTTCTACAGACATTGTACAAATGAGCATTTTTACACATTTCTCCTGGGGGAACAAGTGCAAGATTCTTTCAGAAATAGATCTACATGTGGCAGTGTTGGCTTATGAATGTTCTTATCTTCATTTTTACTGGATATTGCTAAATCCATCCATAGTGGTTGCACCAATGCACATTCCAGTTTGCTCTGATTATGCATGTCTGTTTCCCCACACCCTCACCAGTGCTTGGTCAGAATATTAATGTTTGCTAATGGAATGGTTGTAAAGTGGCATTTAAATATTTAGCATTTCCTCCTGTGAGGGTAGAAATGTCTTTTCATTCCTTTTGTTGGCCATTCTCCTTTTCTTCTCCATGACTTGCCTGTTTATGTTTTCAGCCTATTTCTCTATGGATTTATCTTTTTCTTAAAAGTTTGATTAGTTCTTTTTACATCCTGGATACCAAAATCTTGTCTGTTACAGACACACTTTTCTTATGTTCTGTGGCTTGTCTTTATTTTTATTTATGAATTATTTTGTGGAACAGAAGGTTTTATTTTTTTAATTTTTTTTTTTTTTTTTTTTTGCTGCATAACTCAGCATGTGGGATCTTAGTTCCCTGACCAGAGATCAAACCCTTGCTCCCCTGCATTGGAAGCATGAAATCTTAACCACTGGACAGTCAGGAAAGTCCTATAGAACTGGTTTTGAATTTTGATGTAGTTAGGTTTATTAAACTTTTCTCTTATGAGCTTTGCTTTTTCTGTGTTGCTTAAGAAATTGTTTCCCAACTCAAGGTCATAAAGATATTTCTTCTAATATTTTTAAAAAGAAGTGTGTGTGTGTGTGTGTGAGAGAGAGAGAGAGAGAGAGGTGAGAGACACACAGAGAGACAGATTGTGAATGTTTTAATGTTCTAATAATTTAGATCTTTAAATCATCTATAATCTATTTTTATGTTTGTGTCAAGTGTGGGAATCTGCTTTTTTCCTTATGCTATGCTATGCTATGCTAAGTTGCTTTAGTCGTGTCTGACTCTGTGCGACCCCATAGACGGCAGCCCACCAGGCTCCCCCGTCGCTGGGATTCTCCAGGCAAGAACACTGGAGTGGGTTGCCATTTCCTTCTCCAATGCATGATAGTGAAAAGTGAAAGTGAAGTCGCCCAGTCGTGTCTGACCCTTAGCGACCCCATGGACTGTAGCCCACCAGGCTCCTCGGTCCATGGGATTTTCCAGGCATTGATGACCAATTGTCCCACTATTACTGGAGAAGTACAGCCTTTTTCAATGACTTATCAGATAAGATCAAATCAGTCACTATAGTGCCATTTAAAAAAATATTTAAACTTGCTACTCACACTTGTGTCAGCTTGGAGACGCTCAGTTCTGTTATGTTGCTCTTATTTGTGTCCCTGTGTTGATGCCTCAAGTCTTGATATCTAGGAGTACGAGCACTTTTTCCATGTTCATTTTTTTCCTAGAAACTTCCTGGATTTGAATGTTTATTTTTCCATATGGATTTTGGAATCAGTTAAAAAATACTGTTGAGATTTTGATCACGACCACATTGAATTTATAGATTGATCTATAGTATATATCATTGTCTAAGGGAGCTGGTGATGGATAGGGAGGCCTGGCGTGCTGGAATTCATGGGGTCGCAAAGAGTCGGACACGACTGAACTGAAGTGAACTGAACTGAAGCTCCATGAGAGCAGGGAGTCTGGTCTGCTTTGTTCACCTCTGGGTCCTCAGCATGTAATAGTGCCCAGCACATAGTAGGTACTTCATAAATACTGACTGAACGACTATTCAACATGGCATACCTCTCTATTGATTCAGGTCTTTTTTATGTCCTTCAGTAATGTTTTATAATTTTCAATAAAGAAACTTTTATTAGACTGTTTAAAAAAATATTTGTTTATTTTTGGCTCTGCTGGGTCTTTGTTGCTGCGAGGGCTTTTCTCTAGCTTCAGAGTGGGGGCTACTCTCTAGTTTTGGTGTGTGTGCGTCAGTAGTTGCTGCCTGTGGACCCAGTGGTTGTAGCTCCCGGGTTCTAGAGGACAGGCTTAGTAGTTATGGCTCTTAATTGCCACCTGCCACGGATTTAATTGCCCTGAGGCCTGTGGGATTTTCCCAGATCAAGGGTCTAACTGGTGTCCCCTGCATTGTAAGCTGGATTCTTTAACCATTGGATCGCCAGGGAAGCCCTTATTAGATGTTTTTTTTAAGGTATCTATCCTATAATTTCTATGGGCTTCCCTGGTGCCTCACTGGTAAAGAATCTGCCTGCCAATGCAGCAGATGTGGGTTTGATCCCTGGGTCAGAAAGATCCCCTGGAGAAGGAAATGGCAACCCACTCTAGTGTTCTTGCCTGGAAAATCCCATGAACAGAGGAGCCTCGGGGGCTATAGTCCATGAGGTTGCAAAGAGTCAGACATGGCCTAGTGACTAAACAACAACATAATTTTTGTAACTATTATTACTGTTGTCTTTTACCTTTTAATGTATTTAAATTGGTTATCCATGTTGTTTGGAGATGTTAATAATTTTCAAATATTAATTTTATGTTTGGCAATACTGTTCAATCTTCACCTTAGTCCTCATGGTTTATAAATTATCTTTGATCTTCCATAGTCAATGCTGATTTGAAGTTCATCTCATCTCTCACTCTAGCCTATCTAATATGTTCTCTGTTTAAGTTTCGGACAAAGGAGAGATCCCCCAGTTGGACAGTGGAGAGAAGAGGAAGAAAAAAGACCAGGAGGTCAGACAGGTCATAAACAGAATGGTTAGCTTTAAAGTATTCTAACACTGGCCTGATACTATATGATTTCCATTCACCACTCCTGTTAGGCGGGGCATAGCAATTCTGATGAAGTTAATGTTGTATCATCTGTCTTAACATAAACTAATGAAGTTTTAGGAGACTGGGAAAAAAAAAAAAAAAAAGAAGAAGCTGAGGCCCAGAGACTTGAAATATCTTGCTCCAGGTCACAAAGCTAGTGGCAAAATTATAGAATGCAATTACTTCTGCCTCTGAAATTTTAAGTTTAATGTTTCACTTTCTGACCACAGTTCTCTCTCATTTTAGCTCTTTCACTCATTTATTCCTATTTTAATCTGTTTAGCCTGCTTCTCAGCATCTGTGACTTGAAACATTCTCTTATCACCACTACCCTCAACTGACCCTCATCCCGGTGTCTTGCCTCCTTACGGTCGTCCAGAACCCCGCCTCCCCCACCGCACCCCCGGGCTGTCCATCCGTGTCATCCTCTGCTTCCGTGGATGTACTGCCCACGTGCACTGCCTTGTGGTTGGGGACAGTGTCAGATTCCTGGCCTTTCCCCTTCTGCTGGGCCCTCTCACTGCCCCGAACATCTAGCCTGTTCCTTCTTCTGTGCCGGTGGATGCTTCCTGCAAGACTTTACCTGTGCCTCCCTCTTCATTCTCCAAAAATGATCAGACCTGCGCTCTCCAGAGGAAACAGGGACCCTGGACAGAAACCATGAGCTCCTGCCTCACCTCCTGGGAGCTCATTTGCAGTGGTCCTCCTTTTGTTTCCTCCCATCTCAGCAGAAAGCTGTGCCCTCTCAGTCCTCGTGGCCCCATTTCCTCCTACCTCAGAACCTCGATTCACACCACTCCCTCTTACATTTCCAGCATCTCCCCCTCTTACATTTCCAGCATCTCCCTCTTCTGTCTTTTTTCTCACACCTTGAAAAGAAGCACGCCTCAGAACTCTAAGTTGAGTCCTGCTTCAGTCATCCCATCCTTCAGTTGAAGCCTTAAAACGTCTGTGCTCACCGTCTCGATATAGCCCGCTTTAAGTTCAGCTCTGCTGTTCAGCTAACCTTTCTGTGAAGTAGCTAAAACTGCCGAGGTTGTCAGTGACCTCTTAGTTGCCAGAGTTGGTAGATGTGTTTTAGCCTTGAGTTTTTCGGTCTTTAAATTTGTGTTTCTTTTGGAACTTCTCCTCCTCTGCTTTTTTTGGCACCATTCTCTGCTGGGTTTTCTCCCCTGTCAGATTGCCCTTTCTCACTTTCACTAGCACCGTGTCATTTCTTTCTTCCTACATCCTAGGAAATACTGGCACTTGCTCATCCTCATCAGGGCCATCCACAGCCTTGTTTGGCCACTATGTCTGAGCTGAGGACTTCTCAGTCAGTGTCCCTCCAGAGCTGAAGGTCTGACCATCTGACTTTGACCTGGCCTCCTCTACTCAAATGCCTCATAGGTACTTCAAGCTTGTTGCGCTCAGACTGAATGAATTATCCGCTTTTTCACCGTGTTCTTTGTCTTGAATTCTAGAGGCTTAGACATCCTTTGATTCTGCTCTCATTCCATGGCAGGCTGGTTATCAAGTCCAGTTATTCGGGCATTCCAAACAGCCCCAAATTCCTTCCTGTTCTCTTCATCCCTGCTGTTCTTCTCCGAGTACTTGTTATGCCTTAAAAGGGCTAATGCTGTAGCTTCCTGACTTGCCTTCCTTCCTTCCAATGTGCTGTCTTCAGTGCCCACCGCCCCCCTCCCTGAGTCTGCGTGCTGCACTCAGAGTGATCTTTTCACCCAGTGTGCGTCTGTGGCACACTGAAGCTTAAATCTTAAATGTCTTTCTCTTTGTTGCAGGATGAAGTCCAAACTCTTCTGTATTTGATTACAAAGCATTCCATGATCTGACCCCTGTGACCTTTCCAACCTTCCCTCTTACTGCATCAGCTCCGTTGCCCTAGATATGGCAAACCCCTACTCTTTTCTGGAACACACCATAATTTCAGGCCTTTGTGCATGCTGTTTTCTGTTTTGGGGGATGCCCTTCTTTCATCCCTATTCCTTTTATATTTGTTGTACTCCCTGTGGTCAGCATATCCATATATCTATCCATCATCCCCCCACTCGTCCATGTTTCATCCATCCACCCAACCAACCAATCAACCAGCATAATTGCTCTATAGCTGCTATCCACCAGGCTCGCTGCTCCTCTTACCTCACCAGCCCTGCTCACCCCTTCCATCCCCAGAAGAACCATCATTTCTTCCTTATGATGTCATCCTTACCTCTCTTAACAGTGGGATCCATTGTGCTGTTTGTTTGCATTCGTGCTCCCCTCTGTTGCTGGTGAGCTCCTCAAGGGATGGAGCATGTCTTCACTCACTCTGCAGCCTGAACTCCAGCACAGAGCCTGACAGTCACGTCTGTGGCTGAGGAATTCCAGTTTATCAAGCCAAGTCACCTAGTGATGACTGATGCAGGCACAGAGGTGATGGTCTTTGGAAGGAAAGTCTTTTTTTTTTTTTTCTGAATGGAATCAGACCTAATCTGAGTCTGAGGTGTGACTCTCACATTCGGGGAAAGCCTCACAGTCCAGCAGATCTCCCTGAAACTCCTCTCCTTCTTTCTCCCCACACTTTCCTGCAGGAGTGGAGGGGACAGTGAGATTGGAACAAGCAAAAGGATTCTGTAAACGTCTGTAGAGAGATTACAAGTGACCTCCAGGACTGTTCAGTGTGGATGATTAAATATACCTTTGGTGCAGGTTTTATCTCGTCCTTTTTTGAGGCAGGTTGGTGGAGGGAAGGGGAGCAGAGACTCTGAGACCTTGGAGGAGATAGATTCTAAGAGCCATAACATGAATGTACCATTAGTATTTGGACAGACAAGTTTTTGAGCTAAAGTGAAATGAAAGTCGCTCAGTTGTGTCCAACTCTTTTTGACCCCATACACTATATAGTCCATGGAATTCTTCACGCCAGCATACTGAAGTGGGTGGCCTTTCACTTCTCCAGGGGATCTTCCCAATCCAGGGATTGAACCCAGCTCTTCTGCATTGCAGGTGGGTTCTTTACCAGTTAAGCCACCAGGACAGCCCGAGAATACTGGAGTGGGTAGCCTATCCCTTCTCCAGTGGATCTTCCCGACCCAGGAATTGAACCTGGGTCTCCTGCATTGCAGGCAGATTCTTTACCAGTTGAGCTATCAGGGAAGCCTGGTAGTCGCTTTTATTTTTTTTTTCTGAATGGAATCAGACTTAATCTGATTCTGAAGTGTGACTCTCACATTTGGGGAGAGCCTCACAGTCCAGCAGGTCTCCCTGCAGCTCCTGTCCTCCTTTTCCCCCACACTCTTTTGAGCTAAAGAGTTCAATAATTTTACTTTCCTGTGGGAACTATAAACTTATAGTAGAAGCTATAAAAATTTATTGGGAGAATCACAAAGATGAGTCCACTTTCAAGGCCAAATAATGAAATGTGGGAAAGAAGAGTTAGACTGATAGGCTGCTGCTGCCGCTCAGTCGCATCCAACTCTGTGAGACCCCAGGGACTGTGGCCCGCCAGGCTCCTCTGTGGAATTCTTCAGGCAAGAATACTGGAGTGGGTTGCCATTTCCTTCTCCAGGCGATCTTCCAACCCACGGATTGAACTCGTGTCTCCTGCATTGGCAGATGCATTCTTTACCACTGAGCCACCTGGGAAGCCTCTAAGAGGGTGAACTAAAGAAGCAGCAGGGCCTTGCTGCTGCCTTAACGTGTGGCTGCTTGAAAGGATGCTGGGGTTCGACGCACACAACTGCTATGTGTTTGAAATGTGCTCTTTTCTAGTAACGAGAAGAACATGCATGTGGAAATATAGTTTTGGTCATTTGAGGCAAACATTTTAATAGCCTCTTTGAGAGTAGAACATTTTGTGCGAGTATCAAAGGTAATGAATGACTGGTTTTGCAAAACCACTGGATAGCAGTTTCACTGCTGCAGGGGACTTCTACCAGAGCTAGAAAATACACGGAGCTTAGGGTGGTAAACAGTCACCAGTGGGAGCTCCAAAAATGTTTAGGGAGGTTAGATTGGGGCTTATTATGACCAGAGTATCAGCAGCTCTTTATTGATATTTGTCAACTCTTTCCAACAGCAGTTGTTGTGTGCATTGAGGACCAAGCACAGGGCTTAGTGGATAGCAGGGAAACAATAGCCTCCCTCCTGGAGCCACCGTCCCCCCAGGGCTCCTCTGGCCTCGGGCATGGACTCCAGCCTTTTGGAAACACTTGCCCACTTCAAGTGTCCACTTCACCCTGACCCCTGGCTTCACTTCCCTTTCCAGAGGTACTTTCTTGATAATTTGGTGAAAGCATAATCAGGTGGACCATTATCTTTGCCTTCCCCCTCCCTTCATGGACATGGGTCAAGTTCTTGTTTATCCTGGGATCTCTAGTCCAGGTTAAATATTTCCTCTTGGCCTTTTTATGAAAACTAAGAACCTCTGAGGTGCTACCCCCACTCCCAATCATCTGTCCCAGAGGCTGCATTTTAACAATCTCTCGTTTTCTTTTCAGAAAGTAAGAGGCGCATCTGGTGGCGCTTTACCCAAAAGGAGGAATTCCAAGATGTTTTTAGGTAATGTAAATAGTTGTTAACAGTTTTCTGTGTGTGGGGGTGGGTGTGGGTGGGTGGGTGACTGCACATGTTTGATTTGGAGGAACTGGCTGTTTACTGCTCTACAGTTTAAAGATGAGAGGAACCAATTTCACTCGAGATGGTCTGTCTCCACTTTGTGTTTACCTGTGGTGAAGGATGCTTCCAACATACTTGCAGGGTTAGTGTTTTGAAGCAATTAGACTGATAGTGCCTGGAGAGAAATTGTGCTTCTGCTTCTGGTCTCCTTTTTCACTGCCTTTAAAGAAGAAACAGGTTTGTTTGTTTGTTTTTTTCTTTTCTTTTTTTTTGTTAATATTAGCCAAACTACAGACTTTATTTGTATTTCACTATTTTTTCCCACTAACACTGTTTTTGTTGTTGCTCTAGTATCCCACGTTGCATTTGGTTGTCATGTTTCCTTAATCCTGTCTAATCTGTGATAGTTCTGTAGACTGTTAAAATCTTTTAATAATTGTGACACTTTTGAAGAGTACTGGCCAGTTATTTTGTGGACTGTACCTCAATTTGGATTTATCATGTGACTTCATGGTAAGCCTGAGGTCATGCATTTTTGGCCAGAATTCCTCAGAAGTGATGGGGCCCTCTTCAGGGCCTGCCATCAGGGAGCACACGAAGCTGAACTGGTGATATTTAACCTTGATCACTTGTTAAGGTGGTATCTGCTGGGTTTTTCCACTGTGAGGTTAAGGTATAGTTAATAAATATTTTGAAAGTGATACTTGGAGGTGATATTAATATGTTTCTCCTCAAGTTTTTGTTCACTAATTTTATCAGCCATTAGTGGATCTTGCCTGCAACAATGTGGTGTTTATCTAATAGTGATTTTCTGTCTCCCTCATTCAGAAGAGCCAGTTTTGCTCATAAAAGTGAGGACTGGCTTCTATCTCATGTAATCATCATCATATTTCATATTAAACTTCCTATATGGTTTTCCCAGAAAAAAAAATGGTTTGATAATTTTTGACCAGGCAAGTTTGTATCTGGAAATGCCTAGGATTATTGTTTGGAAGGAATTTCAAAATTGTTTGCATGTTGTAATTTTATTTTGGTTAAAAAAATTATATATGCATACATGTGTATGTGTATCTCTGTGTGTACATAATGCATGTATATGTGTATATATGTATATACTTACATATATGTGTGTATATGCATGTATATATATGTGTGTACACACATACTCATATACATATATAACGGAGAGTCTAGTAGTGTCTGGCAAAATGTGCTCCAAATTGTTAATAGTAACTCCTTCCTGATGGTGAAATTGAGATGACATTAGTTTTCATCTTTTTGCTTATTTGTATTTAAATTCTTTTTCTATAGCAAAAAGACACATTGATTATTTGAAAAGTAAAGCCATTGGATGTCTTGGAGCTGAGTTTCCTTCATGGTTGGCTTCTCTGTTACTCTGCCCTGGATCCACTCTTGCTATCTTCTCTCCATATTTTCAGCCCATGGTTTTCTTTATGAGGCTTATCTGCAGTTGGTCTTTCCACACTGGCCAATCTTTCCCACTGCTCGGCATGGCTTTGGACCACAACCCTGGTTAACCAACTAGGCTCAGAGAAGCTTAGAATAAGCCTGAAAGCTGAAATGATGGAATGCATTTTGACGTTTTGGTTATAAGCCTTCGGCTTCCTTGCACTACTAGTGGTAATGAACTTCTGGATTAAATGATATCAGCATGGCATTTGTAAACATCCTGATCTGCTGTTTCTGTTTTTCATTATTTTCTTTGGTTGAGTAAAGGAGTTAGCTCACCTTTTGTCCTTTAACCTTTGTGTTTTTTTTACTCAAAAGACCTTGCAGTTTGATTTTTCTAATTATCATATGGGTGGTAGAGGATATTGTCAAGTAACTTAAAAAAAAAAAAAATCCAAAGGTAAGCATTGAGGTTTTGTGCTTCATACTGTGTGAACCCCTGCATTGCTTCCTGGGAGCACTAGCCCACCCTTTCATTTCAGTGGGACTCTTTCTGTGGGCTGCTCTGTGTTCTCTCAACATTTCATGTCTTAGAAAGCCAGAAACTTACAATCCAGCAAAAATGTTCTATTTGGATTATACCTGTTTTTTTAAAAACTTAAATGTGAATGTCATTGGCACTTTGGGACTTGCCCTAGGCCCCAGATCTTTCTATGATTTTATACTCAGATGCTTCACTAACTTATATTAGTAAAAATTATGTTTCACAAGCCCTGATTTAAAGCTTCAGCTGGTACTTCATAGCTCCCAGTAGCAGCCACTATACTCTTGCCATACTGATCGTAGCTCTGTTTTAAAGGTGGTGTGGCCTGTAAATTAATTTCAGTGAAGGACTGTATTAGACTTGTGCTGTTGCAACCCCATGGACTGTAGTCCTCCAAGTTCCTCCGTTCATGGGATTTCCCAGGCAAGAATACTGGAATGGGTTGCCATTTCTTCCTCCAAGGGATCTTCCTGACTCAGGGGTCAAGCCCATGTCTCCTGTGTCTCCTTCATTGACAGGTGGATTCTTTACCACTGAGGCACCTGGGTAGCCTTGTATTAGGCTTATCTCTGATTTATTTAACGGGAATGATAAAATATTGGTGAATTTAAATGAGGTAGATGTTAATTTCTTTTATTTCACGTAGAGGATGTTGGGAAACAGCAAATCCAGGCTGATGTGATGCCCTCATATTCATCAGATTCTAGGTTTTTCCCATATTTCTGTTTCACCCTCCATCCTGGTCTGTGATTTCTAATGTCACGGTCACTTCATGGTCCAAAATAGCTGCTAGAATTCCAGCTATCACATCCCCATTCTGGAAAGCACGGAAGAAAAAGGGGAGGGACAAAAGAATCTATCTCCCAGTTTGTTCATTTTCCTTTTGTCAGCGTTCTCACAGATCCCATGCCATACTATACTTCTCTGGTCAGAAATTGATCACATGCCTACGCTGTGTGCTGCATAGGAGGCTGAAAAGCAAAGTCTATTAACTGGCTTCACTGAGTAAAGTCTGTTACTAAGGAAGAAGGGGAGTGTAAGGACTTCCCTGGTGATCCAGGGGCTAAGACTCCATGGTTCCAATGCAGGGGGCTGGGGTTTGATACCTGGTTAGGGAACTAGATGTTACATCCCACACCTGAGTGTTCACATGCTGCAACTGAAGATCCTGCATGCCACAACTAAGACCTGGCATAGCCAAATAAATAAATAAAGATTAGAAAAAGGAGGAGGAGAGAATGAATACTGGGAGGCAGCGTGTAGCCCCTGCTGCAATTTCCTTCCCTAAAAAGGGACATTGGGTTGTTTCTTCAAGAAAAGGAAATGAGCTCAGAACTCTCTTGCAGCTTCTTTGTTTCTTTGACTAGAAAGTACCTTTTCACTGCTATTGAAATATAGTTATGATGACCCATCACGAAACACATGCAGATGACTAATGCTTTCTCCTGGATAGAGGCTTTTTATCCCGTTTCACTTAATGACTTTATGACTAATTCCTTTCCAGTTGGCTCAATACTGACATTGAAACCACTGAATCATTCAGTTGTGACCTTCATATTGATTTTAAAAGGGAAACTGAGGCCATTAGCTAGTGCTGTATGCTTACCCAAGTCTCCTAAGCCCCATTCTGCCCCTACATTCAAGTTAACTCTTTCTCCTGATTACCTTGATAGTCATCTAAATGAAATCCTAGTTAAGGGTCCATCCCTCAGTTCTCACTTTTACTGGTAACTCTTTTTAGAATCAACAGTGACAGTTATTGGTGATTTTTGAATCAGAGAAATTTTGTGCTTCTCTTAGGAGAGAAATTTAAATTTAGAATCCTAAAAATATCCTTTGAAATACGTAGCACATGGACAAAGCTTAAAATTGAAAAGTTTTAAGATCCTCCATAACAAAAAGTAAGTTTTTCTCCCTTCCCTGTGTCCCAGCCACTTAGTTACCCAGAGACGAATAGTAGTTTGTTTGTACATCCTTATGTATGTTGTATATTCCTCCAGTAATAGTTTAGACCTATGCCATGCTTTTAGATTTTATTTGTGTAGGTGGTGGGGAAACATTAATACTTTGGTTCCCAAACTGTGCCCTGAGGCACTCCAGGTTGCCACAACAAACTCACAGGTAAATCACAGGATATTTTAACTCTTTAAGGGAACACAGTGATGCTTGAACATTGCATGAATGAGTAGCTTGATGCAGTCTCGCTATTAGAGTATCCCAAAGAAAGGCAAGGCCAAAGAATGCTTGAACTACCGCACATTGCACTCATCTCACATGCTAGTAAAGTAATGCTCAAAATTCTCCAAGCCAGGCTTTAGCAATACATGAACTGTGAACTTCCAGATGTTCAACTGGTTTTAGAAAAGGCAGAGGAACCAGAGATCAAATTGCCAACATCCACTGGATCATGGAAAAAGCAAGAGAGTTCCAGAAAAACATCTATTTCTACTTTATTGACTATGCCAAATCCTTTGACTGTGTGGATCACAATAAACTATGGAAAATTCTGAAAGAGATGGGAATAGCAGACACCTGACCTGCCTCTTGATAAACCTCTATGCAGGTCAGGAAGCAACAGTTAGAACTGGACATGGAACAACAGACTGGTTCCAAATAGGAAAAGGAGTTTGTCAAGGCTGTATATTGTCACCCTGCTTATTTAAGTTATATGCTGAGTACATCATGAGAAACTCTGGGCTGGAAGAAGCACAAGCTGGAATCAAGATTGCCGGGAGAAACATCAATAACCTCAGATATGCAGATGACACCACTCTTATGGCAGAAAGTGAGGAAGAACTAAAGAGCTGCTTGATGAAAGTGAAAGGGGAGAGTGAAAAAGTTGGCTTAAAGCTCAACATTCAGAATATGAAGATCCTGGCATCTGGTCCCATAAGTTCATGGCAAATAGATGGGGAAACAGTGGAGACAGTGTCAGACTTTATTTTTCTGGGCTCCAAAATCACTGCAGATGATGACTGCAGCAATGAAATTAAAAGACGCTTACTCCTTGGAAGGAAAGTTATGACCAACCTAGATAGCATATTAAAAAGCAGAGACATTACTTTGCCAACAAAGGTCCATCTAGTCAAGGCTATGGTTTTTCCTGTGGTCATGTATGGATGTGAGAGTTGTACTATAAAGAAAGCTGAGCACCGAAGAATTGATGCTTTTGAACTGTGTTGTTGGAGAAGACTCTTGAGAGTCCCTTGGACTGCAAGGAGATCCAACCAGTCCATCCTAAAGGAGACCAGTCCTGGGTGTTCATTGGAAGGACTGATGTTGAAGCTGAAACTTGAATACTTTGGCCACCTGATGTGAAGAGCTGATTCATTTGAAAAGACCTTGATGCTGGGAAAGATTTAGGGCAGCAGGAGAAGGGGCTGACAGATGAGATGGTTGGATGGCATCACCGACTCGATGGACATGGGTTTGGGTGGACTCTGGGAGTTGGTGATGGACAGGGAGGCCTGGTGTGCTGAGGTTCATGGGCTCACAAAGAGTCAGACACAACTGAGTGACTGAACTGAACTGAACTGACACTCCTTTCAATGACTTCATCTCTTTATGAAGCGGTCTTGTTTTTAGTGGTTTCTATGGTAAAAAGGCAAGTACCATGTGAAAGTAAATGTGAAATGGAAAATAAAGGAGGCAGCATCCAGTCTGATTCAAAAAGAAGTTCTGCCGTGCCTTCCAGGTGCACACATCCCTTTAGTCAGGGATTAATGGTTATTTACAAGGGAAATAAAACATTTATTTCCTTTCAGTTTATGTGTATTATTTTTTCAAATGCCTGCTAACTTGTTAGAACATAAATATTTGTTATTCTTGCCTGGAGAATCCCAGGGACGCGGGAGCCTGGTGGGCTGCCGTCTCTGAGGTTGCAGAGTTGGACATGACTGAAGCGACTTAGCAGCAGCAGCAAATATTTGTTATATATTGAGTTATTAAGTTATTTTTTATAGTTATTAAGTTATTAAATAGTTATTAAGTTATACTAAATAAATAGAATATTGGGCATGTCTTTTGGTTTAGGGCCACTGTGCAAAAATTGCTGGGAAGCTAAAGGGTGCTGTGAACTGAGAAAGTGGGCAGCCCTGCATTTATGTTTTTAAGCTAGAAAGGGGCACTATTAGGCTGTCTTTGACAGAGATAATTTACAACAATGTGAAAGATTGTGGATTTTGGGAGTTGGCTGATAAAAAACTTACTGTTTTATGGGATGGAAGGAGAGAAGAGGGAGTGGAAGGGAGTCCAGGATCTTCACAGAAATACCCCAGGACTCATGATGAGATTCTCACCTCATCTCAAATATTCTTTATGTTAAAGCTACAAATGTGTAGTCATGTAAATAACTGGTAGTACATTTAATTAAAAAGGTAATCTCTTTGGTATGTCATATAACAGTGGCTCAGACAATAAAGAATCTGCCTTCAGTGCAGGAGACCTGGGTTCAATCCCTGGGTCAGGAAGATGCCCTGGAGAAGGGAATGGAAACCCACTCCAGTATTCTTGCCTGGAGAATCCCATGGACAGAGGAGCCTGGTGGGCTACAGTCCATGGGGTCTCCAAGAGTTGGATACAACTGAGTGACTAACACAAAACAGGGTTAAATGTTCACATTTTTATTGACTCCTCTACCTGCCTCCCTCCACAACTTTCACAAATAAGAGTAAATGAGTCAGCTTTTCTGTGTCTGAAGACTGGGATGTCGAAAAGCTCCTGCTTACTCCTTGGAAGGAAAGTTATGACCAACCTAGATAGCATATTGAAAAGCAGAGATATTACCTTGCCAACAAAGGTCCATCTAGTCAAGGCAATGGTTTTTCCAGTGGTCATGTATGGATGTGAGAGTTGGACTATGAAGAAAGCTGAGCGCTGAAGAATTGGTGCTTTTGAACTGTGGTGTTGGAGAAGACTCTTGAGAGTCCCTTGGACTGCAAGGAGATCCAACCAGTCCATCCTAAAGGAGATCAGTCCTGGGTGTTCATTGGAAAGACTGATGTTGAAGCTGAAACTCCAATACTTTGGCCACCTCATGCGAAGAGTTGACTCATTGGAAAAGACCCTGATGCTGGGAGGGATTGGAGGCAGGAGGAGAAGGGGACGACAGAGGATGAGATGGCTGGATGGCATCACTGACTCAATGGACATGAGTTTGAGTGAACCCCGGGAGTTGGTGATGGACAGGGGGGCCTGGTGTGCTGTGATTCATGGGGTCGCAAAGAGTCGGACGTGACTGAGCGACTGAACTGAACTGACTGAAACCTCTGGGAGCTTACATCCCACCTTTTTTGCCTTTAACCTTGACATTCATACTTGATGAGGGGAATGGGTGGAAAACAGCAGCTGCGGAAAGTTCCTGGAACAGACCTGCTCAGGAAACTTATCTGTGCACATAAGGACCAGAAGTTTCAAAGAAACTCCATTTTGCCCTTTCTTTCTGAGTAGGTCATAGAGCAGGGTCTGGGCTCAAGGAGCTGCGCCCATACCCTCATGGGAGGGTTTGCAGTTGGTCAGATTTCCCAGCACTGATGCAGAAGGCTGCTCACTTCTAGCACACAGATTAACAAATTAATGTTAGTTAATTTGTTGCAATCTGGCTAAGAGAACCCTGAGCTGGGCTTCAGAGCCCTGGCTTGATTTAGAGATCCTTTCCTCTGCTGTGCTGCTTCGTAGTGACTTCTTGGAATGACTGTGGTCCCAGCTACTTCTCAGGGATCTGAGCAGATCACTGAGGTAGAGTTCAAGAAGGGGTATTATAAAATAAAATTTGTTTTTTAACTTAGAGAAAGAACCCATCCAGGAATTACTAGTTCATTGTCCCAGTAACTGTTTGGAAGAGGTTGGGGGTCCTTTTTTTGCTGTTCCCTAGCCCTTAGTTACCCTGTAGCTTCCTTAACTAGATATTTTGGGCTGGTGAGACTCTAATTAGAAAAATTTAGAGATTGTAGACTTATATTTAGAATCAAAGGGTCATGTATATTCAGGGGAAACTTTAACTTTGCCAGTTAGATTCAGAGTGTAGGTTACCTCTGCTGAATGTGAGCTTCCCTGGTGGCTCAGATGGTAAAGAATTCACCTGCAATGCAGGAGACCAGAGTTTGATCACTGGGTCAGGAAGATCCCCTGGAGAAGGGAATGGCAAGCCACTCCAGTACAAAGCTCTGCTTTTTTGCATGACAGCAGTCTTGCTTTTTTAACAGACATCAGTTACCAATGTAAAAAAGCCCCAGACTGAAACAGCACTTTGAATGCGCTAGCTTTGCTTTTGTCTTTAACATGCTGGTGCTGTTAACTTCCTAAAGTCTCCTTTCCAGACGTTTGTGGAGTGTGTGGTGTGTGCTGGACATTGTGCCGGGACTAGGGATTTGAAGGTGAATAAGACTCACTTCCTGCGCTTAGAGCTTACCATCTAGAAGCATCTGAAGTTTATATCTTCTCCACATTTGGATCATGTAGAAGATCCCCCATGATATCCTGGTCCTCCTGAAACTGACCGCAGCATTGCTTTGGAGCTGTCAGCCAAAGGGAAGGGAGGGTGCTTGTGCTTATGTTAGTTGTTAATAGTGTGGAGAAGAGAGGACAGTGATGGTGCGGGTGATGGTGGGAGTGATGGCAGCTGTTCTGTGGAGCCCCTCGCCCCTACCAGATCCCAACCAGGTCCTTAAACCTTATCTTCTTTGATTCTCTCAACAATTGTACTGGGTAGCTAATATTGTCTATCATCTCTTTGTGAGGAAGATGAACTTGGAAAGAACTTTCCCAGGCTTATGTAGCTAGTCAACATCAGGGTGGGATTTTTTTGTTGTTTTTTTTGACTTATTTTATCATTGTTTTTGGCCAGATAAGATTTAAATTAGCATTAGGAATTGTGTATGTTTTCTCTGGAACAAAAAGCATTTAGATTATGTTATATGAGCTGACTCTATACACAAAACCAAAAGATATATACTTTGGTTATTCAAAATTATTATGTACAATGTAATAAAGAAGAATTTAAGAATAAAGTTCATCCCCTTGTTCTTTTTTTTTTTTTTTGGCCTCGCTGGCCAGAGATCGAACCTGTGCCCTCGGCAGTGAGAGTGTGGAGTCCTAACTCACTGAACCGCCATAGAATTCCCCATTCATTGTTTCCATTTGTTCAGATTTCCTTCCAATTTTTGTCTATGAATATAGTATAAAGTTGTCTTTCAGTGAAGATGAACTTTAAAATTTTAGCATTAACATGGCATAAACGTTTCCATGTTTCTACACAGTAAAAAAAGTATCGTATAAGTAATATTCTAGTGGGTTAAACACCATTCTAATTGAACATTTAGGTTCTAATTTTTAAAAATTAGACATTCTTATTTTTATAACATAGGATGTCTATCTTTGTTTGAATATTTTCTTTAAATAAAAGCCTCTAGTTACTTCTTAAACTCTCAGACTCTTCTTTGACATTTTTTTGTGTGTGTGTGAAAACAACCTCTTATGGCTACCTAACAATGTTATTTATTTTTGCATTTCTGATTCTTATTATTTAGAACCTTTTATTAAAATGTGTACACTGTGTTCTAGCTGTTTCTCACTTTCCACTTAAAACTGCTCTCCCTTTGAAAATTTAAGAGCAGATCTGTACATAAAAAGGTTCCAGGTTGAGGCTTTTGAGGCATACAACAAGGTAGTAACAGAATCTAGATCCCTTGATTCTCAGCTGGCTGCTTCGTCTAGTAAAATCACTTTCTCCTGTTTACAGAGCCCGTATTTGTGTGTGTGTGAGTGGAAGATGGCTTGAGAGCTCTTAGTCACCATAGTTCCAAATGTCTAAATATATAAACACGATCTGGGTTTCTGCCATCCATGTGAATGCAAGGCTGAAATGTCCATGTAAATATTGTGACAGGACATTTCCTTGAGCCTTTGCCTAACCTTTCCCAGAGACTAGCCAAGCAAAGAGGTGATGACTTGATAGATACCAGGCCAGACTTCCTTACTGAAAATCCTCCATGACCTGAGGGCAACAGGACTGCTTAGATTATAGGGTCCCCCCTCTGGCTTAGTATCTCAACAACTCTTAGTGGGGAGGGGGAGGGTAGGAAAGAGAGAGACAGAAGGATGGAAATTGAGATTTTATTTTACAATAAGTCGCCAGTAAATGGTAAGAATTATTATGTGCCAGGTCTCTTGTTTATAATTTATTTATTCTCCATATAAACTGTGTGAGATAAGTTTTATTATCTCCATTCTACAAATGAGGAAACTAAGGCTTAGGGAGTTTGTGACTTGATCACAGAAACATTAATTTTGGAGCCAGAGTTGAAGGTGGGCTTATCTACTCTCAAATCCATATACTTTCTTCTGTTGTGTTGGAGATATGTTCCATCCTGTTCTTGTGAAGTCAGGAGCCAAGTACCCAAGTCATAATGACCGACCTCCTCCTTTCAGCATCTGTAAGAATTGAACATCTAGTGCAAACAAATGCTTTAGGTGTAAAGCTTTATGATGTGGCTCAGTCTTCTTCATCCATCTGTTGCTACTAGATAAGTGTGTGTAACTTTGGGAGGCTGGAAAGGCCTCCTAGTCCTGGCTTGGGGCAGGTGAATGGCTGGTTTGTCAGCCCTGCGCGCTTCTGGCGTTCCCAGTGAGTGCTGCCTTGGTGTGCTGTGTTCTTTCTTCACTTCTTGTTCTTTGTTTTTGTTTTCTCCTCAGATCTAGATACTGATGACGATTTAAATAGCGACGATTATGAATATGAAGATGAAGCCAAACTTGTTATATTCCCAGACCACTATGAAATAGCCCTACCAAATATTGAGGAGTTACCAGCCCTGGTCAGTGAGTGTGCACGGCTGCTAGCTAGATGCGCGTGACCCTCTGTGTCAGGTGTGTGTGCATGTGTCAAGTGTGTGTGCGTGTGTCAGGTGTGTGTGCTGGGCGGTGGGGAAGGCAGGGTGAGTGAGAGAGGAAGAGGAGAATGAGCAGAAACAGGAGCAGATTGCTCCTTGTCTGCAAGAGGGCCCCGCAGGGTCCCTTGCAGTAACATGGGCCACATGCCCTCTGCTGCTGCTGGCTGGCCCTCCTCCATGTGGGCTTGCTTCTTGCCACCTTGAATCACAGTCTCGTGCTTAGATTTTCAAACTGTGTCCATGAGATGTGCAGGAGAGGGACTGCCTCCCCTTTAGAGGGACGCCTACAATTTTCTCTCTTCTGCATGTTGGCCTTCCATGTATAATTTTGTTTGGGAAACATAAAAGAGTTCCACTGAGAAACAAAAGCAACATGAGTTTGAAAATAACCAAGTATTTAGAAATCACAGGTGTCCAGGAGCTTTGTGGGAGTATATTCTTTGAGGACAGAGACTGCTTTCTAGGTTTTAGAATTTAGATTTAGTGGTGAGTTTTTTTCCCCTTCCTTTCTTTTTTGTGAAGCAGCTTTCATTTTCCTGGACAACTTAAAGCCGAGGGCAGGGTGGTAGTGGTGGTATGAGGAAGCCAGTTTCTGTCTTACTTTGATTCTTGAATTCTGTGGGGCCCAGACTATTTTCCTACTCTTCCCTCATTTCCTGTATTGTCTCCACTGCCTCATCCTTTTTTGTGTTCTTTTCTCTTTCTTTTCCTCTTTTGTACTCTGTTGCATCCTGACTTCTCAGAGTCTGGCCACAGATAGCAGAATTAGACATTCCAGCTCATTTTTTCCCTCTTCAAGTTTTGCTAAAACCAAAGCTAAATCTCTAGGTCCCTGATTCTTCCAAATGTTTTATGACTCTGTCTATAGCCTCCTCCCTGCTCACATGCCCCTGCCAAGTGGGCACATTTGTGCTTGGGGTTCCCATGGCATTAGGGGTGAGGTTTCTACCATTCAGCCAATTTTGCCTCTGATATACTTTATACCTAAACATAAGACCACAGAATTGAACAATTTGTGTATTTAGCTGTTATAGTTCTTTCCTCTAATTATTTGATCTAGCATATCGGCTGGATGGCATCACTGACTCGATGAATGTGAGTCTGAGTGACCTCCGAGAGCTGGTGATGGATAGGAAGGCCTGGCGTGCTGCAGTTCATGGGGTCGCAAAGAGTCGGACACGACTGAGCGACTGATCTGATCTGATCTGATCCTTTTTATTTCAATAGTACCAAGTGGATAGCTTTTAACAATGTGTACAGAATTAAATTACCTCTACTTTCTGCAGTTCCCTATATCTACTCATGTGGCATTTACCAAGGGCAAAACATATGATGGACAAAATGGTCTTACCATTATCTGATATTATATACTAAAGCTTATATCTGTATATAACTGGAGTTCTCACTGCTCTTGTTTAATATAACTCTTGAGTCTGTTATCAAAAAAGAAGCAGCACTTTGTGAATGAATGTCATGAGGGATGATTTTTCTCTCTCTCACTTATGAAAAAAAAGTCTTCATGTGAGAAAAGTAAAGAGAGCCTTTAAGTACTTTTAATTATTTCCTATATGCAGAAGATAATTCCAAGTGTGAATGCTTTTACAGAGAGGTGAAGTGTCACAGAAATCTGAATCTAGCAGTGTATATTATAATTTCTAATAGAGTCTTATAGAATTAAGAAGTGCTTTAGGAATTAGAGAGAGAGAATTGTTTGGAAAGTGAGGTAGGGAGATAGAAGGGGAAGCCTGGATTCATCTGATGGTAACTGGTTTTATCTATATAACAGATGCTTGTTACTATAATTTCTTTTCATGCTTTTGCTACAGTTTTGGTATTTGATAATTCTCTTTTTAAGTTTTTAAATACCCCAAATTATTGAACTTCAAGTTACCCAACCAGGTCTTCTGTCATCTCTTGCATTTCTCAGCGCAAAAAAATTCAGTTTCAGATAGGTACTCTGTAGATTCTACCATAAAGCTGAACTACCTCTTAGTGATGCAGGGGCCATGGAGAGACAGCGTCTGGGACTCAGTAGGGATCTTAGCGCCTGAGATCTAATGCCTCATTTTAGACTCAGGAGCTCAAGCAGTGGTATGCTTGTAGTTGGTTAGCAACCAGCTCCCTGCGCTGTAGTGGTTGCTGATTTCAGTGGTGTAAATACTGCCACCGTGGCTGATTTCAGGCTGACATGTCACCAGTGCAGTGTTGGGAAGAGATGTGCAGTAGGACACTATCACCTGTCATTTCCACAGCTTACATAACGTGGTTATAAGTGACTTTCAAAGCATACAGATTAGATATTGAGATAGAGTAACACCGCTAGGGAGTGAAGAGTTTTAAACATTTTTTGCCTTTAAAAAATATATTTATTGGTGAGCCTATAGAATTTAATTTTTAATAACAGTTGTGCTTAACAATCTTCTTTGAGAATTTCTTAAATTTAGCAATCAATTCTGTGAGCCAGTTTGAGCCAATTCCAGAACACCCCTGAACTTGAGATAATTCATAGTATAATATAGGATAATGGATTCTGACTTTAATTGTGATCCATAAAAAGGGTCTCTAAGTGATTTTAGATGATATATTGAAAACACTAGGTCAATGTTTTATAGTGTCCCAGACGATTAAGGAAATTTTGTCTAGTGTCACCAGGAAGGGATCTCAAAGAAAAGAGAGAATATTACATCCGAATCATTGTGCATTACAAACTAGAACACTTAAAGGTCTAATGGGGTGCAGAAGATTCAGAAGAGGAGAGGGAAGGGATCAAGGTAGTCAGTGAAATAGCAGGGAGATTATAACAGGCCAGAGTAAAAAGATGAGGATTTGTAGCCAGGAGTGCTAAGGCAGCATGGCCCAAACACATCGCATCAGGAAGGAGCTCATGGTGAACTCAACCTTGTTTTCTAGGGACAGTACCGGAAGGGAGTGGAAGATGATTTTTGATAATTGAAAGGAAGCACTAATTATATAACACTGCTTGTGGGAGATGAATGGGAATATTTTTGGAAAACATTGAGAGAGGGGCAAGATAGGGAAAAGGGATTAAGAGGTAAACACTACTAGGTATAAAAGAAATAAGATAGAAGTATAGAATGTACAGCACAGGGAATATAACCAGTTATTTTAAAATAATTTTAGATAGAGTATATGTTACAAAATATCAGATTACTATGTTGTACACCTGAAACTAATATAACATTGTAAATCAATTATGACAAAAACTTCTATCAAATAAACAGTCCCCCACCGCAAAAAAAAAAAAAAAAAAAGAAGAGGTTTAAATGTATTTATGAATGCCCGATTGCCTGATCTGTAATGAAGTGTAAGCTTTTTTTTTTTTTTTTTGTAGTGGAATGTAAGCTTTTTGAGGGCAGGAGCCTTTTCCTTCTCCTGACTGTGCCTAGCCCAATGGTGTCAATTAGCAGTGGTCAGTATATCCTCAGAGAGTTTTAAAAGCTGGAGAAGGATGGGCTCTAATGTTCACAGCAGATCACTGCCTGCTGGACAGAGAAGAGGGAGCAAGAGTGGGAGAAAGAAGACCTTAAGGCGGCTGTTGTGTGGCTGGAATGATGGTTGGGACTAAGATAGGTGCGACCGAAATTAAGAAGGGGTAGATTGCAAATAGATTTTGGATGTAGGGCTGATAGGAATTGCTCATGGCCTGGGTGGGTGTGGGATGGCACCTGAGGCCTCTATTATCTCTTTTCTTTCCTTGTAGTTGTTTATGTTTTTATTGGAGTATAGTTACTTTACAATGTGTTAGTTTCTGCTACACAATGAAATGAATCAGTTGTGTGTGTGTGTGTGTATCTATTTCCACTCTTTAGATTTATTTCCCATTAGGTGGTGATGGTGGTTTAATCACTAAGTCGGGTCCGACTCTTTGTGACCCCATAGACTGTAGCCTACCAGGTTCCTCTGTCCATAGGATTTCCCAGGCAAGAATACTGAAGTGGATGGCCATTCCCTTCTCTAGGGCATCTTCCTCACCCAGGGATCAAACCCTGGTATCCTACACTGCAGGCGGATTCTTAACCAAGTGAGCCAGCAGGGAACCATACAGTATGTCTCTTAATTTGTTCTGGGGTCAGTTGGTGGTGCTACCCAGAGGAAAACATTCTATATGAAGTTCAGCTAATTATGCAGGAGTATAGTGATGTAGAATATACATTTTTGTTAAAAAATGTAAAAACAATTCAGTGGCTTTTATTATATTCAGAATTGGGCATCCATCATGACTATCTTATTTTAGAATATTTTTATTACCCCACAGCCATCACCTACCCCTCTGCCTCTTATCCCCCTAGCCTCTGGCTATCACTAATCTGCTTTCTGTCTTTATGGGTTTGCCTATTTTGTCCATTCCATATAAAAGGAATCATGGTTCTTTGTGGCTGGCTTCTTTTAACTTAGCATACATTTTCAAGGTCCATCTAGGTTGTAGCATGTATTGGTACTGCATTCCTTTTTATTACTGATAACAGTTCTTATATCAAAATACAATATTTTATCCATTTATCATTAATGGACATTTGGGTTATTTCTACTTTTGGCTGTTATAAATAATGCTTCTGTGAACATTTGTTGATAAGTTTTTGTGTAGACCTATATTTTTATTTATTAATACCTTGGGTGTATACCTCAGAATGGAATTGCAGGGTCATATGGTAGTTCTGTTTAACCATTTGATCAGATCAGATCAGATCAGTGGCTCAGTCGTGTCCGACTCTTTGCGACCCCATGAACCGTAGCACGCCAGGCCTCCCTGTCCATCACCAGCTCCCGGAGGTCACTCAGACTCGCATCCATCGAGTCAGTGATGCCATCCAGCCATCTCATCCTCTGTCGTCCCCTTCTCCTCCTGCCCTCAATCCCTCCCAGCATCAGAGTCTTCTCCAATGAGTCAACTCTTCGCATGAGGTGGCCAAAATACTGGAGTTTCAGCTTTAGCATCATTCCTTCTAAAGAAATTCCAGGATTGATCTCCTTCAGAATGGACTGGTTGGATCTTCTTGCAGTCCAAGGGACTCTCAAGAGTCTTCTCCAACACCACAGTTCAAAAGTATCAATTCTTCGGCGCTCAGCCTTCTTCACAGTCCAGCTCTCACATCCATACATGACCACAGGAAAGACCACAGCCTTGACTAGGCGAACCTTTGTTGGTAAAGTAATGTCTCTGCTTTTGAATATGCTATCTAGGTTGGTCATAACTTTCCTTCCAAGGAGCAAGCGTCTTTTAATTTCTTGGCTGCAGTCACCATCTGCAGTGATTTTGGAGCCCAGAAAAACAAAGTCTGACACTGTTTCCACTGTTTCCCCATCTATTTCCCATGCAGTGATGGGACCAGATGCCATGATCTTCGTTTTCTGAATGTTGAGCTTTAAGCCAACCTTTTCACTCTCCACTTTCACTTTCATGAAGAGGCTTTTAGCCCCTCTTCACTTTCTGCCATAAGAGTGGTGTCATCTGCATATCTGAGGTTATTGATATTTCTCCCGGCAATCTTGATTCCAACTTGTGTTTCTTCCAGTCCAGCATTTCTCATGATGTACTCTGCATATAAGTTGACCTGCCAAATTATTTTCCAAAGTGGCTGTGCCATTTTCCATTTTCATCAGAATATGTTTTTAAAGAGAGCTAGAAATATCTTACAGCATTAAGCAAATAGTGAATAGTTGTGAGACGCCTGTGTCCAGGATCAATGGGGTTTGGGAGAAAGTAGAGGGTCTGCCCTCCCTGGTGGTTAGTTGGTGCCAAGCTGGACATCACAGATTTGCTCATAATGGCTGGTCTGGCACAGAACATCTAGGCATGTCCCCATCCAAGGTCACATTTGCACCAGATTAGGAAATGGAGCCATGCTGCTTGCATTCCATTCAAATGCCCTTGACCACATGTCATTGTGTGATGAGTTAAGGATATTGGATATCTTGGTGTAAATTTGTTAGGAGTGAAACATACCATTTGGGTAAATCCTAGGTATTCCTGTTGCTAATTTCACCCTTGTAAATTGTTCACCTTATACTTTTCACTCCACTTGCTAAGAGACAGAACTTGTTAAATCTGACTTTTATGCTTGGATTTACAAACTGGATTTAGTTCTTTGGTATCTTGTGTCATTGTTAATACTGCAAATTCCAGGCCAGGACAAAACCTAGCTAGACCCAGGGGGAAAGTGCTAGAGTCAGGAAGCTAGCATCTTGCTCTCGTGGTAACTAAGCTATTTGAATTTTCTTGACTTAAGTTGTATTTATTAATAAATTTTAAGATTCATTTTACAAAAGTTGCTGTTCTCAAACTGTTTTACGTATTATATCTGCATTTGTCTTATAGGTAACAATTGCTTGTGATGCAGTTCTCAGCTCAAAATCTCCATACAGAAAGCAGGACCCAGATACATGGGAGAATGAATTGCCAGCGTCGAAATATGCCAATAATCTCACCCAGTTGGACAATGGAGTCAGAATTCCTCCAAGGTGAGAGTCAGCAAAATGGAACTTTACTGCCTAAAACTGGCCAAAGGATTATTTATTTTTCTACTTCTCCACAGAATTAACAGTTATATATGTTCTTATCAGTTGCCTTTTATAAAAATAAGCTCAAAAATTCTCTCTGGAATTATCTATACCTTTGTAGTAGATACTGACCATGGCCAGTCCCCACCCTGGAGCCCAGCCCATCCCCACCCTAAGGCATCTGATTGCAGACACCTGCAGCTCTTTTTTAGGGGCTTTCTCTATCTGCCAGAGCCAGGTTGGCTGGTGCATGGGACAGTCAGAAACGCTGTGGAGTCATGCTCCCTCCTGGAACGGCCTCCAGCCAGGGGCTGTGGAGTGGAAGGATGAATACCTAGACCCCCACCCTCAAGTCGGGTAACCGTCTCCTGGAGTTCCGCAGCTGGTCTGAGCCCCACTGGCCCAGGGGGTCATCTGCTTGTTGACGGTCTCTGGCCTGGCTGCCTACCCTTTCAGTCTCTCTTCCTTCAACTCCCCTAGGGTGCTTCCTGGGATCGCCACCCTGACAAGTCATTTGCATTCAGATCTTTGTCTACCTCTAGGAGGACCCAGCTACAAAGACTTACAACAGTCTTTGGTTATCACCTTTTGGCTGGAATGCTCTTTAGGCTTCATTGGCACCTCCTGTAATCAGAGGCAGGCGTCTTTCCAGAGGCAGGAACTAGAGGGAAAGAGCAGGTGGATTCAGAATGTGTCCTATCTGTTTGGACACTGGCTGTGCTGCCTTCTGCTCTGTGTGGTCTTAGGGAAGGCTCCGTACCCTCTGTTGTTCTCTTTGTTAGTGGGGATGATAATAACGCTGAAGAGTGTTTATTAGAATTGCATGGTAAGACTTCTGAAAAGCCCTTGCCCCATACCTGGCATTTAACCTTCATTTAAGTTGTTAATGCAAAGAAAGAGGAAAACAATAGAAAGGGAAAAACTACAGATCTCTTCAAGGGATTTGGAGAGATCCAGGGAACATTTCATGCAAGGATGGACACGATAAAGGGCAGAAACAGTAAGGACCTAAGAGAAGCAGAAGAGATTAGAAGAGATGGCAAGAATACACAGAAGTATACAAAAAAGGTCTTAATGACTCGAATCATCACAATGATGTGGTCACTCACCTGGAGCCAGACATCCTGGAGTATGAAGTCAAGTGGGCCTTAGGAAGCATTACTAGGAATGAAACCTAGTGGAGGTGACAGAATTTCAGCTCGGCTCTTTCAAATCCTAAGAGATGATGCTGTTAAAGTGCTGCACTCAACATGTCAGCAAATTTGGAAAACTCAGCAATGGCCACAGGACTGGAAAAAGCCAGTTTTCATTCCAATCCCAAAGAAGGGCAATGCCAAAGTACGTTCAAACTACTGTACCATTGTGCTCATCTCATATGCTAGCAAGGTTATGCTCAAAATCCTTCAAGCTAGGCTTTAGTAGTATGTGAACCAAGGACTTCCAGATGTACAAGCTGGGTTTTGAAGAGACAGAGTAACTAGAGATCAAATTGCCAACATCTATTGGATCATAGAAAAAAGAAAGAGAATTCCAGAAAAACATCTGCTTCATTGACTTTGCGAAAGCCTTTGACCTTGTGGATCACAACGAACTGTTGAAAATTCTTAAAGAGATAGGAATGCCAGACCACCTTACCTGCCTCCTGAGAAATCTGTATGCAGGTCACAAAGCAATAGTTAGAACTGGACATGGAACAATGGACTGGTTCCAAATCGGTAAAGGAGTACATCAAGGAGTATATTGTCATCTTACTTATTTGACTTGTATGCAGAGTACATCATGCGAAATACCAAACTGGATGAAACACAAGCTGGAATCAAGATTGCCGGGAGAAATATCAATAATGTCAGATATGCAGATGACACCACCCTTATGGCAGAAAGCGAAGAGGAACTTGGCCTCTTGAAAAGGGTGAAAGAGGAGGGTGAAAAAGCTGGTTTGAAACAACATTACACATACTAAGATCATGGCATCTGATCCCATTCAGTTCAGTTGCTCAGTCGTGTCCGACTCTTTGCGACCCCATGAATCGCAGCACGCCAGGCCTCCCTGTCCATCACCAACTCCTGGAGTTCACCCAGACTCTTGTCCATTGAGTCGGTGATGCCATCCAGCCATCTCATCCTCTGTCATCCCCTTCTCCTCCTTCCCCCAGTCCCTCCCAGCATCAGAGTCTTTTCCATTGAGTCCACTCTTCATCATTACTTCATGACAAATAGAAGGGGAAAAAGTGGAAACAGTGACATTTTCTTTTCTTGGGCTCCAAAATCTGCGGATGGTGACTGCAGCCATGGAATTAAAAGACATTTGCTCCTTGGAAGAAAAGTTATGACACGCCTTCACAGCATATTAAAAAGTAAAGACATCATTTTGCCAACAAATGTCCATATAGTCAGAGCTATAATAGGGTACAGATGTGAGACTTGGATCATAAAGAAGGCTGAGTGCCAAAGAATTGATGCTTTCGACCTTTGGTGCTGGAGAAGATTCTTCAGAGTCCTTTGGACTGCAAGGAAACCAATGCAGTCAGTCCTCAAGGAAATTAACCCTGAGTATTCATTGGAAGGACTGATGCTAAAGCTCCAATCTTTGGCCACCTAATGCAAAGAGCTGACTCATTGGAAAAGACCCTGATGCTGGGATAGATTGAAGGCAAAAGGAGAAGAGGAGCACAGAAGATGAGACGGTTAGATAGCATCACCAACTCAATGAACATGAACTTGAGCAAACTCTGGGAGATAGTGGTGGACAAAGGAGCCTGGCATGCTACACCCATAAAGTCAGAAAGCGTTGGACATGACCTAGAAATTGAATAATAACAACAACAACAAAGTGGTTTCCTTTCTACTTAGATTGTCAGTGTAGTAGATTTTTGTTTAAACTAGTAGTGAAGCATTGCTACTAGTGGTTAATGCTTTAGAACTTAGCTGTTTATACACATGGGATCTTTCATAATTTACACTCACTCAAGCTTTACTGTCTCTCATGTAAGGAATTTTAAGGAAATGACCTCTCTTCCTACCCTCAGGTTCTGTGTCAGTTTTCTAAGGTAAAACAGCTCTCCTGGAGGACCTGGCCCCCATGTGAGTGCTCCTTCTGCTCTGGAATGGGTCTCTGCTATTCCACTGACCATCTCCTGTGACCCCACTCCCCCCCAACCTGAGACACCCCTTTTTCTTAGATGTTAGTTTTCTCATCATGCCTTGTGCTGTGGCTGTGCTAACCGTCCTCTGATGACTTCACAGTGGTTGGAAGTGTGCCAGGTGCGACCTTCGGGAGAACCTCTGGTTGAACCTGACCGATGGCTCCGTGCTGTGTGGGAAGTGGTTCTTTGACAGCTCCGGGGGCAACGGGCATGCGTTGGAGCACTACAGAGACACAGGCTACCCTCTCGCTGTGAAACTGGGGACCATCACTCCGGACGGGGCCGGTGAGTGTGCCCGTACCAACTCAGGCACCTGCAGTGGCTCCCTTTGGATTAACCAGTGCCTTCCTCTCTGGGATTGGAGGCCATAAGCTCTGGACTAAGACAGCCAAGGCGTGAATCCTGATTCTACCTCTTGTTAGCTGTGAGATCTTGGGTCAGCCTCTGGTTCCTCATCTTGAGGATAATCATGGTATCTCCCTCACAGGTTTGTCAAGGTACATAATCATTTAGCCCGGTGCCCACAGTAGAGTCTTGGTAAAAGTTTTTTGCTTTTGTATCTTTCTGTATATTCCTTGGCTAATGGCTCAGTGGGAAAGAATTCACCTGCCAGTGCAGGAGACTCAGGTTCGATCGCTGGGTCAGGAAGACCCCCTGGAGAAGGAAATGGCAACCCACTCCAGTATTCTTGCCTGGGAAATCCCACAGACAGAGGAGTCTGGTGGGCTCCACTCCACGGGATCACAAAAGAGTTGGACACAACTGAGGGACCAAAAAACAAAGAGGACGAAGAATCAGGACTTGTGAAGGAAATGTGCATAATCAAACTCACCATTAGAATAGTAGGGGTTCGAAAGCCTAGAGTCCATTAGGGGGATTAATGTCATTATGGAGTAGATGGTTGTTCAAGATCCTGGATGTTCAGATTCCTTGACATCAGTGGGCAGTGATTGTGTCCAGTGCAGCAGAGGGTTAGAACTGGTTCCTACTGATCCTCTGTGTTCTCACACTATGTTAGCTTTTAGCCATGTTTGTACAGTTAATTCCTTCCACCATTGGCTGAGGGAACAGAGAACTTATATCAGGACTGATAATGAGAAAATTAAATACTGAGCTGTGGTCATAAGAACCCATCATCTCAGTGTCACTGACAGCATTTATGAAGCACCGACCTGGACCCATACTCAGGTCAGTCTTCTCCATCTGTCCAGGTGTTAAGTCTCTATTTCTTCTCTACTTTAAGGTAAGATGATTTTTTTTAGGACAAATATAGACATTTGTCTTTTCTTCTCTGTTATCTTTCTCTGACTGAATTTTGTTTGTTGATGTTGTTTTTACTTGTGTCTCTTTGCTACCCCATGGACTGTAGTCTGCCGGTTGGATTTGGGGTGACATTGCTCTGTTGAATGGTGTAAATGGTAATCATCACAGTCCTTGTAGGGGCTCCAGAGAGAAGGGATCTTAACATAGGCATTCTATTGGGTACAACTGTAAGGGGAGGATAATTCAGATGTTTCTACTTTTATGCTATTTTAAAGATGCAGGACCTTTTTGAAAAATTGAAGTATAGTTGATTTACAGTGTTCGTTTCAGGTATACAGCAAAGTGATTCGTTGTTTTTCAGATTCTTTTCCAGATTCTTTTCTATTGTAGGTTATTATAATACATTGAATATAGTTTCCTGCGCTATACAGTGGTCCTTGTTGCTGATCTATTTTATATATAGTAGATTGTATCTGCGGGGAAGGCGATGGCACCCCACCCCAGTACTTTTGCCTGGAAAATCCCATGGACAGAGGACCCTGGTAAGCTCCAGTCCATGGGGTCGCTAAGAGTCGGACATGACTGAGCGACTTCACTTTCACTTTTCACTTTCATGCATTGGAGAAGGAAATGGCAACCCATTCCAGTGTTCTTGCCTGGAGAATCCCAGGGACAGGGGAGCCTGGTGGGCTGCCGTCTATGGGGTCGCACAGAGTCCGACACGACTGAAGCGACTTCACTTTCACTTTTCACTTTCATGCATTGGAGAAGGAAATGGCAACCCACTCTAGTGTTCTTGCCTGGAGAGTCCCAGGGACGAGGGAGCCTGGTGAGCTTCCGTCTATGGGGTCGCACAGAGTCGGACACGACTGAAGCGACTTAGCAGCAGCAGCAGATTGTATCTGTTAACCAAAGCAAACTTTGGGAACCATAAATTTGTTTTCTATGTCTGTGAGTCTGTTTCTGTTTGGAAATAAGTTCATTTGTATCATCTTTTTAGATTCCATATACAATGATAGGTGATATTTATCTTTCTTTCTGGCTTACTTTACTTGGTATGGTAATCTCTAGGTCCATCCATGTCGCTGAAGATGGCAATATTTCATTCTTTTTTATGGTGAAGTTATATAGTGCGTTGAGACCAATTATTAGAAGTCCAGCTCTCAGAACATCCTGTTCAAGACTAAAATTATTTATGTATGGGACTTTGTTCTAAAATTTCAGTTGAGCTCTGTCTTATTCATCTTTGAGTTCCATACAAAATCTTTATACTAGGCATGGATACTTTGGTTAAATGAACCAACTAGTCTATAATTGTATTCTATTTAAATATACGCTAATAATAAAGACAAGGATTAATTCTATTCTCTAAGCATCTTTAATTTTCCAGAAGCCTTTTTTTTTTTAAGCATGAAACCTATTTATTTTCAAACTGTGATTTAGAGTTCATCTAAAGTTTCTTTTCCTGTGGTCGTGTATGGATGTGAGAGTTGGACTGTGAAGAAGGCTGAGTGCCCAAGAATTGATTCTTTTAAACTGTGGTGTTGGAGAAGACCCTTGAGAGTCCCTTGGACTGCAAGGAGATCAGCCCTGGGTGTTCTTTGGAAGGACTGATGATAAAGCTGAAACCCCAGTACTTTGGCCACCTCATGTGAAGAGTTGACTCATTGGAAAAGACTCTGATGCTGGGAGGGTTTGGGGGCAGGAGGAGAAGGGGACGACAGAGGATGAGATGGCTGGATGGCATCACTGACTCGATGGACGTGAATTTGAGTGAACTCCGGGAGTTGGTGATGGACAGGGAGGCCTGTGCTGCGATTCATGGGGTCGCAAAGAGTCGGACACGACTGAGTGACTGAACTGAACTGAACTGAAAGTTTCTTTCCTTTAACCTGAGACAGGAAAGTTTTATATTAGCCCTTTGATAATATGGAAAGCAGATGTTCAGTGTAACATATTTAGAAAGCAGAGAAAAATTTAGAGAAATAAAAATCAAAATCAGGAGTTTTAAAGATAAAAATTGGGAGTAATACCACTTCCTGGACAAATTGCTCTACTTCTAATAATTTGAGTGTTTCCTTTCAGTCTTTTTTCTTTTTTAAAGCCTTGATCAGTTCTTATACAAATACACACACATAGCCTGCAGTTTTATAAAAATTGAATCACACTGTATAAAGTTTTATTCCCTATTTTCTCTATTTAACATTATATTTTCTATGTCATTAAACATTCTTCAGTATCCCCTGTTAGTTCCACAAATCATTTCACTGTTCCCCTGTTCAGTTTAGTTCAGTAGCTCAGTTGTGTCTGGCTCTTTGAGACCCCATGGACTGCAGCATACTAGGCTTCCCAATCCATCACTAAGCTTGCTCAAACTCATGTCCATCGAGTCGGTGATGTCATCCAACCATCTCATCCTCTGTCATCCCCTTCTCTTTCTGGCTTCAATCTTTCCGGCTTCAATCTTTCCCAGTATCAGGGTCTTTTCCAATGAGTCAGTTCTTCACATCAGGTGGCCAAAGTGTTGGAGTTTCAGCTTCAGCATCAGTCCTCCCAATGAATATTCAGGACTGATTTCCTTTAGATTAACTGGTTTGATCTCTTTGCGGTCCAAGGATTCTCAAGAATCTTCTCTAACACCACAGTTCAAAAGCATCGATTATTCTTGTTTCTCTGTGAGATGTTACCGTTTTGCTTTTCTGATGAACATCGTTGTATATATGCAAGTCTTTGGGTGTTTGTCTAATTTTTTTTTTTTTTTTTTTAAGGACAGATTCCTGTAAACAAAGGGTTGAACCTTTAAATTTAATTTTCAATTGCTGAGTTTCTCTTTTAAACAAGTGTAGTAATTCATATGCCCACCAGAAATGTGTGAGAATACCTATTCCAACAAATCTTTGACAACTTTTCGTATTCAGAATATTAAAAAACCTTGGCTAATTTGTTATCTTGTTTTAACTTGCTTTATCCTGGTAGGCTGCAGTCCATGGGGTTGCTACGAGTTGGACGTGACTGAGCGACTTCACTTTCACTTTTCACTTTCACACAATGGAGAAGGCAATGGCAACCCACTCCTGTGTTCTTGCCTGGAGAATCCCAGGGACGGCAGAGCCTGGTGGGCTGCCGTCTGTGGGGTCGCACAGAGTCGGGCATGACTGAAGTGACTTAGCAGCAGCAGCAGCAGTGAGGCTTAACTTTTTCATAGTATTCTTGGCTGTTTGTAGTTCTTTTTCTGAATTTCTTAGGGCGATTTTCTAGTAGGTGTAGGTGTTTTCCTTACTGGCTTTTAAAAACTTCTTAACCATTAAGAATATTAACCCATTATCTGCCATAATTAAATTTTTGTTTTTCTTGTAGGGGAGGGTGAACTTTCAAGATTTTCCTTATCACATAATTCAGAGTTTTGAATAAATGCTACTTTTCAACCATAGAAAACATAAAACATTGGCAAAAACAGTGTGAAACATTCAGTTATGATGAAGGTTCTTGAATTCACTTAGCTGAGAAAATGTTCAGTTTTTGAAACTAGATCAGGATTTGATTCCTGTTTATCTTATGCAGAGTTGGTTTTAATGGAAATAATTATTTTCAGTCTAATTATCATATTCATTTATTTGTTGTTGCTGCTGCTGCTGTTCAGTCGCCAAGTCGTGTCCGACTGTTTGCAACCATGTGGATTGTAGCACGCCAGGCTTCCCTGTCCTCCACTATCTCCTGAAGTTTGCCCAAGATATTAGTTTATGGGATGTATCAATTCTATTTTTGTTCCTTTTAAATCTGTTTAATAGATTGCTATGTGTAGCTTAATATTTATTTAAAAGCCAAATAAATTAACAAAAATGTGAAGTTTCTTTAAATGTCTGACAATGGGCTTTGTGGATATTGAGGCCCAGGAGGGCAGGGTTCCCTCTGTCCGGGACAGGGTGGCTGCCTCCTTATGAAGGTACTCCTGTTGACAGCCCATCTTCCATACTTGATAGGCTCACTGAGGAGCTAATTCAACTCACAAGTGCCAGAATCTTAAAGTCAGGGAGTTTATTTTTTAGTTTCTAATGAGAACCACAACTGCCTGTAAGTGGGATGTTTATGTCAACTCGACCAGTACATTCCTTCCCTGTGGGAAGCTGAATTATATTTAGACTATTGCTTAGTGAACATGGAATCCAAGCAGGTTGTGAACTCAGATACTTAATGGTGGTATGATCCAATCATCCTGGTTTCCTTCTCCCCAACAAGGATATACCTGTTCAGTGAGAAACTCCTACTCATCTTGACATCTCAGTCTAGAATTAGTTCTTCCAGGAAGCTGTGATCCCCAAGTCATGGCCGTTGTGGTGGCTGGGTAATAAAAGTGGGCCCCCTATCAAATTCCACTCTGGTTCCATGGGTACAGCAGGAAACAAAATAAGAAACAGATCACTGTACAAACAAATGAAGAGCTCTCCTCTGTGGGAGGAGACATTCTTTGGCAGATTGAGGTTGAGGTTGGTGGGAAGGGAGTTAAAAAGGTTGGAGGCAGGCAAGGGTGTTTTTTTTCTTTCATCATGGAAATTAGTTTACCTAAGAAGAAGCCCTGCAGCCTTGGTGATTGCAGGAGGGTCTTCTGAGATGGCCATGGTGAAAAAAAAAAAAAAATCAGTGTCATTTTGGCGGGGAGAGCTCGAAGAGCTCCGGTACCATAGTCCTTTCTGTCTCGGTGCAGAGAAGAATTCAGTGAGAGCAAAGTGGTAGATAAGAAGTGATTTATTACAGTAGGATGCTTGTGAAACTTACAAGCGGGTGGGCAAAAACTGCTGTGTCCCGAGAACTTAGTGGGCTGCAGTTTTATAATCAAAGGAAAAGTGGGGAGGGAGAGAAGACCTTTGTATTTCTTGACTAGACATCACGTTTCCATCATCAGTTCCTCCCCCAGGTGGGGCCGGGAAGCTTACTTGTCCCCGTATGGTCAGGCAGGATTGTCATATAGAATTTTGGAAAAATATTTTCAAGTTTTAGTACAATGAGGGTTTTTCATTTTGAAAAGTCACCTTTCCATAAATAATTATTTGTGTGTGTGTGCACAGAACTTGTTCTAGGGATCATTAATTTACTGAGTTCAATGGGTAGGATTTTGGGACTCATGCCACCATTGTTTTATTGCTTTGGGGCATGTCCCTTGCTTCTATTGCATGGGTTTTTTGGTGAGCAAGCCTGCTTGGTTTTGTGGTTAAGCAAACCTGCTTTCTTGAGTAATCATTAACTTATGGGGGTCTCCCATATTTTTTATTTACAATCCCCCGGTGGGACTAACTATTTAATCATCAGTTTTGTCCCATCAGTCTGTTCCTATCAGTGGCAGCTGTAAAATCAACTATCCCCCTGACTCTGCCCAGCTTAGCAGCATCTCAAGGTGGCTTTTCTTACTTGGTCATCTTCAACCCTGACCTGGGCATCAGTCCAAGGATTTGGAATCAAGGATTGACTACTTCATTTTAGTTTTGACCTGGCTTTTACCCCTCTCTGTGCTTCTTTGCTGCTCCACTGTGGCACTTTTCATAAGACAGCAGACCCTGAACAACAGTGTTGTCCACTATATCTCTAGCATCCAGCAAAGTCCCTCACACATAGTGGGTGTCAATAAGTATTTGTGGAGTAAACAGATGGAGGAGGACAGACACACCAATACAATTTGTTCCTCTGATTTACCCTTTTTTCTTTTTCTTCTTCTTCGTGTCTCTTTTACTGACATCTCTTTCCTCTTACTTGCTTCCGTTTCCTGACCACAGTCTAGATTCTGTTTGGTCTGGGATTTATGCTGTCTAAGGTGATAGTACACACCTCTAACCTCATTCATTCTGTGTTTGGCTTTCTAGATCAATTGCTGGAGTATTCTCTTGCTTCTCCTCTTTTCCTGTCTGTGGAAGGTACTCTGTGGGCGCAAATATAAACTCATGGTGAAGAGAGACAGTTTGGGTGAACAGATCACACTCTGGAGAGAACCTTTCCTCTGTGGCTTATGACTTGGTGTTTGACCAACAGTTCTGTTTTTTTTCTCCATTTGAGCTGTGAGAACAGAGCAGTGAAGCCAGCTTCTATGGTTTCATTAGTCTTTCTAAAGCACCTCTCTCTCCTCCTTCTTTCCTGTGTGGGGATCTGCAGGCAAGATCTGGACTTCTGCCACTTTCTTGGGCTTAGAAAGAGAGCTGAAAGTCACATGAGTAAACCACAGCCAAGAAGACATCTGTGGAGATCCATTATACCAAACCAGCATTCTTATAAGACTATTTGAAATAGTAACGTTTCAACTTATGAGGGCAGGGGCCTCGCTTATCTTATTTCTTATTGTATCCTCAGTATCCATACGTATTTGGTATTCAATATTTATTTGTTGGCTATAGTGAATGAATGAGTCAGTGAATCCATGTGAGTGAACAAGGATGACCAGTGAAACACTACTTCTAATAGCATACCATCCTATAGAAATATTTGTAATATTTGTAATCTTTGGCAATTGGTTGCAAAACATTTTTTCAATCAAAATGTAATAAATTTGGAAAAATATTAATAGAAAAACAAAAAACAAAAGAAAGAAACCTCATTAGAGATAAGAAATTATTACCACTTTTACATATAATTCCTTACAGATTCTCAGTCTTAGCCTCCATCTTTATAAGTTTTTCTTCATTACTTTTGATACTTAATACACAGACTAATTTATTAAAAAATTTTTTATTGAAGTATAGTTGATTTATAATGGTGTGTTAATTTCTGCTGTTTAGCAGAATTTTTGATTCATTTGTACATATATGTATATACTTATTCTTTTCCATTATGGTTTATCACTGGATATTGATTATAGTTTCCTGAATGCACATACTATTTTCTAACATGATTATCACATCAATTCATGCTGGAAATTTTTTTTTCCCTTTAAATATTACTTTTATTCATTCATTGACTCTTATGGGTCAAGGCTGGGCTGCAGATTGAAGTAAAAGTTACATATAGTAAGTGGAACTTTTTAAATATTTTAGGTAATGAATTTTTAAAATACATAGCTCCCTAATCATTACCTTCACTATAAAGACAGTGAACATTTCCACATCCTCACAAAATTCCTTTGTGATCTTTCTTAGTAAAACGTTTTATTCCTAGGCAGCCAGAGATCTTCTTTCTGTCACTTTAATTCAGTAAATCTTTTCTTAAATCTTTTCGCTTCTATGGATCTCTCTATGCTCTCCAAGGCTTCATTTGTCATTTAACTTGAAACAATGACTGGTTTACTTTTAAAGTAAGTGTAGTTACTCATGAAACTCTGCTTAGGCTATTCCTAGGAGGATCTTGCCTGGAGAATCCCAGGGACGGGGGAGCCTGGTGGGCTGCTGTCTGTGGGATTACACAGAGTCGGACATGAGTGAACCAACTTAGCAGAAGGATCTTTCTGTGAACTTCCTCTTTCTTAGCTTCTAGTTTTTAAGTCAAGGTTGGAGTTAGGGAGATTAATACTTGTCAGGCTGTGCTTATTTGCTGCAGTAGTTTCTGAGTTAAGACTTGAGTTTGCTAAGCTGAAGATGGAGATAAAGTAAATTTCCTAATGAAAAATGTGTAAGGATTTTCAGTCCCTAAGTCTTCTTCAAATATTTTTTCTATGACTATGTGTCACTTATAAATTCTTCATGATTGCCAAGTTTAAGGATCACAGTTCAATTTTAGATTTCTTGTGTGTTACTCACTAAACTGTTTTTGTCATTGGGGTAAGTAACTGTTGTGTCTGACTAAATCATGTCATATTTTTGGGGCAGTTAATGACCGGAGATAGGAAATGTTAATTTCTCACACAGGCAGGAGACTAATAGCTTAAGAACCATAGAATTTTATGTGATTTTCACTTATTTCAAAATCTTAGACCAGTGACAATGGTACATTTCTATCAATCTTGTAATTTTCTCTTTGGGTTCTGATAAGTAGAGGCTTAAAGTCTTTAAGTCTTCAAAACTATCTCACTGTTGTTCAGTTGCTCAGTCATGTCTGACTCTTTGTGATCCCATGGACTACAGCACGCCAGGCTTCCCTGTCCTTCACCATCTTCCAGAGCTTGCTCAAACTCATGTCCATTGAGTTGGTGATGCCGTCCAACCATCTCGTCATCTGTCATCCCTTTTTCCTCCTGCCTTCAGTCTTTTCCAGCATCAGGGTCTCTTCTAATGAGTCAGCTCTTTGCACCAGGTGGCCAAAGTATTGGAACTTCAGCATCAGTCCTTTCAGTGAATATTCAGGATTGATTTCCTTTAGGATTGACTGGTTGGATCTCCTTACAAGTCCAAGGGACTCTCAAGAGTCTTCTCCAACACCACAGTTCAAAAGAATTAATATTCTTTGATGCTCAGCTTTCTTTATGGTCCAACTCTCACATCCATACATGATTACTGGAAAAATCTTAACTTTGACTATAGGAACCTTTGTTGGCCAAGTAATATCTCTGCTTTTTAATATGCTGTCTAGGTTTGCCATAGCTTTTCTTCCAAGGAGCAAACATTGTTTAATTTCATGGCTGCAGTCACCATCTGCAGTGATTTTGAAGCTCAAGAAAATAAAGTCTGTCACTGTTTCCATTGTTTCCCCATGTTTGCCATGAAATGATGGGACCGGATGCCATGATCTTCATTTTTTGAATGTTGAGTTTTAAGCCAGCTTTTTCACTCTTCTCTTTCACTTTCATTGAGTCTCTTTAGTCTCTTTGCTTTCTGCCATAAGGGTGGTATCATGTGCATATCTGAGGTTATTATTTCTCCCAGCAATCTTGATTCCAGTTTGTGCTTCATCCAGCCCAGCATTTCACCTGATGTATTCTGCAAATAAGTTAAATAAGCAGGGTGACAATATACAGCCTTGAGGTACTCTTTTCCCAATTTGGAACCAGTCGGTTGTTCCATGTCCAGTTCTGTTGCTTCTTGACCTGCGTACAGGTTTCTCAGGAGGCAGGTAAAGTGAAAGTGAAAGCTGCTCAGTTGTGTCCAACTCTTTGTGACCCCATGCACTATACAGTCTATGGAATTCTCCAGGCCAGAATACTGGAGTGGGTATCCTTTCCCTTCTCCAGGGGATCTTCCCAACCCAGGGATCGAACCCAGGTCTCCCACGCTGCAGGCAGATTCTTTACCAACTGAGCTATTAGGGAAGCCCTAGGAGGTAGGTCAGGTGATCTGGTATTCCCATCTCTTGAAGAATTTTCCACAGTTTGTTGTGACCCACACTGTCAAAGATTTTGGCATAGTCAATGAAGCAGAAGTAGATGTTTTTCTGGAACTCTTTTGCTTTCTCTATGACCCAACGGATACTGGAAATTTAATCTCTGGTTCCTCTGCCTTATCTAAATCCAGCTTGAACATCTGGAAATTCTCAGTTCATCTACTGTTGAAGCCTTGCTTGGAGAATTTTGAGCATTACTTTGCTCTCATGTGAGATGAGTGCAATTGTGCGGTAGTTTGAACATTCTTTGTTCAGTTCAACTAGAAATTCTCACTGGTTTAAATAATGACCAAATTTAAAGTGCATGGGAAGCATCAGTTCTACCTTCTAGCTAATATTTGAGTGGTACTTTACTGTCATGTGTCATAGATTGAAGATATAGTTGATGTAGTTGTTTCAAGTTATTAGTTCAAGGAATTTTTTTGTTTTTTTTTTTTTTTTAATATTTAAACATTTGGGAAATTTTTTTCTTAATTGGCTTGGGGATTTTATCTTTTGTGTTTACTTTTGAGTGCACTGAATTGTAATTCTAAATAATCATATTTAGAAAAGAATATAGATGAAGGCTTCTATCCATAAGCTGAAATGGATGCCTAGGAGAAGAGGAATAGAAGAGAAAGCTATACAGTGTTTAATCTGTTAATAATAGAAAGACTTGACTTTTTTTGGGTGGCAATGAGTCTCCATGTATCTGGGTTTGGGTCAGAGGGTCACCATAGTTCCTATATATCACTTTTTTTTTCTCCACCTGGTATTGTTCCAGAACTGTCTTGCTTTTTGTCTTCTGTGTTGTATCTGCCTTCTTTTTAATTGATTCCTTGAAATCTTATTTTTTGTTGCTGTAAAGAATAATATCTTTATATATATTTTCACATTTTGATTTTCCAATTTTAGAAGGAAGAAATTGTGGGGTTTTGTTTTTGTTTTTTGGCTAAACCATGTGGGATCCTAGTTCCTCAGCCAGGTATTGAACCTGTGCCCCTGCATTGGAAGTGCAGAGTCTTAACCACCGGACCATCACCAAAGTCCTAAAATTTTGGTTTGTTTTTCGTCTCTCCCTTCCTGTTAAGGGCCTCGGATGGTGCCTCACTGAGTCTTGGTCTCCTAAGAGATCTGAGTAGAAAGGACTGGGCCAGGAGTCAGACTACCTGGGTTTGGGCGACATGTGGGGTTTGAGACAAATGATTTAACTTTTCTAAGTCTCGTTTCCTCATGTGCAAAAAGGACCTGAAAATGTTTCCCTCTTCCCTGTTGCACTGCCATGTGAGGACAGGTAAGGCAGTGGTTTGGGTAGCTTTTGAAAGCCCTACACAGTACTTCTCAAACTTTACTGTGTGCGTGAGGATCTCATTAAAATGCAGGTTCTTGTTCAGTATGTCTGGGTGGAGCCCAAGATTCTGCGTTTCTAATGAGCTTTCAGGCATTGCCGTTGCTTTGAAATCATACCCTACACTTGGAGAAGCTGGGTTCAGTCTGAAGCCTTATGTGGTCAAGTGGGAGATGAGGGTCCTGACAAGAGAAGCGGCCCCCTTCAGCACACAGCTTTCCAACACCAGAGCCCCATGAGTGGGATACAGACAAGGCTGTCAACATGCTGATTTCTCGGATCCTGGGCTGGGTGCAGCCTCCTGAGTTACCCCGCTGTACCAGATGCATCATCGTCTTCCATGTCCTGCAGGGTGGGCATGTTTGGGGTGCACTACAGTCTTCAGAGACCCCTCACCAGCTCTCTGAGGTGTGGACACTGGGGAGGAGGGGACGAGGGGGCAGATGGAGGTGGAAGGTCGTGTGTTGGTAGTTCTGAGACTACAGTGGTTTCCATGGGCAGAATTTCGTTTTGTCCTGGACCTCACACCACAGTCCAGCCATTCAGACAGCCCGAGGTCCTGTGTTTTCTCTGTTCTTCACTGTTCCCCCTGAGGGTGGCAGGCAGTGTCACCGTCTCCTCCCTCCCACTTTCCTCCTCCTAAACTGATAAACATGCCACTGGGGTTAGAACAGTTAGTGTTAGGCATTTGTATTTGTCTAGTTTTAAATTATTTTAGCTTTAGACACTGTCTTCTTTTTCTTGTTTCAGAAATCCTTTATAAAATTACTTTCTGAAATGTCAAAAGGATTGATATATAGATATATTTACAAAAATACCCATTGGTTATGCTTATTGTTTATCATCTATCTTCCCCCCAGTTGAAACTCACAAGGGTTTTTTGTTTGTTCATTGATGTATCCCAAGCCCAGTGCATAGGAGGAGGTTGGTGGGTGCATGTTGAATATTGAATAACTTGATTGCAGGTCTCAGTGCTTATTTTCTTTTCACCTTCTAGATGTTTATTCTTTCCAAGAAGAGGAAGCTGTTTTGGACCCTCATTTGGCCAAGCACTTAGCACATTTTGGAATTGACATGCTTCATATGCATGGGGTGAGAAAGATCTCTTTTTGTTTCTATTCTCACCTTACAGGGAAACTGTTTGGTTTATTTATATAATTCCTATCACATGCATCTTCATTTTATAGGTTTTAGGTTTTAATGTTTGCATTTCCTTCTCAAACTTAATTAGCATTTTCTTTTGGTTATCAGTTTACTTAGAGTTTTAAAATTTTATAATGAACATGGCACCTCATCAAGTACCATTTTGTTTTAGTTGGAGTTTACTTGCAAAATTTTTGTCTCCTTTGATGGAGAGTTGCATGAATCATTTTTTGTTCACTAAAGGCAGAAGGTACGGGGAGCTGACCTTTAAAATGATTTGTGACCAACATCACTTTAATTAATTGCAGGAAGGGAAGGAGAGCTTGATGGGGATGTGTGGAAAGAGTAAACTAGTAGATTATTGTTGATGGAAACCCTGTGCCTCATTTCATATTGTGTTTTCAGGCTGGTGTTGTGGCCGTGTAATATTTGACCCTATGAGGAGCCGGTTAAATGTGCATGTTTTGCTTTAGTCCAGGCCATCTCCCTTTCTTCACGTTCTCCTAATTCCTCTGTCTCACTCATGTACCTTTTTAATTTATTTTCTCTGCTCTTCTTTAAACCTCCCTCCTATGTTGAGCTTCTCCCGAGCCCCATGGTTTTATTCCACTTTCCTCTCCAACTGTCTTGCTTTTTGTCTTCTGTGTTGTATTGTATCTGCCTTCTTTTTTATTGATTCCTGTTTGTCTTCTTCCTCCTCCTATCCCCTTTCCCCTTGGGTCTTTGTCTCTTTTATTGTTAAATCTTTTAAATGTGGTCATTTATTAAATTATGGAAAGCTATACCTAACATAAAGCTTACTATTTTAATGATTTTTAAGCATACAGTTTGGTGGTACAAAGTCCATTTGCCTTGTGCAACCATCACTATCTCAGTCGCTTTTTTTTTTTTTAATCAAGAATCTCTTTTATTGATTATCAGAAACATTACAAACATCTAGTATGAACAAATTGTAACATGATAGTGTTTAGTTTGAACAATTAATACATTTCAGATATAATATTATACATATTTCAATGCTATTCTCCCCAATCATCTCACCCTCTCCTGGTCCCAGAGTCCTAAAGTCTGGTCTATACATCAGTGTCTCTTTTGTTGTCTCGTAAATAGGGTTATTTTTTTACCATCTTTCTAAATTCCATATATGCGTTAGTATACTGTATTTGTGTTTTTGTTTCTGGCTTACTTCACTCTGTATAATAGGCTCCAGTTCCATCCACCTCCTTAGAACTGATTCAAATGTATTCTTTTTAATGGCTGAGTAATATTCCATTGTGTATATGTACCACAGCTTGCTTATCCATTCATCTGTGGATGGACATCTAGGTTGCTTCCACGTTCTGGCTATTGCAAACAGTGCTGCTATGAACATTGGGGGTACAGGTGTCTCTTTCAATTCTGGTTTTCTCAGTGTATATGCCCAGCAGTGGGATTGCTGGATCATAAGGCAGTTCTATTCGCAGTTTTTTGAGGAATCTCCATACTGTTCTCCAAAGTGGCTGTACTAGTTTGCATTCCCACCAACAGTGCAAGAGGGTTCCCTTCTCTCTGCACCCTCTCCAGCATTTATTGCTTGTGGACTTTTGGATAGCAGCCATACTGATTGGCGTGAAATGGTATCTCATAGTGGTTTTGATTTGCATTTCTCTGATAATGAGTGATATTGAGCATCTTTTCATGTGTTTGTTTAATGAGGTTGTTTATTTCTCTGTTTAATTGAGGGGAAATGGCAGAAACCTCTATTGTGTTAGATATATTTGTGGGTTGTGTTTTTGGGTTGTTGTTTTTTTTTTTTTTTTTTTTCTCTCTCGCTCTGGGGGTGGCCGGACAACAACTCACCCCCGGGGCGGTGGGGGGGGGTGGAGGGGGGGGGGGGAGACATAACGCCCCGGGGCGGGCTCCACCTGGTTTCTCTTTGCCTCCCAGTCTCCGACACTCCCTCCGTCCCTTTTTGGGGGACTCTCTAGCACTCTTGCCTGGAAAATTCCATGGATGGAGGATCCTGGTAGGCTACAGTCCATGGGATCGCAAAGAGTTGGGCACAACTGAGCGATTTCACTTTCTGTTTTTAAACCTGCAACCTCTATGCTGAAAATACTGTAATCGTTAATCTTCACAGCAAACCTGCCTCATCTCTCCCTCCACATGCAGTAGGAGAGGTTCGCTGATTTCTTTGGGCAATGGTGAGTGAGTGGAGTTTTTTAGAGAATTTAGGTTTTTTGCTGCTCAAACTGTGGTTTGTAGATGGTGCTGGTCCTTGGACTGCTGAATATGGACCTGTAATGGGATAGGTATGGCAACTGAGAGTAGGCATTGAGAAATTGTAGTAATTTGACTTTGCCATTTTTTATAAGTGGCATTTCACTTTTCAAATACAACTGACTCTTGAACAACTTGAGTATGAGCTGCACAGGTCCACTTATAAGTGGACTTTTTTTTCAGTAAATATGTATTACAGTACTGTTGGGTTGACCAAAAGGTTCATTCAGGTTTTTCTAAACCATCTTATAGAAAAACCGGAATGAACTTTTTGCCAACCCAATACATGATTGGCTGTTGGTTGAAACCATGGTTGTGAAGGAACTGTGAATTCTAAGGATTGACTGTAAAGTTATGCATGGAATTCCAATTGTGTGGAAGGTTGTTGCCTCTAACTCGTGTTGTTTGGGGATGAACCCTAATTTATTTTTATTGTATTTTTAAGGATTTCATCTATATGATTTGAAATCAACAAACAAGCTGGCCCTTCACTATAGGTAACTGGGAGGCACTGCTTGAGGGCAATTCCTAACTATGTCTGTACAGGCCGCCTGCTTTCTCCCTCCTCCAGGGAGGGAAGGGCTGTGTCTCTGGGCATTGTCGTCCTTAAACTGTGCTTAGCACAGGGAGCCACAGAGACCAGCAGCTGTAGGTCATGGTCAGCTGCTGTCTAAGTTTAGGAAATAACATGTAGTGTTTCCCAGAGCAGGTAGGTTTCGACCTTGGTTCAAGTATAGAAGAGGACCCACATGTGCTGAGACAAACTGATGGACAGACGGCACACTAGGAACAGCACAGGGCAATTTTTGTACCCACATGGAGTTGAATGCTAATGATTTTAATGGTGGTTGTGTGTTTAGTTGAGTTCAACTCTGCGACCCCATGGACTGTAGCCCACCAGGTTCCTCTATCCATGGAGTTCTCCAGGCAAGAATACTGCAATGGGTTGCCATTTCCTCACCCAGGCGATCTCCCTGACCCAGGGATTGAACCCATATCTTCTGTGTCTCTGGCATTGCAGGTGGATTCTTTACCATTGAGCCATCAGGGAAGAAGCCCTTAATGGTGGTTATTAAAAGTATATCAAATATTCTTTTCCTTCCTCTCTTGATACTTAAAATCTTACCTCTTCTTACCGTTTCTGGCTTCGGAAATTTATGGTCAGCTGTCCATGTCAGGTTTTCATTTTTTCATCCAGCCAATAAAGAGTGGGTTCTGCTCTGCTCAGCAGGGCGCTGGGTGTGGGGGGTTCAGTGGTAAATAAAACCTGGTGCCCAGCCCCACTTGGGGAAATAGACCTTAAATAAATGTAGACCGTCCCTGATTTAAGATGATTCAACTTAAACTTGACGATGGTGGAAAAGTGCTGTGTATTCAGTAGAAACTGTACTTTGAATTTTGCATTTTGCTTTCAGCTAGTTTTCCTGGGCTAGGAAAACTAGCTGAAACTTTCCATCACTCTCTTGTGATGTTGGGCAGGCAGCAGCCACAGCTCCTGGTCAGGTACAAGACCCTGAGGGTAAACAACCATCACAACCATTTTGTACCCAGATAGCCTTTCTGTTCTGCACTTGCAGTACAGTATTCAGTAAGCTACAGCAGGTAATCAACACTTTATTATCAAGTAGGCTTTAAGTAATTAGATGATTTAGCCAACAGTGGCTAATGTAAGTGTTCTGAGCATGTTTAAGGTAGGCTAGGTCAAGCTTCAGTGTTTGGTAGGTTAGGTATTATGAATGCATTTTTTTTTATATTTTAAAATAAAATTTTTATTTTATTTTTAAAAATATGAATGAATGTCCATAATACCCTAAAATTTGAAAATTATTGGAAAAGTTTTATTGGAGTACAGTTGATTTACAATGTTGTATTGGTTTCATGTGTATAGCAAAGTGAATCAGTTATACATATATATCCACTTTTTTTTTTTTTTTTTTAGATTCTTATCCCATACAGGCCATTACAGAGTATTGAGTAGAGTTCCCTGTAAGTGCATTTTCAGTTTATATCATCAGTTTATGATGGGTTTATTGGAATGTAACCCCGTCCTTTGTTGAGGAGTATCTCTAATTTTAAGAAGAACTGCATGATTTTAAATATGGTACACTCCATGAAGAGAAAGGAAAGGAGGTGGTATGGGAGGATTTCTTTGAAGAAAGAGCACACAAAGGGATACTCACTTTGACTGCTGTGCAGGAGGAGTGGAGACAGGGTTTTGGAGAAAAGGAGGAGCAAGTTTGAAACTCCGAGATGGGAAAGCCTTTTCAAAAGTATGCATCGTGCATCATATGATTTTTATAAATTTTTACCCATGTGTCATACTTGTATTATCATTTGATTTGGGAATAATGTAGCTTCATCTTATCTGTCTTATGCTCCAAGGTTTTTTTTTTTAACTATTGAAGAAAAGTTCTTATGGTAGGTGTTGTATAATTATTATTTCTTTTAAACTCAAATGAAAGAAACTTGTATTCTTTTGTCACAAAGCCCAACAACATTTTTTAGTGCTTTACTGTCTATGTTTTTTGAAAATATTTTCTACACATCAAAGTTTGATAAATAATCTTCTGAATTTTTCTTCAATGAAAAGAACATACCTCAGGTCTGTATTTTGGATTTAAGAGTTGAATCTCTTACCTAGTCTTGTTTCAAGTGTTTTAGAATTGTGTAGTATCTAATATCTTATATTTTATTTCCTACACATTTGTTGTATATATTAGAACATGAGCAACTTACTATTCTTACTTGTCTTTTGGTTCTTTAACAAATATCACTGGGTTGAAAGGCTTGCTTGTCAAACTCCTTTTTTCCCAGCAGGATTAACTCAGTGGAGCAGTCTCCCCATTTTGTAAGTAGAAAGAGTGACTCACAGAGAGATTGAATGACGTACACACAACCACAGTATAATTCGGGAACATCAGCTGGACTCCTTGATACCCTGTGTGGCACCTGGACCTAGTTTACATTTCAAAATAATTCTGATGAACAAATCTAAATAAACTGGTGTACAAATTGAATGACAACAAGGGTGGATTTTTAGATAGCAAACATGTTTTTTGTTTTGAAAACCACTAGATTACAACTTGAGGATATAAGTACTTTAAAGATTATCCAACATTACTGCTGTATTTTAATTTTGTTGTAATAGAAGATATTCTAGTTGATGAGAAAAAGAATATAAATTTGTAGCAAAATGGACTTTTCGGAAATCAAAGATTTATCTCTTTAAACTTTATTCTTCTCCATCAGCCTTGACAGAAAGCCTAAGCTTTTCACTAATGTTTATCTTACCAGTTTTTTTTTTTTGGTCTTGTTAGGTTTTGAGGTATGATTAAGACTGGAGTTTAAGACTGGAATTTAGCTAATATTGATAATGTATATCAAGTTGTATGTTAAGAATTCTCTCTTACACTGAATATAGTTTGGTTCCAAAGTTTGGTTTATGTATTATTGGTTTTTGGTCCTTTGAAAATTTCTAGATGGAATTATTGTCCTAGTGATGTAACCAGAAGCCATTTGAATGGAACTTTTCCAGAGATGTGGTGCTCTGTTAATTTTGATTTTGATATATAACCTGGGATACAAATTCTGGGTTTGTTGCCAGCAGTTGCCCGGAAGTTTCTAGTAGCTAAAGGATCTAATTAGAGGTTATTACCAACTACAGTGTATTATGGTTCTCTGCCAAGGCTTTACTGCAATAATGCCTATTCTCTTGGGTTTTTTAGTAGTTAGTTATGGAAATTGGTTATGTGATTATGATATGAATATATTCATTCAACAAATACTTATTGAGTGCCTTTTACGTGTTAGATGTGGTTCTAGTAGTAGAAATGTAGTAATTTAGATAAAGTGTCGCCTTCATGGAGATTATATTCTAGTATGTAATCTCTGCTGCTGCTGCTAAGTCTCGTCAGTTGTGTCCGACTCTGTGCGACCCCATAGACGGCAGCCCACCAGGCTTCCCTGTCCCTGGGATTCTCCAGGCAAGAACACTGGAGTTGGTTGCCATTTCCTTCTCCAACGTAATCTCTAGAAAGATAATAAACAAGAACATAAATTATATACGTGCAAATAGTGATACATGCCAGGAAGAAAGTTAGCCAGGGTCAGGTGTAGGGAGATGGGGAGGTGGGTTTTAATCAGACCTGCAAAAGAACAATGATCTTTAGAGAGAGTGTTCCAGGAAAGAGATGACAGGGTGGCATGACTCTGAAGTAGGAGCAAGCTTGGTATGCCCTGGGCAGCAAAAAGGGGAGGTGGCTGGGGTGTTGTGGGGTGGGAGAAAGGGATGGGAATGAGGTCAGAGAAGCAGGCAGGGCAGATGCAGGAAGGGGTAGGAAAAGAAATCTGTTTCTGGATTCTTCTTTCTAAAACTTCCAGGCTCAGGAATCTAAGTTTTAAGAGGGGAGGGTAAAGAGCGCAAAGCGGGGAGTGTGAGATAGGAAATGAACTTAAGAAGTGAAAGGAATGATTGTGGGTTGAGATGAGAGCTGGTTGGTTACAGTTAGATTGCTATGTAAGGTAAACTGGTCAGAAAGAGGGCTTGCGGATGGGGCAGGTACAGCCAGCAGCATGGTTCTGGGCATGGCTTGGGAGCCAGGCTGCCTGGGTCCACTCTGGGCTTCATCACTCCCTCCTGGGTGGTTTTGGAAGCTACCTAATGAATTTGCATCTTGATTTCTCATCTCTCAAGAGAGGTGGTGACAATAATCCCTTCCTCATATGGTTGTAAATGAAGACTTAGGTAGTATAGGAAACTCTCCAGAAATGGTAGTTGTTACTGCTGTCATTATTCATTTTGACATGACCAGAACAATTCTTTACCTTACCTTTTGGTTTTGAGAAGGTAGTTGTGATGGCCTAACCCAGTGGTGCTTGACTCTGGCTGCATGTTAGAATCACTGGGAAACTTGTAAAAGATTCCAAATCTGAGGGGATTTTAACTCATACCTGGGGTTAAGGCCTATTAAGAGAAGCAAAAACATTTTCAACTTCAGGTGTGTGTGTGTGTGTGTGTGTGTGTGTGCACACGCGCGCGCGTGCTCAGTTGTGTCTGACTCTTGTGACCCTGCGGACTGTAGCCCACCAAGCTCCTCTGTCCATGGGATTTCCCAGGCAAGAAGACTGGAGTGGGTTGCCATTTTCCTCCTCCAGGGGAATCTTCCCAACCCAGGGCTTGAACCTGGATTCTTTTACCACTGAGTCACCTGGGAAAGCTGCATAGGGAGGCCCATAAATGTGTCTGCAGAGGTGGGAGCTCAGGGAAAATTCTGATTTAGTTTTGACAGAAAGGCAAGAAGGTCTTAGCTAGGATGATGGCTGATTTTGGTTGTGTTCATCTCTCAGTTCCTATGTTTTGACTCTTGCTTCTCATTTTCTAGGTATGTAGGAAATCTCCCAAGAATATTTGACTACTCTCCTTTAGATCCAACGCAAGATTTCAACACACAGATGTAAGTGACCTGCTGTAGTTTTTAAGAAAATTTTATCTGAAATAGTGTTCATAGTGGTTATCTCTGGGTTGCAGAATTAAAGACGATTCTTTTCTTTACTGTCTGTATTGTTTAAAAGTATTCCAAAATAAGCATGTGTTGCTTTTGTAAAAAGGAAGAAATTAGTAAAATTATAAAGTACTGAGAATTTGAAAATGGAATCAGTATCAAGCAGAGTCAAGTAAGTTATTTGTGAGTAATTGAGATACAGTGTTTCACTAAAAGCAGCTGTAGTTACTGAAATTTGTAGATAATTTTGGCGTCTCTGAGGGGAAGCAACAATGACCTTTTTGTCTGTTTCTCCCTCCTGTCCAGGACTAAGTTAGGACATGGCCTTCTCTCAGGCCAGTATTCAAAACCTCCCGTGAGGTCTGAGCTCATTGAACAGGTGATGAAGGAGGAACACAAGGTATGTGTCTGGGTGTCTGCCACGTTGACTCAGAGGAAAGAGGGACCTCCCTAGTGAGAATGTGGACTACCTATGATTTGGTGAATGGTGGCTGTAAATGTCTAGAGCTGTCAACATAGCTTTTTCATTTTAGGGTCTAGGGTGTCTATCTGCTCTTAAAAGTTGTGATAAGGAATGGCCACAAGCTTGTGGTTTCTAGTGACATTTGCTTCATGGATTATATGTGATTGCCATCATTACTGGTCTTTAAAAATAATATTCTTCATAACATAGAGCTGGAATGGAAGGATTAAATGTATAAAAATATAAACATTTTCCCCCTCATTATCCCTATCTTGGCGCTTCTAGTATTTGTCTTTTCTTAAGTCGCAGCTTTGTTTCCTAGGGTTTCTCAAAAGGCTGTTTGTTAAAACACAACACACATATTCCTATCTCCCACCCCCACCTCCTAGAAGAGGATTCTGAATTTCTGGGGCGGGCTGGGCAGTCCTCATTTTTGGTAGGCTGCTGGGGGTTTGAAAGCATACTTTGGTAAAAAAGAAACTTGGCCATTCAGTCACTATTAATTGACTGACTGAAAGATGTGCTTCATTTCTTAATTATCAGACTCACATTTCCCTATGTCTACGGACTGGGCTACTGACCCCTCCCTGGGCTGCTCTGTTAATGCAACTCCAAGGGTATCACTTGCAGCCTGGCCTTTTGGAGTGGTGCAGTGGCTTTGGAATTGTGCAGGGCACAGTTTACACAGCATATTTGGAGGTCTATGTTCCCACAGCTGCAGATGTCCTGAGTGGAATGCAGGCCCCGCTTCCTCACCCACCTGGCTCTGCCTCCAGGCTACCTTGTCTTGACTTAGTGGGCAAGTTCTTTCAGTTTTGTTTCTCATGTGTGTGACCTCTGTGCTCCCATCTTAACATCAATCATCCTTGACTAATGCCTGCAGACTGGGAGCAAGAAGTGAAAGTGAATAGTTCTTTTTCAGAATGAAGCCAATTAGTTGGGGAAGTAGAGCAAACAGGAGAAGAGATATTAGGCAGGGAAAATATAGAGGCAGTGTTTGGGGTGGGGAGAGGGAATTAGGTTGTGAGGAGGGTGGAGAGGGATATAGGCATTCTGGGACTCAGGCCAAGAGGTCAGAGTATTGTGGGGCAGGAAGTCTTCTGTTGCATTGTTACCCAGCCTTGTAGCAAGGAGTCCCTTATCCACCAGGGACTGGAAGAGCCTTCCTTGATTGGAATGGAGTTGGAGTGGTTTGGGTGCAGGCCTGGGGTGTCAGGTTATCTGGGCTTCTTCTACCTCTGAGCTCCTGTGTAACTTTGAAGAGGTGATGGTGAAAACACTTGGTCCAGAGTGTTGTGTTATTTATTTATTTATGCGATGCTGGGTCTTCGTTGCTGTTTGAAGGCTTTCTCTAGTTATATTGAGCGGGAGCTACTTTTCAGTGCATGGGCTTCTCATTGTGGTGGCTTCTCTTGTTGCGGAGCATGGGCCCCAGGTATGCGGGCTTCAGTAGTTGCGCCTTCCGGGCTCTAGAGCATGGGTTCAGTAGTAGTGGCGCATGGGTTTAGTTGCCCTGAAGCATGTGGGATCCTCCCTGACCAGGGATCAAACCTGTGTCCCCTGCATTGGCAGGGGAATTCTTAACTATTGAGTCATCAGGACAGTCCCCAAAATGTTTTGATCACATTTATCCTGGGTTTTCATGCAGACTGTCACTTCTTGGGGCAGAGTCTATCTTTCGTGGTGGAGGAGACGGAGACTTGGTTGGGCCTCGGGTGCCTGGCTTCCTCTCCTGATTCTGCAAAGATCTGGAGACGGGGCGGGGGTGGGGAGAAAATCCTGTAACCGTTCAATTTCAGCTGTCAAATGGCAGATTGGTCTTGGTGGTGGTTGTGAATATTTCAAGTGTGAAGGGGCCCCTCTCTAATGTAAATAAAATCTATGTACGTTACAGGACTGTTGTATTTTTGGAATCTCATTTGAGAAAATGTAAAATGAAAATTGACAAATTTAGCAATGTTTGGAAAGAAAATTTACTTTTGTTAATATCACAATATCCTTTTGTGATACTAGGAAAATTAAATAGTTCTTATATAAGGCATATTCTTTAGTCTGTGAACAGCTGGGGACCCCCGTCTCCTCCTCACCTTGGATTAGTGTGGGAGTTCTGTGGTCTCCAGGGCTCTGAGGCTTGCAGGCAGGAACCCCTGCCCTGTCTGGCTGAGAGTGTGCAAACCTGGCAGCCCCTGGGCCATGTCTGTCCTACAGGTGTGTTTTGCTGGGCCCTCCCACAGAATCTGAATTTCCAGTTTCTCTTAAACATTCAGAACCTCTGGCTGTCCCAGGCCCCTGTCAGCAGTTGGCTGGAGCTGAGTAGCAGCCCTCTCATCACACAGCACACGCAGTCTCCAGCTGGCTCCAGTCCCTTTGTGGTTTGTGATCTAATTGGTACGCTGAGTATTTGGATGTGACCCTTGGTCTAGATGATTTATAAAGTTCTTCCCCTCACCACCACCCGCACCCCTGAGGTGCCAGAATCAATTAGGGTCCCTTTGACATTCAGAATAAGCTTGAATTGACCTCATGATTTTCTTTGTGGCCCAAGAGGTGTCAGTTTCAAGCTATTACATGGACAAGTAATTCATTGTAAGATCTCCACTGCTCTTGACAGTGGAGGGAATTACTTTCTGAGGCATCAAGATTTTCACTGGCAGTTGGTTTCAGAGCAACCAATTTGGGAGAACCTTTCTTTTTTCAGGTCTCAGGAGCCTTGTGGTCAGGTGGTCTTGTCCCTGGTCTCCGCTGTTTGTCTCTTGTCTTGTAGAGGAGCCTGAAATGCTCCAAGAGAGGAAGGAAGATGTGCTGAAACAGAGGATAGATTATGAGAGGAATGTGTGCCACACAGAGAGCCGTGTGGCAGGAATGCCTTTTTCAGGGTCTCCGCTACCAGTGATACCAATGACTGGCACAGGCCCTTCCTGTGTGTTCCCTGATCCTTGCCTACAGTTACAAAGTCAAGGAGTGGAGAGCTGGAGTTTACACCAGAGAGTCCGGCCCTGAGTCTGTGCAGTATTGACAGAGTCTCTATGCTGTCCTGCTTCCCTGACAGTTGTTCCAGTACTCATTTCAGGCTCCCAGGGTCTCTGTGTGTGGATGCTGCAGATGGATGAAAAAGGGGCTGGGTAGATTTTGCAGAGTTACCAGGTAGCCCAATAACTTGGACTATTCACACCTTGGGTCATTTCTAAAATATATACTTCATTGCTCTGCTACAGACCAAGATGAAATCGAGTTTTTATAGATGCATGCTTAATATGCATTTCATCTACAAAAAGATTTTCAGTGTTTTGGGGTGGGCACTGCCATTTCTATATAAATTTGTTGATTTTAAAATTAAATTGCATCTATAATAGATAAAACCTGCTCACTATGAAAGTACAGTTTTTCTTCTCCAAAAGATGTATTCCAGATCTTTATGCATTCTCAGACAGTGCTTTCACACATTTTAATACAGATTACTCTACAATTTATTTTTCCTTCTGAAAATAGCACATTATTGACAATTCTGTATTCCAAACAGTTTCTTAAGCGACAGTTATTTTGATTTCCCATTCTAATTAATCATTGACCCAGAATTGCTAGCCTCAGTTTTTGATCAACATGAGATAACCAAGGTTCTGCTTCCAGGTGATGTACTTATAGCTGCAAACAAAAGAACTTTATTTTCACGAACCTCCATTTTCCTACTTTGGGCAAATGTAACATTTCTAACTCACCTTTTAGATTATGAAAAATAGCTTGGGGGAATAACCTCTGTTCCTTTAGCTTAGGAGATTTGGGGTTTGGACATGAGTTAAGAATTACTGGTCCAAGGTTTACGACTTAAAGTTAAAAATTTAAATCAAAAGATGATATATTCCTGTGTACTGGGGACAGGCTGAGATGCATGTATTTTTTTTTTTTTTTTCATCCTGGTGATCTTACAGTGTAAGTATCTCAACAAGCGTTCTCTAATAAGTTGATACAAAGCCTTAGTTATTCTCTTTGTTTGTTAATTAAAGCATTAAGCCTAGACGAATATGAGTGGACAGTGACTGCCTTCTTGGTGCAGTGTTAAACAGAAAGCTCTGTTTAAGCATTTGAGAAAGATTTTGAACACTGTAGTCCTCTCTCTAATTTTAGCTGATCTGTTTTCGAATTGCTGATGGAGAAAGTAAGTACAGTATCCTATAAATATGACAGGTTACTTAGGTGGTTGCTATTTTGGAGATGGTCTGGGGCTCTCTCTTGTAAAGTTGGTTGTCAGGACAAGCCATTGCTTCTGGTGTCCAAGGCTCAGCTTACAGAAAGTGCGTGAGCTTCCTAAAAGTCTTATTCTTGGTCAGTGTTGGTCTCTCTTATCTTGTTTGGTGATGGGCCCATGCGGGACACTCAGGTGATGGCACTGGCTCAGTGCCCACTAGGAAACATGATATTTCTTTGATTCCTTTTATTTGTTTTGGCTGTACCATACAGCTTATAGAATCTTAGTTTCCTGACCAGGGATTGAACCCAGGCCAAAGCAGTGAAAGGACTGAGTCTTCACCGCTGGACCACCAGGGGATTCCATCTGGTTCTTTTTTTAAAACTAAAAAAATAAAAAACAACATTTATTTTTAATTGAAGGATAACTGCTTTACAGTGTTGTGTTGATTTCTGCCAAACGTCAACACCTGGGTTTTTTTTTTTTTTTTTTAATTAAATTTTATTTTGCTTAACTTTACAGTATTGTATTGCTTTTGCAAGATGGATCCACCACAAGTATACATGTGTTGCCCATCCTGAACCCTCCTCCCTCCTCCTTCCCCATACCATCCCTCTGGGTCATCCCAGTGCACCAGCCCCAGGCATCCGTTATCAGGCATCGTACCTGGACTGGCGACTCGTTTCAGATATGATATTATACATATTTCAATGCTATTCTCCCAAATCATCCCATCCTCTCCCGTTCCCAGAGTCCAAAAGTCTGTTCTATACATCAGTGTCTCTTTTGCTGTCTCGTAAACAGGGTTATTGTTACCATCTTTCTAAATTCCATATATATGCGTTAGTATACTGTATTTGTGTTTCTCTTTCTGGCTTACTTCACTCTGTATAATAGGCTCCAGTTCCGTCCACCTGATTAGAACTGATTCAAATGCATTCTTTTTAATGGCTGAGTAATACTCCATTGTGTATATGTACCACCGCTTTCTTATCCATTCATCTGTGGATGGACATCTAGGTAGCTTCCAAGTCCTGGCTATTGTAAACAGTGCTGCTATGAACATTGGGGTACACATGTCTCTTTCAATTCTGGTTTTCTCAGTGTGTATGCCCAGCAGTGGGATTGCTGGATCATAAGGCAGTTCTATTCCCAGTTTTTTGAGGAATCTCCATACTGTTCTCCAAGGTGGCTGTACTAGTTTGCATTCCCACCAACAGTGTAAGAGGGTTCCCTTTTCTCCACACCCTCTCCAGCATTTATTGCTTGTGGACTTTTGGATCGCAGCCATTCTGACTGGCGTGAAATGGTACCTCATAGTGGTTTTGATTTGCATTTCTCTGATAATGAGTGATGTTGAGCATCTTTTCATGTGTTTGTTAGCCATCTGTATGTCTTCTTTGGAGAAATGTCTATTTAGTTCTTTGGCCCATTTTTTGATTGAGTCATTTATTTTTCTGGAACTGAGCTGTAGGAGTTGCTTGTATATTTTTGAGATTAGCTGTTTGTCTGTTGCTTCATTTGTTATTGTTTTCTCCCATTCTGAAAGCTGTCTTTTCACCTTGCTTATAGTTTCCTTTGTTGTGCAGAAGCTTTTTAAGTTTAATTAGGTCCCATTTATTTATTTTTGATTTTATTTCCAATATTCTGGGAGGTGGGTCATAGAGGATCGTGCTATGATGTATGTCAGAGTGTTTTGCCTATGTTTTCCTCTAGGAATTTTATGGTTTCTGGTCTTACATTTAGATCTTTAATCCATTTTGAGTTTATTTTTGTGTATGGTGTTAGAAAGTGTTCTAGTTTCATTCTTTTACAAGTGTTTGACCAGTTTTCCCAGCACCACTTGTTAAAGAGATTGTCTTTAATCCACTGTATATTCTTGCCTCCTTTGTCAAAGATAAGGTGACCATATGTGCGTGGATTTATCTCTGGGCTTTCTATTTTGTTCCATTGATCTATATTTCTGTCTTTGTGCCAGTACCATACTGTCTTGATGACTGTGGCTTTGTAGTAGAGCCTGAAGTGAGGCAGGTTGATTCCTCCAGTTCCATTCTTCTTTCTCAAAATAGCTTTGGCTATTCAAGGTTTTTTGTATTTCCATACAAATTGAGAAATTATTTGTTCTAGTTCTGTGAAGAATACTGTTGGTAGCTTGATGGGGATTGCATTGAATCTATAAATTGCTTTGGGTAGTATACTCATTTTCACTATATTGATTCTACCAATCCATGAACATGGTATATTTCTCCATCTATTAGTGTCCTCTTTGATTTCTTTCACCAGTGTTTTATAGTTTTCTATATATAGGTCTTTAGTTTCTTTAGGAAGATATATTCCTAAGTATTTTATTGTTTTCATTGCAATGGTGAATGGAATTATTTCCTTAATTTCTCTTTCTATTTTCTCATTATTAGTGTACAGGAATGCAAGGGATTTCTGTGTGTTGATTTTATATCCTGCAACTTTACTATATTCATTGATTAGTTCTAGTAATTTTCTGGTGGAATCTTTAGGGTTTTCTACGTAGAGGATCATGTCATCTGCAAACAGTGAGAGTTTTACTTCTTTTTTTCCAATTTGGATTCCTTTTATTTCTTTTTCTGCTCTGATTGCTGTGGCCAAAACTTCCAAAACTATGTTGAATAGTAATGGTGAAAGTGGGCACCCTTGTCTTGTTCCTGACTTTAGAGGAAATGCTTTCAATTTTTCACCATTGAGGATAATGTTTGCTGTGGGTTTGGGGTTCTTATTTAGGCTTTTTGGTTTCTTTGAAGTGACCGCTTTATTCTGGAACCTGATCTTTTAAAAAATTTATTTAAATTTGCAAATAATACACAGACATAGAGACATAGTATAATGAATCTCCATGTACCATCTCCAGTCTGGTTTCATCAATCTCCCCTGAACTCAATTTTCCCCCTCTTTCCTCATTCCCTTCCTCTCCTTTCCCTGCAGAAATTGAACACAAAATCTAAACACCGTCCTTTTCACCTGTAAATATTCAATATGCATCTGTAACTAGAGTACTTTTTTAAAAAAAAAAAACAATATGTTGAAAGTCAGTTAAGGTGTTAGAAACACACTAGCAAAATGTATCATCCAGTACCCAGCCAATATCCATATTTTCCCCTGCACTGTCAAAGCGCTATCAACCCTGTATATTCATTAGACGGACTGGTGCTGAAGCTGAAGCTCCAGTACCTGATGTGATGGGCCGACTCATTGGTAAAGACGCTGATGCTAGGAAAGATTGAAGGCAGGAGGAGAAAGGGACAACAGAGGATGAGATGGTTGGATAGCATGAGTTTGAGCAAGCTCCAGGAGGTGGTGAAGGACAGGGAAGCCTGGTGTGCTGTAGTCCATGGGGTCACAGAGTTGGATATGCCTGAGCGGCTGAACGACATCAAAGACAGCTTCTTAGTGTCTTCCTCTTTTTACAAGACTGGCTGATCTGTTGAAGGAGCTGAATCATTTGCCCTAGGATTGCTCTAAGTATTGCTTCCTTAAGGTATTGTTCAGTTTGTGTTTCTTATAAGCTGGAAGTTAGATGTGGAAGCTTAATTAGATTCAGGCTCAACATTTTTATAGCCTGACTTTATATTATATGGACATAATGTAAACATAGTAATAGTTGATCATGGGAATTAGTGAGACCTCCCCTCAGAAATCAGAGGTAGAATAGGTGAGGACCATGGGTGAGGACAGAGGGGCTAGCTGTGGTTAGGCATTAAGTGTAGAGTGGCTGCTGCTAAGTCACTTCAGTCGTGTCCGACTCTGTGCGACCCCATAGATGGCAGCCCACTAGGCTCCCCCATCCCTGGGATTCTCCAGGCAAGAACACTGGAGTGGGTTGCCATTTCCTTCTCCAATGCATGAAAGTGAAAAGTGAAAGTGAAGTTGCTCAGTGGTGTTGACCCTCAGCGACCCCATGGATTGCAACTTTCCAGGCTCCTATGTCCATGGGATTTTGCAGGCAAGAGTACTGGAGTGGGGTGCCATTGCCTTCTCGGTAGAGTGGCTGATTTGAGATAAATCAGACCAGCTGTGAAAGCTGGAAACTGATCTGCAGTGGGGCAGAGACAGCATGTCTCCAGTTAGGAAGCTTTTTAATGACTTCTCAATGATCATCACTTGTCAAGCTATAACTTGTCTGCTGCACCAGGGATTAGGCCAGGTCAGTCAAGGGCAAACAAAGGACTGAAGTGGGCACCCAAAGGGAAGAGGCATGGAAGGGAGTGAATGAGGCTGGGGCAGAGCCTAAGCGTGGGGCTGAGCCTCTGGAGTTTTCACCATGGTCTCTGTTGGAACTTCTCCCAGCTGTATGACCATACGGTGGCATAGAGCAGCAGCCAACTCTTCAGTTTACTTTCAGCAAGTTGGTAAACTTTCCCAAGCAGCTGCTTTGATGGGGACTGACAGCCAAGCACAGCTTGTAAGAGGTAACAGCAGCAGTCAGAGAGTGTGTGTGTACGTGAATGCCTAAACCCAAATTCACAACGCGAACAAGCGTATTCCAGGTGGTGCCTCTGTACCGCTCAGATGGAGACATCATTGCTGGCCTGGCCTGAGAGGTTGACCTCAGAGGTCAATTTGAAGAGGGCTTACCCAGAATCCGGCCATACTGTTTTCTCAGCAGCGGGTAAGACAGACTTTGGACATCAGAGGTGAGAACTAGGTACATGTAGTTCTTGCAAGAAACAGTGTTAGGACACGAGAGAGAAAGACAGACAGATAAAGAGAGAGAGCGAGACAGATCGACTTTCCTAGTTGTGTGATCCTGGCTCAGTTACTTAACTCCTCTAGAACTCAGTTTCCTCATCTGTCAAATGTAGAAAATAATAATAATAGTCACCTCGTGAGGTTGAGTAATTTAAGTAAAGATGCACGTATAAGGTGCTCAGAACTGTGCCTGCCACCTAGTAAATGTTCATCCTCATACCTAGAATAGTGTCTGACATTTTGTAACACTTGGGTAAATTCCTATTGAATGAATGACTAAATGTTAGTATGCAAATATAAGGCATTATTTGCATGCATGTGTTGGCTGATACTATATAGATATATGTCAGCATTATGAGTGAAGAAAGTTACAGCTTTTACACGCCTTTCAGGAGGTGTATGTGTGGGTAGTTAAATGGATCATCAGGTATAAATTGGTCTTTGCCGATGCTGAAGGCACATCTGCAGCCTTGTGTGTGTATATAGGCTGATCATTTATACACAGGTTCTGAGTCCTCAGATGCTCAAATGCTGTCTCTTTGGGGAGTTCTTCTCCCAGAGCTGCCAACATTGTTTTAGCTTGTCTGCAGTGTTCCCTAATATTTGTTATAGATATATGTTGAATCTCATCCCTGCCCCTACCTGTTGTCTGTCAGCTCTTGGTGAGGAATTCCCAACATGTTCTACATGAAGTAGGTGGCCAGTAAATATTAGATGCCCAGATCAGATATTTTGAGCAAGACAGAATTCTCCTGAGTTTTATTAGAAACATTGCTTAGAACATGTGTGCCTTGAAGAGACTTCATATGTAGAGCAGCCTCGTGGCCGCTGGGAGAGATAGCTCTTGGAGTTTTCCCATCACTTTTTGCATCTGACTGTGTGGTTGTGCACCCCTGCCGTGGCCTGTGGACCCTAGGCCTGGACCCTGGTGTCCAGGAGATCTCACAGAGGTGCGAGACAAGGCCTTCACCTGCCAAGTGCTACAGTCAGGCTGAGGAGACAGGCTAGAGTGGGCGAATGCTAAAGCAAAAGGCATGATGTTGTGTTCAGTGCCCAGTGATGGCCCAGATAGCAAGTTCTCTGTTTTTATGAGGAGGGGACTGTGGCCTGGAGGCTACGCATGCAGAGGTTTTGAGACGTGGATGCACCTTTGCATGGAGCACAAGGATAACTTCTTCTGCTTGATTGGCAAGGTGAGGTGTGTCTCCCTGAGGCCTAATGTATCTGCAGCTACAACTCCAGTTTTGCTGCCAGGAGTGTGGAATTGGGATCAGAACCCAGTTCTGGCTCTTTGCTGGCTGCATGGTCATCTGGTCATAAGACCATTTCAGTTGACAGACTTGGTGGCACTTCTCTGCAGCCTCAGTTTCCCTGGCTGTAAAATGGGGATAATGGTAGCACCTGCTTTGTAGGGTTTTGCTACTTGGTAGGGTTTTACACAAGGGGACGTGCCGCACCATTATTAGAGGCTGAACTTGGAGAGGACTCAGGAAACAGCTTTATCCTTAAACATGATGTGGATCTTCCAGTCTGCCTCTTCAGAGTATCTCAGGCCGAGTGCCCGGGTTTCCAGCAGATTGTTGTTCACTCAGTTGTGTCTGACTCTTTGCCACCCCATGGACTGCAGCACACCAGGCTTCCATGTCCTTCACCATCTCCCAGAGTTTGCTCAAACTCATGTCCATTGAGTTGGTGATGCTGTCCAGCCATCTCGTCCTCTGTCGTCCCCTTCTCCTCCTGTCTTTGTTCCTTCCAGTGAATATTCAGGGTTGATTCCCTTTAGAATTGGCTGGTTTGATCTCCTTGCAGTCCAAGAGGCTCTCAAGAGTCTTCTCCAACACCACAGTTCAAGAGCAAATTACTGGCATTAAAAAGCCCATTCTACATCAAAGCCAGTTTAAGGCTTCTCCCACTACCAATCTCAGGTGCCTTGGAAGCCAGCAGTGTAGAAAGGTCAGTGTTGGCTTGCTCTAGTATTTTCCATTCTTGTTCCACACCTTTCCCTCCTCAGGCTGCTCCAGGGTCAAGGGTTGGGGAGACTGGAGTTGAGGCAGAGCCTTTCCTGAGCAGTGTGTGTTTGCTCCCTCTTGGCTGCGTGAGTCTGTGATCATGGTTGGCCTTTTGTGGGCGCACATTAGTGGTTCTTTTAGAGATGTGCTTGTCCTCTTAGTGACCCCCACGAGGACCTTTTACCTGATGCCCTGTCCCAGTGACCTCTGTGAGCCCTACCCCAGCTCTCCCATTGTGGGCCGCCCTCCCATAGTCTTAGGCAGCGTCCTCTCTGGAGGAGCCCAGTAGCCTTCTGAGCAGTCCCTTAGCCCCCCAGGGAAGTTTACACATCCAAAGTTCACAGCCAAAGTTGTCCCAGCTCTTCCCATCCTGGCAGCTGCAGGCAACCTCCTTCGGCTTCTCCAGATGAGGGATGGGCTCCCAGGAATGTCCTGTGGTCCAGAAACAGCCCTGGGCTGGCCCCTGAGCAGTACTTTGCCTGGGGCTGGGAGGCATTTCCTCTCCTTTCTTTCGTATTCCCTCCTGGTGGTGGGGAAGCCATGCTGCTGGGCTCACCTCTCCTCTAACTTCTGTCAGAGGACTACCTCCCACGCCTCAGTGCATTCCTAGGCTGTTCTGAAATGGGTTGTCACAGACCCATTTGGCCTCTATGGAGCAAGTCCTATGCGGACAGAAATCGGGGTGTTTAACGTGCCTTTTAGTTTTGAGTGAACAGAAGAGTCCCATCCCATTCCCACGTCAGTTTCACAGCACAGTTCCTGGTACGCAATCAATGTCCATTGTGTCCTGGCTGCTGTCACTGTTTAGCTAACGTGGGCTTCAGTATTCTTATCTGAAATCTTGGCTACTGGTAATCTCCGCTCTGCTTCCCACTTGTGAGTTTTGGTTTTATTTTTATATTTTAGCCTCAACAGAATGGGATCTCCCCACGCATGTTTAAGGCCTTTGTGAGCAAGAGCCACCCCGAATTCTCCTCCAACAGACAGCAGGATGCCCAGGAGTTTTTCCTGCACCTGGTGAATCTAGTAGAGGTAAGTCAGCCTTTAGAACTGCTGGAAAGGGTTATTAGAAGTTTGTCTAGCCCTCACGTGCAGTCCCAGCCATGTGCCCAGAACGCTGCCATCCCCCAACCTCTCCCTGTCTGGCTCCTTTTAGAGTTGGCGTCTTTGGGCCTTTCTCTGTTCGGCCACTTGATGTAATTGCTCCTCAAGCCTGGCTTTCTCGGCCTTCGTGGGTCTCACTCTTCTCCTCCTAATTTGAATGTGTTCTAGGAGTGTTTATCCATTTTTTCGTTTCCTGTTTTTGTTTTTTGTCTCTTTGACAAGGTCCTTGGGAGGCCAGTGTGATATTTGGTGTCCTCCTGTCCTCCAAGATGCTCATTCTGGGCTCAGCAGAATCGAATCACATTAAATGCTGTTGTGGTTCTTAAAGGCCACTGAGAATTTATGATTAAAGGCTTTTTCCCCTCCTCTTAAAAAAATAACTACTTTTTTCCTGATGACTAGTGTGTTCTTTGTGGAAACAGAGGCAAAGAAGAGAAAACCAGAACCCCCCATACTGCCTGCTCCCCCAAATAAGCAGTCCTAACATTCTGGTGTCTGACTCCCTACCGCCACCCCAGTCACTTTCCAGGTGCAGTTCGTTCTCTGCTTGTTGGTTTGTGAGCAGTGTTTTCCACTTAACCTGCAGTGAACATTTTGCCATGTCATTATATACTCAAATATAGCCTATTTTTTATTTGTGTATAATTTACATTAGTACATTTATAGATTCATATCATACATGTCTTAATTTTTTAATTTAGACAAATTTTTAAATATATTTTTTAAATAAAAATTTGCTTAAATTAAAAAACTTTAAATTTTTAAAAATTTACTTTTTAATTATTTTTAAGCTTTTTATTTTATATTGAGGTATAGCCAGTTAACAGTGTTGTGATAGTTTCAGGTAAACAGCAAAGGGACTCAGCCATCCATATACATGTATCCATTCTCCCCAAACTCCCTTCCTATCCTGTCTATCACATAACATTGAGAAGAGTTCCATGTGCTGTATAATAGGTCCTTGTTGGTTACCCATTTTAAGTATAGCAGTGTGTACATGTCCATCTCAAACAACCTAACTATATGTGGCTTAATTTTTCCAGTGCAGCCCTTGATTTTTTTCCCCTCCTTTCTCTTTCCTTGGCCTTTCATATCTCCTTTCTTCTAATTCTGTCTACGTCAGTCCCTCTGCCATGACTTTTGATGGCTGCATACTATTTATTTACATGATGGAGTATAATTTATTTAACCAGTCTCCCATTTTTGGACTTTAGGTAACTACCAGTCTTTTGCTTTAAAGTACTCTGAACTGGTATGCCCAGAGGGAATGTTTAGTAACATCAGATCTTTTCACCAGATTTATATTTGATTCTATATTTGTGATCTATATTTGTGATCTATATTTGATCACTACGAACAAAGCTAGTAGAGGTGATGGAATTCCAGTGGAGCTATTCCAAATCCTGAAAGATGATGCTGTGAAAGTGCTGCACTCAATATGCCAGCAAATTTGGAAAAATCAGCAGTGGCCACAAGATTGGAAAAGGTCAGTTTTCATCCCAATCCCAAAGAAAGGCAATGCCAAAGAATGCTCAAACTACCGCACAATTGCACTCATCTCACACGCTAGTAAAGTAATGCTCAAAATTCTCCAAGCCACGCTTCAGCAATATGTGAACCGTGAACTTTCTGATGTTCAAGCTGGATTTAGAAAAGGCAGAGGAACCAGAGATCAAATTGCCAACATCCGCTGGATCATGGAAAAAGCAAGAGAGTTCCAGAAAAGCATCTATTTCTGCTTTATTGACTATGCCAAAGCCTTTGACTGTGTAGATCACAATAAACTGTGGAAAATTCTGAGAGAGATGGGAATACCAGACCACCTGATCTGCCTCTTGAGAAATCTGTATGCAGGTCAGGAAGCAACAGTTAGAACTGGTCATGGAACAACAGACTGGTTCCAAATAGGAAAAGGAGTACGTCAAGGCTGTATATTGTCACCCTGTTTATTTAACTTATATGCAGAGTACATCATGAGAAATGCTGGACTGGAAGAAACACAAGCTGGAATCAAGATTGCCGGGAGAAATATCAATAACCTCAGATATGCAGATGACGCCACCCTTATGGCAGAAAGTGAAGAGGAACTAAAAAGCCTCTTGATGAAAGTGAAGGTGGAGAGTGAAAAGGTTGGCTTAAAGCTCAACATTCAGAAAACGAAGATCATGGCATCTGGTCCCATCACTACATGGGAAATAGATGGAGAAACAGTGGAAACAGTGTCAGACTTTGTTTTTCTGGGCTCCAAAATCACTGCAGATGGTGACTGCAGCCAAGAAATTAAAAGATGCTTACTCCTTGGAAGGAAAGTTATGACCAACCTAGATAGCATATTCAAAAGCAGAGACATCACTTTGCCAACAAAGGTTCGCCTAGTCAAGTCTATGGTCTTTCCTGTGGTCATGTACGGATGTGAGAGCTGGACTGTGAAGAAGGCTGAGCACCGAAGAATTGATGCTTTTGAACTGTGGTGTTGGAGAAGACTCTTGAGAGTCCCTTGGAGTGCAAGGAGATCCAACCAGTCCATTCTGAAGGAGATCAGCCCTGGGATTTCTTTGGAAGGAATGATGTTAAAGCTGAAACTCCAGTATTTTGGCCACCTCATGCGAAGAGTTGACTCATTGGAGAAGACTCTGATGCTGGAAGGGATTGAGGGCAGGAGGAGAAGGGGACGACAGAGGATGAGATGGCTGGATGGCATCACTGACTCGATGAATATGAGTCTGAGTGACCTCTGAGGGCTGGTGATGGATAGGGAGGCCTGGCGTGCTGCAGTTCATGGGGTCGCAAAGAGTCGGACACAACTGAGCGACTCATCTGATCTGATCTGATATTTGATTCTGTGCTAATTTTTATACATGGGTGGCTCCGATAGTAAAGAATCTGCCTACAGTGCAAGGAGACCCAGATTCGATCCCTGGGTCAGGAAGAGCCCCTGGAGAAGGGAATGGCAACCCATTCCAGTATTCTTCCCATGGTCAGAGAAGCCTGGCGGAATACAGTCCATCACAAAGAGTCTGACATGACTAAAACAACATAGCATGCGTGTGCCATGAAAGTAATATAAGTTTACTGACTTGATATAATCTCACTTTCAGAGGAACCGCATTGGCTCAGAAAACCCAAGTGATGTTTTTCGGTTTTTGGTGGAAGAGCGGATTCAGTGCTGTCAGACCCGAAAAGTCCGCTACACGGAGAGGGTGGACTACCTGATGCAGTTACCTGTGGCCATGGAGGCGGCAACCAACAAAGGTAATGTTCCAAAGTGGGAGGTGAACAGAGCACATCTTCATACGTGAAGACCCTCGAGTAAGAGATAGTGGGTTTAGTTACTGCAGAGCTGTGTCTGGAGTAGACCCGGAAGGGGTCTGCTCTGCATGTCTCTTCTCATCTGTTCTTCAGTCCCCATGTGGCTTTCTTTGAGATTTTCATGGAGCCTGTTATGGAGGAAACCTACTTCAGTGCCTGTAAGTTTCAACAACAGGTTGGTTTAGAGTCAGTTTAATTTGGAGGAAATTATTTGTAATTTAACATTATCACTTACAAGTTGTGCTGTAAAGTCTGAGGGAAGTGGTCAGAACTACATTTTTTTTTAATTAAATTTTATTTTGCTTAACTTTACAATATTGTATTGCTTTTGCCATACATCAAGATGGATCCGCCACAAACATTTTTTGATGTGAGCTATTCAAGCAGAGGTCTCTTAAAAAGAAATCATCTTTGGCATCTGAGCAAGGTGCCTGTTGTGGGTGATAAAGTGTGGCCAGGCCCTTTGTGAGGCTCCCCTTAGAAAGGTCTCTGGACCTTGGAAGCAGGAAGAAGGCAGATACCCAGGTGGCGGGGGTGATGCTCAGGGGAAATTTCCTTCAATAAGTCTGATCTGGTTCTTTTCAGACAAAATAGACGAATGATATTTCTTACAGCTAACATCTTAGAAGCAGAAAAAGGAGAGATATCTGCTCAATTGCTTATCTCCTGTGAACTAGTCATTTTTGTAAAGTTCAAACACTCCTTGGGTGGCTTTTTTATTCTTTTTGCAGGGGTGGTGGGTAGTCACTTTATTGTGTTAACTGGAAAATGATTTTAAGATGAAATAATTTCCATTTTCTATAAACTTCTACAGTTTTTTGCTAGTTTTTAAATTCTTATTCATTACACAAAGTAGAAATGGGGTGGGGATCTGTGGTTTGTTTCCTTTTTAGCATGAGGTCTAATTGCTTTCTCTTGCCTACCTTGGTGGATACGGGCTAACATATTCTACTCAGTTCTGTGTTCCTTTCTAAACTCATTGTTTATAATTTATGAGTGGTAGCCATTTTTTTTTGTTGTTGTTCAGAAAGGAGATTTGTAATTTAGTGTCAGGAAATTGATAGCTGGAAACACGTAATGCTAGCATCCTAGACAGAAGTCCATCCTAAACCGCTGGTGGACCGGGGAATGAACTGTAAGAGCATATCCAGATGTGTTTAAGAAAACACAAAGATACATCAGTGGCATCTAAAAACTGATAAATCAGAAGTGATTTTTCATAACACAGAAGGAAATCCTGGAAAGGTCCATTTGAAGTATGTAGAATTTTGACTTACAGGTGGTTTCCAAGAGTAGATCCCCTGACTCTTGGGAAGCTCACAGAGTACTCACTTTTTTCCCCCTGGGTGTTCAGTCATTTGAGCAGGGGTAGTGTGGGAAAGCCTTCTGGGTTGGCTGCTCTGCTTTCTGCAGTGTCAGGTAACCCCACATGAAGTTGTCTGGGTGGTGCTGGGTAGGATTGCGGGTCTGGTTCCTTGGGTAACTGTGTTCCTTATAGTTCATCCTGCTCCTTGGCCTGCGCTCTCTGTGACCTCTCATCATGGTCAAGGGCCAGGAAGAGGTGAGCCCTCGGATTTCTCTGCATGAAATTCTCTGGTGTGGAGACTTTGTGATTAGAGGGTGGTTTGGGGTCAAATCAGCCTTGACCTCTGGATAAATGGAAGCCCAGGTTCGTGCATCACTTACAGCACATGTGTAGTCTGAACCTCTCATCTGGACCATAATTCACAGTTCCCTCCTGTCAGCCTCAAAGAGGAACAGGCAAAAAATGAATGGCTTGATGCAGCCTGGCATTGCAAGTCTAAACACGCTTTCAGCAGGCTCCTCTGGCTCTGTGGAGGGCAGCAAGTAAGCAGTCCTACCCCCAGCCCAGAAGCCTTCAGGGAAGGCTGTTCGTTGTTCAAGGGGCTCTTTTCCTTTCAAGAAAATACATGACTGCAAAGTCATTTGTTTGCTCTTCTACGCAGATGAACTGATCGCCTATGAACTGACGAGAAGGGAAGCAGAATCAAACAGAAGACCCCTTCCCGAGTTGGTTCGTGCCAAGATACCATTCAGTGCCTGCCTGCAGGCCTTTTCCGAACCAGAAAATGTTGATGATTTCTGGAGCAGCGCCCTGCAAGCAAAGTCTGCGGGTGTGAAGTAAGTGTGTATGTGTGTGTGCCTGTGTGGTGGCAGTAGGATGAGACGGGGGGCTTGAGAGGTGGGGGCCAGTCGGGAAGGGCGAGGGGTGTCACCGTACAGGTCTGTGCATGCTTGCTCACATGTGGCCAGATGGGATTATGATTTACACAACCCTAGTTCTCATAGACCTTGCCTGTATGAGGCCTATCCAGTGAAACAGGCTTGTTATCTGTATCACGTGTAAGGGAGAGAATGCCTTTTTTTTTTTTTTTTTTTTTTACTGAGCAGGTATAGCCAAGAACTCTTGTGCCCCATGGCAAGATGATATTAATGAGGAAGTTTGAAAACTACTTATGACAGTCTTCAGTATTTAAACTCCACTGTGATAGATTCTGATTCCATAGTTAAAGATTTGACTTAGAACTTGGTGACTCTGTTCCTACCTAGAGACTAGGAGTCTCAGAGCATCTCAGAGAGGACCTCAGGGCTCCTGGGCTTTGTTCCAATGAGCTGCTCAGACATGGTCAGGAGATGTTCTGCTTCTATATTGTGATCCTTCTTGTCAGGTCCATACATTTTTTTTTTTTTCCCTTCCACTTGACACCTTAGTTGATTTTATACAGTCAAGTCCTTGCCTGTGTACTTCATGCAGTTGGAGAAAGAGAGCTTATAACGGCAGAAAAAGACGGGAGGTCTAAAAGTCTCTGGAACTCATTGCTTTTAGATATTCTTCAGCCTTTTTTTTTTTTTTTTTTTGAGCTCAGCCTGAGCTCTAGGTGACATGAAAGGCAGGGAAGGATGGATGAGCTACTGCTGGCCGTTTTTTTTTTTTTAATCACAACTACAAGTAGCAGTCAAACCTGAATCGCTTATTCTCTGGAACAGTCATCTCTCAGGATTCCTCTGTTTCAGATGATTGACTTCATGTGTTAAGAATGAGAAAACAAAAAGAATGTTTCAAAAGCTTTAAAGAAAAAGCCACATTTTCTTAACAATAATTTCTTTTAAAAAGTTTCTTCATATCCAGAGGAGATTTATAATAGTTCAGTTATCAGTTATCCATTGTGAAGTAAGTTTTCATCCAAGGATTGCTCAGTTTTGGGGAGTGTGTATGTGTATGTATGTATGTGCATGTGTGCGTATGGCCTTGCAGATAAGAGTTGGTGAGCTGGCATGTTAAATGTTCGTCATTCACTTCATTACAACTTGGGCACATCTTTGAGCAGTTAGAAAACTACACGTTTTATTAGGGGTAAAAACAGTTTTTTTCTCTCCAATGTATTGAAGTATAATTCACATAAGGTTTTGTGAGTTTAAGATGTACTGTGTGATTTTTTTTTAACTTTTTTTTCTTTCTTTCTTATTGACAGTAGGCTGAAGACTCCACAAACATTTATCCTTTTCCCTTTGCACTTTAACTCTGACTCTGTATGGGAGGTGGAAGTGATCAGAAGCCTGGCGGCCTAGAAAGTCCCCAGCATCAGGTGTGAGTTGCAGAAAGGTCTTTACTGGCTGGTCTGCCTGGTCCCCCTTTTCTGCTCTTCAGAGTCTTACAAGCACAGGGTGTGATCTACTCTCTAGGCCTTTGGGGAAGGCATCTTCTCATCAGTAGGAATAGGAGCATCTTTGAAGTGGAGCTGGGAAGCGTTAGCCTTCCACAGAGACAATCTTTTACCCTTGGGCTGGTGGTCAGGAGATCTGGATTCTTCTGTGTCCACTTCCCAACTTGTGCTCTAACCTGGGGCAAAGTCAGCAACCAGTTCCTTACATCTGAGTGGAGGAGTGATGGTTGCTGACCCACAAAATATTTAGTTGTAGGCAGAGGGGTTTCTACCTTCTATAATCCTTAACAGTAGCTATTGAACATATTTCTTCGTTTTCTCTTTTACATGCACACGTGTGTATGTATGTTTACATATGGCTTTTGGTTTAACGCATATGAAAGAAAGTTATTACTGGATGTATCACAATTGTTGGTAATTGAAAACTGGGCTTGTGGGAAAAGAAAAAGCAGTGTGCTAGGGTGATAAAGCAACTACCATTATGGCACATTTATCAGTATTATTCCATGTTATGTGCTAAATGCATCCCATCAAATATTGTTTAATCCCCCTAGTACTGCTGTGGCACAGGCACCTTAGTCTCCCCATTTTACAGATGAGGAAATAAAGGAAGTTTTAATAATGGCCACTAAGTGACAGACTTGGAATTCATTCATTTGAAGTTTAAATTCTTAATCCTTGTGATGTATACTGCCCCATATTCCTTTCCTGCTTGCTTATGCTTGTATCTTTATAATCCTTATAGTGTTGTCTATTCTTTATTATACCTTATGTTTCAAATAATAGTTTTGGGGGAACTAGTTCAGTGAATTCCTAAAATATCTTTTTTTCTTTTTGTTATTTCCAGAAATATAGACATGATCTCTTTATTATGTTACTTTGGGGCCTTAAATTTTTCTTGTGTTAGACCTAGAGCCCAAAAGGCCAGGAAGAGACAAAAGATGTCCTCTTGGTAGATCTTGGGTCAGTATGGACCAGACATAAAGATCCTTCCCTTTTTGGTCTGGAACAGACAGTGACTGGGAAGAATATGCGTTTGGAAATTTTATTCACCCAGCAAATGTTATTGCTCACCTAGTGTATCTTGGGCAATGAATTGAACGAGATGGGAGTCCTTCCCCTCAAGGAGCTCACAGATTAAAGGTTGATACCGACAGATTTCGTTTTAACCTTTATCTTTCATGAACAGAAAGGAATGGTATGGGGCTCACAGCATGGGCTTTAGGTGGACTGGCAGCGTTTGAATCCTCAGTGTAGAACTTACTGGTATGTGACCTTGGCCAAGTGACCTCACCTCCATAAACTTCAGTTTCCTTATATGTAAACTAGGGATAATAATAGAACTTTATAGGGTTGAGGTGAGGATCAAGCATAAAATGCTTTGCATAGTGTCTGGTGGAGTAAATATACACTGTAACTGTTATTACATTACTTTTATCTTTTTTTTTTACCTTGGATTATACAGTTGTGTTGATTAGTTATGTTTTTAATTATGATTTGGTTAATTATGTGGTTGATTATGTTTTCAATGTATTTAATGGAAATGATACAATTTTTTTAGTTACCAGGTTTTCAATAGTGTTAATAATTTCAGGGAGAGAGACAGTTTATATATCAATATATTTTTCTTAATAAGGTTTTCATAATGTTTTTGCCTGAATTCGTAACCAGTGAACAATCGATGCGTATTAAATAAGGTAATGAGTTGTTGATAGATAATGCCGAACTATTGTCAGTCACTGTTCTAAGCTCTTTAATCCTAACTCAGTTCCTGTAACAGTTCTTTGAGGTAAATTTACTCAGTGTCTGTCTACACCTTTTTGAATAATTTATATTTCAGTGGACTTTATTAAGTACATAACTCTTCAAGAAAAATTTTAATTCCAGGAATTAATTTTAGGAATAGAAGAGTAACTGGTGCATAATTTATAACCTTACCAGATTTAACAACAAACTTGATGTCCCAAGCCTGCAATTAATGAATGCCAAGTGTTAATTTTGAGGTTGACTTGAACATATTTATATTAAGCAGTTACTGAATGTTTGATTTGAGTTGAGACCCTGTATGCAAAAATGAATAAGGAATGTTTAACCAACAGGAAAAAAACAATGTGGGAGTCATCTAGCCTGCTTTCTGGAACTCTTAGGTTGGTAGCTACCCACAACAAAGTAAAGCGTTGAATTATCAGCCTTGAGTTCTCTCTACCGCCTCCCACTCCATGGTATATTACCAGCTGATTCCTCACCCAGATACTAATCACAGAGCAATTTCAGGAATCTTTGGGATCCTGAACCACAGTCTGGAAATCATTGATGACTTTTGGTTGATTTCATTGTTATATATTTTCCAGATTTTAAATTTATGTGGTTAGAGGAAGGGGTCAGAGAGGTGACATTTTTATAGTCGTTGAAAATATCAGATGGCGTTTCTTGGTTTTTGGTGAAGTTGAGGACTTGGCTATATTTAAGAATGATATCAATACTGCTTCTCAGAAGATAGGAACACCTGATTAGAGATAATATATAATTTCTGGAGAGTGAGCTAGGCCAGTAGATCATCTCCTTAGGATAGTTAAGCTCTTGTTTTTTGAGAAACTCCCTCATTGCCTGTACCCTTCTACCTTCCTTGTGATGGGGAATTTGAGATCCAGAGTGGTTAAGTGACCTGCTTGGGGCAAAATACAGGTCAGTGACAAACCAGCTCCGTGTCCTTGGTCCTATGCATTCCAGCTCTTGCATGACAAGGTCATCATGCTAACTCCTTGGCTGCACACAGCACATTCTAGTGTGCCAGGTGGTTTCATGACACTGCATGACCATTGCACAGCCCTGGCAGGCAGATGTTACTAATAAACCCATTTTGTAAATGGGAAGCCTCAAGGAGGGCTAGATTTTGAGTGAATTAAGTAGCATCCAAGTCTTCTGACACTTTTTGGACAATTCTCTGCCCCGGAACTGTGGCTTTTCTTCTACACTAGGGGGCAGCAGTGTATTTATATTTGATTTCTGAGTTCTAGGAAGATACATTCCACATAGATTTGAAAAGTGGAGTTTGTAGGAAACATGTCCTAGAATCTTTTATTTTAAAAGGTACCTATTGTATCTGTTTAAATCTGATTTTTTTCCTATATACCTTACTGTACTCAGATTGACACTTGAGTAGAAATGGTTTTTATAAACAAGATAATAAATGTGGAGAGAATGAGCTGAAACCGGGGCATGTATTTGATGTATTAGTTGAATAGTTTGTGCATAAAATCATCAAAGGCAAGTCCAGGCAATTCAGTATTCATGAAAGTTTGAAAAGAAACTTAAGACATTAACCATATATATTAATTTTTAAAATTGAAGGCCCAGATTTAGATATTTTAGATACCTCATAGTACACACACACACACACACACACACACACAGACACACCCACACCCACTCACCCCCCCCCCCCCCCATTTAAGATTCATCTGGCCATAGATTTTAGGTACGGTAGTATTTTAATGAGGCCCTGGCATTTCCAGTAGTCAGCCTCAACCAAAGTTCTGAAATAACCTCCTGATGCCAACTCTGTGCTACAAGATAGAGACTTGTGGTTGGAGCAGATTGAGGGTGTGTCAGGATTGCTTAGGGAGCTTTTTCAAACTTCATAATCAAACATAATGCGAGGTGCCCCTATGCATCTGCAAATATGTGTGACACTACCAAGGGTTTTAGAAAAACATAAACATTTATAGTTGAAAACCACTTCAGAAATACAAAATGCCACAGCAAAGTAAAAGTAGTAATTTTGCAGGGTGTCCAAAATCATCCTTGGGGACAACCTTGTCCTCTGTTAAACGTTGTCCTCTTGTGGAAAGGCCAGGATAAGTGGTGAGGTGGTATGTGTGTGTGTCTGCTCACGTGTGTGTTGTGTATCCCTCCTCTTCACTGCAGGCCCTAGGACTGCTGGGTGTGCCTCAGACACAGCTTATGATGCTTCATGAACTGTATCCATAATTCTTATTGCCTGTCTCATTGATCTAATCCCCTTGTGTTTCCCAGAACATCTCGCTTTGCCTCATTCCCTGAATACTTGGTAGTGCAGATAAAGAAGTTCACTTTTGGTCTTGACTGGGTTCCCAAAAAATTTGGTAGGTATCTTTTGCATGCTTTTGCTTAAAACGTCAAATTAGCTATTTAAAAAACGTGGCATGTGAAAGAGCCCATGAGGTTGGCTGCCAGAAACGGTCTCATTTCATTCTTTCCCCATGATTCCCACCTTTCTCTTTTGAAAGATATGATAAGCACTGGTGGTAGTAAAAAAATAAATAAATAAACACAAATTGCCTCTCTAATAATGGGTTCTGAAATGGTCAGAATCTAAGGGTGAAAACAGGAGCTTCACAATTTCAAATCATGCCTCCCAAACTGTAACATGAACTTGTAGGTGCTGATTCAGCAGGTCTGGGATGGGGCCAGGGCTCTGTAGTCTAACATGTGCCCAGGTGATGCTGATGCTGCTAGTGCTACGGGTCCAAAAGCCATGCTTGGAGGTGCTAGTAACTGAAGATGTATCAGTAGTCTTTTTAGCATCTCTCCTTGACCTCTAAAGCAGGCGGGTATGGCTAATGACATTTGTTTAAATCATATGAATTTTATTAATAATAACACGAGTACAGTCAATTGTATTAAAAAGAAAAAGGGATGTGACTTTGGCCGAATTGGGCTTCTTTCTAATCTTAAAGGCCCTTGACCACTGTTAGAGGTTATCTTTCCAGGCAATGAGTAAGAACACTTTCTCTACCATCTCAGTCAGATGTGAATGTGCTCCTAGACTGTCCTCAGGGCCGTGGAAGTCCATACAGTTTTAACCTCTGCTTTCTCAAGCAAGGACCTCAGACTGCTTGCCAGTCTTTTAGTGTCTATGTTTTTGAGCACTTAAAAAACAACAGTCAGTCCTAGGTTGGTTAATTAAGAACTCCTCTGCTCCTCTGAAGGGGATAAGTAAAAAGAATGTTAAAATCTGGAGGAGTGATTTCCCAGAAACCTCTGGCACCAGCAGTTAGCATGGCACTGATCTCCACGTGGCTTTATGCAGCCCATGAGCCCACAGCTCATTCCTCTCTTCCTGGTGGAATAACTTTGTGGTCAGGGAGGAGGGCCGAGGGCAGGTTGCTCGTCACTCAGCCTTTCCTCCTTGGACCCAAGATGCACCCAGAGAGAAAACTGACTTCTTCTAAAGGCTTTGAACTGCTTTGTAAACAGTTTTATTTTCTTTGTCCTTGGAATTTTGGTAAAGGATGCCAAATTCAGATCAGATCTCATAGTCTTGCTGAATTTAAAGCAGCCCCAAAGCTTTCTTTAATGAACTTGAAATTTTCTGTTGAGGAATGGTTGTTTTGATTTTGTTGGTCAGACATTGTATTTCATTTTACTGTTTGCTGAGATTAAATTTTTTTTTTTAAACTAAGCCTTTTCTTTGGGTGGTTGTTTTAAACCAGGACTTACACACCTAATATTGTAGCTGATTTTGGGGATGATGTTTTCAGATTCTGTTTGCTAGCTCGAGAGACATATCCTGCCCCAGCATTTGAACCCATTTTCCATTATTACTGTATCTGACTGTGTGCAGTACGAATTTGCAATAGGCTGTTAGACTCATACATACATTTTGTATTTGAATAAGTCAACATAATGACAACTGAGCTGAGAAGTTAAAAAAAGTATGCCTCAAGATGAATACACTTGAAGTTCAATTAATTTCTTTAAAGCTTCAGTTTTTATTACCTTCAGTAGAATAATCACAGTACCCGTGGTGATCAGAGAAAAGGCATAAACTATGGGTTGCCAACTCAAATGCCTAATGAGGACAGAGTGATAATGTAAGTGACAGAAGTAGGCTGGGTATAAGAAACACAAAGCTATAGCTGTCTCGTCCTTTCTTGACTCTTCCCGTTTTAGATGAAGACATGGATTAGGAAAACATTTCCCTATCCTAAGAATCAGAATAGCGCACATGTGATGCTCAGGATCACGGGGGCAGGAGGGAGTGGTGAGGTCTGTGGCAGACAGACATGGAGGGCACGTTACCTTGGAGTGAAAGCTGAGCATCAGCCCCAGGCAGATGTTATCACATGAGCCTCTGCTGCAGCTTTTTGTTTTTTTTTTTTTTTTTCAAATGAGTTGGAAGTCTGCAGTTTTGAATTGAAATTTCTGATTTAAAAATTGGAATTTGTTGCCAACATTTTAAAAACATCCAACAGAAAGTGTCTACAGATGTCTGGGCTCCCAGTTTTCGACCTCTGGTTTCCCCCATTTCTTGTTGTTCAGTGTGAAATCCTGCATCTGTGTTTCTCCCGGTTCTACATTAAACTCTAATCAGTCTTAGTTTTCTGGTCCCGTGACTTACTCCCAGGAACTATAACACATCCCTTGGCTCTGCCTAGACACGTGTGCATAGTTAGTGGTGCTAGATTGAGGAGGTGATTGTGGCTATTCGGAGAGTCCAGGGAGTATAATCTCTCTCATTTTGCAGATGTTTCTATTGATATGCCAGACCTACTTGATATCAACCATCTCCGAGCCAGGGGGTTGCAGCCAGGAGAGGAGGAGCTTCCAGACATCAGCCCCCCCATAGTGATTCCTGATGACTCTAAAGGTACCGTCTTCTGCCAGGAGGACCTTCTCAACGCCTTCCCGCTCCTCTGCTGGAATAGTCCTTTTTCCTCCCCCACTCTGTTGTCCCGTGGTGCTTTCCTGTGTTGTAACCCATGATAGACATACAGAATTGAAGCCTGGCTGCAAACCTTGAGCTTAAAATATTAATAGTCACAGGAAGAGGCACAGCCCCAACATGAGTGAACCAAATGGATTCATCGACATCACAAGCAGCAGAGGGCAGCAGGTCTCCAGGGAGTTTTTGGGTTACCTTGCCTCTGGCTTTGCCTCCCTCCTCCCTTCTCTGATAAGCCTATGGGGGAAGAGGAGTGTGTTTTCAGTGGGCTCTTAGTCTAGGGGAGCTGTGTCGTTCTTGGAGTATCTTTGGAGAACCAAAAAGGGAAATGGAACAGTGTGTGTTGGTTTTAAAAATCTTGCCCACGTCTCACCTCCCCAGCTTCATTACTGCTTCATAGCAAGAGAACAGTTTGAGCTTCTCTTACTCTCTGTGAACCTTAAAGTGGTCCTTGTGAAGAGTACTTTTTAAGAGAAAAGTCCATGTGAAAAATCATTGCCTTTGTGAGTCCAAGAACAGCATGGAGAGATCTTGGCTTTATTATTAGTTCAGTTATTCTGGTGAAATCCGTTTCATTCTGGCTTTGTTAGCCCACGTGTTTGCTGTTCGCCTTCCTAATGAGTTAATTAGGTATATTAGCTAATAGTGCCAGAGTGCTTAGGGCACCTGCCCCACAGGATGTCTGTGAGCTGAGCAGTGACCATTATTGGTGACCCTGTTGGGATATAAAGTGAATCTGGAAGGAGCAAGAGAGGAGTCAAGATTGGTACCTGTGTTACATTATTCTCTAACGCTAAGTCCAATGCTAAATTGCAGAGGGTGGAGAGCAGGGAAGGGGTGTGTAGGTGGGGTGGTCCAGGCTATGTGGTATAGGTGGTTCATTAAAGGAATTCCAAAAAGATCAGTCCTCAGAGTGTCAGAGAACTGCAAGATGGTTTATTAGCATCGATCCTCCTTTTTCTGACATTTATAATAGAGTTCTTGGATTGTAATTATATGGAGTTCTTAGAAATACAGGGAAGGAAATTATTTAGTTCTTTAAGATGATCAGCAGAGCATCATGTTTTTTCTGCTCTAAATGCCTGAAACTGGGTATTCTCCCTCCTTCCTGGAATGACTTTATGTCAGGTTGGCTGGTCTGCGTGGAGGGCCAAGGGGCTGACAACAGTGTGGGGTGTTAATGGGTGGGGGTGAGGGAGTGCTCTGGGTTAACTCTTTTTCTTTCTCTAGAACTCTTTGCCATGGTTGGGTCTCACTTCCTGCCCTCTCCTTTGATTTCCAGATTGCCTGATGACCCAACTGATAGACCGTATGTATCTTTTATGTTTTTTCTCAGTGTCCTACCATTGTTACTGGTCTAAACGCATTTAGCTGTGGGGGTTCAGTAAAGGGTGTTGTTCTGTACATGTGTATGTGCAGCTTTTCCTGGGTGGGAACAAACCTTGGTCTGCAAGTTGAGATCACAGCAAATCTAAACCAGTAATGTGGTGAATAGATGGCCCTGTGTTTCAGGAGAGAGAACTTCAGCGTGAGAGCCGGCCAGCCCTGAGTCGGAATCTTGGCTTTGCCATTTGTGGCTGTGACCTAGAATCATGGACTTCTCCGAGCCTCAGTTTCCTCATATGTGAATGGGGGATACTGATGCCATTTCTTCCCTCCCTGGCCACATGAGTAGGTCTCTTGCTGCAGTGATAGCACAGTGACCAGTCACTTTGTCCACTCCTTCAGGACACATAACGAAGATACACGGGTGACAGGACATGGTAGTATTACTAATACTCTTAAGGGTGCCAGTGTCATTGGATTGTTTGTTAATTTTGTAGTCATTTAGTTCCTTAATCCCAGAGAGGGCAATTGCACCGCACTCCAGTACTCTTGCCTGGAAAATCCCATGGATGGAGGAGCCTGGTAGGCTGCAGTCCATGGGGTCGCTTAGAGTCGGACACGACTGAGCGACTTCACTTTCACTTTTCACTTTCATGCACTGGAGAAGGAAATGGCAACCCACTCCAGTGTTCTTGCCTGGAGAATCCCAGGGATGGCGGAGCCTGGTGGGCTGCCGTTTATGGGGTCGCACAGAGTCGGATACGACTGAAGTGACTTAGCAGCAGCAGCAGCAGCATTTCCTTAATCCTGGATGAGTTGATACTTTTGATTTTCAAAAGAGCATGAAAAAAAGCAAACTATCTTATAGTCCATATTTAGATATTAATTAGGAGGAAGAAGGAGTATGTAATAACACAAAATACTCTGAAATTTTTTGTCTACAAAGCCTTGCTTGAGACACTATTGTTAATTTAGAAGTTCAGGTGTTTTACTTTGCCAAAAAAACACTTTATGTGATTGATCACGTGACTTAGACCTCCATACTTGCCTTCTTGGGTCAATTTTGATTTGCTGGTTGCTGGAAGAGGCTGTTAGGGGCAGCAAGGGTCATGGGCAAACCATTACCTCTGCAAATAATCTGACTGTAATGATAACCGTATTTTTGAATGGTTACCATGAATCATTGTTGAGTTTATGACTCCATAAATTCTTTTAACCGTGTATAAATGTGCTATTATAATAACACAAAGGCCAGCTTCTTATTTGATTGTCACAGTAAGATGGGCAGAGCAGGTGACCTTTATACAGAGGATAAAAGTGATACCCAGGAAAGTTCAGAGACCTGAGAGCTGGGACCAGAGCCAGGGCTAGGCGTCAGGCATGCTGTCCTGTCGCTTGACCTTGTCTGGAGTGTGAGGAGTTTGCTGGCTGTCCCAACCCTGCAGAGAGCCAGTCTCCAGGATCTCGCCCCAGGGGAGGTGAAGGGTGGCTGGAGCTGTATCAGAGGAGTCTGACTGACTGTGAGCAGTTCAGCCCACAGTCAGCAGTTTTCCATTTTCCTCCTGATCTAAGCCTGCTGTATTCACCAGGAGAAAACAACATTATCTGGGGTTAATTTACATTTATTTCTCACACATTTAAAAGGAGTAACTTTGATTACATTCTTACTATAAATGAAAAGATGTATAGAAATTACATATTAGTGATGAGTCATCTCTGGTTTCATCACCCATCTATAACCAGTATTAACATTTGGCATCTGTCCTTCTGCTATTCTTTGCCTATGCCTGATTCTACTCTATTTTCCCCAAAATGGAATTAGACATTTTCAATTTAATATGCTGTAACATGCATGTATACACTTATTAAGATGCATTACGTAACTGCATTCTAGAGAACAGAGTCTTTCACAAGGTGTTGAAAAGTATTCTCTGAAAGAGGTCCATAGATTCTGCCCAGAGGAATCCTTTTTTTAATTACTAAAATTTTAAAATGTTTAAAAAATTTCATTTGAAGTATCATTGATTTACAATGTCATATTAGTTCAGGTATGTAGCACAGTGATTTAGTTATATATGTCTATTTTTTTATATCGAGTGTAGTTCCCTTTCCTATACAGTAGGTCTTTGTTGGTTATCTATTCTGTATACTGTAGTAGGAACATGTCAGTCCAAACCTACTGCAGGAGTCTTTATTACAGGACTCTAGAATTTTCACCACCTTAATGCACACTGTGAATTTCTGGGGAGAACAGAGAGTGTAGGTTTAAAAAACTTATTTGACCACGGGAGCCCTTTGTTTTGTGGTTCATTAATTTTGTGGTTCATCTCTCTTAGAACACTAGGATTCTCTAGAACACAATTGAGGAATCCCTGTTGTCCTATATCATTGCTTTCTTAAAATTTTATCTTGATAGCATGTTCCATGTATCCTCATTGTGAGATAGAACTTTGGTAAACACATTTTCAGTATAATTTTTGTAGAACAGGTATCTCTGTTCCTCAGTTCTACTGATCGCTGCCTCTGGCAGAGTTTTCTGAGTAGATTATAGACCTCAGGGCATGGAAAACAAAAGGCAGATATTTTGTGCTCCAGTTCCCTCTCAGCCTTTGGTGTAATTTGAGAGCCTCGTGTGGGTGGTATGTGTACACACACATGGATATACATACACACCCATGTACAAGTATGTGTATGAATGAATATACATACAAACCTATAGACATGTGTATGTATAGGTGTGTGTTTACACACCTCTCTACCCATGGTTTAGTCATGAAGTCGTGTCCGACTCTTGTGACCCCATGGACTATAGGCCACCAGGCTGCTCTGTCCATACGATTTTCCAGGCAGGAATACTGGAGTGGGTTGCCATTTCCTTCTCTAGGGCATCTTCCTGACCCAGGGATTGAACACAGGTCTCCTATATCGCAGGCAGATTCTTTCCTGTCTATGCCTCCAGGGAAACCCTCTCTACCCATATCTATATATTATTGTGAAAAGAAAAGAAAACCTGTGTCTAAGCCAAAGTTAGGTTTGTAAAGCAATCTTTTTAAATATCTTAAGTGTATACAGTTAAAAATTTTCCTTCTGTCTTAATGTCGGGCTCTCCATTTCTGAGAGTGATTGCATCCTTTGATTGCTGATATATCTAAAGCCCTGCTGTAACTTCCTGTGAGGTTTAAGGAATAAGCTTTTTGGCTTGTAGAGAATGCTTTCTCTTCCAATTTCAGTCCTAAGAGAGGCTGCTGTAGTGGTCTTGAGAGTGATGTAAGAGACTGAAATGGTTCTGGGAATACACTAGATCTCCCCATAGCAAATTAGAGAGTTGTTTTTCAGTGCTTGGATTGTTCAGGTAATTACCATGGTTCCTATTTGGGTCAAAGATAAAAACTCAGCTCAAATAGCTTAATATTTGGATGGCTTAAAACAAAACACAGTTAAACCACCATCTAAACATTAAACTAAATAGCACCTTCTTTGGGTAGCATGTGGATAAGGGGTGAAGAGAAGCTAAGACAAGAAGAAATAGGGTTGACTTTTTACACCAGACTATCCTGTGTGCTCTGTAGCATCAGATATTGATGAGTCTTCGGTGATGCAGCTGGCTGAGATGGGCTTCCCTCTAGAAGCGTGTCGGAAGGCTGTGTATTTTACTGGAAATATGGGAGCCGAGGTGGCCTTCAACTGGATTGTTGTTCACATGGAAGAGCCAGGTAGGTGGTCAGAAAATGGGATGGCTTTGGAGTCTGACATGATTGGTCCTCAGTGATGTTAAGCCTTGGTCCTTCTGTGTCCTCAGGGTGTGTCCCAGAAAATGATTTATCAGCTCATAATCTGCTGCATGGAGTGGATGGGAAAGGATAGTTACTTTGCCTGTGTAGCAAAGTCATAGTCTTTGCTTTCCTCTTTTAAATAATAGCTTTGTTGAGAGAGAATTCACCCTTTTAAAATGTATAATTCAATAGCAAAAAAAAAAAAAAATTGGAAAGATATGCGATATACTTCTAGCTAAGAAATGATGAGAACTTGAGATAAAAGAATGTGCATGAAGAAATAGAGGCTGTTTAGTTAGCATTAACTTTTCTCCACTTTATTAAGGTATAATTCATATACCATGTAATTCCCTCATTTGAAGTGTACATTTCAGTTGTATAAATCTTAATTATGTTGAATTGGTTCATAGTGCTTTTCAGGTCTACTATATTCTTCTACTTTTCTGTCTATCCATTCTATTAATTTTTGAGTTTGCTATTTAAACTCCAACAAAAAATCTTAATTTATCTACTTAAAAAAATAATTGTAATATATAGTGGAACTATATGTATCTTTGTTCTGTATTTTCCAAGTCTCCTGTAAATGTGTTATTATACTTTCAGAATTTAAAAAATAAAGAGGAAAAAGACTTTCCCCAGATAAAAAGTGTATATTACAGTGGTTTTTAGTAAATTCACAGAGTTTTGCAACCATCCAAAAAGAACTTTTGTAGATAATAGAAGTCACTTTCCATTTTCCCTGTTCTCCCCAGCCCCTAGCAATCACTAGTCTACGTTCTTTCTGGCTCTGTGGATTTGTCTGTTCTGGATGTTTCATATAAATGGAATCATGCAATGTTTGTTTCTGGTTTCTATCACTTAGCATCATGCTTTCAAGGTTCATTTATGTGTGGCATGTATTGGTACTTTATTTCTTTTTATGGTTGAATAATACTGTTGTAAAGGTTCGCCTAGTCAAGGCTATGGTCTTTCCTGTGGTCATGTATGGATGTGAGAGCTGGACTGTGAAGAAGGCTGAGCGCCGAAGAATTGATGCTTTTGAACTGTGGTGTTGGAGAAGACTCTTGAGAGTCCCTTGGACTGCAAGGAGATCCAACCAGTCCATTCTGAGGAATATCAGCCCTAGGATTTCTTTGGAAGGAATGATGCTAAAGCTGAAACTCCAGTATTTTGGCCACCTCATGCGAAGAGTTGACTCATTGGAGAAGACTCTGATGCTGGGAGGGATTGGGGGCAGGAGGAGAAGGGGACGACAGAGGATGAGATGGCTGGATGGCATCACTGACTCGATGGATGTGAGTCTGAGTGAGCTCCGGGAGTTGGTGATGGACAGGGAGGCCTGGCGTGCTGCAGTTCATGGGGTCGCAAAGAGTCGGACACGACTGAGCGACTGATCTGATCTGATCTGATGGGCACACTATGTTTTATTTAGGCTTTCATCAGTTGATGCATATTTGGGTTTCCACTTTTGGGCTATTATGAATAACGCCACCATAAACATTTTGTGTACAAAGTTTTTTTAGAAATATATTTTAAAAATTTATTTTATTTTGGGCTTCACTGGGTCTTTGTTGCAGTGTGTGGGCTTTCTCGAGTTGCAGCGAGCGAGGGCTACCCTTCATTGTGGTTCACGGGCTTCTCATTGTGGTGGTGTCTCTCTGTGGCTTCACTGAGGCACACAGCCTCAAGTGCAGGAGCTTCAGTAGCTGCAGCACGTGGGCTCAGTGGTTGTGGTGCAAGGGCTTAGTTGCTATGAAGCATGTGGGATCACCCCGTACCAGGGATTGAACCTGTGTCCTCAGCATTGACAGGCAGATTCTCAGGAAAGTCCCCATGTACAAATTTTTATATGGACGTGTTTTCATTTCTCGTGAGTGGAATTTCTCTGTCATATAGTAACTCCATGTTTAACTCTCTTCAGATCAGATCAGATCAGATCAGATCAGTCGCTCAGTCGTGTCTGACTCTTTGCGACCCCATGAACCGCAGCACGCCAGGCCTCCCTGTCCATCACCAGCTCCCGGAGGTCACTCAGACTCGCATCCATCGAGTCAGTGATGCCATCCAGCCATCTGATCCTCTGTCGTCCCCTTCTCCTCCTGCCCTCAATCCCTCCCAGCATCAGAGTCTTCTCCAATGAGTCAACTCTTCTCATGAGGTGGCCAAAGTACTGGAGTTTCAGCTTTAGCATCATTCCTTCCAAAGAAATTCCAGGATTGATCTCCTTCAGAATGGACTGGTTGGATCTCCTTGCAGTCCAAGGGACTCTCAAGAGTCTTCTCCAACACCACAGTTCAAAAGCATCAATTCTTCGGCGCTCAGCCTTCTTCACAGTCCAGCTCTCACATCCATACATGACCACAGGAAAGACCATAGCCTTGACTAGGCGAACCTTTGTTGGTAAAGTAATGTCTCTGCTTTTGAATATGCTATCTAGGTTGGTCATAACTTTCCTTCCAAGGAGCAAGCGTCTTTTAATTTCATGGCTGCAGTCACCATCTGCAGTGATTTTGGAGCCCAGAAAAACAAAGTCTGACACTGTTTCCACTGTTTCTCCATCTATTTCCCATGTAGTGATGGGACCAGATGCCATGATCTTCGTTTTCTGAATGTTGAGCTTTAAGCCAACCTTTTCACTCTCCACTTTCACTTTCATCAAGAGGCTTTTTAGCCCCTCTTCACTTTCTGCCATAAGGGTGGTGTCATCTGCATATCTGAGGTTATTGATATTTCTCCCAGCAATCTTGATTCCAACTTGTGTTTCTTCCAGTCCAGCATTTCTCATGATGTACTCTGCATATAAGTTAAATAAACAGGGTGACAATATGCAGCCTTGACGTACTCCTTTTCCTATTTGGAACCAGTCTGTTGTTCCATGACCAGTTCTAACTGTTGCTTCCTGACCTGCATACAGATTTCTTAAGAGGCAGATCAGGTGGTCTGGTATTCCCATCTCTTTCAGTATTTTCCATAGTTTATTGTGATCCACACAGTCAAAGACTTTGGCATAGTCAATAAAGCAGAAATAGATGTTTTTCTGGAACTCTCTTGCTTTTTCCATGATCCAGCGGATGTTGGCAATTTAATCTCTGGTTCCTCTGCCTTTTCTAAAACCAGCTTGAACATCAGGAAGTTCACGGTTCACATATTGCTGAAGCCTGGCTTGGAGAATTTTGAGCATTACTTTACTAGCGTGTGAGATGAGTGCAATTGTTCGGTAGTTTGAGCACTCCTTGGCATTGCCTTTCTTTGGGATTGGGATGAAAACTGACCTTTTCCAATCTTGTGGCCACTGCTGAGTTTTCCAAATTTGCTGGCATATTGAGTGTAGCACTTTCACAGCATCATCATTCAGGACTTGGAATAGCTCCACTGGAATTCCATCACCTCCACTAGCTTTGTTCATAGTGATGCTTTCTAAGGCCCATTTGACTTCACATTTCAAGATGTCTGGCTCTAGGTCAGTGATCACATCATCATGATTATCTAGGTCTTGAAGCTCTTTTTTAGAAGGTACCAAATTTTTATTTTTTTTTCCAAATTGTTTTTTAACAGTGACTGTATAACATCCCCACTAGCAATGTATGAGGGCTCCAGTTTTTCTACATCCTCACCAACCCTTGTTAAATCTCACTGTGGTTTTGGTTTGCATTTCCCTAATGGCTAATGAGGGGGAAGGCAATGGCACCCCACCCCAGTACTCTTGCCTGGAAAATCCCATGGACGGAGGAGCCTGGTGGGCTCCAGTCCATGGGGTCGCTAAGAGTCGGACACGACTGGGCGACTTCGCTTTCACTTTTCACTTTCATGCATTGGAGAAGGAAATGGCAACCCACTCCAGTGTTCTTGCCTGGAGAATCCTAGGGACAGAGGAACCTGGTGGGCTGCCGTCTATGGGGTCGCACAGAGTTGGACATGACTGACGCGACTCAGCAGCAGCAGCAGCAATGGCTAATGATGAATGCCTTTTCATATTCATATTGACCAATTAGGTATCTTTGGAGAAATATCTATTCATATGCTTTGCCTGTTTGTAATGAGGTTAGTTGTCTTTGAATTTTGGGGTTTGACGAGCTCTGGATACAGTTACCTTGTGGGATATATGGTTCACAAACATGTTCTGTTGTGTGGGTTATCTTTTCACTTTCTTGATAGTTTCCTTTTGTCTATTTTTTTTCTTTTGTCACTTTGTGCTTTCAGTGTTGTATCTAGAAAACCATTGCCTAACCCAAGGTTACAAAGATTTTCTTATATGCTTTCTTTTAAGAGTTTTGTAGTTTTAGCTTTTACATTTAGGCCAGTGATCCACCTGGAGTTAATTACTGCATATGATGTGAGGTAGGGATCCAAATTTATTCTTTTGCATGTGGATACGTAGTTGTCCCAGCACCATTTATTGAAAAGACTGTCCTTTCCCCACTGAATGGTCTGAGTACCCTTGTTGAAAATCAGTTGACCGTTGATATGTAGGGTTATATCTGAACTCTGAATTCTATTCTATTAGGCTATTGATCTATATGTTTGTTCTTATGCCAGTTTTAGACTGTCTTGATTATTGTAACTTTAGGTATTTTTTCTTGTTAGCTCCAAAGGGTTGTTTATTTCAAGACCTGAAAAAGGAAAGGGCCTGAGTATAATTCTTTTCTCCAGATTTTGCTGAACCGCTGACCATGCCTGGTTATAGAGGAGCAGCTTCTGCTGGGGCCTCTGTTTTTGGTGCTACTGGATTGGATAACCAACCTCCGGAAGAAACTGTAGCTATCATTACCTCCATGGGATTCCATCGAAATCAGGCTATTCAGGCCCTGAGAGCAACGGTAAGCACGAGAGACCATGTGAACCCCTGCCTCTTCTCTTTTGTCAGTGGCAACTGAAACTTTCCAGTGTCCTCTGATCATTTTGAATCATGTCTGTCTCACACCCACTATACCCCAGAAAGGTTTATTTGCATGTAGTATATAAAGCTAAAATAAATGATTGAGGGAAACATACAGAGGTTTTAAGAGTAAGGATATTTTTAAGAAGCAAGGGAGATAATACAATGGAGGTAAGATAATCCAGCTGAAAGACACTCTGTGTCCTCTTAATGTTTACTAGCATGAGGTCAGAGACTTTACTTGGAGCTTGCTTGTGGCCTTAGAGGAAGGAGGGATGCTTGAGATCCCATGTTCAATAAGGCAGTTCTTCAGGAGAAATTGTGCTTTTCTGATACCAAGATCTTGGAGCGTTCTCTCTCAAAAGTCCTCATGGAGAAGTCTCTTTGGAATTCTCTGCTTCTGTTTCTCTCTGTGGAGAGAGAAGTTTTATCAGGTATTCGTGAAGTCCTGATATTATCAGGAAAGACGGAACCAGGAAATTGGAGGGTAGACAGAAGCCTTCTTCTTGCAGTGCAGGCATCAGGAGATCAGCCCTGGGATTTCTTTGGAAGGAATGATGCTAAAGCTGAAACTCCAGTTCTTTGGCCACCTCATGCGAAGAGTTGACTCATTGGAAAAGACTCTGATGCTGGGAGGGATTGAGGACAGGAGGAGAAGGGGATGACAGAGGATGAGATGGCTGGATGGCATCACTGACTCAATGGACGTGAGTCTGAGTGAACTCCGGGAGTTGGTGATGGACAGGAAGGCCTGGTGTGCTGCGATTCATGGGGTCTCAAAGAGTAGGACACGACTGAGTGACTGAACTGAACTTTTTTTTTTCACACCATAATCAATTTTTGAGGGCTTCCCTGGTGGCTCAGTGGTAAAGCCTGCCAATTCAGGAGACCTGGGTTCGATCTCTGGGTTGAGAAGTTCCCCTAGAGGAGGAAATGGCAATCTACTCCAGTACTCTTGGCTGGTAAAATCCATGGACAGAGGAGCCTGGTTGGACATGACTTAGTGACTAAACCACCAGAACCAATCCATTTTTGAGTGGATATCTGCTCCCGAGTTCTTGCCATCCTGACTGGGTTCTGATGGGGCCCCTTGCTGAGGTCACAGAGGCTTTCTCTCGGCTGGCTCCGGACAGTTTGGCTGGAACAATCTATTTCCCTTTAAAATGCTTGAAATGTTTCAACTGGAGTTTGTTATACTCAGTGTGCTTGTTTATGCCCCAGTTATTTTACTTGCTTGATTGTTTAATTGGAGATTTTGCCTACATCTAAACAAGTTGTTTAACTCATCAAGTAATGTCACAAAGGGGATTGACGGAAATGCTTTTATGGTCCATTGATTTGAATTACATGGAGTTCAGTTTAAAACAATGTAACTTAACTAACCAGTGTTGTCTTCATTAATCAAGGCATCAATCTTGTCTCTGCTTCAGTTCAATCACTCTGCTGACATTTAGAAGAGGCTCTGACCTGGTACCCACGTTAGCTTCCCTCCACCCTGCATGGTTATCTGCGCAAAATGCAGTTGGTGGAGAAGGTAGCATTGCAGTTAGTGTGGCTTTGGAAAGAGCCGCACTAAGACAGATGCCATTCACTTTGGCCTTCAGCCTCTCATCATTATCAGCATCAGCTCACAGAAATGCTGAGCTAGGACTGATATAGCTTTGGAATGCTGACCTGCTGCTCTGAACTGTTTTCCAGCGAATCCAATTACAGACCTCAGTTGAGAGACTTGCAGAATGTCCATGGAAAGTTCATTTCATAGACAGAGTCAGAGCCTCTTACTCAGAACCACTTAGGACTAATGACTTTAGGCCTACTGCCCTGTCTGCTTGACATCCTGGGTCAAACAGTCAGGATATACCGAGGCCCCGGGATAGCATACATTGTAAAAATGTTTTGTTTTATCAGAATGGTAACCTGGAAAGAGCACTGGATTGGATCTTTAGCCACCCTGAGTTTGAGGAGGACAGTGACTTTGTGATCAAGATGGAGAATAACGCCAATGCGAACATCGTTTCTGAGGCCAAACCCGAAGGACCTAGAGTCAAGGATGGATCTGGAAGTAAGTTCTTGCCTCAGGGATTGCTCAAGGGGTTGTGGAACATTCACTTCATGCCCTTCCCTTCCACTCCTCTATGTTGACATCTTTAAAGTGAAAGTGAAGTTGCTCAGTCGTGTCTCTTTGAGACCCTATGGACTGTAGCCTACCAGGCTCCTCCGTCCATGGGATTTTCCAGGCAAGAGTACTGCAGTGGGTTGCCATTTCCTTCTCCAGGGGATCTTCCCAACCCAGGGATCGAACCTGGGTATCTGCATTGTAGGCAGATGCACTTACCGTCTGAGCCACTAGGGAAGTCTGCCATCATTCAAACCTTAGCACAGATCCCAGTTTCTCATAAATGGTGCTGCTGCTGCTCCTGCTAAGTCGCTTCAGTTGTGTCCGACTCTGTGTGACCCCATAGACAGCAGCCCACCAGGCTCCCCTGTTCCTGGGATTCTCCAGGCAAGAACACTGGAGTGGGTTGCCATTTCCTTCTCCAATGCAGGAAAGTGAAAAGTGAAAGTGAAGTCGCTCAGTCGTGTCCGACTCTTAGGGACCCCATGGACTACAGCCCACCAGGCTCCTCCATCCATGGGGTTTTCTAAGCAAGAGTACTGGAGTGGGGTGCCATTGCCTTCTCCGCATAAATGGTGCACTTGGTCACTTCTCTTGGGCCAGGGTGACCTGGGGGAGTTTTGGCACACTCAGGGATGCCACCTGGTGTGTGTGCCTCACTTTAGCGCCAGCTCTGACTTGCTCTGTGCTTTGAGGTGAAATTCCATTGTAGGCCATGAACACTTTTGTCCCAAAGAGAGCTGTTATTTTCGTGGTAACATTTTTGAAGAGTCGAAAAGCAGTCTTATACCCTTGACCGTATCGTTGCTCATACCTCCTCCTGATCATTTTCTGAAGGGCTGTCAGGTCAGGAAGAACTGCTGTGGGTGCATGTGGTACCCTCCATCAACAAGCACTTACATGTGTCACCCTGTCCTGAGCACAACTCTAAGCACTTTACCTAAACACTCATTTAATCCTCACCACGCACATTTTACAGGTAAGAAAACAGAGGCATAGAAAGATTAGGTAACCTTGCCCAAGATCACATAGTTCTTCAGAGGTAGAGTCAAGATTCAAAGTCAGAATCCATGTTCCTGCCTACTCTGTACCCTGTCTCTCGGGCCCTCCTTCCCTACAGAATCAGAGCTTGGCAGCCAGCACCCCCTGCCATCAGGTCCCAGCCAGCTCGTCTCTCGGTGTTGTTTTCTCTGCACTCCCCAGACCTACAGCTCACGGGCCTGGTATGGTAGCCACACCACTCAGTGGTCCTCGACCCTCTGCTCCTTATCCCTAGGCCTTCATTCAGGCTAACCCTTAGATGCACATTGCCTCTTCTTTCCCATCATGGCTTGCTAAAGTCCTCATCGTTATTCAGAACTTGGCCACAGGTTCCATTTCTCTGGGCCGTTTCCCCAGGTTCTTATCCTAATCAGTCGCTCTTACCTCACATGCTGGTGACAATTATACCAACATTAACAGTCCTTCACTCATGTCATGTTTAGTCTTCACAGTCCCCCTGTGAGGTAGGCACCGGGATTATGTCCATGCTGCAGATGAGGAAACTGAGGCAGAGAGGGCAAAGTAACTTGCCAAGCTCGCTGTGCTGATGAGAAGTAGAACCAGAATCCCTCCTCCCGAGGCAGCCGGCCTACAGAGCCTGTGCCCGTAGCTCCTGTAATGGGGTGTTTGCTTTTCTTATTAGAGGTATCAGGTTCATCCTGAGATAAAATTAGTTGTGTAAATACCTGTGTCTCCCAGCTGACAGGGAGCTGGTGGAGGACAGAGGCCGTTTCACTTTTATAGGGCTTGTGGTGTCTGGTACATAGAAAGTACCAACAAAATAATAGTTGTATCTAATTAAATTCACCATAACAGCCTTTGTTCCTATAATGGTATGACATGTAGCTTCACCTAACACGCATGCGTTGATATGGCTCTAGAGACAAGAGAGGAGGAGGGACGTTTCCTTCTTCTTTTATATAAAACAGGTATTTCTTCACTGAAACTGTGTTAATCCGACTAGATAAGAAAAGGATGAGCTGTAGTTCTCCCAACTTCCAACCTGTCTAAAGGGGCTTGTGTTACTTTTTGGAAATCACTGCCTGGCCTAAAATATTAAAAGCTGTTACGGACAAGTTACTCAATAATTCACGAGCAGTATTATGTGTTCCGTGTCTGTTGGTTCACCGCTTCCTTGATTTTCTGTAATGGACTTTTCTTTAGGATGGTGAGTTCTTGCAGAAGGAATAAACCACAAGATGGGGCCCTTGTAATGCCGCCAAGGTATTTGGCTGCAGAGGGAGGGAGAGTCTGATATTAGGGTGTCCAGTCTTCTGATGGAGCTTGGAAGGACCAAGCACTCTCTCAGAGATGGTCATTAATGATACAGAACAGCCACATCTCTCCTCGGGCTTACTGAACTCAGAGTGACCTGCACATATTCCTGGTTTTTGAGTCGCATCCTTGAATAGGATTTCATGAAGTTTTTAAACACCCTTGAATTTAAAGGTGCTCTGGGCCAAACTCTGTGGCTCTTACTCCTCATCACTTCCAAATTTAGCAATTATGGTTGAGTGTGGGGAAGGAGACAGTGATGCACTACGAAAAAGCACACGGAGGATGTGCAGAATCTAAGGGCAGTAGGAGGAGAAAAATGTAGTTATAAAAGATGCATAAACCACCCTAACTCATCAAATGCATTCTGTGTGGGATTTTGTAGAACAGATGCTCTTCAAGTAGCCTTTCCAGCACTGTGTCTGGCCCATGGGAGGTGATGAGCAAATGAATGACTGAATGAGGTGCATGGAGGTGGTGGTCACGGGTTGTTTGTTTGCTGCCTCCACTGAGTGCCGCCTGGAGGAGCTAGCAGCGGACTGCTGCATTCTGTTGCCAAAACCACAGGAAAGGGGAAAAATGACATCTTTTTCTTCGCTGCATTAGCATCCGAATGCATGTTGGTCACTTTTCTTGTTTTCCTTTTCCGAAAATTAACATTTATGTTATTTTTTCTTCTAGTGAAAAGGATGTATAATAACTTTAGCAACTTGCAAAAATGCAGATCTATGTAAAGAGGAAAATGATAATTGCAATCCTACTAGCCAGTCATAACCCAGTCACTGTTAAATATTTTGTGTATATCCTTTAGATCTTTCTTGGCAAAAAAATAAAAATGAATATAAAAATATATATTTATAGAAATATAACATTCTGTTCTATACATGATATCTTTAAAATATTGAAAGATAGTTAATTTACAATATATTAGTTTCAGGTGTACAGCATAGTGATTCAGTATTTTTATAGCTGATACTCCATTTATAGTTATTACAAAATAATGACTATATTTCCCTGTGCTGTACATTATAGCCACTATTCATGCTATTTTATAGCCTGCTCATTCCCTAACTGTGGGTGTACATTATGTAAATCCAGGTCATTGAACATATATTAATATTCAGTTGTACCATAAAATATATACCTAATTCTAGGCCAGCTAGCTATTATTTAAATAAAAGACAATTTCAGAAAGAGTTTTTTGCCCAAAGGGTTTATTTAACCCTTTTGCACAAAGGGTTATTTGCACAGTCAGAAGGTGTTTGCAGTGATTTTTAAATAATACATTATTCCTAAAGGGTGAATTCCATTCACAGAAGTATAACAAATGCTTCTTTCAGTCTCTATCCAGGTAACAAACATTTGTCAGCATTTAAGTTTCTTTCATTTCTTCCCTCCTCCACTCCACTCCCTTCTTTTTTTCTGTTGAAAAGAATGCTGTAATGAATATTCTTGAGCTCTCCCTTCTTTTTTTTTTAAAGTTACTTTTAAAAAATTATTTATTTCTTTGCTGCACCTGTCTTAGTTGCAGCACACTGACTCTTTAGTAGCAGCATGGGAACTCTTCTTAATTTTAAGTTTCCTGACCAGGGATTGAACCCGGGCCCCCTGATTAGGAGGCTTGCAGTCTTAGCCATTAGACCACCAGGGTGGGCCCTCCTTTATTATTTCTTTAGGGTGAGTTTCTGGAAGTGAAGTTTTGGAGTCGAATGTGTGTTTTGAGCTGTGAATACAGATGATCGCCTCACTCGCCTCAAACACAGCCCTGAGCTCCTTTCCCCATCATTCCCAGCAATGCTGTTGGCCCAGCACTCTTCATATTTTTCATATCCTTATTGCCTAGTTGCTTTTCTTCTGTGTTAATTGCTTCCTCACTTCCTTTGCCCATTGCCCATTTTTATTGAAGTGTTCAGATATTTTTTTTAATTGATTTGTTTGACAGTTTCAAATATTGCAAATTATACCTCGTAGCTTTATAGTATTGAATTTTTCTGGCAGAAACTTGTTTTCCTTTGCTTCATCTCCCCTTTCTCCTGCCCCTGAAGCTATATGGTTTTCCATATAGTTGTATGTGTTTCTGGTTTAGTTACTTCTCAGAATTACATATTCTGTGGTGGTGTTCAGTCGCTCAGCTGTGTCTGACTCTTTGCGACCCTATGGACTGCAGCATGTCAGGCTTCCCAGTCCTTCACCATCTCCCAAAACTTGCTCAGACTTATGTCCATTGAGTTGGTGGTGCCATCCAACCATCTTCTCTTCTGTCGCCCTTCTCCTCCTGCCATCAGTATTTCCCAGCATCAGGCTCTTTTCCAATGAGTTGGCTCTTTATATCAGGTAGCCAAAGTATTGGAGCTTAAGCTTCAGCATTAGTCCTTCCAGTGAACATTAAGGGTTGATTTCCTTTAGGGATTGACTGGTTTGATCTCCTTGCAGTCCAAGGGACTTTCAAGAGTTTTCTCCAGTACCACAATTCAAAAGCATCAATTCTTTGGCACTCAGCTTTTCTTATGGTCCAACTCTCACATCCATACATGACTACTGGAAAAACCATAGCCTTGACTAGATGGACCTTTGTTGGCAAGTGGTGTCTCTGCTCTTTAATATGATGTCTAGGTTTCTCATAGCTTTTCTTCCAAGGAGCAAGCGTCTTTTAATATCATGGCTGCAGTCACCATCCACAGTGCGTTTGGAGCCCAAGAAAATAAAGTCAGTCACTGTTTCCATTTTTTCACCATCTGTTTACTGTAAAGTGATGGACCAGATGCCATGATCTTCGTTTTTGAATGTTGAGTTTTAAGCCAGCTTTTTCATTCTCCTCTTTCACTTTTATCAAGAAGCTCTTTAGTTCATCTTCACTTTCTGCCATAAGGGTGGTGTCATCTGCATATCTGAGGCGATATGAAGAAATCAAGATTTCTCCCAGCAATCTTCACTCCAGATTGAGATTTATCCAGCCCAGTGTTTTGCATAATGTACTCTGCATATAAGTTAAATAAGCAGGGTGACAATATATAACCTTGACGTACTCCTTTCCCAATTCTGAACCAGTTCATTGTTCCATGTCTGGATCTAACTGTTGCTTCTTGACCTGCATACAGGTTTCTCAGGAGGCAGGTAAGGTGGTCTGGTATTCCCATCTCTTTAAGAATTTTCCACAGTTTGTTGTGATCCACACAGTCAAAGGCTTTAGTGTAGTCCATGAAGCAGAAATAGATGTTTTTCTGAAATTCGCTTGCTTTTTTTTTATGGTCCAACAATGTTGGCAATTTGATCTCTGGTACCTCTGACTTTTCTAAATCCAGCTTGTACATATGGACGTTCTCGGTTCATGTACTATTGAGCTTAACTTGAAGAATTTTGAGCATTACTTTGCTAGCATGTGAAATGAGTGCAGTTGTGTAGTAGTTTGAACATTCTTTGGCATTGCCCTTCTTTGGGATTGGAATGAGAACTGACCTTTTCCAGTCCTGTGGCCACTGCTGAGTTTTCCAAATTTGCTGGCATATTGAGTGCAGCACTTTAACAGCATCATCTTTTAGTACTTGAAATAGCTCAACTGGAATTCCATCACCTCCACTAGCTTTGTAGTAATGCTCCCTAAGGCTCACTTGACTTCACACTCCAGGATGTCTGGCTCTACATGAGTGATCACACCATCATGGTTATTCAGGTCTTTAAGACCTTTTTTGTATAGTTCTTCTGTGTATTCTTGCCATCCCTTCTTAATATCTTCTGCTTCTGTTAGGTCCATACTGTATCCCCTTTATTGTGCCCGTCTTTGCATGAAATGCTCCCTTGGTATCTCCAATTTTCTTGCAAAGATCTGTAATCTTTTCCATTTTGTTTTCCTCTGTTTCTTTGCATTGTTCACTGAGGAAGGCTTTTTATCTGTCCTTGGTATTCTTTGAAACTCTGCATTCAGATGGGTATATCTTTTCCTTTTCTCCTTTGTCTTTTGCTTCTCTTCTTTTCTCAGCTATTTGTAAGGCCTCCTCAGACAACCATTTTGCCTTTCTGTGTTTCTTTTTCTTGGGGATGGTTTTAATCACTGCCTCCTATACCAATGTTACGAACCTCCATCCATAGTTTTTTAGGCACTCTTATCAGATCTAATCCCTTAAGTCTATTTGTCACTTCTACTGTATAATCGTAAAGGATTTGATTTAGGTCATACCTGAATGGCCTATTGTTTTCCCTACTTTCTTCAATTTAAGTCTGAATTTTGCTATAAGGAGTTCATGATCTGAGCCATAGTCAGCTCCTGGTCTTGTTTTTGCTGACTGTATAGAGCTTCTCCATCTTCCTGCAAAGAATATAATCTGATTTTGATATTGACCGTCTGATGATGTCCGTGTGTAGAGTTGTCTCGCGTTGTTGGCACAGGGTGTTTGCTTATGACCCTTGTGTTCTCTTGGCAAAACTTGGTTAGCCTTTGCCCTGCTTCATTTTGTACTCCAAGGCCAAACTTGCCTGTTACTCCAGGTATCTCTTGATTTCCTACTTTTCTTTCCAATCACCTATGATGAAAGGACAACTTTTTTGGTGTTAGTTCTAGAAGGTCTTATAGGTCATCATAGAACTATTCACTTTCAGCTTCTTTGGCATTAGTTGTTGGGGCATAGACTTGGATTACTGTAATATTGAATGGTTTGCCTTGGAAATGAACAGAGATCATTTTGTCGTTTTTGAGGTTGCATCCAAGTACCGCATTTCAGACTCTTCTGTTGACTGTGAGGGCTACTGCATTTCTTCTAAGGGATTCTTGCCCACAGCAGTAGATATAATGATCATCTGAATTAAATTTGCCCATTTCCGTTTATTTTAGTTCACTGATTCCTAAAATGTTCATTTTCACTCTTGCCATCTTCTGTTTGACCACTTCCAGTTTACCTTGATTGATTGATCTAACATTCCAGGTTCCTCTGCAATATTGTTCTTTACAGCATCACATTTTACTTTCACCATGAGATACATTCACAGCTGGGCATCGTTTCTGCTTTGGCCCATCCTCTTCATTTCTTCTGGAGCTATTTCTCTGCTCTTCTCCAGCAGCATATTGGACATCTCTTGACCTAGGGGGTTCATTTTTCAGTGTCATATCTTTTTGCCTTTTCATACTGTTCATGGTACACTCAAGCCAAGAATGATGAAGTGGTTTGCCATTCCCCTCACCAGTGGACCACATTTTGTCAGAACTCTCCACCATGACCTGTCTGTCTTGGGTGGTTTCCTCCATCACATGGCTCATAGTTTCATTAAGATGCACAAAGCTGTGATCAGTTTGGTTAGTTTTCTGTGATTGTGGTTTTGTCTCTGTCTGCACTCTGATGGTGAGACTAAGAGGCTTGTGCAAGCTTCCTGATAAAGGAGGGACTGGCTGGCTATAGAGGAAACTGGGTCTTGCTTTGGTGGGAAAGGTCATGCTTAGTAAATCTTTATTCTAATTTTCTGTTGATATATTTTCTAAACTGTTTCTCCTGAATTTTAAAAAGTTCCTGATCTTGCAATTGGCCTTTCTGCGTGGATTTGATTAGAATTATATTGAATTCATAGGTTTCACTCTGAAAAATATGTATTCTTTATAGGCGAGTTGTTTACATTCTCAAGACATTTCTTTTTAACTTTATTTTGGTTTGTGAATTGGCTTGAACATTTGAGTTGGGGGTAATGAGGAAAATTTAAAGGTTTAGGTAATTTCAATTTAGGAGCAAAATGGAGAGCCCGAACAGACAAATCAAATAAAACAAACAACAGTTTTCAGGGTTCTTTTATAAGTAGTAGGATTTCTAAGCCAAACATGTTTAAACAAAACAGAATGTGTTGTATCATAAAAGCTAGCATGTCCCAGGAAGACTTGACTTTGGGCATGCCCTTGACTCCAGAATTCAAACCCTTTTGTCTGGGTTTATCGTCTGCCTCTGTTTCCTTAGGGTTGGTTCCAGTCTCAAACAGGAACTCCTTCATGGCCACAGGATGGCTGCCAGTGCCTCTTACTATTGAATCTTTCCAGGTTAAAATTCAGCAGAAAGAGTCTTGTCCCAGAGTTCTCTGCAGAGGTTCTGAGACTATGAGGGTCTGTCTTCAGGTGATGCTAGTGGTAAAGAACCTGCCTGCCAATGAAGGGGGCACAAGAGATGGCGGGTTTGATCCCTGGGGTGGGAAGATCCCCTGGAGGAGGGCATGGCAACCCACTCTCTTTGCCTGGAGAATCCATGGACAGGGGAACCTTGTGGTTCTGACTCCTTTGTGACCCCATGGACTTTAGTCCACCAGGCTCCTCTGTTCATGGGATTTCCCAGGCAAGAATACTGGAGTAGGTTACCATTTCCTTCTCCAGAGGGTCTTCCCAATCCAGGGATCAAACTCGTGTCTCCTGAATCTGCAGGAGAATTCTTTACTGCTGAGTCACAAGGGAAGACCTAAGAGTAGGTTATTCTTACTTTAAGGAGTAGTGTGGCTACTGGGATGTCGCTACAGCCTGTTAACCTGAAAATAATGACATGGAAGGTGTTTGAACTGGAAAAACAGGGACTGGGATTAAAGAAGCACTTGCATCAAATTCTTCCTTTACAGAATATGTTAATTAAAAATGTCTATTGTCATCTTTTTGAATGAGGAAGCAATGTCATTGCATGATGTTATCTAATTTGATTAAAAGGGTTCGTGCTTTCAACACTTGGTGAAATAGTAGCTATGCTTTACTGAATGTCTACTAAATGCCAGGCATTTCCTTTACTGATTTTTCCTGGCTCCTCACAGTGAGAAAGTGGTAGCTAGTAAGATACCTACTTGCTTGTGGTAGGACCACCTTGTAATTCAGGTCTGGCTGATTTTGAAGGCTGCATTTTGTCCTTTGCCCCCTCTTGAGTCATCCTATTTCCAGTTTTCTAAATTGGAACACAGGCAGGAGCCTATTTTTCAGAAGACTATTTATGGTCATCTCTTACCTGTCTTAAGAGCTGTACTTAACTTTCAGCTGAGTTTTTAAAATTCTTAAGAAGTGGGAAACCAAGTCATCAGTCTGACCTATCTGGGCTCCTGCCATTTGCATAATCATTTCTGTTTCTGTGTTGCACTTAATGAGTGCTTAGTTTTTCTTTCTTTTTTTTTTAAAGAACTCACTGATTGCCAATGTAATTAAAATGTGATTAGGCTGTGATTACTCAGAACCTGCTCCGGCTCCTTCAGCCACATTGCTCTAATGGTGCAGACATCTTCTGCTGCAGCTGAGAATTTTCCAGCAAGGAGAGCAGAGAGACATTTCATCTACATAATGTTGGGGCTCCCAACATTCAGAACTCCCCAAGGAATGCAGTCAGTATAGGAGCTGTAGAGCAGAGGCACAGCGGCCAGGGAGGCTAAGCCCCGGTGGGCTCCTCAAAAGCTGCACACAGTGAATACATCTGGATTCTCTTTTTCATCCTCTGTCAGCACCTGTGCTTTTCAGTGGTACTGTGGAAGTTAAGAGGAAGCCACTCTGGAGTAAACTAATTTACACTGAAGTATAGATGGCCAGAAACTATTGAGCTTGGAGGAGGAAAGTCTTTGCTACTTGTTGTTTTAGGCAGTATGACAGTGAGAAGTCCAGGTGGATTGGTGATTTTGAGCTGGCTGGAATTGAGGAGGCAATTTGTAGACCTTTTAAGATTCTGTCCATGTTATCAGTTACCTTAAGCTGTTATTGATTTACTCAAATCCTCCTTTCTCTCTTTTTGGGAGTTGAATAGTTTTCTAAAAGCTCCAGATCCACTGCTTGCCCCCCAGCACACACCGTGGGTCTTTTCTCAGAGCAGGAAGGAGGGAAACAAAGCAGCTGAAGGTGGGGAGACTCGGAACAGGAAGGAGGGAAACCAAGCAGATGAAGGTGGGGAGATTGCACATGTAGGGTGCTTGTGAGTCAGATGCTGGTAAGCTGGGATTGACATTTCCCCTTCTGTTCTTAGGGATGGGCAATGATACACATTATTCAAGTTAGGGAGATTCAGTTGGAAAATTCAGTCTTGGTTTCTCATCCGAAGGCTACGGAGCACCCGGGGTCTTGGTGTTTGTCCCAAGGAGGTTTTGGTGTTTCTGTATTCTGGGGAGATGTCTGTGTGCTGTTAGTCGTGTGTGACTCTTTGTGACCCCGTGGACTGTAGCCCACCAGGCTCCTCTGTCCTTGGGATTTCCCAGGCAAGAATACTGGAGTAGGTCGCCATTTTGTTCTCCAAGAGATCTTCCCAACCCAGGGATTGAACTCACATCTCTTGCATTGACAGATAAGTTGTTTATTGTCTGAGCCACCAAGGAAGCCCTGTGTTCTGAGCACTCTGTGAACGGACTAAATAATGTGTCCTGCCCTCACAGTCTCATGCTTTTTAAGTAGATATACATGCTTAAATGATTTATAAAATGTAAATTAATTGCACTCCTGAATCTAGCATTGCTTTTGGTCATTATGTGTTGTTAAACTATAGTTTTTAAAAAAGTAAAATGACTGTCAGGTACATGAAAACTGAACCTATAGACAGATTTTCTTTGATTTATTAGGGAGCCAGTTAGTTGTTATTACTGATTCAAAAGCATCTAAAAGATGCTTTTAGAATATTTAAAGATAATTTGATGGCTGAGTTAGATGTATAATTAGTGTCTATGAGGATCATCACTCCTGGAAGTTACAGGTGTTGGCAGAAGAAAAACCTCAAAACCTAAAAGTTGCAAGTTTTATTCAGGGAATCTACTGAGGAGTTCTCTGAAGAGGTAAAGAAGGAGACAAGGTATATATTAATAGGAGTATTTGCTGGAAGAAAAACGTGTAGTTGAACATCAAAAGCTTACTGGTGATCACAAAGCAAACATATCTCGAGTTAATGATCATCGTACTTTTCCATGTCGGGGAAGATGCAAGATTCTTAGCTCATTGAAATCATTCCTTAGATATGAGTCTTAACTGTCTATCTAAGGTCTGTATCCAGGGTACAGAAAGGTTCCTGTTTTTTCTCGCTCCTGAATTCCCTGAGGCTGCTCTGTGGTCAGTGGCGGCAGGCTTGATCTTTGTAGAGCCGGAATGGCAGGCAGCAGTCTCCATCTACAGCGCCCCCTCCTGGTCACAGATTTGATCTAGGGTTGGGAGGCATTTCATGACAAATTTGTCCCACTGTACTAAGAATTCTCATGCTTAGGTCAGACGGGGATTTTGTTGATAGGCCATTCAACAAGTTTTTTTTTCTTTTGAATTAGGCCCTGTTGATAACCTAAAATTCTCTGGATTGTCTGTTGTACTAGTTTACGATCTAGAAAATTCTTTCCTGTATTGCTTCTTCCCATGTCTTGTTATTCAGTCACTCAGTTGTGTCCAACTCTTTGCGACCCCATGCACTACAGCTCACCACGCTTCCCTGTCCTTCACTATCTTCCAGAGTTTGTTCAAACTCATGCCCATTGAGTTGGTGATGCCATCCAACCATCTTATTCTGTGTTGCCCCCTTCTCCTCCTGCCTTCAATCTTTCCCACCATCAGGGTCTTTTCATCAGGTGGCCAAAGTATTGAAGCTTCAACATCAGCCTTTGCAATGAATACTCAGGACTGATTTCTTTTAAGATGGACTGGTTCGATCTCCTTGTTTTTCAAGGGGCTCTCAAGAGTCTTGTCCAGCACCACAATTTGAGAGCATCAATTCTTTGGTGCTCAGCCTTCTTTATGGTTCAACTCTCACATGACTACTGGAAAACCATAGTTTTGACTATACAGACCTTTATTGGTAAAGTGATGTCTAGGTTTGTCATGGCTTTTCTTCCAAGGAGCAAGCGTCTTTTAAATGTCGTGGCTCCAGGGCTTCCCTGATGGCTCAGCAGTAAATAATCTGCCTGTGATGCAGGAATTACAGGAGATAAAGGTTCAGTCCCTAGGTTGGGAAGATCCCCTGGAGGAGGACATGGCAACCCACTCCATTATTCTTGCCTGGAGAATCCCATGGACAGAGGAGCCAGGCTGGCTACAGTCTATAAAGTTGCAGAGAAGTCAGATGAACTGAAGTGACTTAGCACACATGCAGTCACTGTCTACAGTGATTTTGGAGCCTGAGAAAATACAGTCTGTCTCTGTTTCCATTTTTCCCCCACCTTTTTGCCATGAAGTGATGGACCAGATGCCATGATCTTAGTTTTTGGATGTTGAGTTTTAAGCCAACCTTTGCAGTCACCTCTTTCACTTTCATCAAGAGGCTTTTTAGTTCATCTTCTCTTTCTGCCATAAGGGTAGTGTCATCTGCATATCTGAGGTTATTGATATTTCTCCCTGCAATCTTGATTCCAGCTTCATCCAGCCTGGCATTTCGCATGATGTACTCTGCATATCAGTTAAATAAGCAGGGTAACAATATATAGCTTTGACATACTCCTTTCCCAGTTTGGAACCAGTCTGTTGTTACATGTCCAGTTCTAACTGTTGCTTCTTGACCTGCATACAGGTTGCTCAGGAGGCAGGTAAGGTGGTCTGGTATCCCAACTCTTTAAGAATTCCACACAGTCGAAGGCTTTAGTGTAGTCAATGAAGCAGAAGTATATGTTTTTCTGGAATTCCCTAGTTCTTTTTATGGTCCAACAGATGTTGGCATTTTGATCTCTAGTTCCTCTGCCTTTTCTAAGTCCAGCTTCTACATCTGGAAGTTCTCAGTTCATGTACTGTTGAAGCCTAACTTGAAAGATTTTGAGGATTATCTTGCTAACATGTCAAATGAGAATAATTGTGTAGTAGTTTGAGTGTTCTTTGGCATTACCCTTCTTTGGGATTGGAATGAAGTCTGACCTTTTCTAGTCCTGTGGCCACTGCTGTGTTTTCCAAATTTACTGACATATTGAGTGTAGCATTTTAACAGCATCATCTTTTAGTATTTGAAATAGCTCATCTGGAATTCCATCACCCCCACTAGCTTTGTTTATAGTAATGCTTCCTCAGGCCTACTTGTCTTCACACTCCAGGATGTCTGGCTGGCTCTAGGTGAGTGACCACACCATTGTGGTTATCTGTGTCATTAAGACCTTTTTTTTATATGGTTCTTCTGTGTATTCTTGCCAGCTCTTCTTAATGTCTTCTGCTTCTGTTCGGTTCATACCATTTCTGTCCTTTATTGTGCCCTTCTTTGCATGAAACGTTCCCTTGCTATGTCTAATTTTCTTGAAGAGATCTCTAGTCTTTCCCATTCTATTGTTTTCCCTTATTTCTTTGCATTGATCACTGAAGAAGGCTTTCTGCATTTCTTCTTGGGGGTGATTTTGCTCATTGCCTCCTGTACAATGTTATAAACCTCTGTCTGTAGTTCTTCAGGCACTTTGTCTACCAGATCTAATCCCACGAATCTATTTGTCCCATGTCTAGAGCTGTACTATTATGATTATTCTATATAGAGTTATATATGTAATCAGTTACCTCAAGTTGTTCAGCCACCATTAATTTTGTCAGAGGCCTGTTTTATACATCAGATAATCTAAGAGACAACAGCCTTTTTTTTTTTTTTTTATCAAGAATCTCTTTTATTGATTATCAGAAACATTACAGACATCTAATATGAACAAATTGTAACATGACAGTATTTAGTTTGAACAATTAATACATTTCAGATATAATATTATACATATTTCAATGTTATTCTCCCCAATCATTCCACCCTCTCCCGGTCCCAGAGTCCAAAAGTCTGGTTTATACATCAGTGGCTCTTTTGCTGTCTCGTAAATAGGGTTAGTGCGCTGGCCCTCACGCCGTCCTTCCTCGGTCGTGGGGTAGCTCCTCTCGGCCGCGCTCTTAGTGCGCGACGCAGCCGGCGGGGCGCCAGGCGCGACGCAGCCGGCGGGGCGTTGTGCGCGCCGGTCGCGGGCAGGCGAGGGCGCTCTTAATGGGCGCCGGTCGCGGGCAGGGAGGCGGTCTTAGGCGGGCCGGTCGCGGGCAGGCGAGGGCGCTCTTAAATGGCGCGCCGGTCGCGGGCAGGCGAGGGCGCTCTTAAATGGCGCGCCGGTCGCGGGCAGGGGGCGCTCTTAAATGGCGCGCCGGTCGCGGGCAGGCGGTCGCGGGCAGGCGAGGGCGCTCTTAAATGGCGCGCCGGTCGCGGGCAGGCGAGGGCGCTCTTAAATGGCGCGCCGGTCGCGGGCAGGCGAGGGCGCTCTTAAATGGCGCGCCGGTCGCGGGCAGGCGAGGGCGCTCTTAAAGCGAGAGAGTTCCAGAAAAACATCTATTTCTGCTTTATTGACTATGCCAAAGCCTTTGACTGTGTGGATCACAATAAACTATGGAAAATTCTGAAAGAGATGGGAATACCAGACCACCTGATCTGCCTCTTAAGAAATCTGTATGCAGGTCAGGAAGCAACAGTTAGAACTGGTCATGGAACAACAGACTGGTTCCAAATAGGAAAAGGAGTACGTCAAGGCTGCATATTGTCACCCTGTTTATTTAACTTATATGCAGAGTACATCATGAGAAATGCTGGACTGGAAGAAACACAAGTTGGAATCAAGATTGCTGGGAGAAATATCAATAACCTCAGATATGCAGATGACACCACTCTTATGGCAGAAAGTGAAGAGGGGCTAAAAAGCCTCTTGATGAAAGTGAAAGTGGAGAGTGAAAAGGTTGGCTTAAAGCTCAACATTCAGAAAACGAAGATCATGGCATCTGGTCCCATCACTGCATGGGAAATAGATGGGGAAACAGTGGAAACAGTGTCAGACTTTGTTTTTCTGGGCTCCAAAATCACTGCAGATGGTGACTGCAGCCATGAAATTAAAAGACGCTTGCTCCTTGGAAGGAAAGTTATGACCAACCTAGATAGCATATTCAAAAGCAGAGACATTACTTTACCAACAAAGTTTCGCCTAGTCAAGGCTATGGTCTTTCCTGTGGTCATGTATGGATGTGAGAGCTGGACTGTGAAGAAGGCTGAGCGCCGAAGAATTGATGCTTTTGAACTGTGGTGTTGGAGAAGACTCTTGAGAGTCCCTTGGACTGCAAGAAGATCCAACCAGTCCATTCTGAAGGAGATCAATCCTGGAATTTCTTTAGAAGGAATGATGCTAAAGCTGAAACTCCAGTATTTTGGCCACCTCATGCAAAGAGTTGACTCATTGGAGAAGACTCTGATGCTGGGAGGGATTGAGGGCAGGAGGAGAAGGGGACGACAGAGGATGAGATGGCTGGATGGCATCACTGACTCGATGGATGCGAGTCTGGGTGACCTCCGGGAGCTGGTGATGGACAGGGAGGCCTGGCGTGCTGCGGTTCATGGGGTCGCAAAGAGTCGGACACGACTGAGCGACTGATCTGATCTGAAATAGGGTTATTTTTACCATCTTTCTAAATTCCATATATATGCGTTAGTATACTGTATTTGTGTTTTTGTTTCTGGCTTACTTCACTCTGTATAATAGGCTCCAGTTCCATCCACCTCCTTAGAACTGATTCAAATGTATTCTTTTTAATGGCTGAGTAATACTCCATTGTGTATATGTACCACAGCTTGTTTATCCATTCATCTGTGGATGGACATCTAGGTTGCTTCCACGTTCTGGCTATTGCAAACAGTGCTGCTATGAGACAACAGTCTTATGAAATAGAATATCAGTAATATTTTTATTGTTCAATCACTAAGTTGTGTTTGACTCTTTGTGACCTCATGGACTGTAGCACGCCACTATCTCCTGGGGCTTGCTCAGACTCATGTCCATTGAGTTGGTAATGCTGTCTAACCATCTCATCCTCTCCCACCCTCTTCTCCTTTTGCTTTAAATCTTTCCCAGCATCAGGGTCTTTTCCAATGAGTTGGTTCTTCACATCAGGTGGCCAAAATATTGGAGCTTCAGCATCAGTCCTTCCAGTGAATATTCAGAGTTGATATCCTTTAGGATTGACTGATTTGATCTCCTTGCTGTCCCAGGGACTCTCAAGAGTCTTCTCCAGTACCACAGTTTGGAAGCTTCAATTCTTCAATGCTCAGCCTTCTTTATAGTCCAACTCTCACATCTATACATGACTCTTGGCAAAATCACCAGTAACATATCAGTAATATAGCTGATGACTTTAGTAAAGTCATAGTACAGTAGACAGAGATACAAAACAGTTTGAAACAACAAGGAGAGAACAAATAAAAATGATGATTAGTATAACTAGAGGCAGTCTGGATTACAATAAGCCATCAAGTCTGGGGTGGAGCCAGCTAGAGAAGCCAGATTCCAGAGGGATCAGGTAGAGAGGAAGAGATACATGTTTCATCTTCATTTTAGAAGGTATGCTTTATTGTGTGTTGTAGGTCTCAGTTGTAGGTCTCTATTAGCATAAGAGGAAAGTTTTTCTGGAAAACAAAAATTAAAGCCGTGAATACTTTGGACAAAAAGTCATAAAAGTATAAATTGTACTTATCAGTTCACTTGGTTCTATGTAATTAATTCCTGTTGATCTAAATGACACCATCAGATTCTCCATTAGTTTTGGAATTTCTTACCCAGTTCAATGGTACTATCTGAAAGTCATCAGCAACTTATATTTGTCAAAAAGTCCTTTTTATGGATCTTCTTGAAGTACTTCGTTTTGTAAAAGTATCAGAGTAAAACAATGACAAAAGACTCAAAATGGCATGGCTAAAGATATCACTACAATGCAGTTGACAAGAAACTTGGTTATTTCTGGGACATGTGACATTTTAAGATAATAACTAGAATTAGACTGGTAGCATTATACCAGCACACACCAGATTTTTAGGAATTCCATATAATTTTGGAATATTTATATTAATGAACTTCAGTTCAGTCACTCAGTCGTGTCCAGCTCTTTGTGACCCCATGAATTGCAGCATGCAATTCTGTCCATCACCAACTCCGAGTTCACCCAAACTCATGTGCATCGAGTTGGTGATGCAATCCAGCCGTCTCATCCTCTGTCGTCCCCTTCTCCTCCTGCCCCCAATCCCTCCCAGCATCAGAGTCGTTTCCAATGAGTCAACTCTTTGCATCAGGTGGCCAAAATATTGGAGTTTCAGCTTCAACATCAATCCTTCCAATGAACACCCAGGACTGGTCTCCTTTAGGATGGACTGGTTGGATCTCCTTGCAGCCCAAGGGACTCTCAAGAGTCTTCTCCAACACCACAGTTCAAAAGCATCAATTCTTCGGCGCTCAGCCTTCTTCACAGTCCAGCTCTCACATCCATACATGACCACAGGAAAAACCATAGCCTTGACTAGACGGACCTTTGTTGGCAAAGTAATATCTCTGCTTTTTAATATGCTATCTAGGTTGGTCATAACTTTCCTTCCAAGGAGTAAGCGTCTTTTAATTTCATGGCTGCAGTCACCATCTGCAGTGATTTTGGAGCCCCCCCCAAAAAAGTCTGACGCTTTTCCCACTGTTTCCCCATCTGTCTGCTATAAAGTGATGGGACAGATGCCATGATCTTAGTTTTCTGAATGTTGGGCTTTAAGCCAACTTTTTCACTCTCCTCTTTCACTTTCATCAAGAGGCTTTTTAGTTCCTCTTCACTTTCTCCCGTAAGGGTTGTGTCATCTGCATATCTGAGGTTATTGATATTTCTCCCAGCAATCTTGATTCCAGCTTGTGCTTCTTCCAGCCCAGCATTTCTCATAATGTACTCTGCATAGAAGTTAAATAAGCAGGGTGACAATATACAGCCTTGACGTACTCCTTTTCCTATTTGGAACCAGTCTGTTGTTCCATGTCCAGTTCTAACTGTTGCTTCCTGACCTGCATATAGGTTTCTCAAGAGGCAAATCAGGTGGTCTGGTATTCCCATCTTTTTCAGAATTTTCACAGTTTATTGTGATCCACACAGTCAAAGGCTTTGGCATAGTCAATAAAGCAGAAATAGATGTTTTTCTGGAACTCTCTTGCTTTTTCCATGATCCAGCTGATGTTGGCAATTTGATCTCTGGTTCCTCTGCCTTTTTTAAAACCAGCTTGAACACCTGGAAGTTCATGGTTCACGTATTGCTGAAGCCTGGCTTGGAGAGTTTTGAGCGTTACTTTACTAGTGTGTGAGATGAGTGCAATTGTGTGATAGTTTGAGCATTCTTTGACATTACCTTTCTTTGGGATTAGAATGAAAACAGACCTTTTCCAGTCCTGTGGCCACTGCTGAGTTTTCCAAATGTGCTGGCATATTGAGTGCAGCACTTTCACGGCATCATCTTTCAGGATTTGAATTAGCTCAACTGGAATTCCATCACCTCCACTAGCTTTGTTCATAGTGATACTTTCTAAGGCCCACTTGACTTCACATTCCAGGATGTCTGGCTCTAGGTGAGTGATCACACCATCTTACCCACATAATGTAACCTAAGGTTTATCACCACTTATTTGACAATGTCTTCCTGTGTAATTTAACATACCAATTGAACCTAATTACTTTGGGTTGTTTCAGGGGCCCCTGGAATCATCTCAAAGTTAGCTAGAGGTCAAAAGAACTTTGTCAAAGATATCAAAAGACTTTAAAACACTTGGTCAGATAGGATCATAGATTAGTGTGAAACAATACTTACTCATTAAACCAAAGTGACAATAAAAGATTTGAAAGGCAAATACAGAAAGTAACAACAGGTTACTTAAAAGGTAAGGATACTTTACAGTCTGCTATCAAAAGCAGATCAGTGTCCCAAGACTACTTTGGAGGGGGAGTCTGCAGTGGCAGATGGCTTAATCCTGACAGAACTGGAATCGCATTGGCACAGGCAGACCTCATTTTGATGTGATTCTCTTTTATGTGTTCGACAGACATTGTGGTTTTTACAAAGTGAAGGCTTGTGGCTGTGGTGCGTCAAGCAAGTCTGTTGAAGCCATTTTTTCCAATAGCATTTGCTCACTTAGTATTTCTGTGTCGCATGTTGGTAATTCTCACAATACTTCAGAGCCCCTGTGTCAGTAATATCCCCTGGAGAAGGGAAGGGCTGTGCACTCCAGTATGCTGGCCAGGAGAATTTCATAGACAGAGGAGTCTGGCAGGCTACAGTCCATGGAGTCGCAAAGAATCAGACACAATTGAATGACTTTCACTTTCACCAGCAAAAAGATTACAACTTGCTGAAGGCTCAGATGATGGTTAGCATTTTTTAATCCATAAAGTATTTTTAAATTAAGATTTTTAGACATATGTTATTGCATACTGAATAGGCTATAGTATAATGTAAAACATAGTTTTTATTTATATGCACTGGGAAACCAAAAAAATTCACGTGACTTGCTTTATTTTGATAATTGCTTTATTGTGGTGGCCTGGAACCAAACCCACAATCTCTCTGAGGCGTGCTTGTACATATTCCACCAGAGAGAACTTTTTGGTATCTTTGCAAATAAAAAATCTACAAGTTAACAAGTAACTTCACTAAGTGTGGAATCTTTAATCAGTAGTAAGTGGTGAGAGGAAGTAAGTTCATTACCCTGGACTAGGGATCTGCATGCTTTTTCTCTGAAGGTCCAGATAGTAAATGTTTTAGGCCTCATGGGCCATACATTTGTCATCTCATATTTTTGTCCCCCCTCTTTTCTCCTTTCTCCCTTGCAGCACAGAAACAGGCTGTGGGCTGGATTCGGCCTATGTGGCATCATAGTATGCTGGTCCCTACCCTAGACAATCCTTGGGTGGCCATTTCTCCATATGGTACTGTCGGGGCACTGTGTGATTTCCTCAGTTCTGTCTTGTTGCAACAAAAATTTGAAGCAATGGACAGACCAGTGTTATGGCTCTCTGTAATTTCCTTGGATGGACCAGTGTTACAGCTCAGTTTTATTTAGAAAGTAAAGGAAAATACATCCTCAAGGCGTGAGGGCTGGCCAACCCTAAAGACGTGAAGAGAAGAGAAGCCCCTCCCACCCAATTTTGACTCTTTTTCCATGTTTTTTCTCCTCCCACTGGGCCTGCCCTATGTAAATTGGGCTAGCCAGGAGGGCTGTTTGTTTTATCTGAGGTTGTCACTCCGCTCCTCCTCAGACCTTCCTTTGTTCTGTTTTTGCTGGCTTTTCCCTTCTTTGTCTTTTAGCCACTGCCATTCTGGACTCCTTTTTCCTATTCTAACTACCTAACAATACAAAAGAGCATTCTGCTACCTTTTTTGCATTTAATTTTCCTGATAGTGCTTTCTTTTTCAAAGAGTAAAATCAAGTACAATCCCTTATTACTTTGGGTGGGGGTGGTAAAATTTAGATATTAAAAAGTCTTCTTATTAGAAAGGCTGGGGACATGTTCCTAAATTCAGAAAAGGACAGGTTTGTTGGACGAGGGAAGTGGGGACGAAGGATGCTAGTTTCAGACACTTGAATTCTGACTCGTTAGAGGGACTCCACTGGCCAGAGGTTGAACGTGGTAGTTTGGGTAGTTTTGTCCAGTTCTTCTAGACAGTGTAAAAGTGTCCCTGTTGAAAGTCACCCACAACAACAAATGTTTTATGTATTTATTTGGCTGGGCTGGGTCTTAGTTGAGGCATGCAGAATCTAGTACTCTGACCAGGAATTGAACTGGGCCTGTTGCATTGGGAGCAATGTGTCTTAGCCACTGGACCACTAGGGAGGTCTTCAAAGTCAACATTTTAAAACTGATTTACTTTGCTTTAAAATGCCTTTTCTAGCTACATAAAAAGGGGTCTCTACATTTTCTGAGAGTGTGATGATGCTGTGTTTTGGAGCGAGATCTCTGGCAATTGGGAGACGAATCAGCAGTGGCTTCACTGTCTGGTTTATTCACCTTGACGTTCTGTTTGGAAACAGATATACATTGAGATTTCTTAACTGTTGAATTTTTTCAAATTTATTGAGACTCTCTCTTTTACTATTGGTTCCTAGCAGGAGGCCTTGAATAATGCATGGAGTGATTGCTTCTATTGATAAACACAGTTAATTTTAATTATAGGACTAAGATTTATGCTAATCTTTTTTATTTGTTTTTATGATTTTGAGTATACATGTGAATTAATTGCTTTTAACTAAAGAGGGGAAAGTGTCTTTTGGGGGCTTAAAGACATTGTATTGGAATGTATGGGTTTGTTCTGTCTGTTTTGTTAACCTGCTGGGTCGTTGGTATCTGAGCAACATTTCACTGAAATCACCCTGGTTTATTGGGAAGTGCTCATTAAATATTTGGTTCGGTTATTTTAAGGTGTTGTTTTGAGGCTTCCCTGGTGGCTCAGATGGTAAAGAATCCACCTGCAATGTGGAAGACCTGGGTTTGATCCCTGGGTTGGAAAGATCCCCTGGAGACGGGAACGGCTACCCACTCCAGTATTCTTACCTGGGGAATTCCATGGACAGAGAATCTTGGCAGGCTGTGGTCCATGGGGTCACAACTGGACTGAGTGACTCTCACACTTTGCGGGGGTCGGTTCCTTGTGAAGGATCATGTTCTTTCTTTATTTCATGGAGATTCTAAGAGAGTAGTCACCTAGTGTGAGATCAGCCCCAAATCTCTCAAACTGAAGATTTAGAATTTGATATAAAATTATTCCAGAAGAGCTTTAAAAACCAACCAGGGTCAAGGAACATGAAAAAGTTTCAGCTCATACTCACTCTTGTTTACCAGGTGGTGTGGGTTCTTAGTGACAGGGAACCCTGGGGACGGCAGACAAGGTCTCTGCATCACCAAGTACCAGGCAAAATGATTATCATTCACAACTGTTCTTGTCTGTTTCCTGTTTCATACCTGTGATTTTTTGCTTTTGTTTTTTTGTTTGTTGAAGGGGAGGAGTTGTCAGTTAATGCGATAGCTAACAACAGAAACTTAGTTGATGATGGGAAAGGCAATCCTCTCTGATTCATTCCTTTTTAAATATCACTAATTTATACCCCAATTTATACTTTTATAGGTGGTTTATAAAAATATATACAATATGAAAAGATATAAAACAAATCAGGACATGGGGTGAAGGAAGACGTGCCTACTGCATGCTATGTACTGTTTTCTGTGCCTGGAATATTCCAGTAAACAAAACAGACACGTGAAATAAATATTTGGTAATTTTATACTAATAATAAAAAAACCCCACCAACAAAACAAACTTATTGTCCTTATGGAGGACATAGCCTGGGGTAAAAGGAGATAGTGAACAAAAACACACATAAATATGTGATATGGTGTAATTTTGAGCTCCATGGACAACAGTAAAGAAAGGTTGGGATGAGGGTGGGGTGGAAGGAGGGAAAGAGTCGCTATTTATAAGGAAGGCCTCTCTGAGATGACATTTGATCTGAGACCTCTATGAAGTGAGGAGTAGATCATGTGGCATCTGAAAGAAGAGTTCCAGGTTGAGGGAACAATAGGTGTGGCGCTTGAAGGCCTCTCTGTCAGTGAGAGGAGTAGCTGGTGCATGTTTGAGTAGTAGCCAGGAGGCTGGAGGAGCTGGAGTGGAGTGAGCAGGAGAGTGGGAGGAGGTTGGGGGCCATCATGGGTCAGTGTAAGAGCGACCTCTGAAGCCGTACTGAGAATGGTCACTAGAGGGTAAGGCAGGAAGCAGGGAGCCCTGGTAGGAGTGGAGTCTATTGTACTAATTCTGACAGGAGATGCTGGTAACTTGGATTGGGGGTTACTAGTGGAGATGGTAAGTAGTAGTTGATTCTGTATATATTTTGAAGGAAATGGTGGGAGGAGAGAGTGCTCGACAAACTGGCAATGAAAGGGAACTTTCTCACCCTGATAAAAGGCATCTACCCACATCCCTGGTGGCTCAGCTGGTAAAGAATCCACCTGCAGTGAGGGAGACCTGGGTTTGATCCCTGGCTTGGGAAGATCCCCTGGAGAAGGGAAAGGCTACCTGCTTCAGTATTCTGCCCTGGAGAATTCCATGGACTGTATAGTCCATGGGGTCTCAAAGAGTTGGACACAACTGAGCAGCTTTCACTTTCACTTAAACCCCACAGCCCACATCAGGCTTCATGATAAAAGACTAAATGCTTTTCCCCTGAGAGCAGGAACAAGACAAGGATGTCTCCTCTTGCCATTTCTGTTTAACATCGTGCAAGAGGTTATAGCCATGGCAGTTAAGCAAGAAAAAGAAATAGGCAAGAAAGAACTAAAACTATTTCTGTTTGCAAATGACTTGGTCTTGTATATAGAAGGGCTTCCCAGGTGGTGCTAGTGGTAAAGAACCTGCCTGCCAATGCAGGAGACCTAAGAGGCTCAGTTTCTACCCCTGGGTCTGGAAGATCCTCTGGAGGAGGGCATGGCAACCCACTCCAGTACTCTTGCCTGCAGAATCCCATGGACAGGGGAGCCTGACCGGCTATAGTCCATAGGGTTGCAAAGAGTCAGAAATGACTGAAGTGACTTAGCATGCATGTATATAGAAAAGTCTAAGGAATTTACTTTAAAAACTATTCAAATGGCTTCAGTAAGATTGAAGGAAACAGGCCAATATACAAAATTCAATTGTAGTTCTATACATGAGTGGTAAACATTCCAGAAATGAAATGAACATCATTCCGGTTAATGCCATGAGACACTTGGAGAGGGAGGGTGGGGGTGGGAACAGAGTTGAAAAGGGAGGGAGGGAGAGAATATGGGAGGTAGGTGTGAAGACAGAAGAAAGAAAGGCCTGAGGTCACAGCCGCAGGTCATCAGTGTTTAAAGGTCCGGAAGAAGAGAAGTCAGGCATCTGGACAACCAAAAGAAAGTCATTTCCTGGGGGAAAATGTTTGTGGAGAGAAGATTTGCAATATGTAGTGTACTGACTGAGGATTCATAGCTAAATGCATGGATCAGTCCTGGTAAACAGCAAGGGAGAGAAAGGATGAGAGAGGGAGCAGCAAGGAAAGGGTCTGTCCAGAGCCAACGGCCTTGTAAAATATAGCAAAAACTGAGCACCTAAAAAATGAACAGGCAAGCCCATTTTTTCCCTTATTAGATTCAACAGACATGAATATTACTCTCAAACTATTATAAACACTCCTCTGCTTCTGTGCCTGTCCCATCGTAGTCTATAGCGGAGATGGACGAGTACCAGTCTGTACACCCACTTTGTGCTGTGAAGGTGTTGTGTAGGCCTCAGATTGGCCAGGGGAGCATGAGCTGAAATTCGTTCACCGTGGATTTGGCACAGCATCTCTGCTAGATGGCAGGAGGTATTTGTTAGAGAATAAATGTCCATCTCAGGCTCCAAGAGACTATATATCTCCTTGTTCAGAAAGCGTGAAGCCTGAATTTTGGTCCCATGTGGTTTATCATCATGAGCAAGTCAGAAATCACGGGATGTATATTCTGAGTGTTATCCCTGTCTATAAATGATAACAGCTATCTGCTTTCTTCCTCTGAATCCTGACATTTTTGTGGTATTTTAGTCTGAATTGCTCATTTAAGCCTCATAGAGCCTTGTAAAGTGGGTGGATTTTGCATTTCTGTGAAGAAAGGAGTTCTGAGAGCCGAAACAACTTCTCCACCCTCATGCTGCTTGGAGGTGATGGAGCCAGGACCACCCTTTTAGACCCATGTACTTGCCACCAGACTGGGCTGTGGGATTTATAATCCCTTTTCAGATAGGCGCTTACTGTCAGCTTTCCTATGTCCTGTTTTGTTATGATTTGCAGGTTGAAGTTACTGTCACTTTGCAGGTGTGTGTATGTGTTCTCAGCCTATCAACTAAATACATTTTGTTTTTAAGTCTGAACAGTTGCTGGATTCCATTCTCCTTGGCATTCAATTCTGAACAGAAGTGCTATTTATTTCTAGAAATGCTGCCTAGTAACTGAGTGGTTTCCTCTTCCGTAGTGTATGAATTATTTGCGTTCATCAGTCACATGGGAACGTCTACAATGAGTGGCCACTATGTTTGTCACATTAAAAAGGAAGGAAGGTGAGTCTTTTTAAGAAGGTAAAATGATACCTGTTTTATTGAGCACCTGCTATGTGCCAGGCACTCCACTAGGTGTCTGATGTGTCATTGCATTTGGTTCTCACAGTGGTCTTGTAGGGATAGACTCTCAAAGCCATTTTATACATCAAGACCCTGAAGCTCAGAGAGGCTGAACAGCTTGGCCTTTGCAGCTGTGTCAGAGCTGGTGCTGAGAGCCACTGTTCACCATCATAGCAGGGGGACCTCCCAGAGTCAGGATGCTTCCCGCAGAAGAATGCGAGTCTGTATTTGGAACCTCTGGAGGATCGCCAGATTTAGCCAAACAAAATGAAGCAAAGCCAGAAAACCAGGATGCCCCACTACGTTTGAATTTTAGATGATGAGTAACTTTTTACTATAAATATGTCTCAACTATTATATGGGACATCCTTATATTAAAAAAGTATTTGTTGCTTATATGATACTCAACTTTGACTGGGATCCTGTGTTCTGTCTGGCAGCTCTAACACCTAGTGTTCGCCCTGTTGTAGCCTTGGCTTCAAGAATTGTGAGGGGTGTGGCGAGCTGGGAATTAGACAGTTGTGGGGTGTCAGGCTGCTGCTCTCTTCAGAGTCTTCTTCCTGGGCTGGATCCCCCAAGGCGCCCCTGGTTTCCCTTCCTTGAACTCCCACTGAGTGGCCTGTTCTGTGGGTCAGCTCTGCTTGAGGCAGCACTTGGCCACATGGACACTGAAGAACCACATAACCTTGGCCTCTCCTGGTAGAACGCTGACCTCTTGCTGCAGGAGTGACTGGTCTCCAGCCAGAAATCCACTGTGGTCCTTTTCTATCTGTCATTTCAGTCTTGGCGTCTCAACTTCATTTGTAAAATAGTTGAGCACAGGAACTTAATTTATAGTGAATTCATTTTATTACCAAGCATGACAACTCTTTTAAAAATATATGTCTTAAGAAAAACAGCTTAATTAGAATAGAAAAAGCAGTGAATTTCATCATAAGGAATTTGTAAGATACAAAATCATATGAAGAACATGTTGTCTGGAAGCAGAGAGAGAACCATAGTCTCTATTTTGATACATTTCTGTTTTACTGTTTTCAATGGGAAGAGGGTATGTGTTTGTCTGTATACACGCATATGTATGTATTTACAACTTTTCTAAAAGCTTGACGTTCATACACAGTAAGTACAATTTTGTAATCTGCTTTTCTCCACTTCATATTATATTATTTTCTCACTCTACCAAATATCATTTGAAGACATTTTAATGGTTGTATAATTGTTCACTGCATGTCTATTTATGACTGAAATAGCCACATATGTCTTTGACTCCATTTCTGAGGCCGTCTAGGGACGTCTGCAGATGGCAATGCTTGGAGGCTCCTTTAGGAACTCCTTCTTGATTGAATTGAGAAAAAAGAGCAGTATAGCTTCCCGCCAACATTCTGTTTTTCTTTGATGCAATAGTCTTGAGTTTGGTTTATCTTAAAACATCTTGATTATTTTAAGTATGGTGCAGTAACTCTTCTGCGGTTTCCTAGAACTGACTGAAATCCATCACTCGCTTCTGTCTTTTGTTTTCAGATGGGTGATCTACAATGACCACAAAGTTTGTGCCTCAGAAAGGCCCCCCAAAGACCTGGGCTACATGTACTTTTACCGCAGGATACCAAGCTAAACCAAAGATGTACAAATTGGCAAGAAGAAGCTGTACGCCTTTTAAATTTGCCAAAAAAAAAAAAAAAAAAGTAAGAGGTTGGGACAGCCAGACATGAGGGAATACATGGGGTATTTATAGTTTATTTAAAGAACATCATTTGACGCCTTCTAAAATAGAACTGGGAGGAAATTTCTATTAGTGATGATACACTACTGTAGATAGTTTTTCTTTTTATAAATGTTTAAGAAGAAGATGATTTTTAAAAAGTATTCATATTCCTGGTGGGAGAATCTTCCACTAGCACATTGAAAACGGGAAGTGCCACCAGACCCCCATGTTTTGCTTTGGGGGTCAGTGATAGTGGTCCCCAGAGAAACCCAGAGGGCCAGTTGTGTAGTCTCGCCCACCATAAACAAAAAGCCCACTTTTGTTTCATATCGAAAATCAGTAACTGGGCTGAGCTCTATTTGTGACATAATTTTTTTCATGACACACAATAACTTCGGATCTCTCTGTGTATAGTCGATTAGAACATCAGCAATGAAAGATATTTTTAATTTAATCATATCAAAATGCATAATACAGTTGTATGAATGTGTGTGAGAGTGAGACTGAGAGTGTGAGACCTTTATAGTCAACTAGAAAAGCTGTGACGGGTTGGTTTCTCAAGGTTAAAGTAGTTGGAAAAAGCAAGTAAATATTTTAAAGAAACTATATCTCAGGAACAGTTAAAAAAAAATTAGTTCCCCACTTAGGTTTTCCAGCGTTAGAACGGCTGTTGCAGTGCTGTCTAGAATTCACTTGGACTTGTGACATTTGGTGATATGAACGCAGATTCCCCCAGCAGCAGTGTTTTCTCTGCCAAAAGTAGATGAATTCTGTTTCTCAGTAGCCCGTCCCGCTAAGGCATAGGCATGTGTGTTGTTAGTTAAAATAGCTGATCTCTTCTTACCATAACACATGACAACTCCCTGGAATCATGATAAGTGTCCCAAATATGTCTGTAATTTTCTCATCCCCCAGCTTGTCGCTTGCCTCCATGTCTGTGTTTTCTGGGGCAGAATTTCATCTCTGCCCTTGGCTAATCACTTCCTGACTTGCCTCCATTGCTTCTCTGCCATGACCAATAGTGTGATCATCAGCAGTTTAAGGGTTTCAGATGCAAAGAAAGTTTCTGTGATGCTATGAAAGACCATCATTTCCATTTTGGCATTTCAGTATTGTAGTTGCAACCTGGGATTTGATCAGAGTTTCAGATGTGATGAAAAAGTCTTTAATTTTGAACGGCAGTCTCTAATTTTTCTACTGCTCTACCGAATGCTAGGTTCTCTGGACTTTATATTTCAGATTGTGCAGTCAAATAAAAAAAGACTTATTGCTGCCTGCTTAACATGCTTTTGGTTGGTTAGAAAGGATCTTTCTGGAAACTGTAGGAAAATAAAGCAACGGGATGAAATATAGCACAGAATTTCACAATTCTGTAAATCCAGAAACTGAATTATGAGATGTGTGTTATGAACAGTCAGGATTCTGGTTATGATGGGGGCCTTCTCATGGGAGATCCGTTAGGCTTATGAGTGAAGGATGTGGAGCCTGAGGCCTGGGGACTTGGGTGCTGCCCATGGCTGGGCAAGTCCCCTCATCCCCCCCGTGTCTCACTTCCCTTCTCTCGACAGTGGTGTGATGAGTCTGCCCTTCCTTTCCGGGTGCACTTTGAGAATGTGGTGAGATCTGATATGCTGACCTTCTGAAGAGCAGCAGGCGGTGTGGGGCCAGTGTGGCTAGTAGAGTGTGCTTCTCTTCTCTCCTGATGTTTCTTCAGTTTGGGAACAAATGAGATTGGCAGAGGGAGGGAGCTCATGGTGCAGTAACTCTCTACTAAACTGCCCACTGGGGTCACCTTTTCACATTGTCTCAGACATCCTAAAGTAGCCCCACTCGGTGACACAAGTCCCTGGCTCTCCCGGAAACCCCCACACTAATCAGCCTGACAAAATCCAGTCTCCTTAGGGCTGAGGGTCATAGAATAATGAACACACATGAAAATGACTTCTTTTGACTGCAGTTACAAAGTGAAGGCCCTTCCTGGCGGGTGGGAGGGTGATTGGGGCTTTGGATTGAAATGTGGGCAAAAATAGCATGTGTATTCTGAACAAATCAAAAAATTTTATAATAAAACTTTGCAGAATGAATGGTTTCAAGCCAGTATATACAGTTTTAGGCTACACATTATTTAATTCATGAAGTAGAAAAAGAAATTCAGCCCTTTTGATACTTAAACACGTCATAAGAAAGTAGAATATGGCTGCCTTTTTTTTCTGCCTCACAAAACAAAGGGCTATTTATACAAGGCAAAGTTTTGTATATGTGTTCTTCTTTATTTCAGATTGTGAGTTGGGGAAAACTGGAGCAAATATCAGTCTTCTTTCATGCTTATAAATGTATTAATATGTATATCTTAATAGGTTTAAGGCAGGCTTCCCTGGAATCAGAGTCTGGAATATACTGCTTAATTTTATACATGTATGTAGGTGAAATGATTTATGACTGAAAACTGGAATAATGTATTGTGTCAACTGGTCATCAACTTATTAGGAATCTTCTGTCTTAGGTGGTGGTGTAATTGTGAAATTCTCACTATATGTGTGTGTGTACGTGAAAAAGAGCACTTTCTTCCTGTAAATATCTTTTGATACCCATCTATGTAAAATCCTGATGAATGTGTCTTGAAATGTATAGCATATCAAGGTTCTTGTTTTGTTAGTTGATCTAAATGCCCGCATAATTCATTAGAAATTCAGTTTAATTCACATTGGGATTCTTTTCTCGAGGGGAGAAAAAGTACGCAAACAGAACTATTAGGAAGAGTCCCATATGAATACCATTTTATGTCAACATTGCTTTAACATTTTGAATTGACTTCCTGTTTTCTCCCACCTACAAGAGAATGTGTCTGCTATTCCCCTGTGCTCACTGTGGGTTGTAGGGAGTAGCCTGTTCCTCCCAACATCATCAGTTCCTTTGACCTGAACTGGATGGAGCCTTACCTGCAATCTATAGTGAGAGCACCTGGATTTGTAGCCTGACTCTGCTTCTAGTGACATGGGGCTGAGTTGCTTTATCTCCCCAGGCCTTTTTCCTTAAAATGAGTGGGTTAGACCAGATAAGCTCAGGAGTCCCTTTCTGCCCTAACATTCAATTCTATTTTCCTACAGTTGCTACTATGGTCACACATGTGAGATGTGAGGGCACATAGAGATTAGATGTTATGTTTCTGATTAATAGCTCACACATCCCACTTTTGAACTTGTCTTGTTTTTAGTGTCCCCACCCCAACTTCTAGTCCCAGTTTCTTGGGTAATTACTTTCTTCTTTCCCCGCCCCTCCGCCCCTCTACTTCCCAGTCGGTATTTTGTTACCTTTATCTTCTTCCTCAAAGATGAAAAATCTGCTTTATAGCATATCTTGCCCTGAAAAACATCAGAACTACCTTCAGCTAACTCTGTAACCTTTATGGAATATTATCTTATTCTAATTCAGTTGCAGCTCTGATCCTCAAGTAAGTTTTTCTACCACAGAAATGATGTCTTTTCATCCGGTAGGCATCACGGTTGCTACGTCACATCATCCGTGTGGGGAGATGGCTGGTGTTGGGAGCAGGATTGGGGGACAGGGTTAGATAAATTGTGATTCTATGCTTTACCTAAGGTCGAAAATTCTATGTTACGGAACAAGCTTCTGTACCCTTAAGTTGGTGTATAAGATCGCCCAGGCAGTGCCACAGAGATTCCCTACTAGGTAGATCATCCTGGAAGTGTTTGTGTTATGATTCTGTAGACCCATGTGATTCAACACAGTCGTCCATGGCCACATGTGGCTCATGACTGGAAATGTGTTGCTGTAGACAGAAAATGCATACCAGATCTGGAAGGCTTAATACCAGAAAGAATGCAAAATACTGCGTCAATATTTTATACAATGTGCTAAAATGACAGTATTTTAGACATATCAAGATATTGATAAAGTTTCACTTCTTTTTAATCTTTTTTTAATGTGGCTACCAAAAGATTGAAATTAGACACGTGTTGCACTTCCGTTGGACAGTGCTCCTCTAGGTCAGGTGGTGCGGGGGAGGCAGTGGAGATCACGTAGGCGTGGAAGGTAGCTCTGCAGAGCATCCATAGAGAAGCAGCACAGACATTTGCACTGGAGTCAGGAGCACTGAGAGCTACAGAATGCCTTCTAGAAAGCAGATTTTTCTACCTAAGAACCAATATATGTATATAGAAGACCCCAAATGAGAACCAGAAACACATGAGCCCAAACCCTGTTCCTTCAGTTTTGCCTAAAAGCTGCTGACTTTGTGTTTCTTTTTAAAGCATCTTCCAGGTGCCAAGGATATTAGCCACATGAGGGTGTTGGGCAGATTTGTTTCACTTTGGGCAACATTCTCTTGTGGTTTCCCCTCCCCAGGTATTGTTTTCATCTGTTCAGAGCTGGGCATGTTGAAATAAATGTGCAAATCTGGCCGCTCCTCCTGGCCTCCGCGGAGGCTGAGCCTGTGGCCTGCACCCATCTGCTTGGTTGGTTCCTAAAAAGAGTTGGTGTTTATTTTGCACTAGTCACAGTTGTTGTTTGAAATATCTCAAATGTTTTGGGAGACTATTTGCCTGTGATGGAAAGAGAGATGGATGATTTACTGCTTCACTTCTTTTAAAATTAAAAGCTATTCTCACAATCTGAGGTCCATTTGTGGCTCTTTTTTCTTTCGTAAAACTGCCAGGTGAACTGATATTGCCTTTTGCAGGTTCTTATCCATGAGTGGAACAGGTAACTAATTTTCCTTCTTTTTAGGGTTTCTTTGTGTGGGCACTGGGGCTGCTGGGTCCCCATCAATAGTGGAACATTGGTAATGGCAATATGTTACCTCTGTTAAGAAGGGAGGGGCAGGGCGGGGGGAGTTTGTGGTCTCTTCTCTACGGAGTGCCAAGCTGAATACTGGAATCAGTTAAGACCTTTCTGTGGTTCCCTGCTTCTCAGTTTGCTAATGGCTTCCTTAATGTAGGTATAAGCAGAATCAGCACTAGTTGAATCAAGAGATTTAAGCATTTTTATGACAATATTTATAGGCTATATGAGTTTCCTATTGCTGCTGTGACAAATTACCACAAGTTTAGTGGCTTAAGACAATACATTAGGTCAGAGGTCTGGAAATGGGTCTCACAGGGCTAAAATCAAGGTGTTATCAGGAGGGGAGCTGTAGGGGAAAATCCATTCCCCCTCCAGTTTGGGGATGCTGTTTGCATTCCATGGTTCATTCCTTGGTTCTCCTGACAGCGCTGGCATCACTCCAGCATCTGCTTCTGTTGTCGTATCTCTTGCCTCTTTCTTACAGAGACCCTTGTAATTCCATGCATTTACCCAGGTAGTCCCGGATGATCTTCCCATCTCAGGGTCCTTAATCACAGCTGCAATGTTCCTGTTGCCATGTAAGGTGATTAGGATGTGGACACCTCTCAGGGGCCTTATTTTGCTTGCCATCTAGGGCATGTTAATTGCTACTTAAAATATGTTCATTTAATGCCTAAAATTTTTTTAAAAAACAAACCTATTTATCTCTAAAATCCAAGTAAAAAGATTGACATCAGTGTCATATCATCTGTTTGGGTGAGGGGAGGACTAAGAGGAGAAGGAAATGATGGGGATAGTGAAAGGTTGCTTACTGCTTAGAGAATTGTAGTTTTAGGACAGTTGTTTGCAAGCCAGCTGCTGCTGGTTGGCATAGCCCATCTTGTCCAGTAGCAGAGTTTACCAGTGTGTGTATGTGCTGTTTGAACTCATCGTTTACAGATGTCAGTGACAAACTTCAGTCACAGTGGAGAAATTTAATAGGAAAATGGTGAGTAATTCTCATCCCTATGTAACCAATTGTTTAAAAATCTAGGAAGAGTCTTTCAGTGAGGTAGGAAGTCAGGGTGGAATAATGACAAGAGTAGAAGCATATAGACAAGTTCAAATCCTGTTTCCAACACAGACTAGCTCTGTGACTTTGGTAAGTACTTAATATCCTGAGACTCAGTCTTCTCATCTGTTCAGTGGGCACAGTACTTATGAAGAGTTTTGTAAGTATCTGATGGTCTGGTGGAAACAGGGTATTTTTACTGTGGTATTTTATGTCATCATTTTAACCCATGTAACATTTCACTCTATGGAAGTTTTGACCAATTGTTTTAATCTAGAAATTAAAAAAAAAATTACAACACTGACTTTTTTTCCAAAAGTGTTTTTCTAGAGATGATTCCATTAAGATGATTCCAATTTATTATGTTAATCTATATAGCATGGTTCGTCATTCAGAAACTACTAACCATCTTCTATGTGTGGGGCATTGTTTTTCTTGGACATGTTGTTCAGTCACTCAGTTGTGTCCAACTCTGCGATCCCATGGACAGGATATGTCTTTTCTTGGACATATCAGTAAACAAAGTAGATATGGGTCTCTGCCCTTGCTAAGTTAATTTTCTACCAAAGAGAGATACTAAATGTAAGAAACAAGTAAATGATATGTTAAAACTTACCAAGTCTCTCAGGAAAAAAATGTAGAGCAGGAATGGACATGCACGTTGAGGTACTAAATCTGGGAAGTACCTAGCCAGGGAAGGTATCATTTGGAGGTGAGATCTGAAAGAAGACTTGAAGGAGGTGAAGGCGTCATTCATCCAAATAGATGTCTGGGGCAAGGATACACTTGGCAGAGGGACCAGGCTGGAGTAGCAGCCTCAGGGTAGGAATGAATCTGGTATGTTGGAGAAGCAGCAAGGAAACCAATGTGGTTAGAAGGGAAGGAGGAGAGTGGGGGGCCAGATTGCCTTAGCCAAAGAGGCATTGGAAGGTCTTGGCTCTAGAGTAAAATGGGGAGCCCTGAACTGCTCTGCCCAAATTTTCAGGGAGATTGTTCTTTGTTTAGCTGAGATGACAGAAAGACAAGGACAGGGGTACTCTTTCTGCCCCCTTCTGATGCCTATGTCGGAAGCTTTCTCTATCTCCTTTACACTTTAATAAAACTTTTTACACCAAAAAAAAAAAAAAAAAAGAAGAAGAAGAAAGACAAGGACAGAAATAGGGGCTACTGTGGTGAGCAAGGGGAGATACTGATGCTCAGAGGGACGGGTGGTATCAGTAGGGGTAGTGTAGATGGGCAATTCTAGATACATTTGAATGTAAGGCCAATAGGATTTCCTGGTGGATGGGATGTGGGGTGTGAGGGAATGAATAGCTAAAGCTGCCCCCAAAGTTTTTGTTCTGAGCAACTGAAGAATGTAGTTGCAGTCAGCTAAGGTGGTGAGGTTACAGCTGGTGGTGGGGAAAGATGATCAGGAGCCTGGTTGGGAACATGTTGAGGTTGAAGTGCCTATTAGAGCTCCATGGCTGATGTTGAGTAGGAAGCTGAACATACTATACAACTCTGGACTTTGGATAGAAGTCTGGACTGTAGATATAAAATTGGGAGTGGTTGGTATCTAGGTGGGTGGGATGTCAATGGAGGGAGACCGGAAATAACATAGAGGTTGAGGGGCTGAGCCCTTGAACGTAAGTCAGGGAGAAGAGGAGCCAGCAAGGGAGCCCAGGGAGGAGTGGCCACTGTTGTGCACGGAAACCAAGAGCATAGTGCCTGGGAATGGAAGCCAAGTGAGGAAAGCATCCTAAGGAGGTGAGGGTGACCAAATAACTGTGGTAGGCTGAGTAAGATGAGTTCACTGTGAGACTGATCAACTTGGAGTCACGTGTAGTCTCCATGGGAGCGGTTTGGGAGAGGAATTGCAAAACATGAATGCAGACAGTTCTTTGGAGGAGTTTTGGTACAAAAGAAAGAAAGCGGGGTGGTGACTGCTAAGGGAAGTGAGTGGGATTGAGAGAACTTTTTCCTTTTAACTATGAGAAATAAGGTGGTCAAATAAAGAATGTGAAGGGTGTAGGAGGGAGAGGGCAGAAGTGCTGATCCTCTGTTCTTGACCAGCCAAGAGGAGATAGAATCTGGTGCCAGAGTTGGAGCTGAATTTAGGCAGACTTGTGTGTGGACAGGAGGAAGGCAGATGACATGGTGAGACTAGGACACAGTGCCCTGAGTCTGGGAGTTCTTTCCTGCATTTATTTTCTGAGGGAAAGAGGAAGCAAGATGGCCATCTTAGGAGGGGGTTTGAAGGAGACAGGATTAAGAAAGTTAACCAGTTGAACTCTTCCCGGAGTTTTACATTTTCCTTTCTAGTTTAGTGAACTTACTTTGTTAACGGTTCTGTAAATTAAAAAAAAACAATCTTGAGTCATCGGTTTGTATTTGGTCCTCATCAATTTTCCCATTTTAACTTGCTATTGAGGGCTTCCCTGGTGCTCTGATGTTAAAGAATCTGCCTGCATTGCAGAAGACCTGGGTTTGATCCCTGGGTTGGAAAGATTCCTCTGGAGAAGGTCATGGAAATCCACTCCAGTATTTTTGCCTGGGAAATCCCATGGACAGAGGAGCCTGGTGGTCTATAGTCCATGGGCTGGCAAAGAGTCAATCACAATTAAGTGACTAACACTTATGGACTGGATACAATTAGCAGTAGAGCAAAAGCTTAGGACATGAGTGCTCACTGAGGTTAAAATGACAGAGTAGAAACCTCTGCCTGAGATCTCTGTACCAGGTAGGCTTCAGGAAATGTTGGCTAGCTTCCTGTTTCCCTTCCAGAGAACTGGGGCTGAGAAGGCGGCCCTTCTGGACTTTCCCTTCCAGAGAACTGGGGCTGAGAAGGTGGCCCTTCTGGACTCCACCCTCCTGAGCTCAGTGAGCAAACTTGAGCAGAGTGCCTACTGAGAATCAGTAGTTTACTTCCACAGGGCAAAACACCAAAATTAACTATTGATGCCTGAAGTTCTGATTCCTTAAGCTGATCACCAGCAGGTGGTAAGTAAGAAAAAAATATATCAGTCTTTTGTGAACCCTGAAGTGCTGCATAGGTAAGGTATTACCTTAAGGAGCCCTGTAAAGAAATGTGAAGAACCATTCAGACCCTGGGCTGCTTTTGTACACACACATGGAGTGAAGCAGCTATGAGGGGAAATTAATATTCACATTTAAAAAGTTGGGGAGGGGGTCGGAGACATAGAAAGGGTTTGAGTTATGCCAGAGGTAGGAGAGGAGCCACAGTTCACCACTAGGTAGATTGGACTTTACTGCCTGGAGAATAACAGTGAAGCAGGAATGAAAAGATGTACAGCTTAATTTACAGAGGAGAAAAGAGAATCCCACCAAGGGTAAGTGCGGCCTCTGATTGAAAGAGAGAGGGCACTGGGGAGGGAATCCCCAACTCAACTGGGCTGGCTTCTTGCTGTTTAAATCTCAGCCCCAAACATCAGGTAAGAGAAACCTTTCCTGACCTGCCCAGATAAAGGAGCCCAGTCACTCCCATTTCTTACTAACCTTGTTGTTCTAGCACCTTGCATACTACATAAGCAATGTGGGAAAATACTAAGATGAAGTCTTAATACCCAACAGAGTTGTGCTATGACATATAATAGTTCACTAAATATACAGAACTTCTTCTTTTAGCACTTTGCAGCATTCTCATCTATTAAAAGTACTTGTGGATGTCCAAGCTCTTCAAAGGTTTGATTTGAGTTACTTACCACTGTCCTGCTCTAGAACAGGACCTGTACTTAGTAGGTGCTCAAAGTGAAAGTGAAGTCACTCAGTCGTGTCCAACTCTTTGCGACCCCAAGAACTGTAGCCTACCAGGCTCCTCTCTCCATGGGATTCTCCAGGCAAGAATATTGGAGTGGGTTGCCATTTCCTTCTCCAGGGGATCTTCCCGACCCAGGGATCTAACCCGGGTCTCCCACATTGCAGGCAGATGCTTTAACCTCTGAGCCACCAGGGAGGCACAAAGATTTGACCAACAAAGAAAAAGACCCTAAAACAAATATATTTTAATACTTTTATTAAAAAAAAAACAAACAGAAGAATCCACTAAAACCCAATTTCAAGTTAATATTTTAGACTTTAAGAAAGGAGGAGGATTTTAAAGTTTTGTTTTTTATCTAAAAATGCATTCCTGATTTCCAGATAACTCATCCAAAATCATAGTGATATTCAATAAAAAGACCTTTTAACCAGGAGTACAAATTGGATTGTTTGATTTGAAGCAATTCTGATCCCTGTATCCCATTTTGAAAGATAATTTGAAAAGACCTTGAAGCCACAGACAAAGTTTATTTGAAAACATAGTTTAAAATTGCACAAATATAAATACAATTTAATAATGTGAAAAAGGGGAAGGCATGCTTCCATTAAGTACAAAAATACTACCTTAATCTTGGTACTTTGCAAATTATAAGCCAACAGAATAAATTAAACACATCAATAAATATGATAAGAGATTTTTATGGTAGTAATTTTATTTCAAAGAGCAATGCAGGGAAATACTAAGATGAAGTCTTAATACCCAGCAGAGTTGTGCTATGATATGTAATATTTCATTAAATATACAGATACATTGTCATGTAGTATGCCAATAAACTTAACGCCCCCACCCCTACTGCCATTAATTTACTATAGGTCACTTAATTTGGGTTGGTTTTAATTTAAAAGCTCAATGTAAACATTTAAGGTTAATTTTTTTCTGTTATCTATTGAGGTTAAAAATGAAATCCCAAGATTTTAAACATAGTTGAGCATGATAAGGAAGCATCACAGAAGAATTTGTCTCAAACAGTATTTTAGATTAGATATGCAATATTCATAGATATACAAAATATATAGAAACATCTTTTCTAAATAGTTAATAAATGCTTGTTATAGTTTGTAAAAAGTTTACTAAATTAATCAGGTTTATTTTCAACAAATGTAAACAAAGTTGGGCAATGATTAAAGAGGGTTTGGGTTAGATGATGTGGGGGGAATTGAAAATAAATTAGTAAAATTTAGGTTTGCTCTGTTTATCTACTGGTAACATGTTCAATCATGAACATCTTTCTCATGTAGCACAGTTCCTTTGTGGTATTTTTATATATCTCAGTGAAAAGGCCAAACTACCCCAGTGAATGTGTATATTCCTTCCATTTCCTTCTCTAAGAAAGAAAACCCCACATTTTATGGTAAGTAAAGAACTGCCTCATTCTTTATTTTCCATCTTTTTATTTTGAGTGCAGGTTTCTGAAGGTGTTCCAATAAGCCTGTCAGGTTTTGCTGTGACGCTCTACAACAAGAGTTCTTTGTTGGAGAGCAGTCCTAAGAAAACAGTTCTGAGATTGGGGGACTTATTTCCAGAGTGTGCTGTTTTGGTATTTCTGCAGAGGGTGCAGGTAGTAGAAACTTTATTCAAGGCAAAGTACCACATGAGAGGAGAGTTTGTGAAGTCACACACTTTAGTGTGTGACTTTAGTTTTCTGGTTTTTTTTTCCTCCTCTTAACTGTTTAACGCTTCCACACAGTGGTCTTAGAGCTTGCCTGCACGTGTGTGGGGATGTACGGGGATATGAAGTGGTGACCAGGCTGGCACTGACATAGGACGCCGCTATTGTCTGACTGAACTTTGCCCCCTCCACTTCTGGTCTCCTTGTCCCTATTTTTCCTTAAAGCAGGCATCACAGAAAGTCAGGGAGAAGACTTTAGAGTTGGTTCTGAGTGACCATGAAGTCACCTCATCAACCTTGAATGTCAGTGTGTTTACACAGATTGACCATGTCCAGTTTCTTAAGGGATGTGGCCCCAAGTAGCTCACTCACCATACGAACAGGGCTGTGTTGAGGACAGTGGTGTGATAGATGTCCCACTCACTACATGACATTTGTGGAAATTAAGACCCTGTGTCCACTTTGCCTTATGATGGTTTTCATATGCCTGACATTACCCTGACCTCCCCACCTTATTAAGAATGTCAGCATTTCTAACTTAGAGAAAACTTGAAATGCACTCTTAAAACTGTGCTGAGGCAATCAATATGCTTTTGTTTAGTAGCATTCAGACATGTGGATTTTGTTTTGGGTCTGTTGTGCCTCAATTGCTTTTTAAAAACTGTTTGGATGTCTAAATATCTGGTTTCCTTACTGGATTAGTTTGGCGCTGGCTGCAACACTGCACTGCATAGACCAGCTGTGTGAATCTCTAAAGTTTGGTGTAATAGCATGAGAACCACCTCAAGGATAGGATACTAAAGGTAGAAAAACTGGTGGAACGCAAAGTTCATGAAAATGCTCCCTTGTTCAGAAGCAAGGAAAAATAAGCTAACCTATGAGACTTAATCATGCACAGGGTAAATTTACATTCAGTAAAGTTATCTTGCATGCTTTGGTTAATATTTGAGTAGGCAGACTTTGCAAGTACTAATGCATGCGTTATCTTGGTACCTGAGGTTATATGTTTTACTTTTTAAAAACTGCCTTTTTACAAACCTTATGCCAGAGTTCAGATAGCTACAAACACTCTTAAAAAATATATAGATCTATCTACTTCTTAGTTCAAACAGTTTATTTTCAACCAGTTCTATAAATACTGAAATAAGGAAATTGTGCAGTAAAATCTGGCGAGGGAATACATTTGAAATTATTTTTACAAAGTTGAAATCATGCATGTGCATGTGTAATAATTCCTAAAAGAGGAGGCCTCAAGAAGATGGCACACAAACGAAGCCTTCAAAACACCCTGTTACTAGAATGCTTCTAGAAGCATTTCGAGCAATAAAAACAACCACCATAGCAAAAACAACGTACAGTCCAGTTTTGTGCAACTGATTCAGGGACAAATGAGGGACACAAAATGATCGTTTTGCCTTTTCTGTTTCTGAGGCACTCACAGACAAAGTTATGGTACAGAGTTTGGGAGCTCCTGTTAATAAGTAGGACTAACTACAGTTGTATTCAAGTCTTGCTTGTATAGCACAAATATACTAGAAAGACTTTTATTAATGACTAGACATAGACCTAAGATTTAACATAATAGTTCTCATAAAAGAGAATTAAGTAGTTCTCTTTAATAACAGAGACAGAACTATTATGTTAAAGAAAGAGGAAAGCAGCATAAAATTGAAAGTGAGTGAGTCCTGGACATTCCAACCCAGTTAACTGTCACAAATTTGCCATTCTAGTTAGAACACAGATTGGCTGCTGAGAAAGCACACCTCAGTTTTCTACTAAACATTTCCTGGTGGATAAGATCTGCCTTTCTTTCAGGAAGTCAGGGGGATTGAGTGGGAGAAAGCAAAGGGAATGATGGCTCAATGTGATAAGCCTCTTATCTTTCCTTTTCTCTACTCCTCCTCTGCCTCACCTGGAAGGTACAGGAGCACATGGAAACAGCCCAGCAGACACAGTTATAACATTTTGAAATTCAGCAGTGATCACTGGCCATCTCTGCATTTTCATCCTATTTACTAGGGAAACTGGTTCTTGAAAGTCACATTTATGAAACGGAGTGGTCATACTAGTAAAATATTACCATTCTGAGAGATCTTAGGCTATTTATTACTCAGTAACCCCCCCCCCAAAATGTACTCAAAGCCTTCCTAGAGTACCCCAGAAGGTAACCCAAATCACCTATCCTTTCAAATGGAAAGAGAAATTTGAGTGACAGTTTTACATCATGAAGATAAGATGCAAAAATCAGTTCTGCCTTAAATGTGTCAACAGTTAAAAAAATAGGTGTATACAATAAACACTGATCTGAAATGTTGCTACTTAAAATTTTTGGTGCTCTGATTTCTATAAACTTTCACTTGCTTTCCAGCAACTGTTTTTACTTAATTTTGTTAAAAAGTATCATCATATAAACAAACTTATTTATAAAACAGACTCACATATTTTGAAAATAAATTTATGGTTACCAAAGAGGGAAACATGTCAGGAAGGACAAATTAGGAGTTTATAATTAAAACACACAATGTAAAATAACCAACAAGGACCTACTGGATTGTACAGGGAACTCTACTCAATAGTTTGTAATGTTATATGGGAAAAGAATCTGGAAAAGAATGTGTGTGTGTGTATTTTATATATATAGTGAAATTGGTATATACATACATATATATGTATATATATATGTGTGTATATATATAACCCTATATATAGCATTGTGTATGTATATGTATATATATATAACCCTATATATAGGGTTGTGTATATATATATGTGTGTGTGTGTGCCTATATATATATAGGCAACCCACTCCAGTATTCTTGTCTGGGAAATCCCACAGACAGAGGAGCCTGGTGGGCTACATCTCATGGGGTCGCAAAGAGTCGGACATGACTTAGCAAGTGAACAACAATATATATAACTGAATCACTATGCTGTACACTTGAAACTAACTCAGCATTGTAAATCAACTATATACTCCAATAAAATGTTTAAGAAGTATCACTGAAGGAAGATATTCTATGCTCTTGGATTAGAAGAATCAATATTATTAAAATGGCCATACTACCCAAAGCAATCTACAAATTGAATGTGATTAATCAAATTTAATTAAATTTGATTTAAATTAAATCCCTATCAACTTACCCATGACATTATTCATAGAACTAGAACAAATAATCTTAAGATTTATATGGAGCCATAAAAGACTCAGTTGCCAAAGCATGCTCAGGAAAAAGAACAAAGCCAGGAGGCATAACCCTCCTAAACTTCAGATGATACTACAAAGCTAGATCAAAACATGATCAAAACATCATGGTGCTAGAACAAAAACAGACATAGGGATCAATGGAACAGAACAGAGAGCCCAGAAATAAACCTACAGTTAATTAATCTTCAACAAAGGAGGCAAGACTGTAAAACAGAAAAAAAGACTCCAACAAGTATTGTTGGGAAAGCTAGACTGCTGCATGTAAAAATCAATGAAATCAGAACACATCCTCTCACCATGCACAAATAAACTCAAAATGGCTTAAATATAAGTAAGACATGACAACATAAAACTCCTAGAAGAGAACAGAGGTACAACATTCTCTAACAAATTATAGCAATACTTTCTTATGTCATTCTCCCATGGCAGTAGAAATAAAAGCAAAAATAAACAAATGGATCCTAATCAAACTTATAAGCTTTTGCATAGCAAAGGAAACCACAAACATAGAAAAAACCTACAGGCTGAGAGAAAATATTTGCAAGTGATGTGACCAACATGGGTTTAATTTCTAAGATATAGAAACAGCTCATACAACTCAACAATTAAAAAACAACCCAGATGGAAAATGAGCAGAAAATCTAAATAGATGTTTCTTCAAAGATGACACCTAAATGACCAATAGGCACATGAAAAGATCCTCAACATTGCTAATCATTAGATAAATTCAAAACTATAATGAGTACAACTTCACACAGGTTAGAATGGCCATCATTTAAGAAATCTACAAATAACAAATGCTAGAGAAGGTGTGGAGAAAAGGGAACCCTACTACACTGTTGGTGGGAATGTAAGTTGGTACAGTAACTATGGATAATGGTACAGAAGTTTCTCAAAACACTAAAAACAGTTACCATATGATCCAGCAATCCAGCACTCCTGGGCATATATCTGGAAAAAACTATAATTCAAAAAGATACATGCACCCCTATGTTCATAGCAGCACCATTCACAATACCCAAGATGTGGAAAAAACTTAAACGTCCATCAACAGAGGAATGAGTAAAGAAGACGTGGTGTACACACACACACACACACACACACACACACACACACAGTGGAATATTAGCCATGACAAGAATGAAATTGGGTCATTTGTGGAGACCTAGATGGACTTAGAGAGTGAAGTAAGAAAGAAAAAAACAAGTATCATATATTAATGTATATATGTGGGATCTGAAAAAATTGGTATAGACAATCTTATTTACAAAGCAGAAACAGAGGCAGAGACACAGATGCAGAGAACAAGTGTATGGATACCAAAGGGGAAAGTGGGGGTGGGATGAATTGGGAGATTGGAATTGACATATATGCAACTATTGACACTATGTATAAAATAGATAACTAATGAGAACCTACTGTATAGCGCAGGGAACTCTACTAAATGCTCTGTGGTGACCTAAGTGGGAAGGAAATTGAAAAAAGAGGGGATATATGTATATATATATATATAGCTGATTCACCTTGCTGTACAGTAGAAACATTGCAAAGCAACTATATTCCAATAAAATTTTTTTAAAAGATAGTAGAATACTATGCAACAATAAAAAAGAATGAAATAACGCCATTTGCAGCAACACACATGGATACAGAGATGAAGTGAAATAAGTAAAAATGAGAAATAAATCTATTATATGCGGAATCTAAAATATGACACAAGGTGGGGGGATGTCATAGTTAGGGAGTTTGGGACTGATGTACACACTGCTGTGTTTCCCATGGATAACCAATAGGGGCCCACTGTATAGCACAGGGAACTCTGCTCAATATTATGTAACAACCTAAATGGGAAAAGAATTTGAAAAAGAATAGATACATTTGTATGTTTAACTGAATCACTCTGCTATACACCTGAAACTGTAACATTGGTAATCAACTATACTCCAATATACAAGGAGTAGTTTTATAAAAAGTTGAAAGAAAATATGACACAAATGAACATATCTACATAAGAGAAGCAGACTTACATACGGAGATCAGATTTGTGGTTGCCAAGGGGTGAGAGGGGTGGGGGAGGGATGAATGAGGAGTTTGAGGTTAGCAGATGCAGAATATTATATATAGAATGCATAAACAACAACGTCCTACTGTATAGCATAGGGAAATATATTTAATAACCTGTGGTAAACCATAATGGCAAAGAATATAAAAAGAACATATATACATGTATAACAACCACTTTGCTGTATAGCAGAAACTAACAACATTGTAAATCAACTATGTCAATTAAAAATATTGAAAAACTTTGTGTCCTCTAACACAACTCTTTGAAGTTACTTTGTATTCCAAAAGCAAAATAAAACTTGGGCTGCAAAATCTGCCACCACATAGGAACAATCAAAAACCAAAATATCCCACGTTTACCCTGTTTTCAGGTTTTGTTACCGATTTCATGCAGGTAGTGCCAGCAAGGCTAAGAAAACAGCCTATCTTTATTGCAAGTTCAGTTGACTATTGGAAGTATAGAATGACTTCATAAATAGAACACCTGTAACGTTTGTCCTAATGGTCTATGATGGATGCAAGGCAGCTGACCAGTGATGCACAGGGATTGAGAGGATAAGCATGCACAGAATGGATGCTATTCCATCAGGGATACTCAAGCAGGCATCTGTCATGGACTGGAGTTTGGCACCAAGAGTCCATTCCAGACCGAGTTTCTAGGATTCTAAAACTACAGAATACCAGGTATTCTTTAGAAAGTATTACTGAGCTCTGTTTTGCTTCTCAGACTGCAGGGAAGGAGGCCAACCCTGGGTTGGGACTCCTGCACAACAGTGAATGGCCTAGTGCCTCTGTCTCTTGCTGGCCAGATGGAGGCATCACCTAGCCCAGGGAGGCTTTGACATGAAGATAAAATCTGGCACCACCACAGGCCCGCAACTCTTTGTCTTTATAAACTAGGATAGGTTATGATATGTGGAAGCCTCAAGTGCTTGTGGTTTCTTGTGTCCTTGACCCCTTCCTACCCTAGAGTCTTCTGATATAACAGAGGAGAGCATTTCTACCTCTACCTCAAGAGTTCGATGTCTTAGCATGTGTGTACATTTCCTCTCTCATCTTCCAGCAGAAGCTAACTCCCCAGTCAATTAAATTCTTGAACCAAATGCTGTTTTTTTTTTTTTTTAATAATCATGAATGTATCCAGCTATTAGTAACCAAAGAACATGAGGTAAAAAGATGGGCGTGGATTGCTTTGGGGAAGATTCTAGAGGAAGGACAGAGACACAATGAAGATGAAAAGGACCACTTAACCAGGACAAATTACTCAAATTGGACATCAGTGAATTTATATTTTGGTTAGCATTTTGCAAACAATTTTTCTAAATCTTTAAAAAATGACATCTTTCCAAATAATCACCAAACCCCTAACAGGCACAAAACACTCTGAAGAACTGAGTGGACTGTAACCAATTACATAAAACACTACTGTCAGCAGAAAATTCCTGATGCCTGATACATGTTCAAAGTGAAAGCCATGCATACATCTTTCATGTTAAACCACTGACGTTCAGTGAGGTTCAGCTCGAAGACACTGATCTTCTATCATTTAGAATGCAAAAGGGTGAGCAGGGCAGATTATTATGGAACTAAGAATACACATAATTTTAAGGGAAAGATGTATTTATCACTCAAGAAATACTACTTAAAATATTAACAGTTTAAAAGGAACATTAACTGTGAATGGCAGTTAGAAAGCAAGGAAAATATGACATTTGAGCAAGTTAATGTTAACTCAATAGAAATCACATCATCAAACTTTCTGTAGAGAATTTGTGAATGCTCTCTTATCTTTTGCTTACGTTCATACAGAGTCCCAGAAAAGCATGTGAATAAGATCTGTGTTTGACATATTTACACCTATGTCTTATCTGCTTTAAGAAAAAACACTCCTTCAAAACCCTACGCTATGAAAAACTATTTTCAGGAATTTTTATTTGGTCCATTAATCTAACAAGGCTGAGTTTGCAAATCTTTCACCCCCAAGTTAAAAATTGGAGCAACAAAACAAAACTCCAGCAAGGCATAAATAAGATAGTAAAGTGCATATATACAATCCCAGAAAAGTTTTGATTGGGAAGAGCAAAAATTTCTAGTGCAAAAACTGCTTTTGCCAGCAAAGCTCCCTCTCTGAAATCAAAGGGCTACAGTAAAAGTTAAAATTGGAACGTGTTTAAGCAATGCCTCTTTTCAGTCAAGAGTTAATACATGTGCATGCACCGTGGCCCAAACTATATTCAACCTGGTAAAAGGGAATTTCAGAGGACAGTTCAGAAACAGAATTTCCTGATCCAAGGCACTGCTTTCTCTAGGTGCCCCATGAGCAAGTTCCTTAGATGTGTCATCAGCTGCAAGTGGACACTTGGAAAAACCCCAAGGAACATGCAGTGTGCTCACAGCTTGTGAAGCGTATTCAAACACGGTCACTTTATCTTGGTTTTGTCTTGTGTCTCTCGGTTCTTTCAAGCCCAAACTTGACTCTATGCAATGTTTTGTGCTTTTTGTATTTGAACAGAGACTGGGCATTGTCTGTGGGAATTCCCTTGGGTTATATCACCATGGCCTTTTGAACATCCATTTTTATCCTTTGTTTTTGGAATTCATAATAAAATAGTTTTGCATTTCTCAGTACAATTACACAGGTGAAGGATTTTCTTCCCCCTTCTCCTTCAAGGATCCAAGTTGAAAGCTCTTAGGAGGACATCCAGATCACCGAGATTAGCCGCCTGGAAGAGTTCCGGCTGGTCCATCAGAGAAAGGGCAATTCTAAGGGCAGCCCAGATATTCCCAGAGATTGCAGGATGAGGGACTTGCTGCTGATTCCTGCTCTTTCTTTGCAAACTGAGGGCAGTGAGAAAATTGCTGACCGCTTCTCTAAGAGGGTAAAAAAACAGACATTTAAAAATTCAACAGATTTCAGAGTTAGCCAACTTAGAAGTAAGATAAAAATGAATTATCATCTCGGTCTAACGTCCAAAACCACCTCTTTGGTGTTTTGGGTCATGAGGTGAACAGCTTTCTGATTCTCTCACTATTCCTTTGTGAAGTCATTGTTAAACATAGTGAATCAGAAAGAAAGTAAACTTTGTTTTAGGTATGTCACGTGAGACAGAACCATTGCTAACTCATTAATGCTTTTGATTTTCCCCTTGCTCCAGGAATGGTCTGATGACTAAACACCTTGGCAGATATGATCTGTATAAACAGAGGAGGCATCTGACCTTACTCTGAAACTACGTAGTTTAGCTTTTCTCAAAATAGGAGGCAGCCAGGGTTCAGTTGAGTTTGAGTTTCAAAGCAGCTGGTTATTTAGCCTTAGGCAAATTTCTTCTCTAAGTCTCAGTTTCCCCAACTGAATAAAAGTCATTTAAGAACCTTGTCTTGAGGTGTAGCTGAATCATTTATGTGAAAGCTCTATCATTAAGTTAGGTCAATAGCTCTCCATGTGTGCTCTGGGGAACTCTGGGGATCAGTGAGGTCAAAATTATTTTTATAATGCTACTGAGGTATCATTTTACAGCTTCATTCTCATTTCCTCATGAATATCCAATGGAGTTTTCCAGTGACTTTTATGATGTGTGATATCCCAATAGACTGAATGCAGAAGCAGAGGTAAGAATGTCTTCTATAAGCAAGATATTAAAGACATTTGCAAAAATGGTAAAAGAATGCCACTCTTTTCAGTAAACAGCTTGTCTGGGGGAAATTTTTTTGGTAAAATGTATAATTTATATAAACACGTAATTGGTTTATTATTTTTAAATGAATCTCTTCAACTTTTCTCAACTTCTAATATGGTAAATATTGATAGGTATAACCCACATAAACAAAAGCCCCTTCAGATTCTCAATAATTGTTAAAAGTGTAAAGGGGTCCCAAGAACAAAAAGTATGTGACCCGCCTAGTCGGATGCTGTCCAAAGGCCTAGCTCCTGTGGCCCACGACTCTGCTTCTGTTGCTTGGATGCCTGGTGTACTTCCTGGAACTGCCCTCTTCAGTTCCCCACCACCTGGAACATGTATTACATATCTGACAAACTTGTCTTTGCCAAGAATGACACCTCTGTAACTTGTTTCTTCTTTACTTTTCTTAAAAGCTTTTCACACATTTGATCTCATTTAGTCCTACAAGGTAGTCACTGTTAAGCATCCTAAGAAACCATAAGGAAAGCAAGGCTGGAGTTCTGATTCCAGCACACATGATTCAGGCATTTGCTCATCAACACTGCTTGGCTCAGATGGTAAAGAATCCACCTGCAATATGGGAGACCTGGGTTCAATTCCTGGGTTGGGAAGATCCCCTGGAGGAGAGCATGGCCACCCACTCCAGTATTTTTGTCTGGAGAATCCCCTTGGACAGAGGAGCCTGGGGGGCTATGGTCCAGGGGGTCTCAAAAAGTCGGACACAACTGAGCAACTAAATGCACACACGTTGTTAGATCTGTCCAGAAGTAAAGGGTACTGGATGTAGCAATTTGGGTAATGGAAGGGAGTGGGTGTTTTCTCATCACCCCTCTTCTGGATTTCTTGAGATCAAGCAAGAAAGGAGGATTTATAAGAGATGCACAAGGAAAGTTTACTTTGGAGACACTTTCTAGCTTCCTCGGCACAGCTCAAATGATGACTCCATTTACTCTCATCATCCTAGGCCTGTAAGAACTCTGGGGAAGAAAGATGCTAGAATGTCCTCCTGCTCAGGCTGCTCCTGCCCCAGTGCGTGGCAGTGGTCTCTGAGGGCCATGGAGGATAACAGCCTAGAAGAGTCTAGTCTTAGCCTGTTGGCCTTGTCAAGCAACTCTAGGTTTTTCTCACAAAGACAGCCTAAGCCTGTCCCCCAGCTTAAGGACTCAGAGGCCTTTGGGGAACTCAGAAGATTGTACATGTACTAGTATGAATGGTTCCAAATGTTACACACACATATGTATGTATAAGTTAAAATTATTTTAAATGTTATGTCATGATTAAGAAAAAACACATTCATTTAAAAGCATTCTTCACTTTATAGTATGTTTACCTCATTATACTAAGAATAAAAACATTGCTATCAAAGGGGATGAGATTTATGTTTTCAATTAAAATGGGGTCCTCACTTTCGAATGGCTCCTTCCCAGATGGCTCAGCAGTAAGAATCTGCCTGCAGGACAGGAGATGTGGGTTTGATCCCTGGGTCAAGAAGATCCCCTTGAGAAGGAAATGGCAACCCGCTCTAGTATTCTTGCCTGGAGAATCCCATGGACAGAGGGGCCTGGCAGGCTAAGGTTCTGGGGGTTGCAAAGAGTCGGACACAACTTAGTGACTGAACAATCCAGCCCTCACGTTTGAAAAGGTTAAGATATTTTGCTCTAAGTTCTACTTTGAATCTCCTACTGACAAAACGGGAGCATTTTAAGCCCTGCCTCAGTTTCATACCAACAATTTCCTCTCGTTATTTCAACTGTATACAGTATGAGGAGAGTGCTTGCCTTTGACTATAGAACATCTGAGATGAGAAACAGCACAGGGCACAGGGCCATACAGACACCTGCGTTCTTGAGGGAGATGTTAGGTTCCAAGACCAGGGATATGGACAAATTGGCACCAGCTCTTGGCTTTTTTCTGGGCCAGATCTCTATTGAGGATTGTTACTTCCTCAGTTCAGTTCAGTTGCTCAGTCATGTCCAACTCTTTGCAACCCCATGAATCGCAGCAAGCCAGGCCTCTCTGTCCATCACCAACTCCAGAGTTCACCCAGACTCACGTCCATCGAGTCAGTGATGCCATCCAGCCATCTCATCCTCTGTCATCCCCTTCTCCTCCTGCCCCCAATCTCTCCCAGCATCAGAGTCTTTTCCAATGAGTCAACTCTTCGCATGACGTGGCCAAAGTACTGGAGTTTCAGCTTTAGCATCATTCCTTCCAAAGAAATCCCAGGGCTGATCTCCTTCAGAATGGACTGGTTGGATCTCCTTGCAGTCCAAGGGACTCTCAAGAGTCTTCTCCAACACCACAGTTCAAAAGCATCAATTCTTCGGCACTCAGTGTTCTTCACAGTCCAACTCTCACATCCATACACGACCACAGGAAAAACCATAGCCTTGACTAGATGGATCTTTGTTGACAAAGTAACGTCTCTGCTTTTGAATATGCTATCTAGGTTAGTCATAACTTTCCTGCCAAGGAGTAAGCATCTTTTAATTTCATGGCTGCAGTCACCATCTGCAGTGATTTTGGAGCCCCCCAAAATAAAGTCTGACACTGTTTCCACTGTTTCCCCATCTATTTCCCATGAAGTGATGGGACAAGAGACTCATTAGCTACTACTTGAAGTGATTAGCTACTACGTGAAGTGATGGGACCGGATGCCATGATCTTCGTTTTCTGAATGTTGAGCTTTAAGCCAACTTTTCCACTCTCCACTTTCACTTTCATCAAGAGGATTTTCAGTTCTTCTTTACTTTCTGCCATAAGGGTGGTGTCATCTGCATATCTGAGGTTATTGATATTTCTCCTGGCAATCTTGATTCCAGCTTGTGCTTCTTCCAGTCCAGTGTTTCTCATGATGTACTCTGCATATAATTTAAATAAAGAGGGTGACAATTAACCTTTTTTTTTTTTCTTTTTTTTTTTTTTTTCAATCTTTTTTTTCTTTTTTTTTTTTTCTTTTTTTTTTCTCTCCCTTTTTTTCAAAGGGTGGGTTTCTTTTCCTTCTCTTTTTTTTTTTATTTTCCACACCCAACCTCATAGTTAATAAAGCAGAAATAGATATTTTTCTGGAACTCTCTTGCTTTTTCCATGATCCAGCTGATATTGGCAATTTGATCTATGGTTCCTCTGCCTTTTCTAAAACCAGCTTGAACATCAGGAAGTTCACGGTTCACATATTACTGAAGCCTGGCTTTGAGAATTTTGAGCATTACTCTACTAGCGTGTGAGATGAGTGCAATTGTGCAGTAGTTTGAGCATTCTTTGGCATTGCCTTTCTTTGGGATTGGAATGAAAAGTGACCTTTTCCAGTCCTGTGGCCACTGCTGAGTTTTCCAAATGTGCTGGCATATTGAGTGCAGCACTTTCACAGCATCATCTTTCAGGAATTGGAATAGCTCAACTGGAATTCTATCACCTCGACTAGATTTGTTCGTAGTGATGCTTTCTAAGGCCCACTTGACTTCACATTCCAGGATGTCTGGCTCTAGATCAGTGATCACACCATCATGATTATTTGGGTCATGAAGGTCTTTTTTGTATAGTTCTTCTGTGTATTCTTGCCACCTCTTCTTAATATCTTCTGCTTCTGTTAGGTCCGTACCATTTCTGTCCTTTATTGAGCCCATCTTTGCATGAAATGTTCCTTTGGTATCTCTGATTTTCTTGAAGAGATCTCTAGTCTTTCCCATTCTGTTGTTTCCTCTATTTCTTTGCATTGATCGCTGAAGAAGGCTTTCTTATCTCTTCTTGCAATTCTTTGGAACTCTGCATTCAGATGTTTGTATCTTTCCTCTTCTGCTTTGCTTTTCACTTCTCTTCTTTTCACAGCTATTTGTAAGGCCTCCCCAGACAGCCATTTTGCTTTTTTGCATTTCTTTTCCATGGGGATGGTCTTGATCCCTGTCTCCTGTACAGTGTCACGAACCTTATTCCATAGTTCATCAGGCACTCTATCTATCAGATCTAGGCCCTTAAATCTATTTCTCACTTCCACTGTATAATCATAAGGGATTTGATTTAGGTCATACCTGAATGGTCTAGTGGTTTTCCCTACTTTCTTCAATTTAAGTCTGAATTTGGCAATAAGGAGTTCATGGTCTGAGCCACAGTCAGCTCCTGGTCTTGTTTTTGCTGACTGTCACACGCTAGTAAAGTAATGCTCAAAATTTTCCAAGCCAGGCTTCAGCAATATGTGAACTGTGAACTTCCTGATGTTCAAGCTGGTTTTAGAAATGGTAGAGGAACCATAGATCAAATTGCCAACATCCTCTGGATCACTGAAAAAGCAAGAGAGTTCCAGAAAAACATCTATTTCTGCTTTATTGACTATGCCAAAGCCTTTGACTGTGTGGATCACAATAAACTGTGGAAAATTCTAAAAGAGATGGGGATAGCAGACCACCTGATCTGCCTCTTGAGAAAACTATATGCAAGTCAGGAAGCAACAGTTAGAACTGGACATGGAACAACAGACTGGTTCCAAATAGGAAAAGGAGTATGTCAGTCAAGGCTGTATATTGTCACCCTGCTTATTTACCTTATATGCAGAGAACATCATGAGAAATGCTGGGCTGGAGGAAGCACAAGCTGGAATCAAGATTGCCGGGAGAAATATCAATAACCTCAGATATGCAGATGACACCACCCTTATGGCAGAAAGTGAAGAACTAAAGAACCTCTTGATGAAAGTGAAAGTGGAGAGTGAAAAAGTTGGCTTAAAGCTCAACATTCAGAAAATGAAGATCATGGCATCCAGTCCCATCACTTCATGGGAAATAGATGGGGAAACAGTGGAGACAGTGGCTGACTGTATTTTTTGGGGTCCAAAATAACTGCAGATGGTGATTGCAGCCATGAAATTAAAAGACACTTACTCCTTGGAAGGAAAGTTATGACCAACCTAGATAGCATATTCAAAAGCAGAGACATCACTTTGTCAACAAAGGTCCATCTCATCAAGGCTATGGTTTTTCCAGTGGTCATGTATGGATATGAGAGTTGGACTATAAAGAAAGCTGAGTGCCGAAGAATTGATGCTTTTGAATTGTGGTGTTGGAGAAGACTCTTGAGAGTCCCTTGGGCTACAAGGAGATCCAACCAGTCCATCCTAAAGGAGATCAGTCCTGGGTGAAGGACTGATGTTGAAGCTGAAACTCCAATACTTTGGCCACCTCATGTGAAGAGTTGACTCATTTGAAAAGACCCTGATGCTGGGAAAGATTGAGGACAGGAAGAGAAGGGGACGACAGAGGATAGATAGTTTTATGGCATCACTGACTGGATGGACATGGGTTGCGTGGACTCCAGGAGTTGTTGATGGATAGAGAGGCCTGGCATGCTGCAATTCATGGGGTCGCAAAGAGTTGGACATGACTGAGTGACTGAATTGAAGTGATGCTGAAGCTGAGGCTCCAATACTTTGGCCACCTGATGTGAAGAAGTGATTCATTGAAAAAGACCCTGGTGCTGGGAAATATTGAAGGTAGGACGAGAAAGGGATGACAGAGGATGAGATGGTTGGATGAAATCACTGACTGGATGGACATAAGTTTGAGTAAGCTCTGGGGGATAGTGAAGGACAGGAAAGAATGGCGTGCTGCAGTCTATGGGGTCGCAAAGAGTTGGACACAACTGAGCACTAGAACTGAACTGAACCGATAAAACAGACCCATTTAGCAAACAAGAATACAGGATGCACAATTAAATCTGAATTTCAGATAATAATTTTCATTATTAAGTATGTAACATGCAATATTTGGTAAATACTTCTCTAAAAACATACTTATGTTTATCTGAGATGCAAACTTAGCTGGGCATTCTACATTTTATGTGGAAACCCTAAAACTGACCTGTTCTTTATAGGAGACTTTATCCTTGAGATTAAAAATTCACACCTCACAAAGTTTGTCCATTTCTACCTCTTATGGATTTTCATGGCCTCCTGGAAATAGCTGCCCTACTGTGAATGCCAAGAAAGTATTCTATTGACCCCTCATATATATTTTTTTCTACAGTAAGAAGTTACAATTAAAACTCATCTGGAAGGTTTGCAAAATATTCATGTAAAGGAGGCTCTTCTAAAGCTTAGCATGTATATCAATGAAGTTAGAACATTTCCTCACACCACAGATAAAAATAAACTCAAAGTGGTTTAAGGACTTGAATATAATACATGACACCATAAAACTCCTAGAAGAGAACATAGGCAAATCATCCTCTGAAACAAATTGTACCAGTTTTTTCTTAGGTCAGTCTCCCAACACAAAAGAAATAAAAGCAAAAATAAGCAAATCAGACCTAATCTAACTTACAAGGTTTTGTACAGCAAAGGAACCATCAATAATACAAAAATTAACCTATGGACTGGGAGAAATGTTTGTAAATGATACAGCCAACAAGGGATTAACTCCCAAAATATATAAACAGTTTATACAGCTCAATATAAAAAACCCAAAAAACCCAATCAAAATATGGGCAGAAAACCTAGAGAGATATTTCTCCAGAGAAGACATACACGTAGCCAACAGTCACATGGAAAGATGTTCAACATTGCTAATCATTAGAGAAATACAAATCAAAACTATAATCACACTGATCAGAGTGGCTATCAAAAAGTCTACAAATAATACATTCTGGAGAGGGTGTGAAGAAAAGAGAATCCTCCTACACTATTGGTGGGAATGTAAATTGGTCCACTATGGGAAACAGCATGAAGGTTCCTTAGAAAACTGAAAATATCCGCAAATCAATCAACGTAATACACCACATTAACAAATTGAAAAATAAAAACCATATGATTATCTCAAAAGATGCAGAAAAAGCCTTTGACAAAGTTCAACATCCATTTATGATAAAAACTCTCCAGAAAGCAGGAATAGAAGGAACATACCTCAACATAATAAAAGCTATATATGACAAACCCACAGCAAACATTATCCTCAATGGTGAAAAATTGAAAGCATTTCCTCTTAAGTCAGGAACAAGACAAGGATGCCCACTTTCACCATTACTATTCAACATAGTTTTGGCCACAGCAATCAGAGCAGAAAAAGAAATAAAAGGAATCCAAATTGGAAAAGAAGTAAAACTCTCACTGTTTGCAGATGATGTGATCCTCTACGTAGAAAACCCTAAAGACTCCACCAGAAAATTACTAGAACTAATCAATGAATATAGTAAAGTTGCAGGATATAATATCAACACACAGAAATCCCTTGCATTCCTGTACACTAATAATGAGAAAATAGAAAGAGAAATTAAGGAAACAATTCCATTCACCATTGCAATGAAAAGAATAAAATACTTAGGAATATATCTTCCTAAAGAAACTAAAGACCTATATATAGAAAACTATAAAACACTGGTGAAAGAAATCAAAGAGGACACTAATAGATGGAGAAATATACCATGTTCGTGGATTGGAAGAATCAATACAGTGAAAATGAGTATACTACCCAAAGCAATTTATAGATTCAATGCAATCCCCATCAAGCTACCAACAGTATTCTTCACAGAACTAGAACAAATAATTTCTCAATTTGTATGGAAATACAAAAAACCTCGAATAGCCAAAGCTATCTTGAGAAAGAAGAATGGAACTGGAGGAATCAACCTGCCAGACTTCAGGCTCTACTACACAGCCACAGTCATCAAGACAGTATGGTACTGGCACAAAGACAGAAATATAGATCAATGGAACAAAATAGAAAGCCCAGAGATAAATCCACACACATATGGACACCTTATCTTTGACAAAGGAGGCAAGAATATACAATGAATTAAAGACAATCTCTTTAACAAGTGGTGCTGGGAAAACTGGTCAACCACTTGTAAAAGAATGAAACTAGAACACTTTCTAACACCATACACAAAAATAAACTCAAAATGGATTAAAGATCTAAATGTAAGACCAGAAACCATAAAACTCCTAGAGGAAAACATAGGCAAAACACTCTCTGACATTCATCACAGCAGGATCCTCTATGACCCACCTCCCAGAATATTGGAAATAAAAAAAAAAAAAAGGGATCTAATTAATCTTAAAAGCTTCTGCACAACAAAGGAAACTATAAGCAAGGTGAAAAGACAGCCTTCAGAATGGGAGAATAACAAATGAAACAACAGACAAACAACTAATCTCAAAAATATACAAGCAACTCCTACAGCTCAGTTCCAGAAAAATAAATGACCCAATCAAAAAATGGGCCAAAGAACTAGGTAGACATTTCTCCAAAGAAGACATACAGATGGCTAATAAACACATGAAAAGATGCTCAACATCACTCATTATCAGAGAAATGCAAATCAAAACCACTATGAGGTACCATTTCACGCCAGTCAGAATGGCTGTGATCCAAATGTCTACAAGCAATAAATGCTGGAGAGGGTGTGGAGAAAAGGGAACCCTCTTACACTGTTGGTGGGAATGCAAACTAGTACAGCCACTTTGGAGAACAGTATGGAGATTCCTCAAAAAACTGGGAATAGAACTGCCTTATGATCCAGCAATCCCACTGCTGGGCATACACACTGAGAAAACCAGAATTGAAAGAGACACGTGTACCGCAATGTTCATAGCAGCACTGTTTACAATAGCCAGAACTTGGAAGCTACCTAGATGTCCATCCACAGATGAATGGATAAGAAAGTGGTGGTACATATACACAATGGAGTATTACTCAGCCATTAAAAAGAATGCATTTGAATCAGTTCTAATCAGGTGGATGGAACTGGAGCCTATTATACAGAGTGAAGTAAGCCAGAAAGAGAAACACAAATACAGTATACTAACGCATATATATGGAATTTAGAAAGATGGTAACAATAACCCTGTTTATGAGACAGCAAAAGAGACACTGATATATAGAACAGACTTTTGGACTCTGGGAATGGGAGAGGGTGGGATGATTTAGGAGAATAGCATTGAAATATGTATAATATCATATCTGAAATGAGTCGCCAGTCCAGGTACGATGCCTGATAACGGATGCCTGGGACTGGTGCACTGGGATGACCCAGGGGGATGGTATGGGGAGGGAGGAGGGTTCAGGATGGGGAACACATGTATACTTGTGGCGGATCCATCTTGATGTATGGCAAAAGCAATACAATATTGTAAAGTTAAGCAAAATAAAATTTAAAAAAAAAAAAAAAAAAAGAAAACTGAAAATAGGGTCACCATGTGATCTAGCAATCCCACCCCTGGTCATATATCTGGAAAAGATGAAAACTAATTTGTAAAGACACACACCCCTCAGTGTTCACAGCAGCACTATTTATAATAGCCAAGACATGGCAGCAACCTAAATGTCCATTGGCAGATGAATGATAAATCAGTATGGTGTATGCATATATGTATAAAGTGGAATAGCACTCAGCCATACAAAGAATGAAATAATGCCATTTGCAGCAACATGGGTGGACCTAGAGAGTGTCATACTGAGTGGAATCAGCCAGAGAAAGACAAATAATGTAATATCACTTATTTGTAGAATCGTAACAAATATCATTTGTTACGTATATCGTATCAAATACGTATCAAAAACGATTCTACAAAGACTGCAGTCCATGGGGTCGCTGAGAGTCGGACACGACTGAGCGACTTCACTTTCACTTTTTGCTTTCGTGCATTGCAGAAGGAAATGGCAACCCACTCCAGTGTTCTTGCCTGGAGAATCCCAGGGATGGGGGAGCCTGGTGAGCTGCCGTCTATGGGGTCGCACAGAGTCGGACACGACTGAAGCGACTTAATAGAAGCAGCAGCAGCAACAAATGATATAAATGAACTTATTTGCCAAACAGGAACAGACTCATAGATATAGAAAGCAAATTTATGGCTACCAAATGGGAAGGGTGAGGGAGAGATAAATTGGGAGTTTAGGATTAACAGATACATACTACTATATATAAAATAGACAAACAACAGGATTTACTGTATAGCATAGGGAACTGTATTCAATATCTTGTAATAAACTATAATGGAAAAGAAACTGAACAAGAATATATATATATATATATATGTGTATATATATCTGAACTACTTTGCTGTACTAGAAACTAATAAAATATTGTACATCAACTATGTCTCAATTTTTTTTTTTGAAAAAGGCTTCCTTCAGTGAATTCAATATGTCTATTCGTACATACGCATTTATTTACATCTCTTCTTGTTCGAGAAGCAGGACCTAAGGCGTTATAAAATCTATATACACAACCAACCTAGTAAGTGAATAAAGGGAGTAAAAATAAGAAATCAAGTTAGGGAAACTGGAGTCAGGAATGAAGCTAATAGATGGAACATGCATCATCAGGCTGATGGGCAGGGAGGTGGCACAATTTGACTCTGGCCCTTTGTGCGGCTGATGTAATGAGGGCCTTTGCTGTGACACACTTCACAATGTTCACAGAATAAAACAGACTGGGTGCTCAGGAATCACTCAGCTATTCTTGGTTTTGACCTGCGTAAGATCCTTTTAGAGGACAGAGTGCAATCTAGTGACTAATGTTCTTTCTAAGATCCTCTGAGTATAAATGCAGCAACTCGTTTCTAAAGTTTCAGTATTTGCCAGTGGCAAAATGCGCTAATGCGGTTCAGAGATGGCAATTCTTCAGATGTCAGAAGAGTACAACCCAGTTATGTGGCTCTCTCATGACTTATCTAAATGGTAATAATAATGATGCTGATGGCAATGATAATGCTCAGACTAATGATGCCTACTAGGTATTGAACATCAGTTCTGTGCTAGGCAATTACATTTAACCTGCACAATAATCCTGCGAGATAGATATTACCTCTTTTATTTTTTTATCCAAGTGAAGAAATTGATGCTCAAAGTTATGTGCCCAGAGTTATGAAACCAGTAAATGGCAGAGCTCTGATGTGAACCCAAGTTTGTCTGATTCTAAAAGCCTGGCTCTGAGAATGAGAAAGGGTTTACATTTTTTGTGTAGTTTAATACTAACGTTAATTTCTCTTTTTTTCCCTCACTTAAGAAAAGTAAAAAGCACCCAAACTTTTATTACTCAAAAGAAATAAAGGTAATTTATGCTCCGTGTTGATGCGAGAACAGATAGAGGATATACACCTGAAAGATAATAAGATAATTCTAAACTTTAAACCCACCAAATTAGGTTTGGAAAATCTGGATTCTTGGTTGTGCTTTGCCAAAAACTGACCCTGAGACCTTGTTGAGTCATTCTTCTGTATTCCTCCGTTCCTAGCCATGGTTATTTTCTTCCTTACCTGGGAAATGAAGCGTTTTTTTTTTTCCTTATCTGGGAAATGAAGGTTTGGACTGCTTACGTTTCTTGAAGAGTTGCTCTTGGGGGTGTTAAAAACCCAGATGACTGGTCCTAACTCCAAATCGATCAATCTCTGGGAGAGGAGCCCAAGAATCTACATTTCACAAGATGCCCAAATTAATTGCTGTTCTCTAATGACTAAGAAACATGGAGGCGGACAGTTCCTGTCTCAAGAGCCCTCGGGATCTGAAGATCTGAAACTCACTCTTAACAGGAGGAGATTACTTCACAAAAGGAGGTATTTTTACTGAGAAACAACCTTTCAGATTAGTCAACCTCAGCCCTGAGTGTGACTCTTAGCATTAGCCTGCTGCCATACTTCACCTGTAGGCACCCAGGTTGATGCAGCTTATCCCCAGGTTGTATCTGGACCGGATGAAGCCTGGCTGAATCTCCAGCGCTCGTGTGTAGGCCTCCACAGCCTCCTCGCTGCGGTCTCCATTTGCCAAGGTTGCCCCAAGACGGTTCCATAATGAATAGTCCTGATGAAAAAATTTGAGCTCTCTCACAGGACTGAAGTGACTTAGCAGCAGCAGCAACAATTTGTACAAGCCACAATGACACAGTATTCCCGTAGTCCTGGTTGAAGGATGATAGCTAAAAATGTATCAGTGCTAATGCACAAGGACAATGACTGGTGAATTACTCAAAAATCTTTATGGACAACCCTCTAAAATGACTTTCATTCATTAAAGAGCAGCTACCATTTGATGCTATCAGGCAATTCGTGTTTCTATTTTAGATCTCTTAAGTATTAACATCCATGGTAGCATATCATTAGTACTGATCACTTTAAACCACTGGATTCAGGGAAATAAAGTGTAGCAGAAATGCACAAAATGTAACCTGTGAAAACTTACTTTTAACAGAGAATCTTCTGGTTTCTTGCTATGCACTTACCTCTGGTCGAACAGTTAAGGCAGCATTAAACGCGTCTATTGCTCTATTAAATTCTCCACTCAGGTGGAACAGCACCCCCAAGCCTGTCTGCAGATCTGGGTCGATCACATCTCCATTTTGGTGGGCAGCTTCCAGGTATAATTCCTTCACTCCTTCCAGAACAGAGCTACAAGGAAAACAAATCAGATTTGTTGGCCAAATAGTCTGAACACAAATGATTTACTTTTCCCCATACCTGATTCTCAGGCTTTATAAAACCTGGCACATTGGCATTTATTGTAAGTTATTTATATGCCCGAAGCATTTGGCTTTGAAATATGGTATTCAGATAAACATCTAGGAGTGTCCACAAGTAGATCATGTGTCCAAAGTTTGGTTCTGGTCTCTGATCAACCTTTTCAGTCAGTGCTGCTTTTCAGCAAAATGCTATCCTACACACCATCCTGAAATGCACACCATCCTGAAATGACCTGCGGCTTATTAGTTGCCCCAAAGCTGACTTGACTGTGTACATGGATGTAATTTAACAAGAGGGATACCTATCAACTGGAGACTTAGACATCCTCCGGGTGAGGCCTGGAGATCCCTTCTTGCTCTTCACAAGATATTTGTACTTTGGATTCTGCTTAATCCAGTTCTTTAAAGCTTCACAAGCATCTTGCTGATGGCCAGTGTTAGTGTAACTCACAGCCAGAGCCATCAGAGCTTTCAAGTTGTTGGGTTGCAATTCTAAGCACCTGAAAGAAGAAAATAAAAGCCAATTTCAGAATTTTCTGGAGCCAGAGTTTGAACAGTTCTTTAGAAAAATTGAGGTCTTTATTGATTAAATGGTACAAAGCATTGTCAAATTTCTAAGTCTCTGGAAAATAACCATACTTATCTATATGAAAATTGGAACCTCTGGCAATTTTTAAGTCACAACTCCAGTCTTATGAGTGCTAGATTCGGTGATTTTAATGAGATGGCTTAAAAATTGTAAAAAATGTGGCTAATCCCCTCATATAATTTGGTAGTAATTAATTTATCTAATGGGAAGTAGGGAATATTATTATTTTAATGCTGCTCTTAGCAACTAAACAACTGCTATCAATATATTAAATGTATCTTATCCAAAAAGCAAACTGACTTGAACTAAATTTGGATGTTAAGATGTAAAAGATTGTACAGTGCTTTGTAAAGGAGAAGGAATTCCCAGGGTTTCTAGACTAAGAAGGGGACGACAGAGGATGAGATGGCTGGATGGCATCACTGACTCGATGGATGCGAGTCTGAGTGACCTCCGGGAGCTGGTGATGGACAGGGAGGCCTGGCGTGCTGCGGTTCATGGGGTCGCAAAGAGTCGGACACGACTGAGCGACTGATCTGATCTGATCTGATCTAATGTAGGTTTAGGAGGTAGAGGATCCCCCTCATGCTAACCCACTAGCCTCTGGCAAGGGCTTTTCAAACTTTGATGTGCGTGAGAACCATCTGGGGATCTGGTAAAATGCAAATTCTGATACAGTAGGCCTGGGGGGCAGCCTGAGGCTGTGCAGGTCCACTTGGCTCTCAGGTGATGACAATGCTGGTAATCTGTGGATAAGACTTTCATTAGCAAGCCCTCAGTTCAGTTCAGCTGCTCAGTTGTGTCCCACTCTTTGCAACCTCATGGACTGCAGCACGCCAGGCCTCCCTGTCCATCACCAACTCCCGGAGTTTACTCAAACTCATGTCCATCGAGTCGGTGATGCCATCCAACCCTTTCATCCTCTATCATCCCCTTCTCCCACCTTCAATCTTTCCCAGCATCAGGGTCTTTTTCAATGAGTCAGTTCTTTGCATCAGGTGGCCAAAGTATTGGAGTTTCAGTTTCAGTATCAGTCCTTCCAATGAATATTTGGGACTGATTTCCTTTGGGATGGACTGGTTGGATCTCCTTGCAGTCCAAGGGACTCTCAAGAGTCTTCACCAACACCACCGTTCAAAAGTATCAATTCTTCGGTGCTCAGCTTTCTTTATAATACAACTCTCACATCCATATGTGACTACTGAAAAAACCATATCTTTGACTAGATGGACCTTTGTTAGCAAAGTAATGTCTCTGCTTTTTAATAAGCTGTCTAGGTTGGTCATAACTTTTCTTCCAAGCAGCAAACATCTTTTAATTTTATGGCTGCAGTCACCATCTGCAGTGATTTTGGAGCCCTCCAAAAATAAAGTCTGACACTGTTTCCACTATCTATTTGCCATGAAATAATGGGACCAGATGCCATAATCTTAGTTTTCTGAATGTTGAGTTTTAAGCCAACTTTTTCACTCTCCTCTTTCACTTTCATTAAGAGTCTTTAGTTCTTCTTTGCTTTCTGCCATAAAGGTAGTGTCATCTGCATATCTGAGGTTATTGATATTTTTCCCAGCAATCTTGATTCTAGCTTGTGCTTCATCCAGTCCAGCATTTCTCATGATGTACTCTGCATATAAGTTAGATAAGCATACAATAACATACAGCCTTAATGTACTCCTTTCCCCATTTGGAACCAGTCTGTTGTCCAGTACTAACTGTTGCTTCCTGACCTGCATACAGATTTCTCAAGAGTCAGGTCAGGTGGTCTGGTATTCCGATCTCTTCAAGAATTTTCCACAGTTTGTTGTGATCCACACAGTCAAAAGTTTTGGCATAGTCAGTAAAGCAGAAGTAGATATTTTTCTGGAACTCTCTTGTTTCTTTGATGATCCAACGGATGTTGGCAATTTGATCTCTGGTTCCTCTGCCTTTTCTAAATCCAGCTTGAACATCTGGAAGTTCATGGTTCACATACTGTTGAAGCCTGGCTTGGAGAATTTTGAGCATTACTTTACTAGAGTGTGAGATGAGTGCAACTGTGCAGTAATTTGAGCATTCTTTAGCACTGCTTTTCTTTGAGATTGGAATGAAAACTGACCTTTTCCAGTCCTGTGGCACTGCTGAGTTTTCCAAATTTGCTGGCATATTGAGTGCAGCACTTTCACAGAGCCTCATCTTGTAGGATTTGAAATAGGTCAACTGGAATTCCATCACCTCCACTAACTTTGTTCATAGTGATGCTTTCTAAGGCCCACTGACTTTGCATGAAACTAAGGGCCACTTAAGATGGATGGGTCATGGTGGAGAGTTCTGACAAAACGTGGTCCACTGGAGAAGGGAGTAGCAAACCACTTCAGTATTCTTGCCTTGAGAACCCCATGAATAGCATGAAAAGTCAAAACAAGAGGACACTAAAAAATGAACTCCTCAGGTCAGTAGGTGCCCAGTATGCTACTGGAGATCAGTGGAGAAATAACTCCAGAAAGAATGAAGAGACGGAGTCAAAGCAGAAAAAACACCCAGTTGTAGATGTGACTGGTGATGGAAGTAAAGTCTGATGCTGTAAAGAGCAATATTGCATAGGAACCTGGACTGTTAGGTCCATGAATCAAAGCAAATTGGAAGTGGTCAAATGGGAGATGGCAGAAGTGAATATTAACATTTTAGGAATCAGCAAACTAAAATGGACTGGAATGGGTGAATTTAACTCAGATGACCGTTATATCTACTACTGTGGGCAAGAATCCCTTAGAAGAAATGGAGTAGTCCTCATAGTCAACAAAACAGTCCAAATCTCAAAAATGACAAAATGATCTCTGTTTACAAGGCAAAATATTCAATATCACAGTAATTCAAGTCTATGCCCTGACCAATAATGCTGAAAAAGCTGAAATTGAATGGTTCTATGAAGACCTCCAAGACCTTCTAGCACTAACACCCAAAAAAGATGTCCTTTTCATTATAGGGGACTGGAATGCAAAAGTAGGAAGCCAAGAAATACCTGGAGTAATGGGCAAATTTGGCCTTGGAGTACAGAATGAATCAGGGCAAAGGCTAACAGAGTTTTGCCAAGAGAATGCACTGGTCATAGCAAACACCCTCTTCCAACAACACAAGAGAAGACTCTACACCTGGACATCACCAATGGTCAATACTGAAATCTGATTGATCATATTCTTTGCAGCCAAAGATGGAGTAGCTCTATACAGTCAGCAAAAACAAGTCTGGGAGCTGACTGTGGCTCAGATCATGAACTCCTTATTCCCAAATTCAGACTTAAATTGAAGAAAGCAGGGAAAACCATTCAGGTATGATCTAAATCAAATCCCTTATGATTATACAGTAGAAGTGACAAATAGATTCAAGGGATTAGATGTGATAGACAAAGGCCCTGAAGAACTATGGATGGAGGTTCGTGAAATTGTACAGGAGTCAGGGATCAAGACCATCCCTGAGAAAAAGAAATGCAAAAAGGCAAAATGGTTGTTTGAGGAGGCCTTACAAACAGCTATGATAAGAAAAGAAGTGAAAGGCAAAGGAGAAAAGGAAAGATATACCAATTTTAATGCAGAGTTCCAAAGAACAGCAAGGAGATATTAAAAAAGCCTTCCTCAGTGATCAGTGCAAAGAAATAGAGGAAAGCAATAGAATGGGAAAGACTAGAGATCTCTTTAAGAAAATGAGAGATACCAAGGGGACATTTCATACAAAGATGGGTACAATAAAGGACAGAAACGGTATGGACCTAAAAGAAGCAGAAGATATGGCAAGAATACACAGAAGAACTATACAAAAAAGATCTAAATGACCCATATAACCACGAGGCTGTGATCACTCACCTAGAGCCGGAAATCTTGGAGTGTGAAGTCAGGAAGCATCACTACAAACAAAGCTAGTGGAGGTGATGGAATTCCAGTTGAGCTAGTCCTCACAGTACCTATATCAGTTGTTTAGGAACTGATAATGTATAACAAATGTGTGTGTGTGTGTATTTACTTATTTATAAAGAGTAGGGAAAGTGAAAGTCTATTTGGTAGGGACTGTTTTTCCATGGTTTAAATAGGGAATCTAATCAAATATCATGTGATGCTATCCCCACCCAGTGATGCCTAGAATTTCAGTCAGGGGATCAGGATAATGAAACTATCTCAGCAGATTCTTTGTAGACACTTGGAGTTAACATTACGCTGAGATTATTCTGAGTATGTTCTTCCTGAAAAAAACTTTCAGATGCTGCAGAAGGCTAGAAAGCTAAAAAGAACTATTGATTCAGTGAATCTATTTTATGACTGTTTTTGACACAGACTCTTGTGCCAACGAAGGTCAATTTGTAGATGGTAAAACATTGAGATTTAGGAACATTTTTTATTCATACATTGTTTTCCAGAGCTAAACGTAAATAATATCTGGTGTCTTGGCACTGATCATGGTCAAATTCTGTCCAGTGTACTTAAGGGTCAAAAGACAAATCTGAAACAGCAGGAAGTCCTTTAACAAGTGTCCACCTGGCCCATGATTTTGTGCTTAGTTTTATCTACCTCTGGAGGGCGACAATAGCTGCTTGTTCATTTTCATTCTCTGCCTGGGTTATCCCGAGGAACTGCCATGCCTACAAAAAAATAAAAAACAATGACTGATGTCAACGTTGCAAGAGGAAGCAGTCAGTCATGTACTTTAGCTGGTTTGTTTACATGTGACAATTCCCTGTCTGCGGAGCACCCTGACTTGGATGTGGGTCTTGTAAAGGGAGAAACATTACAACATCACCTGCATTTCTTCATTCAAATTCTTTTGTGGCATCCAGGTCAAGAGTCGCTGTCATTAGTTACAGATTCTAAGTATTTATCCTCTCCTGTGGCCCATGGAAACCTCTTGAGTCTCTGAGGTTTCATGATATTAGGTATCTTAGAACCAAAAGATAAATTTATAAAAGTATGCGTTTATCAGGAAAAGAGGTAAAAAAAATAATTTAGAAATATAAATAGTCGAAAGTTTACAATAAACAATTGCAAGATGTACACAATAGAAGTAGTTTGCATAAATGAAAGTCAAGGAGTTACTATAAGAGGTAACAGGAAATTTAGGAACTAAGGTAAAGAACCTCCCCCCGGGTCACACGTGTTCACCACAATACAATAGTTAAAAAGTATAAAACACACATAAAATGCAATATAATATACATATAATTTTAGCTTAAATTTACACTTTGTATTACATTGTTAATTCTTTCATGTTTTTATAAAATCCCTTTCAAAATCTATAATTTTGAATTTCCTTTGTTAAATGGATATCCCGTTATTCCCACAATGAATCCCCTTACTGCTCTCCGTTGTTAATTATCCTTTGCTAAAGTCAATAATGTAAAGAATATCTTCAAATAGATGTGTTTCACATCTGGAATGAAAGTTTTTAATATTAAAAATTCCATTTATCTACCTTTAAGAAGAGTAATTCTCACACCATTACAAGCACAATGTCCATCAACAAAACCTCTCATTACACACATTGTCCTCAGATTTGCCTGGAGGGTATCAGCTGCAGGGATTTAAAAAGGTTTGCATAACCCGCCCCCACCTTTGACATTGACAATCCAGGCTATGAACATTTTAAAACAAAACTCTATGAAAATACATAGTGTCATCTCGTGTGCATGCTGTGCAGTAAGTTGCTTCAGTTGTGTCTGACTCTGTGACCCTATGGACTGTAGCCCGCCAGGCTCCTCTCTCCATGGGATTTCCCAGGCAAGAATATTGGAGTGGGTTGCCATGCCCTCTTCTGGGATCTTCCTGACCCAAGGATCGAGCCTGGGTCTCATATCTCCTGAACTGGCAGGCAGGTTCTTTACCACTAGCGCCACCTGGGAAGCCCAGTGTCATTGTAAAGTGCTGAACAAATTGTATCCGTTTTTTCCCTCATGGGTTATTATTACACATATGATACAAATTCATAAAAAAGTACTGAGTATTTCTCTCCCAGAATATTGAGGACTCTTTTACATCTTTCAAATATATTCAGAGCAGCTTCTATTTTGATTTCACCTTTCATACATCTTAGAATGCTTCTTAAGATTGATGAAACAATCTTTTTCTGGGGGCATCTTCCTAGCCTTTGGGTACAGTATCATTTTCACCATTCACAGACCATCAATTATCTTAGCCTTGGGGTCTCCATTGATTCAGAAGTCCTGGTCCTTATCTAGGATCCACTAGTTACCAAGTGTGCTCATTTTCTCAGTTGTGAATCTGGGACAATAATGTATACGTTTCCACTAAGCTTCCCAGGGCTGTTGTGACAAATGACATATTATGTATGAAAACACACAGCATTTAGAAATGTATGAAGGCACTATTTTGTTGAGGGGGTTGTAGTTTCCTACTAACGCAATGACTCTTTTCTAAATTGATTGATATCCTAAAAATTCCAATATTTTGATTCAGAATTTCAACTCTCAATTGAATCTCATTTCAACGTAAACATTTTGAGTAACAAGATACTAGGGGCATTAACTAGTAATTTGTTCATTTGTTCTTTCTGTACAAACTTGGTACAACCAATAATAATGATGAGGACTACCTACTGACATGTCAGGCACTGAACTAAGCACTTTAATTTCTATGAACTTACTTAATCTTCACAATACCCAATGAGATAGTTATAATTGTGATGTCCATTTTATATGTGAGGGAACCAAACCTTAGTGGGTTTAAACAGCTTGTCCCAGACCACATGGCTTGCTGTGCTGCGCTGGTGGTATAGTGGTGAGATAGCTGCCTTCCAGATCACATGACTTAGGCTAATAAGTGGTAGAGCAGGAATTTGAACCACATGGTTAGGTAGCAGATCCCAGAGGCTTAACCACTATTCTCTACTGCCTTCTCAGCACTGTATACAAATTTCTGCAGTTCCTCTGAGAATATCCCCATATAAGATGTTTTCTGAAAATTATAAACTAAGAAGGAAGCCTTTATACCTGCCAGTATCTTATTACAGGCCTGGGCAAGTGGGAGACTTAGTGAACCAAGATAAAGCTGCAAAAGCCTCTTCGGTGCTTTCCCAGTCTCCACGTCCAACAACCCTTCATGTCTCATAGACAGGGGCTTGTCTCACATGCAGATCTGATCATGTCCCTCTCCCACAGTGGTTCCCCATGGCTTTCAGGATGAAGTTCAACTCCTGGCTACTTCTTTGTGCCTCCTCTCTTGCCCCTGTCTCCTCCTCTCTTACCACGGATCAATGTTTCCTGTCTCTCTGCCACCCATGAACCATTCCCTCTAAGCAACAGCAGGACCTTACAGTTTTTAATTATTTCTCCTTCAGAACTCAGCTTTGGATTCACTTGGAAGGCAAGGCTGGGTCAGAACCCTTGCTTTCTGCTCTCCTAGCATCCTGCACATACTTTGACACCACATTTATTACACTGCACTGATTGATTTACGTGTCTTACAGATAGGTCACAAATCATTTGTCCTTTCAATTGGTCCTTTTTTTTTTTCCAGCTCTTCAATCCTTTAGCCCATGCCTGGCACAATTCTTGGGACATAATGCATGCTGAATAAACGCTAAGGGTGGGATATGGTGTGGCTCTAGACCCAGATGAAACCACACTCTGCCCCATGAAAACTACTGCTGAGCCTCCAGGTTGGCAGTTTTGGTTTTTCATTTCTTATCTCCACCTTTTATTTTGGGGCACTGTTGACACTGCTGAGATGGTTAGAAAATAGGTACTTTTTTGTAACTTACAAACATGTATCAGACTTAGTGAGGTTAACTCCTTTGGGAAACTTTACTTGATGAAAATGCCACCTAGCAGAGCTCTCTGTCACCCTCTGCCCCTTGTTGGCACACAAAGACCCTTTCTGAGCCTGGCAGGATGAAGGGAAATGATACCTCTGCATCTCCAGGGTCTTGAAGAATTGCTGCCTCCATGAACAGGATGGTGACTGGCAGGTCCCCTTCCTTCAGCCTTTTTAAGCCTTCTTCAAATGCTCCAGGCCAATCTTTGAAGGGGTTTTCAGTATGAAAGTAATAACCCTATAACACAGAGAGGGGCCAACACAGATCCATTGATTTAACTCTTCATTGTTACATTCAATCAGTTCTTTCTGAATTTGAATTTAAGTAATTTTTTAAATTAATTTCAATGAAGTTTAAATTGCTATTTTTTTCCTTATTGTGACTGTAGTACATTTTCATGGTGTAAATGTTAGATATTATTTTGTTACTGAATAATATAAAAAGAAACAAAAAGATACCTGTAATGTTGCAACCTAAATATTATCACTGTTAATATTTTGGAGTTTGTTTTCCTTCTGATATTTCTTTTGTTCTTTTTGTTTCAGCCATTTACCCACAAGATTTTAAAAATATTGACTTTTAGGACAAACTTTTGTGGAATGCTGCCATGCACTCTCTTGAAATGTTAATACCACATACTGTACATCTTTTTATATACAGTGGCCCTTTGGAGGGCTATGAACTATTGTAACATCTAGGATATTTTTTCACCTTCTATTCACCAAACCAGTTTTTAGCCCATTGTGGGGCTGTATCTCTCTGTTGAGAATGCATGTTTAAAAGTGATAGATTTTCTTTTGTTGCAAAAATTTAAATAATACAGATTATACAAATAATCTTCTAGTATTTTCTATGAGTATATAAGTTAAACAAGTCCAGGCTATAAAAGCAAGGTTGTAGCTTAAGCCCCATTTACTTTAGTTATTAAAATTATTTATATTATGCTAAAAATTAATCAATCCTCTTTCGATGGCCATTCAGGTTACTTTCAATTTTTATTGTTGTTATCATAGATAAAGCTACGGTGAAAGTCTTATGTCCAAATCTTTGACTGCATATGATTATTATCTTCGGATAGACTTCTAGAAGGATTTATTATGCTAAAGGCTACGAACTACTTTGAACCCTTGATATATGAGGCAGAACTGATTTTGAGAAAGTATGCTGTGATAAACTCTCATCAGAAGTATCAGAGATATTATTTGTTGCAACCTTAGTAACAGAGACTGTCATAAAAACCAATTTGATAGATAGCAACAAGCTAGTCTGTTGATGATGCTACTACTAAGGTTTTTAAATACATCAAATGGAGACCTTCATTCTCCCCCGGTGTTTAGAAAGACAAAACTCTTTGTCAGAATCCATAGGGTATGACCAGCTTATGTAGTGGTGTTGGGGTGTGGGACCCTGGGAGGGGGAGCTCACATTGGTGTTCTCTCCTCTCACTTACTTTCAATTTCTTTGTGGAAAATTAATGATTTTATTGAGATGGTTGATCTGATTTTATGAGACTGCCTTGTCTACTGTGGGACAGAGAATAGGAAGGAGTAAGACATCTTAATGATTATGTAGACTGCTAATCCCCTAAAACCAGAGACTATTCATCTCAGTCCCCAGTATCTAGGGCCGAGTAAACAGTAAAATTTGTTGGATGGACCAAATATCATGGAAGTTATTCAGAATTGAATAAAACTGAAAATTCCTCTACCACAAAGAACCATAACATTAACATCTCTCCATATATTTCCCCTGTGTAAGAAAATTCTATCTTTCCATCTCTTTCTGTCTTTCAAGTCACTTAAACTGATTTCTCAGTGTTTTCTTTTTTTCCAGGCATTTAAAAAAGCATAAATCCTAGAGCAACTGGGGCTTCACGGGGGAGTATAGCTGGCTGTGGACTGTACTCGCACATTTTCTGGGGCTCGAGGAATCCCCTTGGTACCTGGCTCAGCTGTGTGAAGTGCATCTTTTCCACTGAATTCTTTGCTAGTAGCATAAAGACTACCCGTGATATAAAGCCTGATGCCCCCCTTTTCAACCTCCCACCCATTAATATCATTTTAGTCAGTTTATCGACATGGTTTGAGCATTGTGGGATTAGCCCAGCTCTTGTTCTAACTAACCCTCAATGTTAGTTCAGTGACCAGCCAAGCTCTGGTTGGCTGCCAAACTGTCTTCACACTGATAAAAAATAAGGGTGTTCCATTTCAGATTTGCTGCCTTCACACATTGCAGGATTACACTGTTTCCATCTACCAGAATTTCTTCCAGGTCAGATTGATGTTAAACAGTCTATTTAATTTTTGGATTTTTTTCCCCCACAAAATAGTTATCAACTAATTTATAAAAATATGATCTAAAGAGGATGAGAAAACTGGTCAACATTTGAAAGAAGAGAAATGGTCACCTTCTCACTGGCTGAGATTGTAACCTGGTTCTGGGCTTCCTGGTTCTCCGATATCCAGTTCCTCCGGGCCATTTCTTCCCATTCTGCTTGCATCTTATCCCAAAACTCTGTATCTGACTAGAAGACAGGAGAAATGAAGACAGATGGATTTAAGAACATGCTATATCATTTGGTTTATTTCCAAGAGACAGTTTTTCTCACAGATAAAAATGACTTCTGGGGAGGAATAAAGTGTTCAAATTGGCCACCTCCAATGACACTCATGGTTGAAGAGCTTCTGGAGGGCACTCAGCTGCTCAAGGTGTCAAAGAGTAGTAGCTGTGATTTTTCTCTGGGAGAAACACAGTTACCACCTGAAGAACCAGGATCATATAAAAACAAATTCAGCTAAAAATCCATTATTTGAATAGTTTCAAGTGTGGGTACCTGACATACATTTTGGGAAGGGCAGCCTCTCCTAGAGTTGCTGCTAGGCAATGAGATTGGAATGCAGAAGTAGGAAGTCAAGAGATACCTGGAGTAACAGGCAAGTTTGGCCTTGGAGTACAAAATGAAGCAAGGCAAAGGCTAACAGAATTTTGCCAAGAGAATGTGCTAGTCATAGCATATTTTCTTCTAAGAACACCAGAGACGACTCTCATGACCATCACTACATGGTCAATACTGAAATCAGACTTATTATATTCTTTGCAGCCAAAGATGGAGAAGCTCTATACAGTCAGCAAAAATAAGCCACCTGACTGTGGCTCAGGTGATGAGCTCCTTATTATAAAATTCAGACTTAAACTGAAGAAAGTAGGGAAAACCACGAGGCCCATTCAGGTATGACCTAATTAAATCCCTTATGATTCTACAGTGGAAGTGACAAATAGATTCAAGAGATTAGATCTGATACAGTGCCTGAAGAACTAGGGACAGAGGTTTGTGACACTGTATAGTAGGCGGTGAGCAAAACCATCCCCAAGAAAAAGAAATGCAAGAAGGCAAAATGGTTGTGTGAGGAGGTTTTACAAATACCTGAGAAGAGAAGAGAAGTGAAACGCAAAGGAGAAAGGGAAAAATTTACCCAACTGATTGCAGAGTTCCAGAGAATAGTAAGGAGAGATAAGAAAGCCTTTCTAAGTGAACAATACAAAGAAATAGAGGAAAACAATAGAATGGGAAAGATTAGAGATCTCTTCAAGAAGATTAGACATACTAAGGGAACATTTCATGGAAAGATGGGCACAATAAAGGACAGAAAAAGTAAGGACCTAACAGAAGCAGAAGATATTAGGAAGAACTGGCAACAATACACAGAAGAACTATACAAAAAAGGTCTTAATGACCTGGACAGTCATGATGGTATGGCTACTCACCTAGAGCCAGATATCCTGAAGTGTGAAGTCAAGTGGGCCGTAGGAAGCATCACTACAAACAAAGCTAGTAGAGGTGATGGAATTTCAGCTGAGCTATTTCAAATCTTAAAATATGATGCTGTTAAAGTGCTGCACTCAATATGCCAGCTAATTTGGAAAACTCAGCAGTGGCCACAGGACTGGAAAAGGTTAGCTTTCATTCCAGTCCCAAAGAAGGTTCAAACTACCATACAATTTTGCTCATTTCACATGCTAGCTTAAAAGTCCTTCAAGCTAGTTTAAAAATCCTTCAAGCTTGGCTTCAGCAGTGCATGAACCAAGAATTTCAGATGTACAAGGTGGGTTTTGAAGAAGTAGAGGAACCAGAGAGCAAATTGCCAACGCCTGTTGGATCACAGAAAAAAGCAAGAGAGTTCCAGAAAAACATCGAATTCTGCTTCATTGACTACACTAAACCCTTAGTGTGTATCACAACAAACTGGAAAATTAAAGAGATGGGACTATCAGATCACCTTACCTATCTCCTGAGAAACCTGTAAGCAGGTCAAGAAACAACAATTAGAACTGGACATGGAATACTGGACTGGTTCAAAATTGGAAAAGGAGTAAGTCAAAGTGTATGTTGTCAGTCTGCTTATTTAAATTCTATGCAGAGTGCATCATGCGAAATACTAGTCTGGATGAACCACAAGCTGGAATCAAGACTGGTAGGAGAAATATCAATAACCTCAGATATGCAGATGATACCACGTTAGTGGCAGAAAGTAAAGAGGAACTAAAGAGCCTCTTGATGAAGGTAAAAGAGGAGAGTGAAAAAGCTGGCTTAAAACTTCAATATTCAAAAAACAAAGATCATGGCATCCAGTCCCATCAGTTCAGTTCATTTCAGTTGCTCAGTCGTGTCTGACTTTTCTCGACCCCATGAATTGCAGCACGCCAGGCCTCCTTGTCCATCACCAACTCCCAGAGTTCACTCAGACTCACACCCATCGAGTCAGTGATGCCATCCAGCCATCTCATCCTCTGTCGTCCCCTTCTCCTCCTGCCTCCAATCCCTCCCAGCATCAGAGTCTTCTCCAATGAGTCAACTCTTTGCATGAGGTGGCCAAAGTACTGGAGTTTCAGCTCTAGCATCATTCCCTCCAAAGAAATCCCAGGGCTGATCTCCTTCAGAATGGACTGGTTGGATCTCCTTGCAGTCCAAAGGACTCTCAAGAGTCTTCTCCAACACCACAGTTCAAAAGCATCCAGTCCCATCACTTCATGGCAAATAAATGGGGAAACGGAAACAGTGACAGACTGTGAACTCGACTGAATCTTCAAGATCTTCTACAGCAGGATGATTTTTTGAAAAATAACACTGTGTTTTCCTCTTTATAACTTTCCTTTATGTCTTCCCAAGGGGAAACCCGGAGAAGGCAATGGCACCCCATTCCAGTACTCTTGCCTGGAAAATCCCATGGACAGAGGAGCCTGGTAGGTTGCAGTCCATGGGGTTGCTAGGAGTCAGACAGGACTGAACGACTTCACTTTCACTTTTCACTTTCATGCATTGGAGAAGGAAATGGCAGCCCACTCCAGTGTTCTTTTCTGGAGAATCCCAGGGACAGGGGAGCCTGGTGGGCTGCCGTCTATGGGGTCGCACAGAGTCAGACACGACTGAAGTGACTTAGCATAGCATAGCATAAGGGGAAACCAGGCCATTTGCTCTCCCTTACTTCAGGGGACTGAAGCAGACAATTTCTGCAAGTTCTGTCTCTGGTTGGCTTCTATTTTACTAAGCCTGAAGAGAGTACTTGAGGTGATCTGGAGGGAGGAAAAGGGGACAAATATCTTAAAAGACCTTAAGAGAGGAAGGGACATTTCCAGGGACAGGAAAAGAGAAGGAAGTTGGTGGGTTCTGAGGTAAGTGGGAAATGATGCTTAGCTTTTGAGGATTTCCCTGGAAAACTGGCCTGACCTCCAAGAGAATGAGACATGGTGTGCTAGGAACTCAGATCCCCACATGACAGAGAAAGAGATACAAACTGGACTTGGGTCAACCCTTTGGGGCTTAGCTGGCTGTTAGCAGTTAGCATGATAGACAGGAAGGTGGAGACTCTGTCCTTGTTTTTTGGCACCACATAAGCATTCCATATTTGGTGACTGAGACTAAGTTACCTGCTTGGAAACCTCTATTTTCCTTAAAGAAAACAGTGAAATGGGTACTGCTTGAACATCAGAGTTTAGAACTGAGATCCAATTGCTCTGCAAATCTGTTTCTATGATTCTAAACCTGTGACTTGCTGACATCTCATCAAAGCTTGCTCTTCATCTTTTAATCCTCCCAGTCTCACCCTCTACTCCACCCTCATTCCTGGGTAGTGGTTGTTCAGGGGTGAGACCTCGTCTTCAAAGTTGCTCTAAGTGATAATTATAAGCGTATTTCTTCTGAATATAAACATGCAGGGAAAAAGGGCCAGCCCAGTGTGATTAATCCAAGGCTACTAAGTAAACAGCACTTCTAAGTAAACAGTTTACTTAAAACTACTAAGTAAACAGCACTTCTTCTTTGCTACATCCAGAATACTCATTTCTTCCACAGATATGGGTTCTGTCCCATCAGTAGAGGCTTTCCCCTCAACAAAGGCTCAGGACAGCAGGCATCTTGCTCATGTGTATCTGATATGCTAGAAGTCCATGAATGACCACCAGTTATCCAGGTTAAGGTTAGGAATAAAATTCAAAATGTCTCTTCAATGAGCCTTTCTGGTAGAACACTAAATTGTGCAAACAGAATGATCTCAGTTATATAACAGCTAGATAAAAGACTAGGAGGAAATATCCTGCCATGTTAAAAGTAATCTGCCTTTCATGCAGATGGCCAATAAACACATGAAAAATGTGCAGCATCACTCATTATTAGAAAAATGCAGATCAAAATGAGGTATCATGCTGTGAAAGTGCTGCACTCAATATGCCAGTGAATTTGGAAAACTCAGCAGTGGCCACAGGACTGGAAAAGGTCACTTTTCATTCCAATCCCAAAGAAAGGCAATGCCAAAGAATGCTCAAACTACTGCACAATTGCACTCATCTCACACGCTAGTAAAGTAATGCTCAAAATTCTCCAAGCCAGGCTTTAGCAATACAGGAACCGTGAACTTCCTGATGTTCAAGCTGGTTTTAGAAAAGGCAGAGGAACCAGAGATCAAATTGCCATCAGCTGGATCATGGAAAAAAGCAAGAGAGTTCCAGAAAAACATGTATTTCTGCTTTATTGACTATGCCAAAGCCTTTGACTATGTGGATCACAATAAACTGTGGAAAATTCTGAAAGAGATGGGAATACCAGACCACCTGATCTGCCTCTTGAGAAATTTGTATGCAGATCAGGAAGCAACAATTAGAACTGAACATGGAACAACAGACTGGTTCCAAATAGGAAAAGGAGTACGTCAAGGCTATATATTGTCACCCTGTTTATTTAACTTACATGCAGAGTACATCATGAGAAATGCTGGACTGGAAGAAGCACAAGCTGGAATCAAGATTGCCGGGAGAAATATCAATAACCTCAGATATGCAGATGATACCACCCTTATGGCAGAAAGTGAAGAGGAACTAAAAAGCCTCTTGATGAAAGTGAAACTGGAGAGTGAAAAAGTTGGCTTAAAGCTCAACATTCAGAAAACAAAGATCATGGCATCTGGTCCCATCACTTCATGGGAAATAGATGGGGAAACAGTGGAAACAGAGTCAGACTTTATTTTTCTGGGCTCCAAAATCACTGCAGATGGTGACTGCAGCCATGAAATTAAGACGCTTACTCCTTGGAAGGAAAGTTATGACCAACCTAGATAGCATATTCAAAAGCAGAGACATTACTTTGCCAACAAAGGTTCGTGTAGTCAAGGCTATGGTCTTTCCTGTGGTCATGTATGGATGTGAGAGTTGGACTGTGAAGAAGGCTGAGCGCTGAAGAATTGATGCTTTTGGACTGTGGTGTTGGAGAAGACTCTTGAGAGTCCTTTGGACTGCAAGGAGATCCAACCAGTGCATTCTGAAGGAGATCAGCCCTGGGATTTCTTTGGAAGGAATGATGCTAAAGCTGAAACTCCAGTATTTTGGCCACCTCATGCGAAGAGTTGACTCATTGGAAAAGACTCTGATGCTGGGAGGGATTGGGGGCAAGAGGAGAAGGGGACGACAGAGGATGAGATGGCTGGATGGTATCAATGACTCAATGGACATGAGTCTGAGTGAACTCTGGGAGTTGGTGATGGACAGGGAGGCCTGGCGTGCTGTGATTCATGGGGTCGCAAAGAGTCGGACACAACTGAGCGACTAATGTGATCTGATCTGATCACCTCACATTGGTCAAAATGACCATCAGCAAAAAAAAAAAAAAAAATCTACAAACAATACATGCTGGAATGGTATGGAGAAAAGGGAACCCTCTTGCACTGTTGATGGGAATGTAGATTTGTACAGTCACTATGGAGAACAGTATGGAGATTCCTTAAAAAACTAGGAATAAAACTACCCCTACATGCATGCTAAGTCACTTCGGTCATGTCCAACTCTTAGCGACCCCATGGACTGTAGCCCACCAGGCTCTTCTGTCCATGGGATTCTCCAGGCAAGAATACTGGAGTGGGTTGCCATGCCCTTCTCCAGGAGATCTTCCAGACCCAGGGATCAAACCTGGTCTCCTGCATTGCAGGCAGATTCTTTACCATCTGAGCCACCAGGGAAGCCCCGCAAAGTACCAAATGACCCAGCAATTCCATTACTGGGCATATACCATGAGAAAATCACAATTCAAAAAGACATATGTATCCTAATGTTCACTGAAGCACTATTTACAATAGCCAGGAAATGGAAGCAACCTAGATGTCTATCAACAGATGAATGAATAAAGAAGTTGTGATATTTTACACACACACACACACACACACACACACACACACACACACACACACACACACAATGGAATACTACTCAGCCATAAAAAGGAAAAAAATTTGAGTCAGTTCTAGCGAGACAGATGAACCTAGAGCCTGTTACACAGAGTGAAGTCAGGAAAACAAATATTGTATATTAATGCATATATACAGAATCTAGAAAAATGGTACTGAGGGACCTATCTGCGGGGCAGGAATAGAGATGCAAACATCGAGAACAGACTTGTAGAGACAACAGGGGAAGGAGGTGGGACAAACTGAGAGAATAGCATTGAAACATACATTACCACATGTAAAATAGATAACTTATATGCAGAGTACATCATGAGAAATGCTGGACTGGAAGAAACACAAGTTGGAATCAAGATTGCTGGGAGAAATATCAATAACCTCAGATATGCAGATGACACCACTCTTATGGCAGAAAGTGAAGAGGGGCTAAAAAGCCTCTTGATGAAAGTGAAAGTGGAGAGTGAAAAGGTTGGCTTAAAGCTCAACATTCAGAAAACGAAGATCATGGCATCTGGTCCCATCACTGCATGGGAAATAGATGGGGAAACAGTGGAAACAGTGTCAGACTTTGTTTTTCTGGGCTCCAAAATCACTGCAGATGGTGACTGCAGCCATGAAATTAAAAGACGCTTACTCCTTGGAAGGAAAGTTATGACCAACCTAGATAGCATATTCAAAAGCAGAGACATTACTTTACCAACAAAGGTTCGCCTAGTCAAGGCTATGGTCTTTCCTGTGGTCATGTATGGATGTGAGAGCTGGACTGTGAGGAAGGCTGAACGCCGAAGAATTGATGCTTTTGAACTGTGGTGTTGGAGAAGACTCTTGAGAGTCCCTTGGACTGCAAGGAGATCCAACCAGTCCATTCTGAAGGAGATCAATCCTGGAATTTCTTTAGAAGGAATGATGCTAAAGCTGAAACTCCAGTATTTTGGCCACCTCATGCGAAGAGTTGACTCATTGGAGAAGACTCTGATGCTGGGAGGGATTGAGGGCAGGAGAAGGGGACGACAGAGGATGAGATGGCTGGATGGCATCACTGACTCGATGGATGCGAGTCTGAGTGACCTCCGGGAGCTGGTGATGGACAGGGAGGCCTGGCGTGCTGCAGTTCATGGGGTCGCAAAGAGTCGGACACGACTGAGCGACTGATCTGATCTGATCTGATCTGGGAAGTTGCTGTATAACACAGGAAGCTCATTTTGGTGCTCTATGACAACCCAGAGGGGTAGGATGGAGCAGGGAGTGGGGGGAGGCGACATATGTGTACTTATCACTGATTCACTCTGTTGTATGGCAGAAACCAACACAACATTGTAAAGCGATTATCCTCCAATTAAAAATTAAAAAAAAAAGAGTAAACTGTCTTTGAATGAAGGGCTGATGGGTGATATTTTTCCTGCCTCCTTATGCTCTTTTGTACTTCCTGAATTTTCTATGAGTATGCATTGCTTTTATAATTTAAGAAGGTTAAAAAATGATAAAAATTATCTTTCCTTTTTAAAATACCATGAAACCTGCACTGAAGGTTTCATTTTCATACTGAAGGGACTCATTTTCTTGAACAGGCTTTTAAAGATGCAGGTTCAGCTTGTCTGAATAGAAACAAACAGAAATCTATCAAGTGAATTTTATAATGTTTACTGACTCTCCTGAGTCCCCTGATGGGTGGTGTGAAGTGCCAATGACTTCAAGTATTTTCTAAGGCAGTTAAGTTCCCCTAGTGAGACTCCTTGGCATCTAAAGCTATTAAAAGTCTTTTGAATGAAAGAATGAGGAAGATTTTGTAAGGTGTACTTCTAAATTACAAAAGTCACCTTTCCTGCAGTTTCAAATTAGAGCATTAGATGCATAAAATTGCTGTCGAAAGAGAACCTCAGTTGAGGTGGGGCTGTCAGGTCCTAATTTAATGAGGTACACCAGGACTGAGTGTTACCACTTAGAATAAGTTCTGCTGACTAACTAAAGTGCACTGCACAGTTTCATTTAATTACAGAAGACTACTTTTAGCACAATCAATTTTCATCTGGTCTCAGAATCCAGACTTCATTCTCGTAACTGCAATTAACACTGCTTCTTTTTTTCATTCTTAATCAATTTCAGAGAAACCTGAAACACATTTGGATTTTAAATATTTTAGACATGACTGAGGGGATTTTATGTATTGATGATTTTGTCAGCTGTTCTGGGATGCTGGTAGATTACTTTTTATATGCTACAGGTAATAAATTATATGCTTACACCAGAAATGAGCTATTGTTAGCAATCCATTTTCATTTTAAAAATAGTTTTCTGATGATAACAATGGTATTTTACTACAAACTTGGGATATGCAGTATGGTGGTTAAGAACGGAAGCTGTCTCATCATGTTGATTTAGAAACAAATTCTGGCTCTATAGCTGACCTTCTACAGTTCAGTTCAGTTCAGTCGCTCAGTTGTGTCCAACTCTTTGCGACCCCATGAATCACAGCACGCCAGGCCTCCCTGTCCATCACCAACTCCCAGAGTTCACTCAGACTCACGTCCATCGAGTCAGTGATGCCATCCAGCCATCTCATCCTCTGTCGTCCCCTTCTCCTCCTGCCCCCAATCCCTCCCAGCATCAGAGTCTTCTCCAATGAGTCAACTCTTTGCATGTGGTGGCCAAAGTACTGGAGTTTCAGCTTTAGCATCATTCCCTCCAAAGAAATCCCAGGGCTGATCTCCTTGCAGTCCAAAGGACTCTCAAGAGTCTTCTCCAACACCACAGTTCTACAAGTCCTGTAATATCTCCAGGTCTCATTTTCCTTATCCTTAAAATGAAGATAGACTAGTGGTCTTCGTTATTCACTATAAGGATCAAATGAGAAAGTGTATCTGTGGCATAAAGCACATGGTAAATGTTCAGTAAAAGTAGGTGTGCTTACAAGTGTTTTTGTACCTTTGAGAAAAATATAAAGAATGAAACAAAAATCACCCACAACCTCAAAGCTCAAATGCACTTCTGTGAGTATGCTAGTGTTTTAATTTCTGTATATACATATTCTCTCCTAGATGCTTTTCCTCTCTATTTAAGTCTTTCTTTTCTACCCAATTATTCAAAAATAAGAGCAAGGTTAAGAAGACTATTGCAAAAATTGAGTGTTACATAGTAATTAAAATAGTACTTATGAAGAATTTATTACAACATGGGATAGGCCTAGAGTTATAATGTTCCTTGGTATGCAGTATGATCACAATGATAGAAAACAGCAAGTAATGTGTGAGGGAAAAACAAATAAGACTAGAGAAATGTACCTACAGTTCATGGGTTGGAATTATGAGGAATTTGCCCCAAAACCTTTCCTTGCACTTTTTAGCATTTACCATATCTTCTATTGCTATTACTTATTTTAGCAAAAAAGTAAGATTTTCTTAAGAAAGCTTCCATCCAACCTAGATGTCCATTGAGAGATGAGTGGATAAAGAAGTTGTGGTACATATATACAATGGGATATTACTCAGCTATAAAAAGGAATGAATTTGAGTAGGTTGAATAGAGACAGATGAACCTAGAGCCCGTTATACAGAGTGAAACAAGTCAGAAAAAAACATATATATTAATACATATATATGGAATCTTGAAAAATGGTACTGATGAACCTATTTGCAGGGCAGGACTAGAGACAAAAACATATAGAATGGACTTGTGGACACAGCAGGGGGAAGAAGAGGGTGGGACGAACTGGGAGACTAGCATTGAAATACATAGATTACCATGTGTAAAATAGATAGTGGGAACATGTATAACATAGGGAACTCACCCTGGTGCTCTAGACAGAGAGGGGTTGGATGAGGGTGTGAAAGGGAGGCTCAAGAGGGAGAGCATATATGTATACTTAAGGTTGATTCACATTGTTGTATGGCAGAAACCAACACAGCATTGTAAAGCAATTATCCTCCAATTAAAAAATTTTGTATAAAAAATTAACTCAATAGCAAAAACCAAATAATCAATTAAAAAATAGGCAGAGAATCTGAACAGATATTTTTTTCAGAGAATACATACAGATGGCTAATGTGGAAAGGTGCTCAGCATCACTTATTCAGTGAAATGAAAAATCAAAAACACACTTGTTAGAATGGCTATTATCAAAAGGCATGAAATAACAAGTGCTGGTGAGGATGTGGAAAAGAGGGAACTATTACTGGAAATGTAAATTGATGTATCCACCATAAAACTGTATGAAGTTTCCTTAAAAAATTAAAAATAGAACCATTCTGTGTTGTGCTTAGTCACATCCGACTCTTTGCGACCCCATGGACTATAGCCTCCCAGGCTCCTCTGTCCATGGGGATTCTCCAGGTAAGAATACTGAAGTGGGTTGCCATGCCCTCCTCCAGGGCATTTTCCTGACCCAGGAATCGAACCAGTGTCTTCTGCACTGCAGGTAGATTCTTTACCATATGAGCTACCAGGGAAGCCCAGAACTATTTTATAATTCAGCAATTTCACATCTGGGTATTTATCTAAAGGAAATGAAAACACTAACTTGAAAAGATATGTGTACCCCTGTGTTCACTGCAGCACTATTTATAATAGCTAAGATATGGAAACAATTTGTGTCCAAACAGATGAATGAATAAAGATGCTCTGGTGTAAACAAACAAACAAACCCCTAAACTTCCATCTTTTCAGTTTCGATTCCTCTGTGATGTTTTCCCCCAAAACCCTACAGTAGAGCAATCTCTTACCTCACTGAATTCCAATAAGAATATTCTGGATCAGTGGTTTGGAAAAAGAGAGCTGTGTGCTAGAAGCTGCCACAAGCTTATCCTTGTGAACTTGAGAAGTCATTTACACTTATCTGTACATTATCTTTTGTCATTTGTAAAGTGAGAAGACTGAGTTCATTCTATAATAACTCAGGTTTCTTTGTCTGTACCGACTGACTCAGAAGAATAAGGGGGGTAGGGAGATCTTAGTCCAGAAGCATTATTATTATTATTTTTTGGAAGGGGGCTTCTAGCCTGTTCACTGATCTCCAAAAATTGTACTTTAAAATATTTCTCTAAAAGTAAAGGACAGAAATGGTATGGACATAACAGAAGCAGAAGATATTAAGAAGAGATGGCAAGAATACACAGAAGAATGTACAAATAAGATCTTCACGACCCAGATAATCACGATGGTGTGATCACTGACCTAGAGCCAGACATCCTGGAATGTGAAGTCAAGTGGGCCTTAGGAAGCATCACTACGAACAAAGCTAGTGGAGGTGATGGAATTCCAGTTGAGCTATTCCAAATCCTGAAAGATGATGCTGTGAAAGTGCTGCACTCAATATGCCAGCAAATTTGGAAAACTTAGCAGTGGCCACAGGATTGGAAAAGATCAGTTTTCATTCTAATCCCAAAGAAAGGCAATGCCAAAGAATGCTCAAACTACTGCACAATTGCACTCATCTCACATGCTAGTAAAGTAATGCTCAAAATTCTCCTAGCCAGGCTTCAGCAATATGTGAACTGTGAACTTCCTGATGTTCAAGCTGGTTTTAGAAAAGGCAGAGGAACCAGAGATCAGATTGCCAACATTCGCTGGATCATGGAAAAAGCAAGAGAGTTCCAGAAAAACATCTATTTCTGCTTTATTAACTATGACAAAGCCTTTGGCTGTGTGGATCACAATCAACTGTGGAAAATTCTGAAAGAGATGGGAAAACCAGACGACCTAATCTGCCTCTTGAGAAATCTGTATGCAGGTCAGGAAGCAACAGTTAGAACTGGACATGGAACAACAGATTGGTTCCAAATAGGAAAAGCAGTACGTCAAGGCTGTATATTGCCACCCTGTTTATTTAACTTATATGCAGAGTACATCATGAGAAACACTGGACTGGAAGAAGTACAAGCTGGAATCAAGATTGTCCGGAGAAATATCAATAACCTCAGATATGCAGATGACACCACCCTTATGGCAGAAAGTGAAGAGGAACTAAAAAGCCTCTTAATGAAAGTGAAAGAAGAGAGTGAAAAAGTTGGCTTAAAGCTCAACATTCAGAAAACGAAGATCATGGCATCCGATCCCATCACTTCATGGGAAATAGATGAGGAAACAGTGGAAACAGTGTCAGACTTTATTTTTCTGGGCTCCAAAATCACTGCAGATGGTGACTGCAGCCATGAAATTAAAAGACGCTTACTCTTTGGAAGGAAAGTTATGACCAACCTAGATCACATATTCAAAAGCAGAGACATTACTTTGCCAACAAAGGTTCGCCTAGTCAAGGCTATGGTTTTTCCTGTGGTCATGTATGAATGTGAGAGTTGGACTATGAAGAAGGCTGAGCACCGAAGAATTGATGCTTTTGAACTGTGGTGTTGGAGAAGACTCTTGAGAGTCCTTTGGACTGCAAGGAGAACCAACCAGTGCATTCTGAAGGGATGAGCCCTGGGACTTTTTGGAAGGAATGATGCTAAAGCTGAAACTCCAGTACTTTGGCCACCTCATGCAAAGAGTTGACTCACTGCAAAAGACTCTGATGCTGGGAGGGACTGGGGGCAAGAGGAGAAGGGGACGACAGAGGATGAGATGGGTGGATGGTATCACTGACTCGATGGACGTGAGTCTGAGTGACCTCCGGGAGTTGGTGATGGACAGGGAGGCCTGGCGTGCTGTGATTCATGGGGTCACAAAGAGTCAGACACGACTGAGCGACTGATCTGATCTGATATTTGACATTTTCTTTTCACTTTTTTATTGTAAAACTAGCAAACAAAAATTCCTAAGAACCATGATAAAATTAAATAGTAATTAAAATATAAAGAATAAGGAAATAAGCAATTTAACTTAGAACCAGGGAATTTTAAGGGATAGCAGCATATATCAGCTCACCAGTCTATTCTGGTTATTCTCGAGTTGAAATAGAGTAACTTTCCATTTTGCAGTCAAACATAATTGTCGATTAAAAAGATCCTGGGTTGTGTCATGAAGGAATTGATTGAGGTGAGATTATGTGTCAATTCTGCCCATAAGGAGTCTGACTCTTTTTTTGCCTCTTTAGAAATTGATTAACTGTCACTGGATCAAAACTTAAAAAACCCATCAATCAAACATCTCATTCTGCATATACAAAAGAAAAGAAAGTATCCCTTGTAAGGAAGAGAAAGAAAATCACTATGCAAGTTTGGACAAAGTATTTGCCACGATAAATTTTCATTGAAGTGAAATTGTGTACAGATGAGCTAGGGACCTCATTGTCCTGGATCTCATAGCCCAGGCTGGTGAAGAGGGGCTGAAATGTCCCCATTCACATCACTTGTTGACTTACAGGTAATATTAGTTGAAGATTCCATATGGCTGTCCAAAGAACATATTCAGCCTGAGGCTGCGATTAAAGAGTGCAGCACAGGTAAATTCTAGCAAACATTTAGAGAAGAACAAATGCCTATCCTTCTGAAACTCTTCCAAAAAACTGCAGAGGAAGAACACTTCCAAACTCATTCCATGAGGCCACCATCACCCTGATACCAAAACCAAATAAAGCTAGCACAAAAAAAGAAAATTATAGGCTGATATCACTTATGAAAATAGATGCAAAAATCCTCAACAAAATTCCAGCAAACAGAATTCAACCAGAGAACACATTAAAAAGATCACACACTATGATCAAGTCGAGTTTATTCCGGGGATGCAAGGATTCTTCAATACATACAAATCAATCAATGTGATACACCATATCAGCAAATTGACAGATAAAACCATCTGATAATCTCAATAGATGCAAAGAAAGCTTTTGACAAAATTCAGCACCCATTTATGATGAAAACTCTTAAAAAAATGGGCATAGAAGGAACCTACCTTAACATAATAAAGGCCATGGACAACAAACCCACAGCAAACAATATTCTCAAAGGTGAGAAACTGAAGGTATTCCCTCTAAGATCAGGAACAAGTCAAGGGTGCTCACTCTTGCCATTATTATTCAACATAGTTTTGGAAGTCCTAGCTATGGAAATCAGAGAACAAAAAGAAAGGAATTCAGATTGGAAAGGAAAAAGTAAAACTCTATTTGCAGGTAACATGATACTGTACATAGAAAACCCTAAAGATACCATCAGAAAACTATAAGAACTAATCAGGGAATTTAGTAAAGTCACAGGATACAAAATCAGTACACAGAAATCACTTGCATTCCTATATACTAACAAGGAAAAATCAGAAAGAGAAATGAAGGAATCAGTCCCATCTACCATTGCAACAAAAAGAATAAAATACCTATGAATAAATCTACCTAAGGAGACAAAAGAGCTGTATAGAGAAACTACAAGACACTGATGAAAGAAATCAGAGATGACATAAACAAATGGAGAGATGTCCATGCTCCTGAGTTGGAAGAATCAACATTGTGAAAATGACTATACTACCAAATGCAATCCAAAGGTTCAATGCAATCCTTATCAAGTTACCAACGGCATTTTTCACAGAACTAGAACAAAAAATTTCACAATTCATATGGAAACACAAAAGACCTTGCATAGCCAAAGCAATCTTGACAAAGAAGAATGGAGCTGAAGGAATCAACTTATCTGATTTCAGACTATACTACAAAGCTACAGTTATCAAGACAGTATGGTACTGGCACAAAAACAGAAATATAGACCAGTGGAACAAAATAGAAAGCCCAGAGATAAACCCATGATTCTATGGGCAAGTTATCTTTGAAAAAGGAGCCAAGAATATACAATGGGGAAAACGACAGTCTTTTCAATAAATGGCTCTGGGAGAACTGGAAAACTATGTGTAAAAGAATGGAATTAGAACACTTCCTAATACCATACACAAAGATAAACTCAAAATTGATTAAAGACCTAAATGTAAGATCAGAAACATAAAACTCTCAGAAGAAAATGTAGGCACAACACAGTATGACATAAATCATAACAAGATCCTCTATGACCCACCTCCTAGAATAATGGAAATAAAAACAAACAAGTGGGACCTACTTAAACTCAAAAGCTTTAGCACAGCAAAGGAAACTATAAACAAGGTGAAAAGATAGCCCTCAGAATGGGACAAAATAATAGCAAATAAAATCACTGCTGCTGCTGCTGCTGTCGCTTCAGTCGTGTCCGACTCTGTGCGACCCCATAGACGGCAGCCCACCAGGCTCCCCGCATCCCTGGGATTCTCCAAGCAAGAACACTGGAGTGGGCTGCCATTTCCTTCTCCAATGCATGAAAGTGAAAGTGAAGTCGCTCAGTTGTGTCCAACCCTCAGCGACCCCATGGACTGCAGCCTTCAAGGCTCCTCTGTCCATGGGATTTTCCAGGCAAGAGTACTGGAGTGGGGTGCCATTGCCTTCTCCAATAAAACCACTGGCAAAGGATTAATTTCCAAAATATATAAGCAACTCATACAACTCAATACCATAAAAACAAACAACTCAATCAAAAAGTGGGAAAAAAATCTTTTGGGAAAGATTGAGGGCAGGAGGAGAAGGGGTGAGAGGATGAGGATGAGATGATTGGATGGCATCACCGACCCGATGGACATGGGTCATGTGGACTCTGGGAGTTGTTTATGGACAGGGAGGCCTGGCGTGCTGCGGTTCACGGGGTCGCAAAGTTTCGGACACGACTGAGCGACTGAACTGAACTGAACAATCCAGTAGTACCACTTTTAGGCATATACCCTGAGGAAACCCAAACTGCAAAAGACACATGTACCCCAATGTTGCAACACTGTTTACAATAGCTAGGACATGGAAGCATCCTAGATGTCCACTGATGGATGAATGGATAAAGAAGCTGTGGTACATTTATATAATGGAATACTACTCAGCCATCGGAGAAGGTAATGGCACCCCACTCCAATACTTTTGCCTGGAAAATCCCATGGATGAAGGAGCCTGGTAGGCTGCAGTCCATGAGGTCACTAAGAGTCGGACATGACTGAGTGACTTCACTTTCACTTTTCACTTTCATGCATTGGAGAAGGAAATGGCACCCCACTCCAGTGTTCTTGCCTGGAGAATCCCAGGGACAGGGAAGCCTGGTAGGAGGCCGTCTATGGGGTCACACAGAGTTGGACATGACTGAAGCAACTTAGCAGCAGCAGTAACAACTCAGCCATAAGAAGAATGCATTTGAGTCAGTTCTAATGAAGTGGATGAACCCAGAGCCTATTATACAGAGTAAAATTAATCAGAAAGAGAAATATTGTATATTAATGCATATATATGGAATCTAGAAAGATAGTACTGATGAACCTATTTTCAGGGCAGCAATGGAGATGCAGACTTAGAGAACAGACTTATGGATAAGGGCAGGAGGAGGAAGGAGAGGGTGAGATGAATGGAGCAAGTATCGTGGAAACATATATGCTACCATGTATAAATGAAGTAGCTCAGTCGTGTCCAACTCTTTGCGACCCCGTGGACTGTAGCCTACCAGACTCTTCTTCCCTCCATGGGATTCTCCAGGCAAGAGTACTGGAGTGGGTTGCCATTTACAGATAGCAAATGGTAATTTGCTGTATGACTTAGAGAACACAAACTGGGGCTTTGTAACAACCTAGAAAGGGCAGGCAGAGAAGGTAATGGCACCCCACTCCAGTACTCTTGCCTGGAAAATCCCATGGTCGGAGGAGCCTGGTGGGCTGCAGTCCATGAGGTCACTAAGAGTCGGACATGACTGAGTGACTTCACTTTCACTTTTCACTTTCATGCATTGGAGAAGGAAATGGCACCCCACTCCAGTGTTCTTGCCTGGAGAATCCCAGGGACGGGGAGCCTTGTGGGCTGCCGTCTATGGGGTCACACAGAGTTGGACACGACTGAAGTGACTTAGCAGCAGAAAGGGTGAGAAAGGTGGAATGTGGGAGGTAGGTTCAAGAGGGAGGGGACATATGTACATCTATAGTGAATTCATGTTGATGTATGGCAGAAATCAAACCAATATTGTAAAGCAATTATCCTTCAATTAAAAATAATTAAAAAAGATGGGCAGCACCCTTATCAAACATAGAATTTTTAAAAAATAAAAAGATTTTCAAGTACAGTTGAATTACAATATTGTGTTAATTTCAGGTGCACAGCAAAATGATTCAGTAATACATACATATCTATTCTTTCACATCTTTTTCCCTTGTAAGTCATTACAAAATATTGAGTAGAGTTCCCTGTGCTACACAGTAGGTCCTTGTTGATTATTTTACATACAGTAGTGTGTACACATTAATCCCAAATTTCCAGTTTATCCCTCCTGATCTTTCCCCCTTTGTTAACTATCAGTTTGTTTTCTATGTCTGAGTCTGTTTCTGTTTTATATATAAGATCATTTTCATAATTTTTTAGATTCCACATATAAGTGATATCATGTGATATGTGTCTTTTTCTGACGTACTTCACTTAGTATGATAATCTCAGGTCCAAGAGATAGGATAGAATTTTGATTGGTCAAAGTTAGTTTGAGCTCTGGGTACAGCCTTTGATGTCCCACATAGTGTGAGGGTCCTTGACAAAGTGGAGTCTCTTCAAGCAAGAGTGTTTGGGAGTGAGCCTGTTTATGAAGCAATTCACCTGGTAAAGCAAGGCTCAGGGGATGCTGAGCACAGAATCTTGTTTTTGCAGACAGCAGAATTAGGGTGAATGAATGGCAGTTCCAAGGGGAAAGATTTTTGTCAAACACATGAAGTTGCTTGAAAATGTGCTTCTTCTTCTTCAGAGGGATGGGTTCCCTAGCATTAGAAATTTTCAGACACAATGACCAATGTGAGGGGTGCTCTACATATGATTCACAGGTCAGTTTGACCTAATGAACGCTATGATCTCTTACAAATCCTATGGTCTCTTGCAAGTCTTTGCTTGCAGTGTTATTAATGAATTGACTTCTGGAGTCAAACAGGAAGGTACAAAATTAATAAAATCTCTATGAGATAAGAAACGGATCTGTTATGCATGTACCTTTCTCAAGCTAAACAGGATAGGGGAGGAAAACAGACACGCTTTGGCATCAGGTAGAGGGAGGCACGACTGAACGACTTCACTTTTACTTTTCACTTTCATGCACTGGAGAAGGAAATGGCAACCCACTCCAGTATTCTTGTCTGGAGAATCCCAGGGACGGGGGAGCATGGTGGCTGCTGTCTATGGGGTCACACAGAGTCAGACATGACTGAAGTGACTTAGCAGCAGCAGAGGTAGGCAACCTACCTCACCTCTTTAACTCAGTTTCCTGGTCTATAAAATGTAAACAGTCTTTTAGAGAGATTGTGCGGATTAAGTGAAGCAATGTATGTAAAGTGCTTAGAATTTGTAACATATAAACACTATGGAATTGGCAATTAATGTTATTTTACACTTGTAAATGAAAACAAATATTTCCCAGAATTGAGAGGATGCAATCCCACAAATTGTAAACTGTGTGGTTCAGAAGTGTTGGAAAACAAAAATATTTGTACTAGCACTCAACAGAGATTTTCCAGTTGCCTCTAGGTTAGACATGCTTCCCTGTATAATGGAGTCGACCATCACTGCCAGTGTTGGCAGACACCTGGGCAGACAGCCTGAGGCTCTCACCAAACTACATGCCAGCCTGTTAGCTGCAGAAACATGGGGATGAAAAATTGAAACTGATGGGAAGAAGAACAGATATAGGAGGCTGGAAATAATGGAATAATAGGCTTGAACAGGGTGTCAGAGGCAACCAAAAGCCATTTCTAACAGAAACTAAAGAGTTTCCTGTTCTTTGGTTTCTATTCTTTTTCACCTGGCAAGTGGCAAAGAAGAATGAAGCATTAAACACAATGAACAAAGCCTGTTGTCCAAATGGGCAGGGGTCATTTCTGAAAGGGCTTTTAGCTTATTCATTAGCAAATGAACGCCCTTGCAGAACCAGAATTTCACATGATTATATCTGTGTTTGTAGCTCCAGTGGTATTTGCATTCATAACAAAGAACTGCTCTTAAGGTGCCCTGAAATGAGATTTGGAGAGTAAGCCCAGGGTTTGTTGCTGCTTTGGGAGCAGGGTTTTGTGAGCCCAGTTTCTCAGAGGCTCCTGGCTGCTCTTTGGGCCACTAACAGCAGGCAACCACAGGGCTGCTCTGCCACAGGCTTTGGGGGATGCAGAGGGGCATGGGGTTTGAGTCTTGTTTCATGTTCCATGTGACAAGTCATGTGATGCAGGAAGGGGCAGGTGGATAGTTACAGTGCAAGCTTTTCTTCCTGTAAAGCAAGTGCCTGCCTTAAGCTTTGATTGCCAAGGTATCCACTTCAAAGAGGCACCCTCTTTAACGTTGGCTATCTCAAATAAAAACACATTGCTGGTTACAAGACTAGATAAAGAGCCAAGCTGGGCATGTCCACCCCTCCTCTCATATCTCCCAGAATCCTTTGTTTTAGAGTTCTTGGTTGATTTTGACAACTGACCTTTTGGGAGGATTGTTTTTCCTTTCTTCCTGAGCTTTAAATCCCACTCTCACATTTTAAATTTGCCAATAAGGAGGGAGCCCTCAAAACCCTAGCCCCCCACTCTCAGCCCCAATAAAAGGGGAACCCCAGGCCCATGCTTGTGTACTTTCTACTGGTAACTCAGCTGTGTACCCCAGGAGAGACATGTAATTTCTAGAACCTGTAAGTAATAAACCTTTATTTTTCTTGAAAAGTTTCCTGATGGTTATTATTGAGAACATCTTGTAACCACAGTAAGAACTACAATAGCCAGTCCAATGACAACGCTGGTAATTTGATAGGCTGAGGCAGGCACAGAACAACAGTGAACTGCAAGCAATGAATCAATTCCAAAGGGACTTCTTCTCCTTTAGCCATGTCTGCAAGTGGGGAAAGTTACTGGGAAATTCCCTCCTAGCTTTATAAGTAAGGTGTGAGAAATATTCGCTAAACCCAAACCATATGTTTGTGCTTGCATCATAGTGACACTAAACAAAACACCTAGATGTGGATGTTATTCTCAAGCTCACTGTCCAATGATACAATAAAAATAGCGGTAACTAATTCAAGAGAAGTTGAACAAATGCTGTAAAAAGAAACAAAATTACTTGCTCAAAATCACATTATTATTGGTAAATAAAAGATCCAGAATTCGAAGTACTTTATTTTTTCCTTTAGGGCAGATTGCATCTTCTAAAAATGGCTCCAGTGGTCTATCTGGTTCCTCCCATACTCCATTAAGTGGTGGAGTCTATTGCTCTTTGAACACGTGCCTTGACAAACAGAATGCAATGGAAGTGAACTGGTGTGACTTTCAAGGCTAGATCCTAATAGGTCATATAGCTTCTGCCTGCCTCCCTCTCTTGGCAGCCTCTCACCCTTGGAATCTAGCTGCCATGTTGGAAGCCCAGGGCTAAAAGGCCACCTACAGGTATCTTAGCCATCTACCACACTAAGATCTTGGGTGGCTAATAGTATAAGCCTTCTGACATGTGAGTGGGAATGCTTTCAGATGATTCCAACCCCTTGCCATTGCCACCAGCCTTCAAGATATGTAGTGGAACGAAGATGAGCCATCCTCTCTGAGTCCTAGCCAAACACAGATTTTTGAGTAATATTAATATTGTTGTTTTAAGTCACATCTGAATTATATTAAATTCACCCTTTCCGGTCCATTTTAGTTCAGTGATTCCTAAAATGTCGATGTTCACTCTTACCATCTCCTGTTTGAATACTTCCAAATTACTGTGATTCATGGACCTAACAATTCAGGTTCCTATTCAGTATTCTTATTTACAGCATCAGACTTTACTTTCACCACCAGACACATCCACAACTGGGTGTTGTTTACACTTTTTCTCAGCCTCTTCATTGCTTCTGGAGTTATTTCTCTGCTCTTCTCTATTAGTATGTTGGGCACCTACTGACCTGGGGAGTTTATCTTTCAGTGTCCCATCTCTTTGCCTTTTCATACCATTCATGGGCTTCTCAAGGCAAGAATGCTAAAGTGGTTTGCCATCTATTACTGTAGGCAAGAATTCCCTAGAAGAAATGGAGTAGCCCTCATAGTTAATAAAAAAGTATGAAATGTACTTGGGTACAGATGGTGACTGCAGCCATGAAATTAAAAGACACTTGCTCCTTGTAAGAAAAGTTATGACCAGCCTAGACAGCATATTAAAAAGCAGAACCATTACTTTGCCAACAAAGGTCCATCTAGTGAAAGCTATGGTTTTTTCCAGTAGTCATGCATGGACGTGAGTTGGACTATAAAGAAACCTGAGTGCTGAAGAAATGATGCTTTTGAACTGTGGTGTTGGAGAAGACTGTTGAGAGTCCTTGGACTGCAAGGAGATCCAACCAGTCCATCCTAAAGGAAATTAGTCCTGAATATTCTTTGGAAGGACTGATGCTGAAGCTGAAACTCCAATACTATGGCCATGTGATGTGAAGAATTGACTCATTGGAAAAGACCCTGATGCTGGGAAAGATTGAAGGTGGGAGGAGAAGGACATGACAGAGGACAAGATGATTGGATGGCATCACTGAATCAATGGACATGAGTTTGAGTAAACTCCAGGAGTTGGCAATGGACAGGGAGGCTGGCGTGCTGCAGTCCATGGGGTTGCAAAGAGTCAGACACAACTGAGCAACTGAACTGAACTGACTGACTGACTTGGGTGCAATCTCAAAAATGACAGAATGATCTCTGTTTCCAAGGCAAACCGTTCAATATCACAGTAATTCAAATCTATGCCCCAATCACTAATGCCAAAGAAGCTGAAGTTGAACAGTTCTATGAATACCTACAAGACCTTCTAGAACTAACACCCAAAAACAGATGTCCTTTTCATTACAGGGAACTGGAATGCAAAAGTAGGAAGTCAAGAAACACCTTGAGTAACAGGCAAATTTGGCCTTGGAGTACAAAACGAAGCAGGGCAAAGGCTAATAGAGTTTTGCCACGGGAATGCACTGGTCAAAGAAACATCCTCTTCCAACAACACGAGATGACTCTACATGTGGACATCATCAGATCATCAAAGCAAAATCAAATTGATTATATTCTTTGCAGCCAAAGATGGAGAAGCTCTATACAGTCAGCAAAAAGAACAGGAGCTGACTGTGGCTTAGGTCATGAACTCCTTATTGCCAAATTTAGACTTAAATTGAAGAATGTAGGGAAAACCAGTAGGCCATTAGGTATGATTTAAATCAAATCCCTTATGATTATACAGTGGAAGTGATAAATAGAGTCAAGGGATTATATCTGATAGAGTGCCTGAAGAACTATTGTCAGAAGTTTGAAACATTGTACAGGAGGAGGTGATCAAAAACATTCCCAAGAAAAATAAATGCAAGAAGGCAAAATGGTTGTCTGAGGAGGCCTTACATAGCTGGGGAAAAAAGTGAAGTGAAAGGCAAAGGAGAAAAGCAAAGATGTACTCAATAGAATGCAGAGTTATAAGGAATAGCAGAGATAAGAAAGACTTCTTAAGCAAATAATGCAAAGAAATAGAAGAAAACAATAGCATGGAAAAGACTAGATCTCTTCAAGAGAACTAGATACCAAGGGAACACTTCATGCAAAGATGGGCACAATAAAGGGCAGAAATAGTATGGATGTGAGAGCTGGACTGTGAAGAAGGCTGAGCGCCGAAGAATTGATGCTTTTGAACTGTGGTGTTGGAGAAGACTCTTGAGAGTCCCTTGGACTGCAAGAAGATCCAACCAGTCCATTCTGAAGGAGATCAATCCTGGAATTTCTTTGGAAGGAATGATGCTAAAGCTGAAACTCCAGTATTTTGGCCACCTCATGCGAAGAGTTGACTCATTGGAGAAGACTCTGATGCTGGGAGGGATTGAGGGCAGGAGGAGAAGGGGATGACAGGATGAGATGGCTGGATGGCATCACTGACTCGATGGATGCGAGTCTGAGTGACCTCCGGGAGCTGGTGATGGATAGGGAGGCCTGGCGTGCTGCGGTTCATGGGGTCGCAAAGAGTCGGACACGACTGAGCGACTGATCTGATCTGATCTGAACAGAAGCATAAGATATTAAGAAGAGGTGGCAATAACACAGAAGAACTATAGAAAAAAGATCTTAATGACCCAGATAATCACGATGGTATGATCACTCACCTAGAGCCAGACATCTTGGAGTGCAAAGTCAAGTGGGCCTTAGGAAGCATCACTATGAACAAAGCTAGTGGAGGGTGATGGAATTTCAGCTGAGCTACTTCAAATCCTAAAAGATGATGCTGTGAAAGAGCTCCACTCAATATGCCAGCAAATTTGAAAAACTCAGGAGTGGCCACAGGACCGGACGAGGTCAGTTTGCATTCCAATCCCAAAGAAAGGCAATGCTAAAGAATGCTCAAACTATCCCACAACTGCACTCATCTCACACCGTAGCAAAGTAATGCTCAAAATTCTCCAAGCCAGGCTTCAACAGTTCGTGAGCCAAGAACTTCCAGATGTTCAAGCTGGATTTAGAAAAGGCAGAGGAACCAGAGATCAAATTGCAAATATCTGTTGGATCACAGAAAAAGCAAAGTAATTCCAGAAAAACACCTACTTTTGCTTCATTTACTATGCAAAAGCCTTTGACTTGTGGATCACAACAAACTGTGGAAAATTCTTAAAGAGATGGTAATACCAGATCACCTTACCTGCCATCTGAGAAACTGGTACACAGGTCAAGAAGCAATAGTTAGAATGACATGGAACAATGCACTGGTTCAAAATTGGGAAAGGAGTACATCAAGGATGTATATTGTCACTGTTTATTTAACTTTTATGCAGAATACATCATGATGCCAGGCTGGAGGAAGTGCAAGCTGGAATCAAGATTGCCAGGATAATTATTAATAACCTCAGATAGGCAGATGATACCACCTTTGTAGCAGAAAGTGAATAGGAACTAAAGAGCTTCTTGATGAGGGTGAAAGAGGAGAGTGAAAAAGCTGGCTTAAAACTCAACATTCAAAAAAATGAAAATCATGGCATCTGGTCCCATCACTTCATGGCAAATAGATGGGGAAACAATGGAAACAGTGAAAGACATTATTTTCTTGAGCTCCAAGATCACTGCAGATGGTGACTGTAGCCATGAAATTAAAAGATAATTGCTCCTTGGAAGAAAAGCTGTGACAAATCTAGATAGCATATTAAAAAGCAGAGACATTACTTTGCTGACAAAGGACAGTCTAGTCAAAGCTATGGTTTTTCCAGTAGCCACATATGGATGTGAGAGTTGGACCATAAAGAAGGCTGAGCACTGAAGCATTGATGCTTTTGGACTGTGGTGTTGGAGCAAACTCTTGAGAGTCCCTTGGACTGCAAGATCAAACCAATCAATCCTAAAGGGAATCATTGCATTTTCATTGGAAGGGGTATTTGTAGATGCTTTTCTGGAATTCTCTTGATTTTTCTATAATCCAACGGATACTGGTTATTTGATTTTCATTGGAAGGACAATGAATATTCTTTGGAAGGACTGATGCTGAAGCTGAAGCTCCAATACTTTTGCTCCTATGCGAAGAGCCGACTCATTAGAAATGACCCTGATACTGGAAAAGACCGAAGGCAGGGGGGAAAGGGGATGACAGAGGACGAGATGGCTGGAGGGCATCACAGACTCAATGGACATGAGTTTGAGCAAGCTCCAGGAAATGGTGAAGGACAGGGCAGCCTGGCATTTTGCAGTCCATGGGGTTGCAAAGATTCGGACATGACTGAGCGACTGAATAACAAAAGTCACAGTGCTGGAGAAATGTATCACACAGCCAGAGTAACTGGATACTTTAGGTCAGAGGACTGGAGCAGGAAGGAGGACTTGGTGTAGACAAGGGACCTTATGACTGTGCTTCCCTGAAGGGTTGTGCAGGCTAATGTGTGGTAGCATTGTCTCAAAAAGTGTTTTAGGATCAAAGAGTTCTGTAGTAGAATGAGCTTGAGAAACTTTAGGTTAAACCAGAGGTTGCAAATGGGTCGCTTGTAGGCCAGGCCTAGCCAAGAGTCATATTTACTCCCCCCTCATCCTAGATTTGAAATTTCACATCAAAACTTGGATTTCAGGAAAGCGGTCCAGATAGCAGAATAGAAAGACCCTGAGCTCACCTCCTCCCCCAAGCATATAAAAATTGCAATTATCTGAAGGACAACTATTGATGAAATACAACCTACTAGGAAAGATTTACAACAAAAGACATAAAGAAGGACTACAACAAGATAGGTAGGAAGGGTATACTCTCGATATAGTCAAAACCCATATGCCCCAGATGGGTGAATCACAAACTGCAGAAAAATTATTTTGCAGCGGTTTTCCCTCAGGGATGAGAGTTTGAGCCCCATGTCAGGCCTCCAGCCTGGGAGTCCAGCACCAGGAAGACAAGCCCCCAGAGCATGAGGCTATGAAGCCAGTGGGGCTTAACTGCAGGAGCCCCACAGGACTGGAGGAAAAAGAGACTTCACCCTTGAAGGGCCCACACAAAATCTCATGTGCACCAGGACCTAGGACAAAATGGCTGAAAACTTCCCTAACTTGGGAAAGGAGACAGTCTTCTAAGTCCAGGAAACTCCGAGTCCCATAGAGGATAAACCCAGAGAGAACACATTAAGACACGCTGTAATCAAAATTACAATAGTTAAAGTTAAGGGGAGAATATTAAATGCAGCGAGAGAAAAGCTACAAATAACACACAAGGAAAGTCCCATCAGGCTACCAGCTGATTTTTCAGCAGAAACTCTATAGGCCAGAAAGGAGTGGCATGATATATTTAAAGTGATGAAAGGGTAATACCTACAACCAAGAATAGTCTACCCAGCAAGGCTCTCATTCAGATTTGACAGAGAAATCAAAAGCTTTAGCAAAAGCTAAATGAATTCAGCACCACCAAATCAGTTTTACAACAAATGTTAAAAGAACTTCTCTACATGAAAAAGAAAAAGTCTTAACTAGAAACAACGAAACTATGAAATGAAAAATTTCACTGGTAAAAGGCAAACACACAATAAAAGAAGGAAAATCACCCACATATAAAGCTAATAGGGAGGTTAAAAGACAAAAGTATTAAAATCATCTATATCCACAATAAGCAGTTAAGGGATACACAAAACAATTAGATGCAAAATCAGTATCAGAAACAGTAATCATGAGGGGAGGAGAATACAAATGCAGGGTTTAAAAATGCATTTGAAATTAAGAGATCAGTAACAATATGGTGTGTGTGTGTGTGTGTGTGTGTGTGTGTGTGTGTGTGTGTGTATACGACTATTCAAACACCTCATGGTAACTGAAAACAAAAGACCATAATAGATATACACACAAAAGAGGAAAAGGAATCCAAATGTAACACTAAGGATAGGCATCAAAGAAAACAAAAGAGGAAAAATCTGTAAAATAATCCAAAATAACTTAAAAAAAATGGCAATAAGAACATAAATATCAATAATTATCTTAAAAGTAAACTGACTAATGCTCCAACCAAAAGACAGAATGGCTGAATACACAAATAAGATATATATACATATAAATAAGAATACATATATTTGTGTGTGTATATATATATATACATATATTGCTCACAAGAGACTCCCTTGAGATCTAGAGACAGACAGACTGAAAGTGAGGGCATGGAAAAAGGTATTCCATGCAAATGGAAATCAAAAGAAAGCCAGAGTAACAATATTTATATCAAACAGACTTTAAAATAAAGACGACTATAAGAGTCAAAGAAGGACATTACATAATAATCAAGGGATCAATCCAAGATATAACAATTGTAAACATATATGCATCCAACACAGGAGTACCTCCATATGTATGGCAAATACTAATAGACATGGAAGGAGAAATTGACAGTAACACAATAATAGTAGGAGACTTTAACACCCCCTTTACATCAATGGACAAATCATCCAGCGAGAAAATCAACAGGGAAACACAGGTGATACATTAGATTAAATAGACTTAATGGATATTTATAGAGTATTCCATTCAAAAACAGCAGAATACACATTCTTTTCAAGTGCACATGGAACATTCTCCAGGATAGATCATATGCTAAGCCACAAAACAAGCCATAGTAAATTTCAGAAAACTGAAATCATATCAAGGATCTTTTCTGATCACAACACTATGAGACTAGGAAAAAATGGCAAAAAACACAACTACATGGAGGCTAAACAATGTATTACTGAGCAACCAATGTATCCCTGAAGAAATAAAGGAGAAAATAAAAAATACTAGAGACCAATGAAAACAAAAACCTATGTGACACAGTAAAAGCATTTCCAAGATGGAAGTTTATAGCAATACAACCTTACCTCAGGAAATAAGAAAAATAATCCACTATTATACCTACAGGAGGGCTTCCATTATAGCTCCATTGGGAAGAATCTGCCTGCAATGCAGGAGACCTCAGGTTCAATCCCTGCATTGCGAAGATCTTCTGGAGAAGGGATAGGCTACCCACTCCAGTATTATTGGGCTTCTCTTGTGGCTTAGCTGGTAAGAATCCACCTGCAATGCAGGAGACCTGGGTTCAGTCCCTGGGTTGACAAGATCCCCTGGAGAAGGGAAAGGCTACCCACTCCAATATCCTGGCCTAGAGAATTCCAGGGACTGTATAGAGATTCCATGGACAAATGAAAACAAAAACCTATGTAACACAGTAAAAGCAGTTCTAAGATGGAAGTCTATCAAGGATCTTTTACAAGCAATACAAGCTTACTTCAGGAAATAATAAAAATCTCAAATAATCTACTATTATACCTAAAGGCTGGCTCCAAATAGGAAAAGGAGTTCGTCAAGGCTGTATATTGTCACCCTGCTTATTTAACTTATATGCAGAGTACATCATGAGAAACGCTGGACTGGAAGAAACACAAGTTGGAATCAAGATTGCTGGGAGAAATATCAATAACCTCAGATATGCAGATGACACCACCCTTATGGCAGAAAGTGAAGAGGAACTAAAAAGCCTCTTGATGAAAGTGAAAGTGGAGAGTGAAAAGGTTGGCTTAAAGCTCAACATTCAGAAAACGAAGATCATGGCATCTGGTCCCATCACTTCATGGGAAATAGATGAGGAAACAGTGGAAACAGTGTCAGACTTTATTTTTCTGGGTTCCAAAATCACTGCAGATGGTGACTGCAGCCATGAAATTAAAAGATGCTTACTCCTTGGAAGGAAAGTTATGACCAGCCTAGAGAGCATATTCAAAAGCAGAGACATTACTTTGCCAACAAAGGTTCGTCTAGTCAAGGCTATAGTTTTTCCTGTGGTCATGTATGGATGTGAGAGTTGGACTGTGAAGAAGGCTGAGCGCCGAAGAATTGATGCTTTTGAACTGTGGTGTTGGAGAAGACTCTTGTGAGTCCCTTGGACTGCAAGAAGATCCAACCAGTCCATTCTGAAGGAGATCAGCCCTGGGATTTCTTTGGAAGGAATGATGCTCAAGCTGAAACTCCAGAACTTTGGCCACCTCATGCAAAGAGTTGACTCATTGGAGAAGACTCTGATGCTGGGAGGGATTGGGGGCAGGAGGAGCAGGGGACGACAGAGGATGAGATGGCTGGATGGCATCACTGACTCGATGGACGTGAGTCTGAGTGACCTCCGGGAGTTGGTGATGGACAGGGAGGCCTGGCGTGCTGCGATTCATGGGGTCGCAAGGAGTCGGACACGACTGAGCGACTGAACTGAACTGAACTGAACTGAGGGAAGTTTACTTATTAAAGGGTCTACTTACAAAGATACAAGAAAAAGTAACACTTCTAAACTCATTGTATGGGGCCACCATCACACTGACAAAAATATCACAACCAGACAAAGATATCACACAAAAAAAGAAAATTACAGGCCAATGTCACTGATGAATATAGATGCAAAAATCCTCAACAAAAGACTAGCAAACTGACTCCGAACAATACACTAAAAGTAACATTCACCATTATCAAGTGGGATTTATCCCAAGGATGCAAGAATTTTTCAATATCTACAAATTGATCAATACGATACATATTAACAAACTGAAGAATAAAAACCATATGATCATCTCAATAGATAAAGAAAAAGTTTTTGATGAAGTTCAACATCCATTCATGATAAACTCTCCAGAAGGTAGGCATAGAGGGAACATGCCTCAAGAAAATAAAGACCATATACGGCAAATCCACAGCTAACAACATGTTGTACAGTGAAAAGCTGAAATCATTTCCTCTAAGATCAGAAATAGGGTTTCCCAGGTGGTTCATATGTAAAGAATTTGCCTGCAACACAGGTGATGTGGGTTTGAACCCTTGGTTGGGAAAATGCCCCGGAGAAGGGAATGGCAACCCACTACAGTATTCTTGCCTGGAAATCCCATGGACTGCGAAGCTTGGTGGTCTACAGTCCATGGGGTCACAACGAGTCAGACACAACTTAGCAACTGAGCATACATGCCCACATGCAAGATCAGGATTTATTCAATGTAGTTTTGGAAGTCCTAGTCATAGCAACCAGAGAAGAAAATAAGAGAAATTCAAACTGCAAAAGTCAATCTGTCACTGTTTGCAGATGATATGATACTATACAGGCTGCTGCTGCTACTTAGTTGCTTCAGTGGAGTCCAACTCTGTGCGACCCTATGGACTGTAGCCTGCCAGGCTCCTCTGTCCAAGGAATTCTCCAGACAAGAGTACTGGAGTGGGTTGCCATGCCCTCCTCAATACTATACAAAATCAATCCTAAAGACACCACCAGAAAACTATGAGGTCTTATCAATGAATTCGATAAAGTTGTAGGTACAAAATTAACATATAAAAATCTGTTGCATTTCTATACATTAATGATGAACTATCAGAAAGAGGATTTGGAATAGCTCCACTGGAATTCCATCACCTCCACTAGCTTTGTTCGTAGTGATGCTTTCTAAGGCCCATTTGACTTCACATTCCAAGATGTCTGGCTCTAGGTCAGTGATCACACCATCATGATTATCTGGGTCTTGAAGCTCTTTTTTGTACAGTTCTTCTGTGTATTCTTGCCACCTCTTCTTAATATCTTCTGCTTCTGTTAGATCCACACCATCTCTGTCCTTTATTGTGCCCATCTTTGCATGAAATGTTCCTTTGGTATCTCTGATTTTCTTGAAGAGATCCTTAGTCTTTCCCATTCTGTTGTTTTCCTCTATTTCTTTGCATTGATCACTGAAGAAGGCTTTCTTATCTCTTCTTGCTATTCTTTGGAACTCCGCATTTAGATTTGGAAAAGGTCAGTTTTCATCCCAATCCCAAAGAAAGGCAATGCCAAGGAGTGCTCAAACTACCGAACAATTGCACTCATCTCACACGCTAGTAAAGTAATGCTCAAAATTCTCCAAGCCAGGCTTCAGCAATATGTGAACTGTGAACTTCCTGATGTTCAAGCTGGTTTTAGAAAAGGCAGAGGAACCAGAGATCAAATTGCCAACATCCGCTGGATCATGGAAAAAGCAAGAGAGTTCCAGAAAAACATCTATTTCTGCTTTATTGACTATGCCAAAGCCTTTGACTGTGTGGATCACAATCAACTGTGGAAAATTCTGAAAGAGATGGGAATACCAGACCACCTGATCTGCCTCTTAAGAAATCTGTATGCAGGTCAGGAAGCAACAGTTAGAACTGGTCATGGAACAACAGACTGGTTCCAAATAGGAAAAGGAGTACGTCAAGGCTGCATATTGTCACCATGTTTATTTAACTTATATGCAGAGTACATCATGAGAAATGCTGGACTGGAAGAAACAGAAGTTGGAATCAAGATTGCTGGGAGAAATATCAATAACCTCAGATATGCAGATGACACCACCCTTATGGCAGAAAGTGAAGAGGGGCTAAAAAGCCTCTTGATGAAAGTGAAAGTGGAGAGTGAAAAGGTTGGCTTAAAGCTCAACATTCAGAAAACGAAGATCATGGCATCTGGTCCCATCACTGCATGGGAAATAGATGGGGAAACAGTGGAAACAGTGTCAGACTTTGTTTTTCTGGGCTCCAAAATCACTGCAGATGGTGACTGCAGCCATGAAATTAAAAGACGCTTACTCCTTGGAAGGAAAGTTATGACCAACCTAGATAGCATATTCAAAAGCAGAGACATTACTTTACCAACAAAGGTTCGCCTAGTCAAGGCTATGGTCTTTTCTGTGGTCATGTATGGATGTGAGAGCTGGACTGTGAAGAAGGCTGAGCGCCGAAGAATTGATGCTTTTGAACTGTGGTGTTGGAGAAGACTCTTGAGAGTCCCTTGGACTGCAAGAAGATCCAACCAGTCCATTCTGAAGGAGATCAATCCTGGAATTTCTTTAGAAGGAATGATGCTAAAGCTGAAACTCCAGTATTTTGGCCACCTCATGCGAAGAGCTGACTCATTGGAGAAGACTCTGATGCTGGGAGGGATTGAGGGCAGGAGGAGAAGGGGACGACAGAGGATGAGATGGCTGGATGGCATCACTGACTCGATGGATGCGAGTCTGAGTGACCTCCGGGAGCTGGTGATGGACAGGGAGGCCTGGCGTGCTGCGGTTCATGGGGTTGCAAAGAGTCGGACACGACTGAGCGACTGATCTGATCTGATCAGAAAGAGGAATTAAGGAAATAATCCCATTTACCATTGCATCAGAAAGATTAAAATACCTAGGAATAAAAGTACCTAAAGAAGCTATAGACTTGTACTCAGAAAACTAGAAGATGTTGATGAAGGAAATTGAAGACAACACACAGATGGAAAGATATACCACATACTTGGATTGGAAAAATTGGTATTGTTAAAATACGCAACACAATCCATTGATTCAATGCAATCTTTATCAAATTACCAATGGCATTTTTTACAGAATTAGAACAAATAAATTTAAAATTTGTATGGAAAAATGAAAGATCCCAAATAGCCAAAGCAATCTTGAGAAAGAACAGAGCTGGAGAAATAACACTTCTTGACTTCAGACTATACTACAAAGCTATACTACAGTAAACTATACTATACTACACTAAACTATACTACAGTAAACAATACTGTCTGGTACTAGCACAAAAACAGACACATGGAATGAGGATAGAGAGCCCAGAAATAAACCCACACATTTATGGTCAATTAATCTGTAAGAAAGACGTCAAGAATGTACAGTGGAGAGAATATAGTGTGTAGTGCTGGGAAAACTGGACAGCCACATGTAAAAGAATGAAATTAGGACATTTTCTAACCCCACGCAAAAATAAGGTCCAAACGGACTAAGACCAAAACTTAAGACCAGATATTATAAAACTCCTAGAAGAAAACATAGGCAGAACACTCGACATAAATCACAGCAATAGTTTTTTTAGATCCATCTTCTAAAGTAACAGAACAAAAAGCAAAAAAAAACCAAATGGGACCTAATCAACTTATAAGCTTTTGCATTGCAAAGGAAACCATACACAAAATGAAAAGACAACCTGCAGAGAAGGAGAAAATATTTGTGAACAATGTAACTGACAAGGACTTAATCTTCACAATATACAAACAGCTTATACATCTTAATATATAAACAAAAAATCCAATCAAAAATGGGCAGATGCCATAAATAGACATTTATGCAAAGAAGACATCCAGATGATCAACATGCACATGAAAAAAATGCTCAACATCACTAATTACTAGAGATATGTGAAAAAAAGCAACCAAAAAAAAAAAATCTGTAATGAGATATTACCTCACATTGGTCAGAAAGACCATCATCAGAAAGTCTATAAATAATAAATGCTGGAGAGGGTGTGGAGAAAAGGGAACCCTCCTACACACTTGGTGGGAATTAAATTGGTGCAGTCATTAAGGAGAAAAGTATGGGGGTTTCTTAAAAAACTACAAAAATAGAGTTACTATATGATCTAGTAATCTCACTCCTGAGTATATATACAGAAAAGACAAAACTCTAATTAGAAAAGATACATGCACCCCAATGTTCATAGTAGCACTATTTACAATAGCCAAGATATGAAAGAAACCCAAATGTTCATCAACAGAGGAATAGAAGAAAAAAATGTGGTATATTTTCACACACACACACAATGGAATACTGCTGCTTCTGCTGCTGTTGCTAAGTCACTTCAGTCGTATCCCGACTCTGTGCGACCCCATAGATGGCAGCCCACCAGGCTCCGCCATCCCTGGGATTTTCCAGGCAAGAGTACTGGAGTCGGTTGCCATTGCCTTCTCTGCAATGGAATATTAATTACCCATAAAAAAGAATGAAATATTGCCATTCGCAGTAACCTGAAAGGACCTAGAGATTATTATACTAAGTGAAGTAAGTCAGAGAAAAACAAATATCATGTGACATTACTTATATGTGGAATCTAAAAAAAAAAGATACAAATGAACTTACTTACCAAACAGATAATGTACTCAGAGACACAGAAAACTAACTGGTGGTTTCTAAAGGGGAAAGGGGGCAGGGATAAATTAGGAATTTGGGATTAATAGGATACTGCTACTGCTAAGTTGCTTCAGTCGTGTCCGACTCTGTGCAACCCCACAGACGGCAGCCCACCAGGCTCCCCCGTCGCTGGGATTCTCCAGGCAAGAACACTGGAGTGGGTTGCCATTTCCTTCTCCAATGCATGAAAGTGAAAAATGAACAACCCCATAGACGGCAGCCCACCAGGCTCCCCAGTGCCTGGGATTCTCCAGGCAAGAACACTGGAGTGGGTTGCCATTTCCTTTTCCAATGCAGGAAAGTGAAAAGTGAAAGTGAAGTTGCTCAGTTGTGTCCGACTCTTCGAGACCCCATGGACTGCAGCCCACCAGGCTCCTCCGTCCATGGGATTTTCCAGGCAAGAGTACTGAAGTGGGGTGCCATCACCTTCTCCACTTCACACACTAATGATCATTTAAACTCTCTAAGAGGGTTAATTGGGAATGGCATCCCACTCCAGAACTCTTGCCTGGAAAATCCCATGGACAGAGGAGCCTGGTGGGCTGCTGTCCATGGGTTGGCGAAGAGTCGGACACAACTGAGCAACTTCACTTTCACTTTTCACTTTCACGCATTGGAGAAGGAAATGGCAACCCACTCCAGTGTTCTTGCCTGGAGAATCCCAGCGACGGGGGCGCATGGTGGGCTGCCGTCTATGGGGTTGCACAGAGTTGGACACGACTGAAGCAACTTAGCAGCAGCAGCAAGAGGGTTAATACAAGCAGTGAGGCCTAAACATAATTACCTTGAAACTTTGCATGTGTGTGTGGTGTTAGGGTTTTCCAGAACATAGTCGGGAAAATGCTGATACAGAAACCCAGAGCATGAGCATCTGAAACAGTGCTCGTTGGTGGGATTAATTTGGTGTATCCTGAGAAGCTATCAGGGATAGGAATTTACCACATATTGTTTTTATGTGATTGTTTCCAGTGGAGACTCATCTCCAATTAGCCAGCAGGTTCTCTGATTCTTACATCTGCTGTGTGAAATCAGAATTACTCAAGATTTTGTTGTTGCAGTTCCAGAAAGGGAAATGAAACTCAAATGTGGAGGGAAGAATTAAAATAATTTCTATATGTTTTTGAGGAGACAGCTTATTTGATGTATTTATCACTTAAATACTAACTAGTTGTTTAAAATGTCCTTTGAAACTATGCATAATTATGTATATGGATTGGACAAAGACTGGAAGAAACATGAAAAAATGGAAATAGTTAATTTATTAGTACAGTGGGATAGCTGGGTAGTTCCTGACTTTCCTCCCCCAATCTTTTGGTTTTCCTTATTGTTGTTGCCTTTAACCACATTAAGAGAAAATCTTTGTTAAAGGAATAATTTTCTGGTTACCAACAATTTTTAAATTCTGTGGTTGACTCAGGGTAAGACATGCAAACATCTCTAGGTTTGGAATAGCAATTAAGAGCAGGAGTTTTGGAGTTAAATGTGGTCAGAATCCCAATTCTACCACTGAATTGTGGTGTGACCTTGAGTACCTCACTGAATCTCTTTGTTTCAGTTACCCACAATGAAATGGGAATAACACTTGCTGGATAGGATTGCTGTGTGCCCTGAGTGACATGATGAATGTAAAACACTGAGTTCAGAACATAGAGCTCGTGCCAGGCTGCACTTCAAACTACAACTAGAGCAATCTTAGGATGGCTGGACATGGAAACTGTTCCTTTCCTCCAACCTTTCCTTGGCTGCAGGGCAAGGCCGCCAGTGGGGCTGGTTTAGGAGCAGTTTCCTTAGTAACAATTTTTCCTAGTGATAAAGAATTAGCTATACTTAATATACTGTCTTAGACTGCAAGGAGATCCAACCAGTGCATTCTGAAGGAGATCAGCCCTGGGATTTCTTTGGAAGGAATGATGCTAAAGCTTAAACTCCAGTAATGGCCACCTCATGCGAAGAGCTGACTCATTGGAAAAGACTCTGATGCTGGGAGGGATTGGGGACAGGAGGAGAAGGGGACGACAGAGGATGAGATGGCTGGATGGCATCACTGATTCTATAGACGTGAGTCTGGGTGAACTCTGGGAGTTGGTGACAGACAGGGAGGCCTGGTGTGCTGCGATTCATGGGGTCGCAAAGAGTCAGACACGACTGAGCGACTGAACTGAACTGAACTGAATATACTGCCTTTAATGGTGAAAATCACCATCTCTCCTATCCTGTCAGGATATTTAAGGGAAAAATAAAAAACAGTCTGTCACTTTTTTGCTTTACCTTCTTTTTTTTAAAATAGTTTATTTGGCTGCACTGGGTCTTAGCTGCAGCATGTAGGATCTTTTTTTCTAGTTGTGGCATGCAAACTGTTTAATTGTGCCACGTGGGATCTAGTTCCCTAACCAGGGATCAAACCCAGGACCCCTGCATTGGGAGCACAAAGTCTTAGCCACTGGACCACCAGGGAAGTCCTAAATTGTCTGCTTTTATCCCCTGGGATGTTTGTTTTTCCTGGTAAGGCTACTCCTTTATTCTCTTCCCATGTGAATCCCACCTATGCCCGCTCAGGCAAGCTCCAGGCAGGAGACTCTGGCCACGCTAACAGCATGTTCACTGCTGCACACAGAGATGCACTCTGACTTGCTGCAGTCTTAACGTTGTTTTTAAAGCAAAATATTATTATGCTCCCTCCTCCTCATGGGAGGATAATTCCCCTTTGGGATAGGAATCCTGCCTTCTGACTCAAGGCAGGAAAGGTGACTCTGCTATGATTGCTCAGCTCTTGCGAGAATGGTTAATCCATGATTGTCTTTGCAGGCTGGACACATGGACACACACTAGAGGTGACAACTACCTCCTGGCTCTTCCAGGTCTCCAAAGAGTGGGCCTGGGCAGGACAGCGGGATTTAGAAGGGTCCCAGAGACAGGCACACATGGGGAAAAAGTTACTCCCTTTTCACTTTTCTTTCAAAGCTTCTGATCAACTTAAGGATAAAAGAGTCTATCATTTTGACAGGAAAAGGCAGATTAAAAATTCACTCATAACTGTACTCATCGTATTGTACTGATATTTTGCTTTTCTCACTTTTCCTTTTGACTACGTGATTGTTACAATGCTTGACAGAGTCTAGATCCAGTTTGCTATCTTACGAGGATAATGGGAAGGAAAATGGCAGAAGCTGCTTTCTTTGAAATCAAACTGGCAAAGCAAAGATTTTGAAGAAGGAGCTCCCCTGCCCTGGATCATGGTGGTGCTGTCACGTGGTGAGGGGACTGTGCTCATGCCCCTGAGCTAATATCCAGCTGTTTACAGCTACTGTGGACTGGCAGTTTGCCATAAGCACTGGTGCCTTAAAAAAAATTCCAGATGGTCAAAATTACCACACATTCTCCTTGTGTACTGATTTATTGGCCTGTGAGGATAAATTTGGATAGAACTGGAGAAATATTTTCTCTGCCAAGGATACTAGGCATTGGATCTAACTTTGTGGCAGCAGCAGCCTCATTCCAAGTGTCAAAGCACAGAAGAGAAACCAGTAAATGCCACGCCAGAGACTCTACAGGCCGAGGAGGAAGTCTGCCACTGGAGCACTCTGTCCTACAGAACCAACAGAGGAGGTTATGGATGGAGTGACATTCCTTGATGGTCAGTTTTTAGACTGTCTGGCAAGACTTGTTGGACTTTAACAAATGATAATGCTTGCATTGTTCTCAGGAGCTATTACCTAATTAGGAACACATTTGATAGGTTAGGCACAATATTTTAAAAAGGAAATACCTTTTAATACAAGATAGAATTGCTTTTCTAATATCTTTATATAAAATGGATTATTTTTCACAGAGAATCCCTTCCATTGAGGTAATTCACAAAATTTGAGGAGCGGCATCTTCTCAGAGTAATATATCAGTTCAGTTTAGACGCTCAGTCATGTCTGACTCTTTGAGACCCCATGAACTGCAGTACTCCAGGCCTCCCTGTCCATCACCAACTCCCGGAGTCTACCCAAACCCATGTCCATTGAGTCGGTGATGCCATCCAGCCATCTCATCCTTTGTCATCCCCTTCTCCTCCTGCCTTCAATCTTTCTCAGCATCAGGGTCTTTTCAAATGAGTCAGCTCTTTGCATCAGGTGGCCAAAGTATTGGAGTTTCAGCTTCAACATCAGTCCTTCCAATGAACACTCAGGACTGATCTCCTTTAGGATGGACTGGTTTATTATATACTTACACATTTACTTGACTCAGTCAGCAAAACTTGTGACAAGCCTACCCTAAAACAAGCAATGTTCTAGTCAATAGGGTACAGTGGTGGACAAGGGATTTGTGGATCCTGCCACTCTGAGTAGTCTGGTGGGGCTCAGATAAATGCAACACAGTGCTGAAGATGAGGGAGGGAAGGTGTTCTAGGAATACAGAGGTTGGGAAATAGATGGGTAAACAGTGGAAACAGTGTCAGACTTTATTTTTTGGGCTCCAAAATCATTGCAGATGGGAGCGCCGAAGAATTGATGCTTTTGAACTGTGGTGTTGGAGAAGACTCTTGAGAGTCCCTTGGACTGCAAGGAGATCCAACCAGTCCATTCTGAAGGAGATCAGCCCTGGGATTTCTTTGGAAGGAATGATGCTAAAGCTGACGCTCCAGTACTTTGGCCACCTCATGGGAAGAGTTGACTCATTGGAGAAGACTCTGATGCTGGGAGGGATTGGGGACAGGAGGAGAAGGGGATCACCGACTTGATGGATGTGAGTTTGAGTGAACTCCAGGAATTGGTGATGGACAGGGAGGCCTGGCGTGCTGCGATTCATGGGGTCACAAAGAGTCGGACACGACTGAGCAACTGAACTGAACTGAATCCAACCTAGACTTGAGATATCTTCCTGGAACCCGTGAAAGCCAATTGAGACCCTAAGAGTGAACAGAAGTTAGCCAAGTAACAAGGTGAGGAAAGAGCATTTCTGATGGGAGAAATAGCACGTGCAAAGGCTAGGAAGATTACTAGATTACTAGAAGATGGCCTCTTCTAGGAACTGACAATGTACTATGATGCTGTGTAGACATCAAGGTGGACGACAGAGTCGAAGATGTAAAGGCAAGAACGGCCCCCATCATAAATGACCTTATTAAGATAGGTCCATGAGTTTGAACTTTTTTCTTTAAGTGGGAAGTCGTAATTCAGATCTGTGGTTTAGAAAGATTATTTGGCTGAAACGATGAGGACGGAATAATGGGAGCATTCCATTCTCCACTCTGGAGCCAAGGAGACCAGTCACAAGGCTATGATAGATGTCTATATAAGAAAATGATGGTGATGACAGTATGTTGGCAGTAGAGGTAGAGAAAAGGATATATTTGAGAGTTATTTAGTAGAATCAACAAGACTAGGTTTTTGATTAGATGTTGGAGGAGAGATAGATGTGTATAAGTGAGAGAGAGAGAGGCAGACAGAGACAGAGTGAGACAGAAAGATATGAGGTTTTTCGCTTGAGGGATTCTATTCCTTAGAGAGCATAAAATGTAAACTGGGGTTACAGTGAAGAGCTCGGATGTGCTGTGCAGTTTAAGGTGTCTTTGGTATGATGGAGCATAGATGCTGAGTAGGATGTGGGCTATACGGATTTGGTCTTAGGAGGACAGTCAGAGGCAGAAATGTGGATTTTGGAGTCAGCACTTGAGTGGTGAGTGCTGAGCGGTGACTGGAATCACAGGAAGGGATTCCAGTGAGAGGTGTCAGGAGAGAACAGGCTGCCTAAGGCTGCACTCAGAACATCAGCAGAAAGGAATAGGCAGAGGATGAAGGACTCACTTGAGAGGGAGAGAAAATCTGGGTTTAGAAAATCCAAAAGAAGAGAACCCTTAAAAAGGAAGTGTTTAACAATGTCAAATGTTGCAGAGAGGTTAAATTAGGCCAAAGAACATCTATGAGCATGGACAGTAATGGAGATGTGATGTTGTTCAGAGCAACATCCATGGAATAGGGGTGGAAGCCAAATGGCCATGGATTGAGAGCAAGTGAGAATAAACACACACACATACACACACTCATATGCTGTAATGGTAAATACATCTTCTTCAGAGTGTTTGTGGAGTTACTGAAACCATGAAGTAGCTGAAAAATTCACGTTTTCACTTAACTGGTTGTTTTCCCTCAATGTAATACATTTACACCTATTCCCCGCCCCCGCCACTCATTTATTTCCTTGTTTATCTTTTCTCATCTTTAACTGTTAAGCCAAATGCCTTAGTTGCATCATAGCCACGGTCTAAGGATGGGAGTGGGATGGGGAAAGGAACAGCCATATTTTCTTTTCCTGTTTATTGTTTCACACAATCTGAGCATTACTACAGGGAGGAAGAGGCCTTAGGAACATTCCCTTTGGGGATAAAATGGGGGTGGGGAGGGAAGAAGAGATGCACATTAGGAGGTTACTACAGTGGTTTGACTTGAGACCAGGCTGACTGCAATGGGAACAGAGAGGAAAAGACTGGGAAGAAAAGACTGTATCAGAGATGTTCTATGTGAAGAAATAAGAGAGTTTAGTGACAAAACTATATTACTTCTTACTAAAAGCCACAGATTGTCACCTTGAATATGTATAATTTTTAGAGAGCTTTCAAGTGCATTAACTTATTTGACCTTCATGAGTGACTTCTACAAGGTTACCAGCTAGTTAATAATGGACCCAGGGCCAGACCCTGTCTCCTAATTCCTTGTCACACCTTTTTCATTAATGCAACCTTGTTTCCCGCATCTTGCTCTGCAGCGCTGACCTATCCTCAGCGTAAAGGATCCATCAAGGCTGTTGCTTGGCAAATATTATCTTGGTTGGACGAAAGAGTAGAACAGAGCCCATCTGCTTGTCTCCTGTCACTTAATTTTCTGAGACAAACCAAGCTCATTCTGTTTAGAAATACAAGGTCATTGATAACTGCACTCGGCTGCTTTTCTATCAGGAATGAAGAAAACTGCAATGGAATGTTAAAGTGAGACTTTTTCAGTCTAAGTTTTGGCTCTGGTTCCAGGAAAAGGAATGAAATAAAAGATGCCTGATGTACAAAGAGAATGGTTATGTATAAATATACAACATATATCTCCCAGTATTCAGCCTGTAATCCTTATAAATGGGCTAATGTTGAAAAGGCTGGGGAGAGCATTTCCACAAAGTGAATGGTCAAGGATGTGTATTTCTCATGACCAGGTCTGAGCCACCAAAGGGCAAGCCAATCTGAGCTATTTTGAATTCCACCCAAGAGGCCTTCCTGGAAGGTTGAGGAGTGGTGACCTTTTCACTGGAACTGCGGTTGGCTACTCTTAGCAGGAGCTTCAGGCCTAAAGGTGCTCCCAGCTTGGGGAGGCAAGGAGCTCTGAACTGTGATTACGGAAGGAGGTGTGTAATTATTACAGCAGAATAGATGTCTTTGCTTGAGAACAAAAATATCTGGAGGACTTTTTATCATCTTAGAGAGACTGGAGAAACCTATGGGACTATTACAGGTTGAATTGTGTTTCCCTAAAAGATAGGGTGAAGTCCTAACATCTGGTGTCTATGAATGTAATCTTACTTGAAAATGGGTCTTCGCAGATGTAATCAAGTTCAGATGAGCTTCTTAGGGTGGACCTTTAATCCAATATCACTGGTGTCCCTATAAGAAGAAGGGAATTTGGACACAGAACAAAGACGGCCATGTGATGGGAGGAGAGATTGAAGTTATGCAGGCATAAGCCAAGGAACATCTGGGGCTACCAGTAAATGGAAGAGGCAAGGAAGGATCCACCCGAGAGGCTCCGGTGGTGGTGGTTGGGGGGTTGTTGCCCTGCCAGCAACTTGACTTCAGAATTGTAGCTTTGGGGGCTGTCAGACAATAAAGTTCTTTTGTTTTAAGCATGGCTGTGGTGCTTTGTTTCAAAAGCCGTAGGACTCTAATAATACAAGGGCCCAACCTATGATTTGTCAAAGGCTAGCTCACAAATGAGGTTCAAATGGGCAGTAGAAAATACAATTTTTTTTTTTTTTACTCTCACGGTATCAAGATCTGCCACTAATTTAAATGCAAGCTAAGAGACCTAGTGCCTAATACATGTTCAACAAATACCATTTGTGAATGAATGGGTTCCCTAACTCATTGAGATGTACTATTTCTTACATCCTATTTCATTTAATTACTCAAATGGGCTTATGTGCATTATTTCCATTTTTATAAATGAGGACGCTGATGTCACAGAGATTAAATAATTTGCCCAAGGAAAATGGCTCAGATTGCAGAACTGAGATTTGAATAGAGGTCTTCCTGCCTCTAGTCTGTATTTTTCTACTTAATCATTAGGGTAATCCAGAAACAACAGGTGAGATGTCCAATGTCCTGTGTCCTCTTATAATTCATGTTCAAAGAATAATGACTCTTTTTAAAATGATTTTTTAAAAAGTTTTACTATGGAAACTTAAAACATGGACAACAGGTAATTAAAAATGACCTGTTAAACAACTATCACAATTTTCATGAAAACCTTATATAAATCACATAGATAAAACATCAGTATGTATCTATGTGATTAATATATGTAATGCTATGTTTTTATATCTGTATTGAACTATGTAAGCAGGGAGAGATGATTCTCTAGATTAACATTCTGAGATGCAGTTCCAAAACTCCTAACAGCTAACTCCCTTCCTGCCAGCCCATCCCAAGGGCATGAAGATGGGCTACCAGAGAGAGGCCAGCTCTTCTGTCAGAGGAACAGGATGCTGTGCCCTTCTAATCTGTCACTTGCTGGGAACACAACACTGTGAGGGACACCTTTGAGCATCTGCTGAAGAGCTCCCAGGAGCAAAATCACTGTGGCCACAAAGGCACCATGTAGGCCATGGGCAAACTGACTTCACAGCTGCTAATGAGGATGCCCAGTGGGAGCAAATTATAATTTCTCATTTTGAAATGATTTCTTAGACTCTGGGTGCAATAATATATTTTCTTGGCAATTCTGGTCCTTAAAAAGACTAAGAAAATTCCATCTATAGGAAACCAGGCAGATAATAGATTGGGTAGCTTGAATAAATTGAACATTATTAGAGCTAGTGGAGGTGATGAATTCCAGTTGACCTATTTCAAATCCTAAAAGTGCTGCACTCAATATGCCAGCAAATTTGGAAAACTCAGGAGTGGCCACAGGCCTGGAAAAGGTCAGTTTTCATTCCACTCCCAAAGAAGGACAAAGCCAAAGAATGTTCAAACTACCACAGAATTGCACTAATTTCACAGGCTAGTAAAGTAATGCTCAAAATTCTCCAAGCCAGGCTTCAACAGTACGTGAACCGTGAACTTCTAGATGTTCAAGCTGGATTCAGAAAAGGCAGAGGAACCAGAGATCAAATTGCCAACATGTGCTGGATCATTGAAAAAGCAAGAGAGTTCCAGAAAAATATCTACTTCTGCTTTATTGACTATGCCAAAGCCCTTGACTGTGTGGACCATAACAAACTGAAAAATTCTGAAAGAGATGGGAATACCAGACCACCTGACCGCCCTCTTGAGAAATCTGTATGCAGGTCAGAAAGCAACAGTTAGAACTGGTCATGGAACAACAGACTGGTTCAAAACAGGGAAAGGAGTACGTTAAGTCTGTATATTGTCACCCTGTTTATTTAACTTCTATGCAGAGTACATCATGAGAAATGCTGGGCTGGATGAAGCACAAGCTGGAATCAAGATTGCTGGGAGAAATATCTATAACCTCAGATATGCAGATGACACCACCCTAGCTAGAAAGCAAAGAACTAAAGAGCCTCTTGATGAAAGTGAAAGAGGAGAGTGAAAAAGTTGGCTTAAAACTCAACATTCAGAAACCTAAGATCATGGCATCTAGTCCCAATAATTCATGACAAATGGATGGGGAAACAGTGGAAACAGTGAGAGAGGTTTTTTTTTTTTTTTGCTCCAAAATCACTGCAGATGGTGACTGCAGCCATGAAATTAAAAAGACACTTGCCCCGTGGAAGAAAAGTTACGACCAACCTAGACAGCATATTAAAAAGCAGAGACATTACTTTACCAACAAAGGTCTGTCTAGTCAAAGGTATGGTTTTTCCAGTAGTCATGTATGGATGTGAAAGTTGGACTATAAAGAAAGCTGAGAGCCGAAGAATTGATGCTTTTGAACTCTGTGGTGTTGGAGAAGACTATTGAGAGTCCCTTGGATTGCAAGGAGATCCAACCAGTCCATCCTAAAGGAAATAAGTCCTGAATATTCATTGGAAGGACTGATGCTGAAGCTGAAACTCCAATACTTTGGCCACCTGTTGCGAAGAACTGACACATTTGAAAAGACCTTGATCCTGGGAAAGATTGAAGTCAGGAGGAGAAGGGGATGACAGAGGGTGAGATGCTTGGATGGCATCACCAATTCAATGGATATGAGTTTGAGTAAACTCTGGAGTTGGTGATGGACAGGGAGGCCTGGCATGCTGCAGTCCATGTAGTCACAAAGAGTCGGACACGACTGAGCGACTGAACTGAACTGAAATCCTAAATTATAGATCTGTACTTAGTTCTTAAATTACAAAGCAGAAAAAGACAGTTCTTGACCTCAAGGAACTCAGTCACTTGGAAGTTGTTTTGGGTGTTGAAACGCATTCTGGACCAGTAGTCAGAAGATGTGGACTCTTGTCCTGGTGCCACCACTCTCTAGGGTTGTGCGTATGTGGTGCTAAGTTGCTTCAGTTGTGTCCAACTCTGTGTTACGCTATGGACGGTAGCCTGCCAGGCTCCTCTGTCCATGTGATTCTTCAGGCAAGAATACTGGAGGGAGTTGCCATGCCCTCCTCCAGTATTCCCAATCCAGGGATCTAACCCATGTCTCTTTCATCTCCTGTATCGGGAGGTAGGTTCTTTACCAATAGAGCCACCTGGGAAGCCCTTAGGGGTGTGATGTCAGCCAAATCAAATGACCTTTTTTTCATTTCCAAATTTGGGGGAAATTTTTCTGTAAACTGAAGAGTTATATCAGAAATAGGTGACATTATTATTATTTTATAAAAACACTTTTATGTTTTTATAAAACTACATCTACTTTTAAATGTCCAAAGAGGTGGATGCTGCTAACCAGCTGAGCACAAACAACCCTGCTTAAATTCTGTAAGGATGAAACTGTATTAGGGGCTTTTCTTTTTTTCTTGGAGATGGAGCTTGTAATTTTTTAAAAGGAATTCAGAATCTGAAGAACATTGCTGACTCAAGAGAAATGCAAAGGTCAATTGTTGCATCTAAGCTGTGCTGTCATGACATTTGAATAATTAAAAGGTTGTTTTCAGAGATAATTGTAGTCCCACATTTTAGCTAAGTGTTTAATGACAATAAACTATAAACATGCTCTGTTTTCATATGGGGAAGTCCCCAGAGCCTATTAACGGTCCAGATGGTAAGAAATAGAAGGATTAAATGTATTTAAATTCAGTTCAATTCAGTTGCTCAGTTGTGTTTGATTCTTTGGGACTCCATGGACTGCAGTATGCCCGGCCTTCATGGCCATCACCAACTTCCAGAGCTTGTTTAAGCTCATGTCCATCAAGTTGGTGATGCCATCCAACCATCTCATCCTCTGTTGTCCCCTTCTCCTCCTGACTTCAATCTTTCCCAGCATCAGGCTCTTTTCCAATGAGTCAGTTCTTTGCATCAGGTGGCCAAAGTATTGGAGTTTCAGCTTCAGCATCTGTCCTTCCAATGACTATTCAGGACTGATTTCCTTTAGATTGACCGGTTTGATCTCCTTGCAGTCCAAGGGACTTTCAAGAGTCTTCTCCAACACCACAGAGTTCAAAAGCATCAATTCTTTAATGCTCAGCTTTCTTTATGGTCTAACTCTCACATCCATACATGACTATTGGAAAAACAATAGTTTTGACTAGACGGATCTTTGTTGGTAAAGTAATGTCTCTGCTTTTTAATATGCTGTCTAGGTTGGTCATAGCTTCTCTTTCAAGGAGCAATTGTCTTTTAATTTCATGGCTGCAGTCACTATCTGCAGTGATTTCAGAGCCCAAGAAAATAAAATCTGTCACTGTTCGTATTGTTTCCCCATGTGTTTGCCATGAAGTGATGGGACCAGATGCCATTGGGATCATCGAAATCTTTCAAACTGGACTTTACTGGGTGCTAATAGTGTATTTTCCCTGGAGAAGGAAATGGCAATCCACTCCAGTACTATTGCCCGGAAAATCTCATGGACAGAGGAGCCTGGTAGGCTACAGTCTATGGAGTCGCAAAGAGTTGGACACGACTGAGCGACTTCACTTTTAAAGACTTCCTAAAACACAAAGTAGGAGAGGACAAGGACTTTTATTTCATTTAGGTCTTTATTTAGGGGTTGATTTTTAAAATAAAATGCCTTAAAAAATTAAAAATTAAGTAATACTCTTACCTGGTAAGCAAATTAGAAAAAAATAGATGCACAAAAGGAAAAAATAGCCCTATTAATTTTACTACCTAGATATAATAACTGTGAGTACTCGGTATATCTCATTTGGGCTTTTCCCTGTTATTTATGTGTAAAACCATTGCTCATGAGCTCTCAGTCTTAAGGCCAGTTACTTCCTTCTCTGAATTCCAGTTTTCTCATCTATAAAAATGAATTAAGTATATACCTTGTACTATAGCTTTAACAAGTAAGTATCATAATACTTATAAAATATTTAGCAGAATAGTGGCACATAATAATGCTCAATACATGTTAGCTATTTTAATTACTATTAACTTGTGAAAATGGAACCTTACTGTACATATGGCTGTTTAATCTTTCATTATGGACATATATGCATGTCAATAAATATACAACTATTACCTCATTTTAATGACTCCGTAGTATCCCATATAGATTTTTCACCTTCTCTTATTATTGCTATTGTTAAAATTTGTATCAAATAGCCTTGGTCATGCATCTTTATGCAAAAATGATTATTTCGCTAGGATTATAAAAAAGTTGCTGGGTCAAAAGGCATGAACACTTGAAAGCTTTTGGTGTACTTTGAAACTGCCTTTCTGAAATACTGCACAAATCCAATTCTTCTACTAGTACTGAGTATTATCATTTAAAAAAAAAAAATCTTTCCCACTTTCCCACAGTGGCCAATAATGATGCTGAACATTTTTACCCCACATACATATTCTTGATTGCCAGAAAATTTGTAAAACTGTCTCTCCCTGGTGGGAAGATATTTAATGTATTTAATGGTCATAAGACAATTCTGGTTGTGTATTTCATGAATCAGTACTGGTAAATTACCATCTTCTAATAATTATTTCTCTACATTTTTTACCTTTTGTTGACTTTTTTCTTTACTATCTTTAGATATGCCTCCCCTTTTACTTTAATAGTATTTATTTGAGTCTTTTTTCTTAAAGCTTATTTTTTTATTTTTATTTATTTTTAAAAATTTTAATTGGAGGCTAATTACTTTACAATATTGCTGTGGTTTTTGCCATACATTCACATGTATCAGCCATGGGCATACATGTGTTCCCCATCCAGACCCTCTCTTCCACCTCCCTCCCCATCCCATCTCTCAGGGTCATCCCAGAGCACCAGCCCTGAGCACCCTGCCTCATGCATCAAACCTGGACTGGTGATCTATTTCACATATGATAATATACATGTTTCAATGCTGTTCTCTCAAGTCATCCCACTCTTGCCTTCTCCCATGGAGTCCAATAGTCTGTTCTTTATATCTGTGTCTCTTTTGCTGTCTCACATATAGGGTCATCATTACCATCTTTCTAAATTCCATATATATGTATTAATATACTATATTGGTGTTTTTCTGAGCCTTTTTTCTTAACATTATCAGAAGTTTGTCAATTTTATTTATCTTAAAAAAACTCAAGATTTTTAGAATTAACTGTGACAGTCTACATGCTGCTAAATGGCAACCCACTCTAGAGTTCTTGCCTGGAGAATCCCAGGGACGGGAGAGCCTGGTGGGCTGCCGTCTATGGGGTCACACAGTCGGACATGACTGCAGTGACTTAGCAGCTTAGTAGTGATGGCCCATGTGTTGTTAAAGCGCTGCACTCAATATGCCAGCAAATTTGGAAAACTCAACAGTGGCCACAGAACTGGAAAAGGTAAGTTTTCATTCCAATCCCAAAGAAGGGCAATGCCCAAGAATGTTCAAATTACCACACAATTGCACTCATTTCACATGCTAGCAAGGTAATGCTCAAAATTCTTCAAGCTATATTTCAACAGTACATGAACTGAGAACTTCCAGAAGTACAAGTTGGATTTAGAAAAAGCAGAGGAACCAGAGATCAAATTGCCAACATCTTCTGGATCATAGGAAAACCAAGGAATTCCAGAAAAACCATCTACTTCTGTTACACTGACTACACTAAAGCCTTTAACTGTGCAGATCACAACAAACTATGGAAAATTCTTCAAGAAATAGGAATACCAGACCACCTTACCTGCCTCCTGAGAAACATGAATGCAGGTCAAGAAGCAACAGTTAGAACCAGACATGGAATAACAGACTGGTTCAAAATTTGGAAAGTAGTACAAGGCTGTATGTGGTCACCCTGCTTGTTTAACTTATGTGCAGAGTATATCATGCAAAATGTGGGGCTGGATGAATCACAAATTGGAATGACAACTGCCAGGAGAAATACCAACCACCTCAGATATATAGATGATTACCACTCTAATGGCAGAAAGCAAAGAGGAACTAAAGAACCTCTAGATGAAGGTAAAAGAGGAGAGTTAAAAAGCTGGCTTAAAATTCAGCTTTCAAAAAAATGATCATGGCATCTAGTTCCATCACTTCATAGCAAGTTGAAGGGGAAAAAGTGGAAGCAGTGACAGACTTTCTTTTCTTGGGCTCCAAAATCACTGTGGACCGTGACTGCAGCCATGAAATTAAAAGATGCTTGCTGCTTGGAAGAAAAGCTATGACCAACCTAGACAGCGTATTAAAAAGCAGAGACATTACTTTACCAACAAAGTTTGTCTAGTCAAAGCTATGGTTTTTCCAGTAGTCATGTATGGATGTGAGAGTTGGACCATAAAGATGGCTGAGTGCTGAAGAATTGATGCTTTTGAACTGTGGTGTTGGAGAAGACTCTTGAGAGTCCCTTGAACAGCAAGGAGATCAAACCAGTCAATCCTAAAGGAAATTACCCTAAATACTCATTGGAAGGACTGATACTGAAGCTCCAATCCTTTAGTCACCTGATGCAAAGAGTCAACTTACTGGAAAAGACCTTGATGCCAGGAAATTGAGGACAGGAGGAGAAGCGGGTGACAGAGAATGAGGTGATTGGATGGCATCATCAACTCAATGGACATGAGCCTGAGCAAACTTCTGGAGATAGTGAAGGACAAGGAAGCCTGGTGTGCTGCAGTAAAAGGGGTCATAAAGAGTCAGACACAACTTAGTGACTGAACAACAACATGTAAAATTTAGTGCAGGCTTGATGAATAACAGATGTTTAATACTGTTATAGTATGGAGGATAAAAACAAGTCAAGGTATCTCAAAAGAAGCAATTTGAAAAATAATTTAGCCAATGTATTGATTCATTTAACTAAGAAGAAAATACCATACACACACACATTCACACACATATATTTCAAGTGTTATCTCCCCCAATCCCCCTGTGTGTTCCAAAGTAGCTTGCTTTTAAGGTCTGCTTTTTAAAAAGCCTGATCAATGGCAAGCTTTTAGGGAGTAAAAAGTTTTCAACACAGACTATTAAAAGTGTTGGTTGGTATGCAGACTAAAGTTCCTAAATCAACTAATTTAGAGTCTGATAATTTTGTTGAAGGATGAGGCTTTCTCCTCTGAGAAGAGAAATTCTACTCTCTCAGGTAGAAAAGTGGGGATTCATTCTGACCGGTGACATATTATGGCATAGTGAAACTGATTTTCCTTTCCCTTTGGCCCTGAGATAAGGAAAAATAAGGATTTGATTTCTAAATAAGACTTGGAAAAAACTGCAGTTTCAAGAAGATTGCTCAAATTTGTTTGCAAAATCAGAAACACATTAAAAAGCAGTGGACATAAACTAATGGTTTTTGAGTAAAGACTTAATTGTTCCTAAACCTTAGTACTATTCTTTTATTGAATATACTAAAGTCCAGCATCATGGTTTTTTTTTTTTTTTCTACATAAAAAATATAAATGTGACACATTTCTCAGCCTAGTTTTTACAAAATAATAAATGTTGCTACTTGGTCATGTTTTCCCAAAGAAAATAATGGACAAATGTTCAAACAAGTGTTAGACTATCAAATCATGCTATTGTGCTAATAGCACTATCGTGCCAATGTCTTATATTGAAGAGCATAAATAGAATTCTTTGGATACATTCAACAGAAGGTTGAATTACACTTTTCAATGTCATATAAAATCATGTAAATTCCACACTTTTCCTTTATTTGCACTGAGCACAGTTTGTGACTACATATCTGCATGCCATTCTGGGGATGGAGACACAAGAGTAAAGATGACAAAGTCCCCATTCTCATGGAGTTTCTAGTCTAAAAGAAAGATATAGTAACAAAAAATACATAGATAAATGAATAATGTAAGATCAGATGGTTATTAGTACCTTGAGAAATAATTACACAGGACAATTATGAATGACTTCTTTTAAAAGACTTCTTGTAGTGATCAAGGAAGATCTCTTAAAGGGAGTGACATGTGAGCTGAGATCTAAACAAACCCAGGTAAGAGCATTCCAGACAGAGAATATGGAGGTGGGCATGAGCTTGGAGGGATGAAGGGAGAGAAAAGCCAGTGTGGCTAAAATGTCCTATGGGATGGGGAGGAGGGACAAGACAAGATGACAGTAGGAGACAGATCATGTCCTATGGACTATAAATAAGGACTATGGATCTCATTTTATTTGTGATGGGAAATGACTGGCAGACTTCAACTGCCATTATTGGCAGGGAAGTAATAGGATCTGATGTACCCTTTGAGTAGAGAACTTATTGTTTTCCAGGAGAGTAGGTAAGTTCTATGTCCCTGGAGAACAGTAAGTTCTCACTATGCTCTGGTCAAGATGGAGGAGTAGAAGGACATGCACCTATCTCCTCCTGTAAGCACACCAAAATCTCAACTGGCTGCTGAACAACCATCTACCGGAGAATGTTGGAGCCCATCAAAGTAAGGTACCCCATGTCCAAGGGTGAAGAGGAAGCTCCAACAAGATGGTATGAGGGGCACAATCACATTTAGAATCAAGCCTCATACCTTCCAGAGGTGCTCAGAGGGAGCAAACAAAACCTTGTGTGCACCAGGACCCAGGGAAAGGAGCAGTGACCTCCACACAACACTGATCCACCTGCCTTTGAGTGTCTGAGTGTCTCCTGTGGAGGCACGGGTCAGCAGTGATCTGCTGCAGGGTCAGGGGCACTGACTACAACAGTCCTGGGACCACTGAATGCTGGGAAAAGTCCTTTTGAAAGAGGTCACCATTACCATCATTATCCCTACCATAATTTGGCCTAAGGCCAAACTACAGGTAGGTAACATAGCCTGACCCATCAGCAGAAAATTGTATTAAAGATTTACTGAGAATGGCCCCACCTACCAGAGCAAGAGCCAGTTCTCCTCACAGCTAGTCCCTCCCATCAGGAAGCTTCCACAAGCCTCTTACCCTCACCCATTAGAGGGCAGACAGAACAAAAGCCACAATCACAGAAAACTAACCAAACTCATCACATGGATCATAGCTTTGTGTATCTTAATGAAACTCTGAGCCATGCCGTGTAGCGCCACCCAAGATGGATGGGTCATGGTGGAGAGTTCTGACAAAATGTGGTTCACTGGAGAAGGGAATGGCAAACCAATTCAGCATGCTTGCCTTGAGAACCCCATGAACAGTATAAAAAGGCAAAAAGATAGGACACTGAAAGATGAACTCCCCAGGTTGGTAGGTGCCCAATATACTATTAGAGGAGAGTGGAGAAATAGCTCCAGAAAGAATGAAGAAGCAGAGCCAAAGCAAAACAACACCCAGTTGTGGATGCATCTGGTGGTGGAAGTAAAGTGTGATGCTGTAAAGAACAACACTGCATAGGAACCTGAAATGTTAGGTCCATGAATCAAGGCAAACTGGACGTGGTGAAACAGGAGATGGTAAGAGTGAACATTGACATTTTCAGAATCAGTGAACTAAAATGGACCAGAATGGGTGAATTTAATTCAGATGACAATTATACCTACTACTGTGGGTAAGAATCTCTTAAAAGAAATGGAGTAGCCTTCATAGGCAACAAACGAGTCTGAAATGCAATACTTGGGTGCAAAAATGAAAGAATGACCTCTGTTCATTTCCAAGGCAAACCATTCAATAGCAGAGTAATCCAAGTCTATGCCCCAACCACTAATGCCAAAGAAACTGAAGTTGAATGGTTCTATGACGACCTAGTTCTAAATCTACAAAAAAAAAAAAAAAAGATCTCCTTTTCATCACAGGGGACTGGAATGCAAAAGTAGGAAGTCAAGAGATACCTGGAGTAACAGGCAAATTTGGTTTTGGTATACAAAATGAAGTAGGGCAAAGTCTAACAGAGTTTTACCAAGAGAATGCACTGGTAATAGCAAATACCCTCTTCCAACAACACAAGAGAAGACTACACATGGACCTCACCAGATGGTCAATACTGAAATCAGATTGATTATATTCTTTGCAGCCAAAGATAGAGAAGCTCTATACAGTCAGCAAAAACAAGACCTGGAGCTGACTGTGACTCAGATCATGAACTCCTTATTGCCAAATTCAGACTTAAATTGAAGAAAGTAAGGAAAACAATAGGCCATTCAGGTATGACCTAAATCAAATCCTGTATGGTTATACAGTAGAAGTGACAAATAAATTCAAGGGATTAGATCTGATAGAGTGCCTGAAGAACTATGGATGGAGGTTTGTAACATTGTAAAGGAGGTAGTGAGAAAAACCATCCCCAAGAAAAATAAATGCAAAAAGGCAAAGTGGTTGTCTGAGGAGGGCTTATAAATAGCTGAGAAAAGAAGGGAAGCAAAAGACAAAGGAGAAAAGGAAAGATATACCCACCTGAATGCAGAGTTCCAAAGAATAGCAAGGAGCGATAAGAAGGCCTTTTTAGTGAACAATGCAAAGAAATAGAGGAAAACAATAGAATGGGAAAGATTAGAGATCTCTTCAAGAAAATTAGAGATACCAAGAACATATCATGCAAAGATGGGCACAATAATGGACAGAAACGGTATGGACCTAACAGAAGCAGAAGATATTAAGAAGAGGTGGCAAGAATACACAGAAGAACTATACTAAAAAGATCTTAATGACCCAGATAACCATGATGATGTGATCACTCACTTAGAGTCAGAAATCTTGGAGTGCGAAGTCAAGTGGGCCTTAGGAAGCACCACTATGAACAAAGTTGGTGGACGTGATGGAATTCCAGCTGAGCTATTTCAAATCCTAAAAGACGATGCTGTTAAAGTGTTCCTCTCAATATGCCAGCAAATTTGGAAAACTCAGCAGTGGTCACAGGACAGGAAAATGTCAGTTTTCATTCCAGTCCCAAAGAAAGGCAGTTCAAGAATGTTCAAGTGAAAGTTGTTCAGTCATGTCCGACTTTTGCGACCCCTTGGACTATAGAATCCATGGAATGTCCCAGTCCAGAATACTGGGAATGGGTAGTTGTTCCCTTCTCCAAAGAATGTTCAAACTACAGCACAATTGTACTCATTCACACTGTAGCAAAGTAATGCTCAAAATTCTCCAAGTGAGGCTTCAATAGTACATGAACCAAGAACTTCCAGATGTTCAAGCTGGATTTAGAAAGACAGAGGAACCAGAGATCAAACTGCCAACTTCTGTTGGATGATAGAAAAGGCAAGAGAATTCCAGAGAAACCGTTTATGTGCTTCGTTGATCACGCTAAAGCCTTTGACTGTATCACAACCGACTATGGAAAATTCTTAAAGAGATGGGAGACACTTAACCTGTCTCCTGAGAAACCTGTATTCGGGTCAAGAAGCAACAGTTAGAACCAGACATGGAACAACAGACTAGTTCCAAATTGGGAAAGGAGTATGTCAAGGCTGTATATTGTCACCCTGTTTATTTAACTTATATGCAGAGTGTTCTTGCCTAGAGAATCCCAGGGATGGCAGAGCCTGGTGGGCTGCCGTCTGTGGGGTCGCACAGAGTCGGACATGACTGAAGTGACTTAGCAGCAGCAGCAGCAGCAGCAGTGTACATCATGCAAAATGCCAGGCTGGATGAATCATAAGATGGAATCAAGATTTCCAGGAGAAATATCAATAACCTCAGATATGCAGGTGACATCACCTTTATGGCAGAAAGTGGAGAGGAACTGAAGAGCCTCCCGATGAAGGTGAAAGAGGAGAGTGAAAAAGCTGGCTTAAAACTCAACATTCAGAAAACTAAGATCATGGCACCTGGTCCCATCACTTCATCACAAATAGATGGGGAAACAACAGAAACAGTGACAGATTTTATATTCTTAGGCTCCAAAATCACTGCAGATGGAAACTTCTGCCATGAAATTAAAAGACACTTGCTCCTTGGAAGAAAAGCTATGACAAACCTAGATAGCTATTGAAAAGCAGAGACATGCTTTGCTGACAAAGGTCCGTATAGTCAAAGCTATGGTTTTTCCACTAGTCACTATGGATGTGACAGTTGGACCATAAAGAAAGCTGAGTGCCAAAGAACTGATGCTTCTGAGCTGTAGTGTTGGAGTAGACTCTTGAGAGTCCCTTGGACTGCAAGATCACACCAGTCAATCCTAAAGGAAATCAAACCTGAATATTCATTAGAACGACATGCTGAAGCTCCAATACTTTTGCCACCTGATGCGACAAGCTGACTCATTAGAAAAGACTGATGCTGGGAAAGCTAGAAGGCTGGAAGACAAGGGGACTACAGAGGATGAGATGATTGAGTGGTATGAGTTTGAGCAAGCTCCAGGAAGTAGTGAAGGACAGGAAGCCTCACGTGCTGCACTCCATGCCATCACAAAGAGTTGGACACGACTGAGTGACTGAACAACATCAAGGGGAGTAAAGACTGGGAGCTGGGAGACAAGGTAGGAGGCTGCGGCAGTGGTTTGGGCCAAGGCTGCTGCTTGTGCGGAGGAAGTTGTAGATAGGGGAGATAATTGATGTGGTTGAATTCCTTTAGCTTGGTCATTATTCCAACAGGTCTTCCTACTGGATTGGCTGTGAGACTGTAGGAAAGGAAGGGCATCTTCCAGGATTTTGGTTTGAGCAGATTGCAGTGTTATTACTTTAGTGGAGTAGGTACTGGTTTGGAATAGGAGATTAAGAGTTTGTGTTTTGACATGTTATACATATAATGGATATTAGAACCCAAATGGCAGTATCAGTAGACAATTGGATATATGATTTGGGATCTTTGGGGAGAAGTCAAGATTGAAAAATGAGATTGAATAGTTATTAGGATATACGTGGTATTTACACGCATGGGACTGAAAGAAGTGGCTAAGGAGAAAATGTAGATGGAGAAGAGAAAGAGTGAGGGCTGTGTCCTGGGTCTCCATAATACAGACATGAGTGGAAGAGCCAGCAAAGGAGACTGGGGAGGAATGGCATGTGAGGCAGGAGAAAACCAGTATCTAGTGCAAAGCACTGCTCAGCATATAAAACTCATTCCACACAAATCTGCTGAAGGAAAGCATGAATGATCAGGTTTCTGTCTCATCTCATCTACTGCTCCTTCAGGCCCTTCCTGCATCCTAACCACACCCAGTGATGCTGGCAAGTGCTCAGTGCACAGACACTCATCTAGGCCTCTGTGCATTTGCATGTTTTCTTGCTTTGAATGCCTTTTCCTTCTATTTCCTTTTAAAACTGATGCCTGTTCATCACACTGATGAGTATGATGCCTGTTCTTAGGAAACCTTCTCTGTCCCTGTATTAGGATTCTTAATTATCTTCTACCAGATTCTGAGCAAGTTGAACACAAGGATGGTGGTGGGGGTTTAGTTGCTAACTTGGGTCCAACTCTTCAGACCCAATGGACTGTAGCCCACCAGGCTCTGCTGTCCATGGGATTTCCCAGGCAGGAATAATGGAGTGGGTTGCCAATTCCTTCTCCAGGGGATCTTCCCAACCCAGGAATCAAGGCCTGGTCTCCGGTATTACAGATGGATTCTTTACCTCTGAGCCATCAGGGAAGCCCCCGAAGGCAGGGATAGTTAGTCCTCATTTCGGTATCTCTAGTGTCTAATGTAGAAGCTGAAAATAATAGTCACTTAGCAAGTGTAATTTTTTAAAAAAAACAAATAAATGAAGGCACCATTCAATTTGTGAGGATCAATTCAGCTTCCTAGATGATCTTCATGTTCTCCCTTCCTTATGTATTACTCCCAAAGTCTATGAGCAGGCTTCTGGTTAGTTTACCAAACCTGCAGAACAAGGTGACATAGCGTGTTTAGAGCTCTCTATCTGTGCTTATTTTACTGAAACAGATGATTCCTTTTGTTCTGTGCACATCTTATCCATTTTTTCAAACAAAAGAAACCTCCTTTGACAAGGCTTTAGAAATACCATTTCACCACAGAAACAACTTAGATATTGACAGGGTAGAAGAGAGAAAAAGCATACAGTATGACTCAAGTCATATCATAAAGGTTCCTTACGGCAGCCAGCGTCATCCAGTGAATTCATGTAAAATGCTCCTGTTCTTTTGAAACTATTTTAAAAATCCTACACAAGATCATGAAGAAGCCCAATGAACTGGAATCACTTTACTGGATCACAAGACTGCTCCATCAATCTCATGTTTAACAATGAGACAGTATGACACAGGTACTATCAGTTCCCCAAAGCGGCTACATTCTCGCCTACTGCTGCCAAAACAGATGTGACACAGCTGTGATGTGGAACCAAGCTGTTCTACGCAGTTCAGATTTCTTCAGGGCCCTGCACCCAGAAATCTGTGACCAGGACAGGCAACTGTTTCTATTTTCATTTGCAAACGAATGATGCGTAACGAGATGTAAGAAAGGTTCACACAGAATGGTCATAAATATTCAGAGAACAAAGTTAGCCTTGGACCTAGTATTCTGAGCTAAAATAGGAGCCTATTTCAGAAAAATTTTAAAAGAGGGCTCTTATTCATGTCAGTAATCCTTTCTGAATCTTGGTACAATTTACAGAGCATATTTTCTTTTTGGTATGGGAAAGAATTATTTTGTAAACAGCACAGCATTTTCAGTCATTTTCATTGAACCTGGAGTATTTGTCCAGAACATGTCTTGTGCCATAGCCCTTGTAATTCGTTTTGCTGAGTCTGTTAACTTCAATAAGTGTACTAACAGAAGAAGGAAAAACCCTGAAGAGTGACAGAGAAAGTCTGGGAAGAAGCCTCAGAGAAACAAAACATAAGAGGAACAGTCAACCAATAATTAAAAATGTATCAACAAAGTAAAGTATAAATTATATAATTCAGTGGCCAATTAAGATGATGAAGAAGGACAGAGAAATGGGAAAAAGACAAATATAAATTCAATAGGTAAACAGAAAGATGACTGCATGCGTGTGTGCTCAGTCACTTCAGTCGCGTCTGACTATTTGTGACCCTGTGGACTGTAGCTCGCCAGGCTCCTCTGTCCATGGGATTCTCCAGTCAAGAATACTGGAGTGGCCTCCAGTATTGCCATGCCCTCCTCCATGGGGTCTTCCGGACCTAGGGACTGAACCCGTGTCTCCTGCGTTGGCAGGTGGGTTCTTTACCTCTAAGCCACCAGAGAAGCCCCAGAAAGATGACTGCTTATTTACTAAAAATATACATCAATCCCAGTGATATCTCCTATCTGGAATTATTATTCCCAGGTTTAAAAAAAAAAAAAGTTGAAAATATACTGTCCTCAGTAACTTCACAGGAGCACAGATCCAGGAATGATTTTGGCAGAAACTGCAAAGTATCCTCTGGTGTATTTCTCCCTCACTATGAGAACCTTGACAAGGAACTTGTTTGGTAAGGATCTGGTCATTACAAAACCAAGTTATGGGTGAAAACTAACTGAAGCCAATGATGTAAGTTAATGCAAAGAATTCAGCAACAAACCCAATCAGAATTAGACACTCTCTTTTCCCATAAAGAGAAACTGCCTGAAACTGCCGCAGGAAGAATTTAGATTCGACATAAGGAAACATATTCTGATTGAAATGATTGCAATATCATTGAAACGGGTCACCAAGGAAAGTTTTGGAATATTATTTCCTAGCAACTGCTAAAAATAGAACTGATGCTCGGGGATGGCTCTAGGCAAATGTGAGGAATTGTAGACTCAAGACCGTCATAGCAGAAGGCAGTCTTAGAAATCATCAAATCTAAAGGATCCCAAATTTGTCTTCACGCTGAATCACCTGGGAATCTTTATCAAAATTCCCAAACCCAGGCCGCAGCCAGGGCCACTGCACTCACAGTACCCAAGAGCAGGACAGGCATCAGGATTTTGGAAAGCTTCTCAGGTATTCCCAGTGGGCAGCCTAATTAGGGTGCTGCTGCTGCTGCTAAGTCGCTTTAGTCATGTCTGACTCTGTGTGACCCCATAGACGGCAGCCCACCAGGCTACCCCATCCCTGGGATTCTCCAGGCAAAAACACTGGAGTGGGTTACCATTTCCTTCTCCAGTGCATGAAAGTGAAAGTGAAGTCGCTCAGTCATGTCCGACTCTTAGCGACCCCATGGACTGCAGCCCACCAGGCCCCTCTGTCAATGGGATTTTCCAGGCAAGAGTACTGGAGTGGGTTGCCTCTAACCCTAACCCTAATTAGGGTACCGTAGGTGATCTCAGGTTACAGATAAAGAGAGGGAAAACTTTTCCAAGGTTACCAGGGTAGCAAGTGGCCCAGAAGAAAGACAGCCCAAGTCTCCTGACCCTGATCTGGCATACAGATTTAAAACACAGAAAGTGTTTTCAAAAAGAAAGAAAAACAAGATGGGAGGGAGGTTCAGAAGGGAAGGGATATATGTATACCTATGGCTGATTCATTAAAAAAAAAACCCAACAGTTTATTTTACATATATGGAATCAATACATTACCACTTTAGATGATTTAAAAGAACCATTGAAATGCCAGTGAAAATTAATAATTCTCAATCTCACTATCCAGAGATAAGTTATTAATCACTGCTGATAATTTTATATGTTCTTCTACTTTTTTCTCAGAGTTTGTATATACTTTTAAAGTTTTGTAAAGGTCAGGATCATCCCTATGAACATGGCAGTGGGCTTTCTAGAAATCCAGGGAGCTAAAGGTTCTGATGGTGTTGGATGATGCTCTGGCATATGGCCGCCCTTTTCTCCCCATCCTTGATGGACACGTAGCATGAGGTCTTTATCTTGTCATCTGCATTTAGCTAGAGAACCAAATGGATTCAGGATGGACTCTAAGTTCTTCTTCAGTAAAGACACAAAGTCCAAGTGTAAAAGTCCTGCCCTGTGGGCTTAGTGTCACCAACAACCAGACAGAGAAGCTGCCTCTGCTTCCACTCATGTGGCCTCTTCATTTCCATTATGCTCGAGATCCCTGCCTTGTAAGTTAAGATCTCACCTAAATTTATGGTGATCTGTATTTGTGTGTAAGTATGTATGTCTGTTCTCACCCATCCCAGGCAACTAGAATGATGCAAAGCTATTATTCTGAATGGAGTAAATCTTTATCATTGATCCAAATAATCACTGTGATTTGGTGGATCCATAAAATCAAACTTCCACTAATGAAAGAAAATTCCAATTTCAAAGTCCCTATTTTATTATTGCTAACCAGCCAGTTAAAGCTTAAACCTAATTTTATGAGGTGACTTAAATCTGAGGCTCAAAATTCAATGTCTCTTCAGCACAGGTAGAAAATCAACACTTTAGTATCAAAAGCCACCTTATTTTGAAAAGGAAGATTCTCTTTAGAATACCAAATGAGTCATAAGAAATGATTTAGAAAAGGAAGTGGGAAACTTGAAATGTAGCCTTCTCAAGTGTGTTCTTTACATCAATGGCGTCAGTAAACACTGCTTCCGTCACAGAAACACATCTGAGTTTAATCAGGGAATTAGTTTTGCTTAGTCTGTGAAAGTGAAATATCTTTTTACATTTAGCATTAAGGGTAGAGTGATCTATCCACTTCCCTTCTGTAGTCATATCAGGTAGTTATTCTCGTATATACCTGTATTTTTACTTCAGAGCTGTGCAGAACACAGAAATAGAATACTTGATTGCTTATCTCTTTTCTATGACTACCCAAGCTGTTTCCTAGAGGAAGCAAATGGTGTTAATAACTGTAATACTCTGACTTTTGGATCTGACTTGAGGTTATTTTTAATCTTTGGATGTAAGGTAATTAGGATGTGACATCTCTAAACCTGTTTTTCCTCAGATTTCACCATGTAATTCAGTTTTTCACAGGAAATCAAATTTACCTCTAATTATTTGCATGTGGCTCCATGTATGATATCGATAATGTCTGCTACTGCTGCTGCTAAGTCGCTTTAGTCATGTCTGACTCTGTGTGACCCCATAGACGGCAGCCCACCAGGCTCCCTCGTCCCTGGGATTCTCCAGGCAAGAACACTGGAGTGGGTTGCCATTTCCTTCTCCAATGCGTGAAAGTGAAAAGTGAAAGTGAAGTCACTCAGTCGTGTCCGACTCCTAGCAACCCCATGGACTGCAGCCCACCAGGCCCCTCCGTCAATGGGATTTTCCAGGCAAGAGTACTGGAGTGGGTTGCCATTGCCTTCTCTGATCAATAATGTCTAACTATGTTTTAATGCCTCTCTGCCTTTCACTTTCTCTCCATTGCCCTCTCACTTGCCCTCTTGGTCCATTAAATATAGTTGTCTGTGTCAGGGGTCGATGTGCATTTCAGATACCAAGGACTTTAATATAAATTAAAACCAACTTATTAAATAAAGAAATCTGATTTGAGAAAAGAAAATATATCTCTCAGCCAAATTCCAAGTTTGAGTAATTTTTAATATTGTTTACTATTTGAATTCAGAAGTTCCTCCTTTTATCAACAGCTCCAAGGTAATGTACAAAAGTGGGGTCTAGTTCTGCCTACTAGTAATTAGCAGTATTTATTGAGGGACTTATCTCTGGATTTCAGCCTCTCTACATGATGGGGTGGGCCCTAAGAGTCCCTGGCATGAAGCATAAAGTCTAAACGGCCCATGACATCTCTCACAGTTTAGTTCCAGAGGAAACTGGAGATCTCTGGGAACTTCATTAAGATCTATGATGGTTAGTGTTATGTGTCAACTGGACTGGGTCAGAGAGTACCCAGACATTTGGTTAAACATTTCTGTGTGCCTATTTCTATTGTCACCATGTTTATTTAACTTATATGCAGAGTACATCATGAGAAATGCTGGACTGGAAGAAACAGAAGTTGGAATCAAGATTGCTGGGAGAAATATCAATAACCTCAGATATGCAGATGACACCACCCTTATGGCAGAAAGTGAAGAGGAACTAAAAAGCCTCTTAATGAAAGTGAAAGTGGAGAGTGAAAAGGTTGGCTTAAAGCTCAACATTCAGAAAACGAGATCATGGCATCTGGTCCCATCACTACATGGGAAATAGATGGGGAAACAGTGGAAACAGTGTCAGACTTTATTTTTCTGGGCTCCAAAATCACTGCAGATGGTGACTGCAGCCATGAAATTAAAAGACGCCTACTCCTTGGAAGGAAAGTTATGACCAACCTAGATAGCATATTCAAAAGCAGAGACATCACTTTGCCAACAAAGGTTCGCCTAGTCAAGGCTATGGTCTTTCCTGTGGTCATGTATGGATGTGAGAGCTGGACTGTGAAGAAGGCTGAGCGCCGAATTGATGCTTTTGAACTGTGGTGTTGGAGAAGACTCTTGAGAGTCCCTTGGACTACAAGGAGATCCAACCGGTCCATTCTGAAGGAGATCAGCCCTGGGATTTCTTTGGAAGGATGATGCTAAAGCTGAAACTCCAGTATTTTGGCCACCTCATGTGAAGAGTTGACTCATTGGAGAAGACTCTGATGCTGGGAGGGATTGGGGGCAGGAGGAGAAGGGGATGACAGAGGATGAGATGGCTGGATGGCATCACTGACTCGATGGATGTGAGTCTGAGTGACCTCCGGGAGTTGGTGATGGACAGGGAGGCCTGGCGTGCTGCAGTTCATGGGGTCGCAAAGAGTCGGACACGACTGAGCGACTGATCTGATTTCTATGTGAGATTAGCATCTGAACTGGTAGACTGAGTAAAGCAGTAGTCCTCTCCAATGTAGGTGGCCATCATCTAATCCACTGATGGCCTGAACAGAACAAAAAAGCAGAAAAATGGAGAATTCTTTCTACTTGTCTGCATGAGCTGGGATATTGGTCTCCTATATTCATACTGTGACTTATACTATCGGCTCCCCGAGACCTCATGCCTTTGGATTTGAACTGAAACTACACCACCAGCTTTTCTGGGTCCCCAGCTTTCAGATGGCAGGTTGTGGGACTTCTTAGCCTTCATAACTGTGTAAGCCAATTTCTTACAGTAAATCTCAGTTTCTGTCTGCCTCTGTCTTCATCTCTACATCTATACCTCCTACTCGTTTCTACAGAGAACACTGACTAAAACAAGATCTAAAAGGCTGATGATCAATCGTCTAGGAGGAGGAGGAAGGGCTGGTAACTCTCATGGAAAAGAGCCACTTTCCTAACCCACAGGAATTATTTATGTATGGAACATTCACTATGTACCATCAGCATGCTGCTGATGCTAAGTCGCTTCAGTCGTGTCCAACTCTGTGTGACCCCATAGACGGCAGCCCACCAGGCTCCCCCATCCCTGGGATTCTCATCAGCATATGGTATATTATATGCTTTAGTCAAAGGAAATTTAAGATGCTGCTTTGCCCATAGGTTGTTTACTGATATTTTTCCCCCTCTTCAAATAAGCTTTATTTTTCCTGATGAAAGGGACTTGCTGTGGGAAAACTGGGTCTTGCTGTGGCGTGCAGGGCCATGCTCAGTAAATCTTTAATTTTCTGCTGATAGGTGAGGCTATGCTCCCTCTCCGTAAGTTGTTTGGCCTGAGAGGGCACAGTCTTGGAGTCTGCAGGCTCTACAGTAGGGCTAAAGGTGACCTCCAAAAGGACCTATGTCATTGTATGCCTCCCAGGACTGCTGCTGCCAGTGCCCCTGTCCCCACAGCAGGGCCTATCAACCCTCGCCTCCACAGGAGACCCTCAGACTGAGCCAGACCTGTCTGTGGGTGTCTATTTTGGGTCACTGCTCTTTTCCCTTGGGTCCTGGTGTGCATATGGTTTGGTTTCTGTCCTCCAAGAGTCTTTGTTTCCCCCAGTCCTATGCAAGTTCTGTAATCAAATTCCACTGAATTTCAAAGTCAAAAAAGATGTCCTTTTCATCATAGGGGATTGGAAAGCAAAAGTAGAAAGTCAAGACAAACCTGGAGTAACAGACAAGTTTGGCCTTGGAGTAAGGAATGAAACCAGGCAAAGGCTAACAGAATTCTGCCAAGATAATGCACTGGTCCTAGCAAACACCCTCTTCCAACAACACAAGAGAAGACACTACACATGGACACCACCAGATGGTCAATACTGGAATCAGATTTGATTACTTTTTTTTGTAGCCAAAGATGGAGAAGCTGGCTACAGTTAGCAAAAACAAAACCTGGAGCTGACTGTGGCTCAGATCATGAGCTCCTAATTGCAAAACTGAAGAGAGTAGGGAAAACCACTAGGCTATTCAGGTATGACCTAAATAATACCCAACTTATGATCATACAGTAGGAGTGACAGATTCAAGAGATTAGATCTGACAGAGTGCCTGAAGAACTCTGAATGGAGGCTTGTAACACTGTATAGGAGGTGGTGAGCAAAACCATTCCCAAGAAAAAGAAACACAAGAAGGCAAGGTGGTTGTCTGAGGAGACCTTACAAATAGCTGAGAAAACAAGACAAGCAAAGGGCAACAGAGAAAGAGAAAGATAAACCCGATTGAAGGCAGAGTTCCAAAGAAGAGCAAGGAGAGATAAGAAAGCCTTTCTAAGTTATCAATGCAAAGAAACAGAGGAAAACAATAGAATGGGAAAGACTAGAGAGCTCTTCAAGAAAATTAGAGATACCAAGGGCACATTTCATGCAAAGATGGGCACAATCAAGGACAGAAATGGTAAGGACCTAACAGAAGCAGAGGAGATTAGAAGAGCTGGCAAGACCACAGAGAAGAACTATATGAAAACGGTCTTAATGACTCAGATAACCATGATAGTATGGTAGCTCCCTAGAGCCAAACATCCTCAAGTGTGAAGTCAAGAGGGTCTTAGGAAAGCATTTGTACAAACAAAGCTAGTGGAGGTGATGGAATTCCAGCTGAGCTATTTCAAATCCTAAAAGATGATGCTGTGAAAGTGCTGCCTTCAATATGCCAGCAAATTTGGAAAACTCATCAGTGGCCACAGGGCTGGACAAAGTCAGTTTTCATTCCAATCCCAAAGAAGGGCAATGCCAAAGAATGTTAAAACTACCACACACTGTGCTCATTACACATGCTAGCAAGATAATGCTCAAAAATTTTCAAGCTAGGCTTCAACACTACATGAATTGAGAATTTCCAGGTGTACCAGGTGAATTTAGAAAAGGCAGAAGAACCAGAGATCAAATTGCCAACATCTGCTGGATCATAGGAAAACCAAGGAATTCCAGAAAAATATCTACTTCTGCTTCACTGATTATGCTAAAGCCTTTTACTGTGTGGATCACAACAAACCGGAAAATTTTTAGAGATGATAATACCAGATCACCTTACCTGCCTCCTGAGAAACCTGTATGTAGGACAAGAAGCAACAGTTAGAACTTGACATGGAACAATGCACTAGTTCAAAACTGGGAAAGAAGTCAAGGCTCTATATTGTCACCCTGCTTATTTAATTTCTATGCAGAGTACATAATGCAAAAAAAAAAAAAAAAAAAGAATGCCATGCTGGATGAATCACAAGCTGGAATCAAGATTGCCAAGAGAAATATCAACAATCTCAGACATGCAGATAATATTACTCTAATGGCAGAAAGTGAAGAGGAACTAAAGAGCCTCTTGGTGAAGATAAAAAGGAGAGTGAAAAAGCTTGTTTAAAACTCAACATTCAAAAAAGTAAGATCATGGCATCCAGTCCCATCACTTTATGGCAAATAGATGGGGAAAAAGTGGAAACAGTGACAGATTTTATTTTCTTGGGCTCCAAAATCATGGCAGAAAGTGACTGTGGCCATGAAATTAAAAGACACTTGTTCTTTGGAAGAAAATCTATGACAAACCTAGACAGCATATTAAAAAGTAGAGAATGGCATTGAAACATGTAAATTATCATATGTGAAACGAATCACCAGTCCAGGTTCAATGCATGATACAGGGTGCTCAGGGCTGGTACACTGGGATGACTCAGAGGGATGGGATGGGGAGGTAGGTAGGAGGGGGGTTTAGGATGGGGAACACATGGCAGATTCATGTCAATGTATGGAAAAACCAATACAACATTGTAAAGTAAAAAAAAAAAAAAAAATAAATAAAACTGGAAAAAAAAAAAAAGCAGAGACATCACTTCACCAACAAAGGTCTGTATAGTCAAAGTTATGGTTTTTCCAGTAGTCAGGTACAGATGTGAGAGTTGGAAAATAAAGAAGACTGAGAACTGAAGAATTGATGCTTTCAAACTGTGGTGCTGGAGAAGACTTTTGAGAGTCCCTTGCCCAGCAAGGAGATCAAACCAGTCAATCCTAAAGGAAATTACCCTGAATACTCATTGGAAGGACTGATGTTGAAGCTGAAGCTCCAATACTTTGACATCAGATGCAAAGAACCAACTCATTGGAAAAGACCCTGATGCTGGGAATGACTGAGGGCAGGAAGAGAAGGGGGCAAAAGATGATGAGATGGTAGGATGGCATTATGAACTCAACGGACATGAGTTTGAGCAAACTGTAGGAGATAGTGAAGGACAGGAAAGCCTGGCATGAAGCAGTCCATGGGGTTGAAAAGAGTCAGAAACAACTGAGTAACTGAACAACAACATCCATAGACAAGGAAATATTACTTAGCAAAAAAAGGAATAACCTATTGATATTCCCAACAACAGTAAATAATCTCAAAACAATTATGCTTACTGACAGAAGGTGGAAAAACTACTCACACTGTATTACATTGATATAATATTCCAGGAAATGCAAACTAATGTATTATGAAATAAAATCAATAGTTGCATGTGGATTAGGAAGGGACAAGAGGAAGAGATCATTAAGAGGTATAAGAAAACTTTTGTGGGTGATATGTTCATTACCTTAATTGTTATGGTATTATAGGTGCATGCTGCTGCTGCTAAGTCACTTCAGTCGTGTCCGACTCTGTACGACCCCATACACGGCAGCCCACCAGGCTCCACCGTCCCTGGGATTCTCCAGGCAAGAACACTGGAGTGGGTTGCCATCTCCTTCTCCATTGTGTGAAAGTGAAAAGTGAAAGTGAAGATGCTCAGTCGCAACGGACTCATAGCAACCCCATGGACTGCAGCCTACCAGGCTCCTCCATCCATGGGATTTTCTAGGCAAGAGTACTGGAGTGGCTTGCCATTGCCTTCTCCAGCCATAGGTGCATACATATGTCAAAATTCATCATGTGCAATTTAAGTGTTGTTTAGTCGCTAAGTTGTGTCTGACTCTTTGTGACTCCATGGACTGTGGTCCACCAGACTCCTCTGCCCATGGGATTTCCCAGGCAAGAATGGGAGTTTACTGATTCTTTACTGAACTCTGTAGAGTTGTATATTTGATGTTCTACTTACTAAACCAATGAGCAATACAAGTGTTTATCATAAAATGAGATATCTCTCATCACTCAGTACTTTGATTTTATTTTATAAAAAGCCTTATGAAACTAAAATGGGCAGACAGCGTTACTGATCTGAATGCAGCATTAAACACTAGAATTATTTTAACCCCTGACTTCACTATTTCACAAAATGAGGTATTTAACCTGCATATCTCATTTGTTCCTTTTAAATAAATCATAATTAATAATATTCAACCTACAGGGAGTTGTATAGAATAGTGATTGGTTTATACGGCATGACATTGCTAATCAAGAGATGGGATTTGGAAGACATAAAAAACAAATTTATGGTAATCAAAGGGGAAAGGGAGTTGGGGGGATAAATTAGGAGTTTGGGATTAGCAGACACAGATTGAGTTCAGTTGCTCAGTTGTGTCTGACTCTTTGCGACCCCATGAATTGCAGCATGCCAGGCCTCCCTGTCCATCACCAACTCCTGGAGTTCACCCAAACCCATGTCCATCGAGTAGGTGATGCCATCCAATCATCTCATCTTCTGTCATCCCCTTCTCCTCCTGCCCCCAATCCTTCCCAGCATCAGGGTCTTTTCCAATGAGTCAACTCTTCGCATGAGGTAGCCAAAATACTGGAGTTTCAGCTTCAATATTAGTCTCTCCAATGAACACACAGGACTGATCTCCGTTAGGATGGACTAGTTGGACCTCCTTGAGTCCAAGGGACTCTCAAGAGTCTTCTCCAACACCACAGTTCAAAAGCATCAATTCTTCAGTGCTCAGCTTTCTTCACCGTCCAACTCTTACATCCATACATGACCACAGGAAAAACCATAGCTTTGACTAGACGGACCTTTGTTGGCAAAGTAATGTCTCTGCTTTTGAATATGCTATCTAGGTTGGTCATAACTTTCCTTCCAAGGAGTAAGCGTCTTTTAATTTCATGGCTGCAATCACCATCTGCAGTGATTTTGGAGCCCAAAAAAATAAAGTCTGACACTGTTTCCACTGTTTCCCCATCTGTTTCCAATGAAGTGATGGGACCAGATGCCATGATTTTTGTTTTCTGAATGTTGAGCTTTAAGTCAATTTTGTCACACTCCTCTTTCACTTTCATCAAGAGGCTTTTTAGTTCCTCTTCACTTTCTGCCATAAGGGTGGTGTCATCCGCATATCTGAGGTTATTGATATTTCTCCCGGCAATCTTGATTCCAGCTTGTGCTTCTTCCACTCCAGTGATTCTCATGATGTACTCTGCATATAAGTTAAATAAGCAGGGTGACAATATACAGCCTAGACATATTCCTTTTCCTATTTAGAACCAGTTTGTTGTTCCATGTCCAGTTCTAACTGTTGCTTCCTGACCTGCATACAGGTTTCTCAAGAGGCAGGTCAGGTGGTCTGGTATTCCCATCTCTTTCAGAATTTTCCACAGTTTGTTGTGATCCACACAGTCAAAGGCTTTGGCATAGTCAATAAAGCAGAAATAGATGTTTTTCTGGAACTCTCTTGCTTTTCCCATGATCCAGCACATGTTGGCTATTTGATCTCTAGTTCCTCTGCCTTTTCTAAATTCAGCTTGAACATCTGGAAGCTCAAGGTTCACATATTGCTGAAGCCTGGCTTGGAGAATTTTGAGCATTACTTTACTAGTGTGTGAGATGAGTGAAATTGTGCGATAGTTTGAGCATTCTTTGGCATTGCCTTTCTTTGGGACTGGAATGAAAACTGATATTTTCCAGTCCTATGGCCACTGCTGAGTTTTCCAAATTTGCTGGCATATTGAGTGCAGCATTTTCACAGCATTATCTTTCAAGATTTGAAATAGCTCAACTGAATTCCTTCACCTCCACTAGCTTTGTTCATAGTGATGCTTTCTAAGGCCCACTTGACTTCACATTCCAGGATATTTGGCTCTAGGTGAGTGATCACACCATCATGATTATCTGGGTCGTGAAGATCTTTTTTTGTACAGCTCTTCTGTGTATTCTTGCCACCTCTTCTTAATATTTTCTGCTTCTGTTAGGTCCATACCATTTCTGTCCTTTATTGAGCCCATCTTTGCATGATATGTTCTCTTGGTATCTCTAATTTTCTTGAAGAGATCTCTAGTTTTTCCCATTCTATTGTTTTCCTCTATTTCTTTGCATTTTTTCACTGGGGAAGGCTTTTTTATCTCTCCTTGCTATTCTTTGGACTCTGCATTCAGATGGGAATATCTTTCCTTTTCTCCTTTACTTTTCACTTCCCTTCTTTTCACAGCTATTTATAAGGCCTCCTCACACAGCCATTTTGCTTTTTTGCATTTCTTTTCCATGGGGATGGTCTTGATCCCTGTCTCCTGTACAATGTCACGAACCTCCATCCATAGTTCTTTAGGCACTCTGTCTATCAGATCTAGTCCCTTAAAATCTATTTCTCACTTCCACTGTATAATCATAAGGGATTTGATTTAGGTCATACCTGAATTGTCTAGTGGTTTTCCCTACTTTCTTCAATTTCAGTCTGAATTTGGCAATACAGAGCTCATAATCTGAGCCACAGTCAGCTCCTGGTCTTGCTTTTGCTGACTGTATAGAGCTTCTCCATCTTTGGCTACAAGGAATATAATCAATCTGATTTCAGTGTTGACCATCTGGTGATGTCCATGTGTAGAGTCTTCTCTTGTGTTTTTGGAAAAGGGTGTTTGCTATGACCAGTTCGTTGTCTTGGCAAAACTCTATTAGCCTTTGCCCTGCTTTATTCTGTACTCCAAGGCCAAATTTGCCTGTTACTCCAGGTGTTTCTTGATTTCCTACTTTTGCATTCCAGTCCCCCATACTATCTGTAAAATAAAGGTCCTACTGTACAGCACAGGGAACTAGAGTCAATATCCTATAATAAACCATAATGGAAAAGAATATACATATGTGTGTATATAACCGAATCACTTTGTTGTACACCAGAAACTAACAGAACATTGTAAATGAAAGATGAAAGTGAAAGTGTTAGTTGCTCAGTCGTGTCTGACTCTTTGTGACGCCATGGGCTGTAGCCAGCCAGGCTTCTCTGTCCATGGGATTGTCCAGGCAAGAATACTGTAGTGGGTTGCTATTTCCTTCTCCAGAGGAACTTCCTGACCCAGGGATTGAACCCAGGACTCTGCATTGTAGGCAGATTCTGTATTGGGTCACCTATACTTTAATAAAGAAGACGAGGTTTTGTAGGTTCTAGATAAATAGAATTATGTTATTGCTCCTACAGAAATAAAATTCCTATAAAATTATTTAATAGTTGGTCTTAAAAGTAAAAAGATATCCAACAAAAGAGAGAAAGAGATATTGAGAGAGAGGTTTCAAATATTCCTACAAGTATCAGAGCTGGAGGGTACCTGTAGCAGATACTTCTAGCTGTTAGTCAAAATATACTTTCCTTTCTTCTGTAGTTGCCCAATGAATTCACAACACATCTAATTTTTACATGACCTATCTGTAGTTTGACATGGGAAGCATGTTAGCTAACATGGTATGCTAAGCTTTTAGGCTATCTGTGTCTTAAGCAGTTAACCTCAAGATCTCTCCAGTATTTCCCAAAGAATATTTCCACATATTTTCAGAAGCTTTTCTCTTTTTTGGATATTGAATCTAAGTCAGAATGATATAAGTAGTGTTTAATCCATTAATCTCTTCCACCTACTTCAAAGAGGTGACACTGTCATAGAAAGCAAGAGAAAATATGAGGGGGTGGGACAGACAATCTTCTTGGTAGGAGGGCACCCAAGTCAGCAGTTTCTTTCATAATACTATATTAACAAAAGGAGTTCAAGAATGGCCTCCAATTCCCTTCAAGCATTTAAGATTTCTAAGGTGCCTATCAAGCATTATATTGTTTTAAGCATGACATTTCCAAGTCAAAATTAACAGAGATAAAGTCAGTCACACCTCTAGATGAAGGAATTACTAGTTAGCATTAAACTCTTTCACTATCCATGTCCTTAAATAGTAATTACTAATATGCCTGTGTTTTTCATATACATTAGTGCTGCTGAGGGAAAATTAGCCTCAAGTCTGATGAGGAATTATCTTGAGAGCTATGTCCTTAGCTCAGTTAGTACAGCATCAGACTTTTTATCTGAGGGTTCAGGATTCAAGTCCTCGTTCAGGTGTTTACTCTGGGCTTCCCAGGTGGTACTAGTTGTAAAGAACCCACCTAGCAGAAGATTTTAAGAGACATGGGTTCGATCCCTGTGTCGGGAAGATCCCCTGGAGGATGGCATGGCACTCCAGTATTTTTACCTGGAGAATCCCATGGACAGAGAAGCCTAGAGGGCTACAGTTCACAGGGTTGCAAAGAGTTGGACATGACTGAAGCAACTGAGCATGCATGCACTGAAAAGAAATCTTGAGCACTGTATCCTTTGAGAGAGGACATAGAAATGGGAAGTTAGGAGACAGCTTTCAATGAGGTTTGTCAGGGTATAAAGTTCATCTTGTTAGTAGGTTAGTGATATTTCTTAAACACACATTAAAGAAGAGATACTTCGATGAAATAAATGCATTAGAGCTGCTAATGTGTTCATTTATTTAGCCAGCAAAAGTTTGTGGGGCCTTGTTCTGTATCAGAATCTCTGAAAAGTGCTAGGAATACAGAGATGAAACATGGTCCTACCTGTAAGAGGTCAACACCTAGTGTGGAGCTGGTAGTGTAAAACCATAATAACTATACCATGGGATAATCATATTTGATCATCTCCCTGAGCTGCAAATACCTCCAATTCTTCCAGAGCTTTAAGGGAAGAGCTATCTTACTCAATTTTCAATTCCTAGCACCTAGTCCAGTGCCTGGCCCATAGAAAGTTTAAAACATGTCCTGATGACATGACAAGGGTGTCCACTCTCACCACTATTATTCAACATAGTTTTGGAAGTCCTAGCTATAGCAGTCAGAGAATAAACTTAAATAAAAGGAATCCAGATTGGAAAAGAAGTAGTAAAGCTCCCATTGCTTGCAGATGACATGATACTATACACTGAAAACCCTAAAGATACTATCAGAAAATTACTAGAGCTAATCAGGGAATTTAGCAAAGTTGCAGGATACAAAATCAATACACAGTAATCACTTGCATTCCTATATACTAAACTTGAAACATCAGAAAGAGAAATTAAGGAATCAATCCCATTCACCACTGCAACAAAAAGAATAAAATATCTAGGAATAAACCTACCTAAGGAGACAAAAGGGCTATATACAGAAAATTATAAGACACTGATGATAGAATTCAAAGATGACATAAACAGATGGAGAGATATTCCATGTTCTTGGGTAGAAGAATCAATATTGTAAAAGTGACTATACTACCAAATGCAATCTACAGATTCAATGTGACCCTTATCAAATTACTAATGGCACTTTTCACAGAAGCAGAACAAAAAATTTCACAATTCACATGGAAACACAAAAGACCCTGAATAGCAAATAAGTCTTAAGAAAGAAGAATGGAGCTGGAGAAATCAACCTTCACCTCAGATTATACTTCAAAGCTACAGTCATCAAGACAGTTCTGTACCGGCACAAAAATAGAACTATAAACCAAAGGAACAAGATAGAAAGCCCAGAAATAAACCCATGCACCTATGGGTACCTTGTTTTTGACAAAGGAGTTAAGAATATACAATGGGGCAAAGACAACCTCTTCAATAAGTGGTGCTGGGAAAACTGTACAGCTACATGTAAAAGAATGAAATTAGAACACTTCCTAACACCATACACAAAGACAAACTCAAAATGGACTAAAGACCTAAATGCAAGACTAGAAACTATAAAACTCTTAGAGGAAAACATAGGCAGAACACTCGATGACATAAATCAAAGCAAGATCCTAGAATAACGGACATAAAAACAAAAGTAAACAAGTGGGACCTGATTAAACTTAAAATCTTTTGCACAGCAAAGGAAACTATAAGCAAGGTGAAAAGACAACCCTCAGAAATGGGAGAAAACAATAGCAAATGAAACAACTGACAAAGGATTAATTTCCAAAATATACAAACAGCTCATACAACTCAATACCAGAAAAAGAAACAACTCAACCAAAAAGTGGGGAAAAGACCTAAACAGACATGTCTCCGAAGACGACATACAGATGGCTAACAAACACATGTAAAGATGCTCAATATCACTCATTATTAGAGAAATGAAAATCAAAACTACAAGATATCACCTCATACCGGTCAGAATGGCCATCATCAAAAAGTCTACAAACAATAAATGCTGGAAAGAGTGTGGAGAAAAGGGAACCCTCTTGCACTGTTGGTGGGAATGTAAACTGATACAGCCAGTATGGAAGACAGTATGTAGATTCCTTAAAATAACTAGGAATAAAACCACCATATGACCCAGCAATCCACTCCTAGGCATATACCCTGAAGAAAGCAAAATTGAAAAAGACACACATATCCCACTGTTCACTGCAGCACTATTTACAACAGCTAGAACATGGAAGCAACCTAGATGTCCATCGACAGATAAATGGATAAAGAAATTGTGGTACATATACAAAATCGAATATTACTCAGTCATAAAAAAGAATGCATTTGAGTCAGTTCTAATGAGGTGGATGAACTGAGAGCCTATTATACAGAGTGAAGTAAGTCAGAAAGAGAAAGATAAATATTGTATACTAGTGCATACATACAGAATCTAGAAAGATGGTACTGGAGAATTTATTTGCAGGGCAGCAGTGGAGAAAAAGACAGAGAACAGATTTATGGACATGGGGAGAGGGGAGGAGAGGGTAAGATGGATGAAGAGAGTAACATGGAAACTTACATTACCATATGTAAAATAGATAGCCAATGGAATTTTCTGTATGTCTCAGGGAACTCAAACAGGGGCTCTGTATCAACCTAGAGGGGTGGGATGGAGAGGGAGATGGGAGGGAGGTTCAAGAGCGAGGGGACACATGCATACCTATGGCTGATTCATGCTGAGGTTTGACAGAAAACAAAATTCTGTAAAGCAATAATCCTTCAATTAAAAAATAAATTAAAAAAAAAAACAAAACACATCCTGATGAATTTGTTGCTACATCTGGTTTACTCTGAAGGCTGAGGCACCTAGACAGACTAACTAGGTAAACCAGCTCTGGAGACTAACCAGCTCCAGAGGCTAGCTGGCTGTTTCTCCTCTGCTGACAGCGATAAGAGACATTTCTGACGTGCGGTTGCAGGTGTGCTGACTGCCCACGTGACCTCCTCTCTCTGCAGAGGCTGCACAGTGCTCTCTAGGGATCTCCTTCCTGGGAGGCAGCTTCAGGCCTCACTGAGCCCCTGGGGCTCCTTCCCGCTTCTCACTTCTGCACCTCCTGTACATCTTTCTTAGGGACTTGTAGCTAACAGCGTGTTTAGGCTGCTGGCTAGGAAGAAAATCCAAGAGGAAGCATGGAGGAAACTCCTTCAGGGAACAGGCATTTTTAAAAATAGCCCAAATTAGGAATATTTGATTCTTTGACCTAAAATTACAATACTTTGGGCCAAGATGAATTTGCAGTGACTTTTCAATAAAATGTAGGATATGGAGGCAATAAAATATAGGATATGGAGGCAAAAAACTCCACATAAGGCCTCACTGTGGGGAAGGCAATGGCACCCCACCCCAGTACTTTTGCCTGGAAAATTCCATGGACAGAAGAGCCTGGTAGGCTCCAGTCCATGGGGTCGCTAAGAGTCGGACACGACTGAGCGACTTCACTTTCACTTTTCACTTTCATGCATTGGCCCACTCCAGTGTTCTTGCCTGGAGAATCCCAGGGACAGGGGAGCCTGATGGGCTGCCGTCTGTGGGGTCGCACAGAGTTGGACACGACTGAAGCGACTTGAGCAGCAGCAGCAGCAGCAGCAGCAGCAGCAGCAAGGCCTCACTGAATCTAACCATTCAACCTGAGCTTGAGCAATGTCAGTATTCACACACAAACAGGTTCCCCAGTCATTTAAGATATACATAAATGTGTATGTGGTGATAATTGTCTTTAGTAGAAGAACTGGAATTTTAGGGTACTTTGGGTCAACATTAGTTGAATTGCATGCTGTTAAGTATTACATAATCTATGTATAGCCTAGATCATACCATGCAGAATATAAAACAGGTCCAGAGTTACACCATGGCAAAAGTAGTTGCTGTTACCTGTATTGTAATGACATTGTAACACCATGACTGTCTCACTGACTGACACTGAGACCAAGACAGCCACAGAGGACACTTCAAGGCAGTCTGTGGGAGAGATCTGTACCCAGAGACAGAATTGATTGTTTACATCAGCTATGAAAATGCAAATACTCAATTACATTAGAAGGTGATAGGGTACTTTTGAAGCGTTCCTCACGTTATGTGATTAACAATTAGCCATCCATCCATTCATTCAACAAGTATTTATTAAATACTAAAAGTCTGTCTAATCAAGGCTATGGTTTTTCCAGTGGTCATGTATGGATGTGAGAGTTGGACTGTGAAGAAAGCTGAGCACCAAAGAATTGATGCTCTTGAACTGTGGTGTTGGAGAAGACTCTGGAAAGTCCCTTGGACTGCAAGGAGGTCCAACCAGTCCATCCTAAAGGAGATCAGTCCTGGGTGTTCATTGGAAGGACTGATGCTGAAGCTGAAACTCCAATACTTTGGCCACCTCATGCGAAGAGTTGACTCATTGGAAAAAGACTCTGATGCTGGGAGAGATTGGGGGCAGGAGGAAAAGGGGACAACAGAGGATGAGATGGCTGGATGGCATCACTGACTCGATGGACATGAGTTTCGGTAAACTTCAGGAGTTGGTGATGGACAGGGAGGCCTGGCGTGTTGCAGTTCATGGGGTCTCAAAGAGTCAGACATGACTGAGAGACTGAACTGAACTGAGGTAGCCCAGAGGAGGAAATGGCAACCCACTCCAGTATTCCTGACTGAAAAATTCCATGGTCAGAGGAACCTGGGAGGCTATAGTCCAAGGGGATGCAAAGAGTCAGATATGAGTGAGCAATTGAGCATGGATGCAGGTACCAGACAACTGTTTTAGCTCTTGAGGTACAGTGTTACATAAGAGACAAGATCCCTTTTCTCATTGAGGTTACATTTTAAAGTGGACAGAGAACAGACAGATAAATAAAAACAAATAAGGGAAGACAAAGTGATAAATTTTAGAGTGAAAAACAAAATTTGAGGTGCTGTGCAGCAACTGGTGGTCAGCTTCAGCTTTTCTGAGGTGTTGACACTTGAGTTAGAATCTGAATGACAAAAAAGGAATCTGCCACATCAGAATATGGGAGAAGAATGTTTCCTGCAGAGCAAAGAGAGACCGCAGGCAATGCGGCTGCTGTGCAAGACGAGCACGGTGGTACCCTTGGAGCCTGTGAAGAGCTGAGATGCAGAAGAAGCTGGAAAGGGGATCAGGTGCCAGGCCTGAGGCAGAATGATGACTAAAAAAAAAAAAAAAAAAATGAGGGTTTAAGAACAGAATAGAATGCGAAACAGAAGGAATATTGGAACCAGATAATATAGAAATGGAGACTGGAAACACTGACTTGAGCCATGATTTTTCTTGCCCCAGGCATGGTTTTCATCTGGGTCTCGCTGTTGTTTAGAACAATCTCTAATAAAGCTGATCTGCGGTGCCATTCTTTATCAGTCTTGAAATGAAGAATGTGGCACTTGTTGTTCTCTTTAAGAATCTGAGATTCTACTATAGTGCCCATTGGAATTTACCACTTCCCCCCTGCTTACCAACATAGTACACATTTATGACAGAACATTTGGAAAATACAGATAAGCTAATGGAAGAAATTAAATCACTCCCAAGTACAGCCACCCAAGGATAACTATTGTGAACAATTGGACACAGATTCTCTTGATTATACAGTGCCGTGATTCAGAATACAGGCTCTGGAGTCTGGGAGGAAATCATGACTTTATAACTTGCTAAATGAAGAGTTCTTCATTTTCAGTCTATCTTAATTGCTTATAAAATGACAAGCAAATGTCTGCAATATCTTTAAGCCTCAGTTTTCTCATCTGCAGGATGAGAACAGTAATATTACCTTCCTCATAGGCCTGCTGGGAGGATTAAACGAGAATCCATGCAAAGCTCCTGAGGCAGTGGCTGGCAAAGAGAATGTATTCCAAACACTCAGTCGTGTCTGACTATTTGCGACCCCATGGACTATACAGTCCATGGAATTCTCCAGGCCAGAATACTGGATTGGGTAAACGTTCCCTTCTCCAGGGGATCTTCCCCACCCAGGAACCGAACCCAGGTCTCCTGCATTGTAGGAAGATTCTTTACCAGCTGAGCCACCAGGGAAGTCATTCTAAACATATGAGGTATTAAGCTATTATAATTTTATGGACCTGGGCTCATACTGTAAAGTTCAGATCAGATCAGATCAGTCGCTCAGTCGTGTCCGACTCTTTGCGACCCCATGAACCGCAGCACGCCAGGCCTCCCTGTCCATCACCAGCTCCCGGAGGTCACCCAGACTCACACCCATCAAGTCAGTGATGCCATCCAGCCATCTCATCCTCTGTCGTCCCCTTCTCCTCCTGCCCTCAATCCCTCCCAGCATCAGACTCTTCTCCAATGAGTCAACTCTTCGCATGAGGTGGCCAAAATACTGGAGTCTGTAAAGTTGTCCGTATATAAATGAGTATTCCAATTATCACTAGACATTTTACATGATCTTAATTATTTTTCTATGTTGTAGTTTTAAATGGTCATATAGCATTTTACTGTAGAGATAGTAATTTAGTTCTGCTGTGGTACATTTGGGCTATTCCCAATTTTCACCACATTAAAAAAAAATGGTCATATAGCATTTTACTGTAGAGATAGTAATTTAGTTCTGCTGTGGTACATTTGGGCTATTCCCAATTTTCACCACATAAAATTCTACAGATAAAATATTGCAAACTTTCATGACTATTTACCTAAGACAAATTCTAAGAAGTGATTGGGTCAAGTGGCATGTATATTTTTCCAAGACTCTGTGACACATTTTATTATGTCTTCCGCTAAGGATTTTGATTAAACCCTTGATAAGAATAATGTCAGGAAGTAAGTAGTTCACATATGTGTGCAGTTTTGGAGGTCTGATTTACCATCAGCTTGGTGAAATACACCCCCATGCCTCATGTCTCTTTCCCCACACCTGTTCACACCTTCTGGTCAGCACCATCCTCTCTCATTCCTTAAGGAAGCTTCTCGGTTCCAGGCTTCTAGCTGAGCAAATATGCTTACAGTTTTCTGATTTGCTAGGAATTCTGAACTTAGTCACTTCACCTGAAGCTATAAACGGATAGCACTTTTAGTACATTAGAAATCCAAGCCCCTCATCTTATAATGAAGAAACTAAAGTAGAAGGGAGCAAATGCCTTGTTTAAGTCGGTCATCTGTTCCATGCCACTGCTGGACAGTAACTCAGAGCTAGCTCATTCCTTTATCTCTAGTACCTAGTTCAGCAGCCAACATGTATGCTGCTGCTGCTGCTGCTAAGTCGCTTCAGTCGTGTCCGACTCTGTGCGACCCCATAGACGGAAGCCCACCAGGCTCCCCCGTCCCTGGGATTCTCCAAGCAAGAACACTGGAGTGGGCTGCCATTTCCTTCTCCAATGCATGAAAGTGAAAAGTGAAAGTGAAGTCGCTCAGTTGTGTCTGACTCCCAGCGACCCCATGAACTGCAGCCCACCAGGCTCCTCCATCCATGGGATTTTCCAGGCAAGAGTACTGGAGTGGGGTGCCATTGCCTTCTCCGAGCCAACATGTATAGACAGCCATTAATGTTTGAGGATAACTACTTGAAGTAATTCACAGCCTTTTAGGATTTTGCAGCTGGAAGGACTGTAGAGGTGTGGAAAAATGAGACTCACATGGATTAATGAGATATATTAGTGTTGTTCAGTTGTACCCAACTCTTTGCAACCCTCTGACTACAGCCCTCCAGGCTCCTCTGTCTATGGGATTTTTTAGGCAAGAACACTGGAGTGGGTTGCCATATTCTTCTCCAAATGAGATATGATGTTTAGTTATTAGTGGCAAGTTGGAATAACAACGCTGGTCTCTCACTTCCTGGGACATACAAGGAGAAACCAGGAGAAACTCAGGCTTGTTGGGTTGAGATGGGCATCCTATAGAGAAGAGATCCACCTAAGTTTGCCTTGGTCCAGAGAGAGCAAAGCTAGGGGGAAGAAAACAGGTAGTTGCTGGTAGATCAACTTCAGCCTAATTCAGGGAAGATCTTTTTAATAGTCAGGATTGTCCAAAACTGAAATAGGTTTTCTTGAAAAGAAGTGAGTTGTTCCTAAATGGAAATGTTCAAATAGAAATAGGGTATGTTTGAATAAATAATTTGTCAAGTATGTTTAAAAAGAAAAACTGTTTTGTGTGACTGGTTGGAATAGATGACTTCTAAGGTCTCCACCAAAACTAAGATTAAGTGATTTTATGAATAGATAGACAGATGGACAATTTTTTTTTCTTGTTGATATATTACTTTGTACTTATGCCTTTTTAGTGTGAACCCATTGTCTCCTCCTTACAAATAGGAATAGATAAATTCTAAAGTCTTTTCTTCCTCAAGATTCTATGGTTCTAAATAATCTTTTTAGTGCTAATTCAGTGTATTATACACAGTAGGAGTTCAAAAGAAACTTAAATTTTGTTTTAAGTCAGAAAATTCTACATTTAAGATAAATTGAGCTACAGCCTCCATGCAGTTGAACAATTTGAACTCAGCTGGTCTCAATCAAATCTATCAGTTGATCACATTCAAGAGCACTAAATATGCATTAAACTTTTTTTTTTTTTTAATAAAAAACTAAAAGAAGAAATTTGGGTGGACTGTATTGTGATGAGATTAAAATGTTCTCTTACTAGGTTTCTGATTGATGATATGAAATTTGACTGGAATTATTTCCTAGAATATAGAGAACTTTTTAATATTAAATTGCTAGTATGATTTAATTGCACTTCAAATATGAAATTACTGAAAGACTGCCCATTGTGTAATACTTTCATCCAAATTCTAGTGGTAAGACTGACACATAAATGAACCATATTACGGGAATACTTTCAATTTGCAAGATTTCCCATCAGTAATAGAAATGGAGGTCCTGACAAGTTCATACTTGGATTGGGTGAAAAGCTCCACTCTCAAATAGTCATCTAGCAAAGGTTTGGTGAGAATCATAGATGGGGCCTGTGATGTACTCTTTGCAAATCTAACCAGGAAGGAAATGGATAAAAGATAGCCAAGGATGCCTTTTTTGGCTTTCCTTTTCCCTTTCTTTCTTTCTTCCCCCACCCCTTCTCTTATTAGAAGGTTAAACAAGGAAAAGTAATGTTCAAATTAAGTGTTTAATTTATTAACATTGTCATTGTTTTAAACACTCTTAACAGTGGAAAAAAAAAAAAAAAGAGAAAAATTAAGGCTCAAGTCAAGATGGGCTATCATTGATTAGAATTTCTCAGCCTTGCCTTTTTTCCCCACACAGGGAGGAAAATGTGTATTTCAGGGATAGCAAGACCTTCTATGTTTCAGACATTGTGCTAGATGTCAGATAGAGAAAAAAAAGTCAGGCATGAATTTGACCTCATAGAAGCATAGCAACTGCACAGCATAGGTTCATCACGGGAGCCTGATGAGACTTGGAGTTCTTCCTGACCCAAAACTCTGGACAGTCACTGCTAACCTAGCACAGAATTGTAAGCTGACAACAATTAGTCACCCTATGTAGGAAGTCAAAAGTTCTCTGGTAACCAGGTCTCATTCTAACAATTATAGTCATGGTTTGTTCATGTCTATAAAGACCCATTTCAAGCTAGAGGGCTGAAGGGAGCTCAAAAGGGAGGGAATAGATGTATACTTAAGATTCACGTTGTTGTATGGCAGATACCAGCACAACACTGTAAAGCAATTATCCTCCAATTTTTTAAAAAAGATCCAATTCATATGTATCTTGTTTGATTTTTTGAATTCCACTCTCAGAAACATGAAATAGAAAAAATAAACCCAAAAGCTACCTCCACAGCTGCTTTCGCTCTTTCAAATTCTTCTTCTAAGGAATGGTTTCTGGAAAGCAAGGCGCTCCCCCAGCGGTGCTCTTTGGTCAGTCGAGCCTGAAATAAACCAAACATAATTTTGGAATCACGTAATATAAAATACAAACATTTTTCCTTTTCTCATAGTACCCTAGACTTTAAGAAGCCCTGAGACTGACGTCACTTTTGGAGTACTTTGCAAACAGAACGCTTCTTAAACGGGGACGGTGCCAAAGTATGCGCCCCGCTCACACGCAGGCATCTTCTAACAGAGAGTCTCAGCCGAGGTCATAATAAAACAACACCTAGGCCCTACCTCCCAAAGATCTTACATCTCACTGGTCTAGGGTCAAGGCGTTGATAGGTTAGGAAGTCTCCCCATGCAGTGAGGCTGGAGAATCTCCGTTATAGAATACACCTGGAAGCTGATGTTTGCGCTTTCAGCTTGTTAGGAGGATCAGCCTCAGGTGAAGCTGTGAAGGCTGCAGCCACGGAAGGTAGCTGCTAGGCCTTTCTCCTTACACTTGAGCTGGGCTTCATGCTGAATTCTCTTTCCTTTGCCTTCCCTCTCTTGGCACACATCTGTCTCATGCCACATTTCCTCAGGTCACTGCTCTCTGCTAAATAGTCACTTGGATAAAATCATGTCTGGGAATGCCAACTGCTTTGTCACAATTAACAGGAAATGTGATACACAACTTAGGTAAATGCAAATATTTCCAGAAGATCCCCCACAAAGAGTTTGCTAGAATTTAAAAAATATCTATTTTAAATTTCACAAACAATGATTACATTCTTTTTGAAAAAAAATTAATCATGGTAAATCAGAGGCATAATTCTAGACCTTTTCCCCTTGAATTTGCATGTATGTTTATGCACCCATGGATAGAATATCACGGTGTTTCCAAAAGCTTTTGGAAACGTAAACGGTGCTATTCTGTGGCTTGTTTTTTTTTCTATTCAGCAGTGTACCTTGGAGAGTCTCCGCATGTTGCACTCCTAGATCTACCTCAGTCTTTTCCCAAGGATTTCCTGGTAAGTACACACTATATGTTGATTAGAACGCTTTCCATGAGCATTGAATGTTTCCGATTTTTCTCCATGTGATTGCTTGTTTTCTTATCTATCTTCTTCTCTGATCCTCTTGCTCTGCTGTGGGGTCCACAGGGGGAGGACTTTGGTAACTCTTATACTGCCCCACCCTGAGCCCAGGGTCTGACAAGTGACACATGCCCCAAGGATGCCAGTGCATGGATTGCGGGAGGAGGCCCAGCACTGCTAAGGCAGCTAGGCCTTGGAGAGCAGGGGGAGAGAGGCTCAGAGTCAAGTCCCCCACCCCCTTTCACTGCAGGGCAGGGGTGGCTCCTTGGCCACGTGGGAGATTGCTGTCCTGCAGGGATGCTCAACCCCTGCTTCTAGGGGAATTACTTGAACAGACCTGGGCCCCACTCCAGACCAGTGAAGTAATCTTTGAAGGTGGGGCCCAGGAATTAAATGGTTGAAAAGCTCTGTGGTGATTTAACTATGGCAAAACTTTGCTCTCCACCCAGCACTTACCATCTATTCTGTTCAGTTGCTTTTCATTTTTTCTCCACCATTAGTGGTCCTCAAGAGGAACCCCCCTCTTTAATGATTACACAGTATTCAATATGTGGGTTGGGAAGATCCCTTGGAAGAAGAAATGGCAACCCACTCCAGTATTCTTGCCTGGGAAATCTCATGGACAGAAGAGCCTGCCGGGCTACAGACCATGGGGTCGTAAAGAATTGGACATGACTTAGAGACTGAGCAACACTAGTCCCAGGGCTTACCACATGCCAGATGCTGCTTCAAGTCCTTTACCTGCTGGAACTCATGTTGTCTTTTCAACAATCCGAGGTAAGTACTAGCATTGACTTCATGACCCTGCAGCACAGAGAGCTGACTTGACTTGCTGCTGGTCTCACAGCTAGCTAAGTGGTAGGACCATTGCTTCTGGGCCATGCTCAAAACCACTGCATGTACTGCCTCTCACAGGAGGCTGTGTGCTCAATTGGCCATTTTAGGAAGAGGCAAAATATAGAAAAGCTGTCCCTTGGAGACAGGGACATTTATACAAGGTCAAGAGAGCTAGTCAAGAAGCTGTCTAGAATACCGTGGGCTGAAAATAATAATAATAAATTAATTGCTAGGAATGTTTCTGAGCATAAACAAGACTGCCTCAGACTGTCTCTTAGACTGCCTTCTGCTTTAATGGATGTGAAAGGTTAATTTATTGGAACACTAATTTATGTTTTCTCCTCCTTCATGTATTTATTCCCTGCTGTATCCCTGGCCCCTCCTTCTAAGAGTAGGTGCTCCACAAATAATCAGTAAATATTTGTTGAAAATATACTGTCAGGGAATACATGAGTGACCAAATTAAAAGTATTTCTCTTCCCTACTCCCAGAAGGTAGCTGTGTGTTCTCAGTCAAGGTATCATGGCCAATCTGGAGGCTAAGGAGAGTTTATAGGAGATTGAAAGGGACTTGATTTTTGTGCTGTACCTGGACTGGCAGATGTCTGTGCTAGTAAACCCTGGTTTGGGGGTGGCGTGGGGGTGGCTGCAGGATGTCCTAGTGGGGTTCCTGGTAAAGAGCGATGCCTGTGAGTAGCTCAGGGTTGAGGCCTCTGGAGCAGTGCCTGTGGTCAGAAAAGGGAGGGTGATGAAGGCAGGTCAAGGCAATGATGCTACTGCCTTGGCATCAATGCCTTGCTCACTGGTGGGCACCAGTGGCCTCCAAAACAAGCATCCTCCCTTATTCTCCGGGCCCTGTGGAAGCTACTGTATTTTTCTAATCCAGAAAATCGAGTCAGGGAGGGGAAGCTACTGTATTTTTCTAATCCAGAAAATTGAGTCAGGGAGAGGAAGACTGACACAGGTTCCAGAGATTAGGATGTGAACATATCTTTTAGGGGGGCCACCATTCAGCCCACTGACACCCTCATCTGACCCTCTTGGGTGACAATATATTTGCTTAACAAATATAAAGGTGCAGATGATTTATAACCTTTTAGAACCAATAACCTATTAGGATCTTACAGCCTGGTAGAGAAGTTAATGCCAAAGATGGTATGACTTTATTGTCTTGCTAAATTACTTCAGTCGTGTCCGACTCTGTGTGACCCCATAGATGGCAACCCACCAGGCTCTGCTGTCCCTGGGATTCTCCAGGCAAGAACACTGGAGTGGGTTGCCATTTCCTTCTCCAATGCAGGAAAGTGAAAAGTGAAAGTGAAGTTGCTCAGTCGTGTCTGACTCTTAGCGACCCCATGGACTGAAGCCCACCAGGCTCCTCTGTCCATGGGATTTTCCAGGCAAGAGTACTGGAGTGGGTTGCCAATTGTCTTATAGACAGTTAATCAACCTTGTATCTAACTTGGTAAACTTTTTATTTTGATATTTCTTTCCCAACTGGCTACATAAATCTCTGTTCCTAATTCCTTTGCTTTTAGAACCAACTCTTTTATTTTCCTGCAGGTTCGTTCATGAAATAAATATTCATTGAGATAAAGTTAAAAAAAATGGACACACATGGTAAGAAATAAACTTTGTGCATTTATATAATAATGAAAGACAATAGGAGAAGAAAGAGGAAGCACTAACATTTTTGTCCCCAAGGCACCTCCTTTAATTAGAGGCACTTTTCACCAGTGAAATATGATCTGTCTTTCCTGTGAAGCCTGACCGAACAGGACTCCATTACTGTCACTGGCTTCCGTTCATCAATGTTTCACGACCCAAGTGGATTATGAATCACAGGATGCAAAGGGCACCATACATCAGGAAGAAGAAAATCTCTCAGGATTCTAGACTTACAGTTTATGTTCTCTTAACTGCCTAAAACAGTAAATGTAAATACAATCTTACCGTGCAAATGAAATTTTGTTTTGATAGTACAGTTACTATTTAGGTAAATGCTATCTCCCACATTGGTAGGAAAGCCTTATGTTATTACTAATTTGAATGTTAGCTACCACACGTTTTAAAGCCATCTATTTTTCCTAAGGAAGCATAAAATAAATGCTATAAAATATAAGTAGATACTGAATGTAAACAGAGGCAGTTTGCAAGCTGAGGGTAGTATACATCTGAAGGTTCTAAAACTTTTTAGCAACTCAGCAGTGAGCCCAGACATGCTGATTTAGGACTGAGAATGAAAAACAGACTAATCACACAGTCAAGAACAGCCTTCTTTTTGAACTATATATATATATATATTTACATCTAATTTCATTAGGGCAAAACTGTAATATGGAAAAACATAAATAATGCTAATAAACTGTAGATAATTCTTAATATTTAACTAGAGGAATGATAAACCAGTCACACCTGTTAAGTTTGACTTGCAGCTATTTTGGTAGCACAATGGCTGTAATAGCAGTTCTTAAGCTTTAGTGTGCATTAGAATCACCCACAGGTCACCTTCAGTTTGCTGGGCTCCACCCCTTGGGTTTCTGAGTCAGTAAGTGTGGGGTGGGGCTATAGAATTGTCATTTCTAACAAGTTCCCAAGTGATACTTACACTGCTGGTTTAGCGACCACACTGTGAAAACTTCTGATGTAGGAACTGACATTATGTGTACGTGGGTGGAACTCCGGAGTTCACAAATTATACTCTGACGTAGTCATTTCTTTCCTTCTTTGCATGGTTTTGAAAAAGGCTCCACAATTTACAGTTACCTCCTGGAAGTACTTTGGCTTTAAAAACAGCATTTTAATTCATTTAAGCTAATTGGATTTTAGGGTATTACAGTCTCCAAAGAAGGAAAGCATTTAATTCCCCCAGCTGTCGATTGCACTGAATGATCGGCACTAGGTGAAGGGAGAGAAGAAAGAATTAAATAACTCTGAAAATAATATTATGCTTTATTCTCTTTATTCAAGATTATGACTGTGATCAAAACAGTCGTATGATCAAAAGAGTCAAATATGATTTGCAAATGACTGTATTTGTGGCTGTGGTTGTCCTAGCATAATTTTCTTGGCTAACATCTAAAGCTATCATTTATAGCTCCTCATACAATTGATAGATATCTTCCACCAAAACACATTTTAAAAAGGCTCAGTATCTTTCTGAAGGAATTGGAGGAGAAAAGGGATTTGCTTAACTGTAGAGAAAAAAATACAACAACTAGCAGAGATTATATAACAGTCATTGAAAACAGTCCCTCTAAAGTCAGTTCAGTTCAGTTCAGTTCAGTCGCTCAGTTGTGTCTGACTCTTTGCGACCCCATGAATCGCAGCACTCTAGGCCTCCCTGTCCTTCAACATCTCCTGGAGTTCACTCAAACTCATGTCCATGGAGTCGGTGATGCCATCCAGCCATCTCATCCTCTGTTGTCCCCTTCTCCTCCTGCCCCCAATCCCTCCTAGCATCAGAGTCTTTTCCAGTGAGTCAACCCTTCGCATGAGGTGGCCAAAGTACTGGAGTTTCAGCCTTAGCATCATTCCTTCCAATAAACACCCAGGACTGATCTCCTTTAGGACGGACTGGTTGGATCTCCTTGCAGTCCAAGGGACTCTTCAGAGTCTTCATCAATTCTTCAGCGCTCAGCTTTCTTCACAGTCCAACTCTCACATCCATAGATGACCACTGGAAAAACCATAGCCTTGACTAGACAGACCTTTGTTGGCAAAGTAATGTCTCTGCTTTTTGCCTGGGGACAAATCCTGGTTTACCATTTACTATTAATGGTGACCTTGGACAAATTACTTAACCTTTATAATCCTCAGTTTTTTGGGAGGGTGGGGCATGCCACTTGGTTTGTGAGATCTTGTTGTTGTTCAGTTGCTAAGTCCTGTCTGACTCCCTGTCCTTCACTATCTCCCAGGGTTTGAGCAAACTCATGTCCATTGAATCAATAATGTCATCTTACTGTCTCCTCCTCTGTTGCTCCCTCCTCCTCCTGCCTTCAATCTTTCCCAGCATCAGGGTCTTTTCCAATGAATTGGCTTTTATGCATCTGGTGGCCAAAATATTGGGCTAGCTTCAGCATCAGTCAGTTCAGTCACTCAGTTGTGTCCAACTCTTTGTGACCCCATGGACTGCAGCATGCCAGGCTTCTCTGTCCATCATCAACTCCCTGAGCTTGCTCAAACTCATGTCCATTGAGTCAGTGATGCCATCCAACCATCTCATCCTCTGTCATCTCCTCCTCCCACCTTCAATCTTTCCCAGCATCAAGATCTTTTCCAAAGAGTCACTTCTTTGATTCAGGTGGCCAAAGTATTGGAGCTTCAGCTTCAGCATCAGTCCTCCCAATGAATATTTAGGACTAATTTCCTTTAGGACTGACTGGTTTGATCTCCTTGCAGTCCAAGGGACTCTCAAGAGTCTTCTCCAACACCACAGTTCAAAAGCATCAATTCACACAAAATTCAACACAAAGCTTTCTTTATGGTCCAAACTCAAATCTATACATGACTACTGGAAAAGTCATAGCTTTGATTATATGGATCTTTGTTGGTAAAGTTATGTCTCTGCTTTTTAATATGCTGTCTAGGCTCATCATAGACACTTGATGAGGAGCAAGACACTTCCAAGGAGCAAGTGTCTTTTGATTTCATGGTGGCAGTCACCATTTGCAGTGATTTTGAAACCCAAGAAAATAGTCTGTCACTGTTTCCATTGTTTCCCCATCTATATGCCATGAAGTGATGGGACTGGGTGCTATGTTCTTTGATTTTTGAATGTTGAGTTTTAAGCCAGCTTTTTAACTCTTCTCTTTCACCTTCATCAAGAGACTCTTTAGTTCCTTTTTGCTTTCTGCCATAAGGATGGTGTCATCTGCATATCTAAGTTTATTGGTATTTCTCCTGGCAATCTTGATTCTAGATTGTGCTTCATCCAACCTGGCATTTCTCATGATGTACTCTTCATGCAGGTTAAATAAGCAGGGTGAAAATATATAGCCTTGACATACTCCTTTCCCAATTTGGAACCAGTCTGTTGTTCTATGTCTGGTTCTAACTGTTGCTTCTTGGCCTTCATATAGACGTCTCAGGAGGCAGGTAAGGTAGTTTGGTATTCCTATCTCTTTAAGAATTTTCCACAGTTTGTTGTGATCCACAAGTCAAAGGCTTTGGTCAATGAAGCAGATGTTCTTCTGGAATTCTCTTGCTTTTTCTATGATCCAGCAGGTGTTGACAATTTGATCTCTGGTTCCTCTGCCCTTTCTAAATCCAGCTTGAACTTCTGGATGTTCTTGGTTCATGTACTGTTGAAGCCTAACTTGAAGCATTTTGAGCATTACCTTGCTAGCATGTGAGATGAGTGCAACTGTGTGGTAGTTTGAACATTCTTTGGCATTGCCTTTCATTGGAATGAAAACTGACCTTTTCCAGTCCTGTGGCCACTGCTGAGTTTTCCAAAGTTGCTGGCATATTGAGTGGAATACTTTAACAGAATCATCTTTTAGGATTTGAAATAGCTCAGCTGGAATTCCATCACCTCCACTAGCTTTGTTTGTAGTGATGCTTCCTAAGGCCCACTTGACTTTGCACTCCACGATGTCTGGCTCTAGGTGAGTGATCACATCATCATGGTTATCTGGTTCATTAAGATCTTTTTTGTATAGTTCTTTTTATATTCTTGCCACCTCTTCTTAATATCTTCTGCTTTTGTTAGGTCCATACAGTTTCTGTCCTTTAGTGTGCCCATCTTTGTGTGAAATGTTCCCTTGGTATCTCTAATTTTCTTGAAGAGATCTCTTGTCTTTCCCATTCTATTGTTTTCCTCTATTTCTTTGCATTGTTCACTTAGAAAGGCTTTCTTATTCTTCTTGCTATTCTTTGGAACTGTGCATTCAGATAGATATCTTTCCTTTTCTCCTTTGCATTTTGCTTCTCGTCTTTCCTCAGTTATTTGTAAGGCTTCCTCAGACAACCATTTTGCCTTCTTGCACTTCCTTTTCTTGGGGATGGTTTTGCTCACCACCTCCTGTACAATGTCATGAACCTCCGTCCATAGTTCTTCAGGCAATCTATCAGATCTAATCTCTTGAATCTATTTGTCACTTCCACTGTATAATCGTAAGAGATTTGATTTAGGTCATACTTGAATGGCTTAGTGGTTTTCCCTACTTACTTCAATTTAAGTTTGAATTTGGAAATAAAGAGTTCATGATCTGAGCCACAGTCAGCTCCAGGTCTTGTTTTTGCTGACTGTATAGAGCTTCTTCATTTTCAGCTACAAAGAATATAATCAATTTGATTTCAGTATAGACCATCTGGTGAGGTCCATGTATAGAGTCTTCTCTTGTGTTGTTGGAAGAGGGTGTTTGCTGTGACCTGTGCATTCTCTTGGAGAAGGCAATGGCACCCCACTCCAGTACTCTTGCCTGGAAAATCCCATGGACAGAGGAGCCTGGTAGGTTGCAGTCCATGGGGTCGCTAGGAGTCGGACACAACTGAGTGACTTCACTTTCACTTTTCATTTTTATGCATTGGAGAAGGAAATGGCAACCCACTCCAGTGTTCTTGCCTGGAGAATCCCAGGGACGGGGGAGCCTGGTGGGCTGCTGTCAATGGAGTCGCACAGAGTTGGACACAACTGAAGCGACTTAGCAGCTTAGCAGCAGCGAATTCTCTTGGCAAAACTTGGTTAGCCTTTGCTCTGCTTCATTCTGTACTCCAAGGCCAAATGTGCCTGTTACTCCAGGTATCTCTTGACTTCCTACTTTTGCGTTCCAGTCCCCTGTGATGAGAAGGACATCTTTTTTTGGTGTTAGTTCTAGAAGGTCCTGTAGGTCATCATAGAACCGTTCAGCTTCTTCAGCATTAGTGGTTGGGGCACAGACTTGGATTACTGTGATATTGACTGGTTTGCCTTGGAAACAAACTGAGATCATCAGCATCAGTCCTGCCAATGAATATTCAGGGTTCCTTTCTTTAGGATTGACTGATTTGATCTCCTTGCTGCTCAAGGGACTCTCAAGAGTCTTCTCTAGCACCACAGTTTGAAAGCATCAATTCTTTGGTGCTCAGCCTTCTTTATGTTCCAACTCTACATCTGTACATGACTACTGGAAAAACCATAGCTTTGAATATACAGACCTTTCCTGGCGAAGTGTTATCATTTTTATGCTTAGGGCTTATCAGGTATGACTTTGGAAATTCGATTTAAAAAAAACCTGTGTTTAGAACTCTTTTGTTTAATCTGGACTCATGATAGAACAGATCATCTAAACACTTTCTTCATTAAGATGGCTATGATATTTTTTCTAAATCAGCCAGCAGACATTTATCATTGAAAGTACAGAAAAAAGGTGTACCTTTTGTGTCAAGAGCAGATTCCCAGAGCTTTGTGCAAAGGTGGGTAGCCCATGGTTCTCGTCTGCCTCCAACCATGCAATTCTATGTTATGGACTATCAAGGCAAATCAGGACTGATTTTTAAATAAGATGAATAGTCTATTAGCAAACACAACTAAAAATTACTTTTTGAAACTAGCTTCAAATGGTAAAGGAATAAAAATTTATCCTTTCATTTTCCCCATCTTTAACCATTAGCCTCTGTTTTCAAATTTTTAAAAATGAAAAACATTTTGTTTCTCCTTTTTGTTAGCATTCTTTATTTTTCCACTATATAAAAAGTATTTGTTGAGTACCTAGTATGTGTGGATTATCTACTATGAAAATGATCTTCAGCTTTCTTTCTTTTTGCCCTCCTGCTGACCTTATGTTTCTGCCTTCTTGGTTTTGTTACTTCTTTCCATCTTCCCTTGCTTTCTTCCTCACTGGTAGCTCACTGTGTGTTGCCAGGAAGGTAAGAGGGATGATAATGTGGCTCCTGTGCTGTCTTCCAAAAAGCAAAACTATATTTATACTTATAGTGTATTATGTAATTGTTTCAACTAGATATAAAGTTCTTCATACTTTTTAAAATCTGTCTCATCTTTCAAACTTTTCCACTGCCTCACTTATGGCTTTATGGATGGCAGACATTGTCTTCTTCATTAAATTGAAAAGGAATGGCATGGAAGCCATTAGCATTTCTAAGAGCAAGAGGTTGAGAATGAATTTGGGAGGGGAGGCACAAAAATGTGCAGGGCCTCAGATCAGATGATGATCCTAATTCATCTTCAGAGTTTCTGGAAGAAAGTGATATTTTTTAAAACCACTTAACCCCATAAACCAAGTAATAATCAGGGCTTGCATTGAGAAGGGAAATTGATGGTCTGTGAGTTCGCTCAACTAGAGAAGTCTGATGTGGCTGATAAGAGGTGACGTGTGTTGAAGAACAAGGGCTTTAGAAGCTGATGGGTTTGATTTGAGTGCTGGCTTCTCTCCATCTTAGCTGTGTAACCTTGGGAAAACTACTTCTGTTCTCTGAGATGCATTGCTCATTAATGGAGAAAACGTTAATTCTCCAGATTATTGTAAACATTTCAAATAGTGTATTAGGAATATCTTACATTACTATTAGTATGCCTTTCCTTTTTCACTACTCCTTCAATAATTTAGAAAGCACATCTGCACTTTTAAAGTTTAAAGTGTTCTGGTTTGGGACACTGCCAACTTGATGGAATTATGACAATGTGGAAGGAAGCATTTGCTCTGCCAAAATCAGCAGAATCAGAGTGATTCTGTTCACTCTGATTCAAATACTGAGTCAGGATTTTGACTCAGTATTTGAGAGCCTGGCTGCCTCACCCTCTCGTGTAGTCCAGCTTAGATTAAGAAGAGCCTGTCTTGGAGTTGTCCTTCCAGTGTCTATACTTGAAAAAGAAATTTGTGAACCATTACTCTTTGGTGGAAGTTGGTTCTTTTTTTTTTTTTTTTGGCCTTTCCACTATCTTAACTCCTTCATGGAAAAAGCTAATTTTATATAATTAAAAAGCCAATTTTATATCATTGAAGAATTTCTTCAATTCTTCAAAAATTTTTAAATTTTTCAGATATGATTTCTTTAAATGGTTAGCTGCAGGGAATACAAATTACACAGTTTGAATAATATCAAGAAACTTTATTCTTAAATATACAGAGATTATAGAATTTATTATAATCTCCTGTCACTCTGATTAGTGTATTCAAAGCACTATTTGAAAGAGACTAGCCTATGCTTTTCTTTTTCCCCATTTTGAAAAGAAAATGAACTAACAAAAGAATTCTTCTCATTGTTAGCTTTCATTCTCTTTGTGATTTTGAAATATGATTTTTAAGCAAGGTTTTTAAATAGCTTCTCACCTGTTGAACTAAGATTATTTATGTTGGCTTGAGAGAGAATACATTTTCTTGATTTTCCTGTGAACCATCTGAGTGTTAGTGGAGCAGTAACAAAATTTTGATGAGCTGAAATTTTTTACTTAAATAGTTTGCATGTCAGTTTTAAGTCAAATTTTCACACTGCTTCATCATCTTATTTATGTAAAGAGATCATATATTTAAGAGCAGTATGCTTCTAAGAGTAAAAACATCTTTCTGTTTTTTTATTACAGGTAGATAAGTCAGTCAATTTTCTTGCTATTCCATTTGAGTGACTTAATATTTTAAATGATTAAATCCCAAATTCATGAAATTTTTCCTAATTTAACCATAGGCTGGAATTACAACTAGGAGGTTATAAATTTGCTTAGTTAAGGCAAATCTTGTTAAGTAAACATGCAGCATTAAAAAAAATAATTTAAAGGATAAACGCTTTACAAATAATTGGTAACCTTTTAAAAGGATTCACTATGATTTATCCAGACAAAACTATCTCAGGACAATTAACATTATGTTTCAGAAAACAATGTTGGGACTCTCATACAAAATTTCCAAAGCATATTGTGTTTGCCTAAAGGCACACCAGTGGGTAAGTGGACAATGTGGTGGGATGAAATCAGACAACCAGCAGGGGAGTAGCAGTCACTGGAATAATAAGACGAGTGCATTGTGGGTCTCCATGGCAACCGAGGACCCCAGCTGATCCTCCGGCCCTCCAGCTCCCTGTGGATCAGCCCACCTGTGCCAGGTCTCCCCCTGCTGCAGAAATAAGTGTTCTCTTGCCACATTGAACTATTCCAAGGATTCCAGTTTATGAAACAGCGCCAATTACTTTACCTGAATCTAAATCTCTAATGCACTAATCAAGAAATGTTTCTCTAATAAATGTTATCAATTTGCTTTTTTGAAAGATACATTTAAATGAACAAAGATAAAGAACATGGTACCTTTACAATTCATTAAGCTTTCCAGGGTTATTTGTTCTGAAAGTTAGCTGACTCGTTTTCCTGCCAAGTTCCGGGAGCAGTAATGCCCACCTCTCTCTTGTAGGGTTGCTGTTAATGACTTAAAACTGTTTCCAGATGCCTTGCATTTTCTTTCTATCTGTGTCCTCCTCTTGGCTACTAACTGGTTGTGAGTGCACTGACAATTTTCTTAGTCTCAGTGTGCCTTAGTTTCCCCCTTTATAAAATGGGGGTAATACACTTACATCATCGAGTCATTTGTTAGGATCAAAAGAGCTAATTAATATATATTAGAAGGCCTTCTCGGGAGAAGGCAATGGCACCCCACTCCAGTACTGTTGCCCGGAAAATCCCATGGATGGAGGAGCCTGGTGGGCTGCAGTCCATGGGGTTGCTAAGAGTCAGACACGACTAACCAACTTCACCTTCACTTTCCACTTTCGTGCATTGGACAAGGAAATGGCAACCCACTCTAGTATTCTTGCCTGGAGAATCCCAGGGATGGAGAAGCCTGGTAGGCTGCAGTCCATGAGGTCGCACAGAGTCGGACATGACTGAAGTGACTTAGCAACAGCAGCAGCAGCAGAAGGCCTTCTCATAGCACTCAATAATATTTGCTATTATCATGGTTATTCCTTTACTCACTTCAGACAAAGTATCTCCTCTCTTAGTTTCAGTATCTTATCTAATAAACTCAGGAGAATTTCTTTTGCTCATTTCATCCTACTTATTTCCACGGAGATTATAGATGTGTGAATGTGGATACATTTCTTAAGAGATCTTTGTGGTTTTAGATCAAGGCTGTATACCCTTGTAAAGTGTTTGAGCAAACGAAAAGATTGAGATTGACTTGGGTTTTCTTGGCACAGCCTTAACCATAGGGGGTAACTAGTTATAGGCAAGTCAGTTACACTGAAATCGAGGGTCAGTGGACAGACAGGTCTGGTTTACTTATACGAGGGATTAGTTGGGTGCCCCAATAAAAGGATTTTGACTCTACCAAGACTCTTTAGAGACAAAGTAAGGCAAAAAATAATTCACAGGATTATTTGAATATTAGGTGTAATATCAGGTTGGCTAGAACATTAGTTTCGGTTTTCCTGTAGGATGTTATGGAAAAACCAGAACAAACTTTTTGGCCAATCCAATATGTGAAAAGCACATAGTGGAGTCCCTAATACTTAGTAGGTATTCACAAATGGTAGCTCTTAGTATTATCATGATTGCTTATACTACATTTAGTAATTCCTTAGCATCACATTTATTTTAATGTGATGGTCAGAATCCTGATGTGTAAATATTTTGTCCCACAGGGCATAGATGTGAATGAATGTTCAAAATGGACTTTCCTCTTCTTTGTGTCTGTTACATAAACAATGCTAATGCTGGAGTAGAACAGATTTTGTTTTGAAAAATAATGGAACAGTAAATGGTAGAACAAGGAAAAAGTGCTAAGTAGTAAGTTCACTGACACATTTTCCAGCCAAATCTATCTATCTTTCTACCTACCTACCTACCCACCTCCCTATTTATCAATCATCTGTTATTTTAAGTATTGAGATAGCTACCGAGTGAGAAAACAAATGAAATACACAATACAGAAAAAAAACTTCAAATTTTTTGGTTAAAATTTAAATAAAATATTTATGATATAAATGATCTATTAGAAAAGATAGGTGCATTGAGGAATTGAATTTGTTACCTGTGTTGGAGGCACTAATTCTAGCTCCGAAGCTGACTCAGAGTTCAAGGCGCTTTTCCCACCACTTAGTTCTGGCTGAGATCTGTGCTCTGAAGACCTATACGGGGCGCATGAAGGAAGTTAATGTACATCGAGAAGCAAATTCAGGTAGAAAGTCAGCCGAAAAATCTGGCTAATTTGGATCACCAAGAACCTTGGTATCAAAGCTCTCATCAGACTTTTACTTGGATGTTTCCATTATAATGACTACTTCTAGAATATCAGTGGCTGCAATGTGCTAGGTGTTATTGTCTCTGATTGATTTAGACTTCAGTTATGTGCAAAAGGCAAATAAATGCAATACCATTTTTATGGCAGAAAGTTCTGCTTCATCAAAAAAGTATTGGCTTTTTGGGGGAGGGAGCTTCTCACAAAGTGTATTAGTAAGATTGGATCTTTAGATAGAATTTGAAATGTCATATAAGTGGAGATGTGTGAAGGGCAATAGACTGAAATATGTTGCCCTTTAGGAAGTTTTAAAGACATGGTAAGATTTAGGCAGCCAATTTTTGTCATGGGCATCCATAGATTATTATTAGTTCATTTTCTGACAGTGATGATTCATAAAGTCAGAACAGGCTACCTGTTTAACTAGAATCACTTAATTTAACTATAGCTCACTTAATGGGATCTTCCCGACTCAGGGATAGAACCTGGGTCTCCTGCATTGGCAGGCAGATTCTTTACCATCTGAGCCACCAGGGAAGCCCCCATTGAATATACACATATATGAAATATACCTGTGTACCTATTTTGAATGGAGAAGGCAATGGCAAGCCACTCCAGTACTCTTGCCTGGAGAGTCCCATGGATGGAGGAGCCTGGTAGGCTGCAGTCCATGGGGTCACTACGAATCAGACGCGACTGAGCGACTTCACTTTCACTTTTCACTTTCACACAATGGAGAAGGAGATGGCAACCCACTCCAGTGTTCTTGCCTGGAGAATTCCAGGGATGGCAGAGCCAGTTGGGCTGCCGTCTATGGGGTTGCACAGAGTCGGACATGACTGAAGTGACTTAGCAGACCTATTTTGAAAGATCAGTTACACATTCAGAAAATTATTAACAAATATTGAAAAATATTGAGTATTGAATTATGAAACTGCCAAAATCCTTATTGGCTGAATTTTTGACAACTCAGATGAAATAATTTAATTTTAGAAGTCATAATAATTAATATTGATAAACAGGGGCTTATAAATGGCACCAAGAATCTGGACTGACTTAGCTCATTGGCTATTTCAATACATGTGTACGTGACACATAAATGGTTATTTTCTGATATTAAAATATCTTACCATAAAAGTTCTTTTGATCCAGTTCTAGATGAGCTTGATTTTCTCTCTGCCATGGGATGCCCCTTGCTATTTCGATCTCCATGAAACTTAACATCATCCCATTTTTCCAGTTGTGTTTGAATGTCTGCTAAGGAGACAGGAAGATGGTGAGGGGAACAGAGGGAGAAAATGAGGTGGAGAGAGAACAGAGATTGGTTAAGACTGAGAAGTCTTAGACAAGTGAACTTTACCCTTCAACCCAGCCCTCCCCTGAAACTTAAGGGCCTGGCAAACAAGAACTCCCATTATCCAACCCCTGATGACTCTAAGACTTATTTCTCACTACTCTACCATTCTTGAGTACTGTGATTTGTATTTGCAATATTTGTATTTGCTTGAAAAAGCATCTCAGTCTATTTGTGCTTCTGCGCATCAGGAAAGCCCTGCCCTTTCCTCCTTACTCTCTCTGATTCATATTTTTCATCTGACACATTCTTCATCATCCTTTAAGACTACTATCACAGAGCTTCCTATAACATACGTTCTATAAACCCTGGCTGGGTGAGGGGCTTTATGAAGGTGCTAGTATGCAGTAACTAACCCAGATTTTCTTTATTGCAGCACATAGTACATACATACTTTATTGTAATCATTTAATCATTTTTCTATCTCTCCACTAGACCGTAAATTTACTAAGGAGCAGAAAGCTTATATTATTTATCTTTGTATTCCCAGCACATAGTATAGAACACAACAGGTATCCAGAAAAATGTTTATTGAACAAATGGATAAATTAATTCATAAACATCTAATATGTATATAACAGTGCTAAGCAATTTTATATAGTTCCTTTAACCTTCATGACTTTATGGATAAGTTACTAATATGCTCATTTTATGGATATTTACTCACCCATGTTTCCCTTGACTTTCTGAAATTCTTGCCACCTTTCTTTTTCTTAATAAAAAGAGCTTAATTGACTGGTTCCATGAGTCGAGGTTAAGACCTCCTTTCTCAGGAAAATGTGCAGTGGAGAGAAGTATGGACTTTGAAGTTAATTAGAGCTTCGCTCAAATTCCAGCTCTTCTTCATACTAACTGGGATCTTGGGCAAATTATTTAAATTTGAAAACCTGTTTCCTCACTCATTTCAAAGAGTTGTGATGAGTTAATGGGATAATATATGTAAATGATGTAGCACAGTCCTGGACATTGTAAGTCACCAATAAATGGTAGCTAACATTATTGTATTGCAATATTTCCATGCATGTTACATGTTACTGTTCCATCTGGCTGTTCCTAGACCTTGGGTTAGAGTTTTCTCTTTCTAGACTCTCTTCGTCTCTAGACTGAATGGTCCTGGAGAGCAAGATTTGTATCTTATTTTCATTGTAACTCCAGTGCCTAGTATGGTGTCTGCCATCTGTCAAAAATTCAATACACATGGGTTGTATAAGTAAACATATAAATCCACACCAGTTCTACAAAGTTGAACTCCCCAACTGCTATTTAATCTAAGCACAAAGTGTGTCCTGCCCAGTTTTCTACATAGACATCAACTTTTCTACTGCTTTGCCCACAGTTTTCATGTCGTCTGTAGAATGGCTTTGTATCAAGGCAGCAAACACAGCTATTGCCTTACTTAAGTCTAAGGATGCTGTCTCTGAGCCTCGGAGAGCCTGGCCTCTCTGCTCAGCATCTGCACTGATGAGGTCAGACCCGTCAGCCTTTTTCTTGAGGGATGAGGTTTTTGATGAGGCCTCCAACTTCTTGGCTTTGCTTTGGGTTTGAGAGACAGGTTCACTCAAGTCAAGGAGATCTAAGCCTGTAGTCAATACTGTAAGAGAGAGAAGACATGAAGATAAGCTCACTCACTGCTCTGAAATTCTTTTTTAAAAATAAGCTTCAGTTGGGTGGCAGAAGGATTTTGCGTTTGCACTATAGGTTAGAAGCACCGAATTAAGTTAGCTCACCATTGATTCATCAAGACGGTTTGCATTTAGACTGGGAATCTTGCTGCATGTTCTCCTTTATTTGGCATGCTAGAAATCTGCAGAATAAGACTTAGACCAGTCGCACCAGTGATGAAGGTTTGAATGGAATTAAAATGATAAAATTGAATCTGAGTTCAGGTACTATTTACTTGATTGCTTTGCTTTATTTATAAAGAGGTATATTTCAGAATGAAGTTTTTTCCCAGCATAGAGTCAATGTATCATAAGCCCAGAGGTGCTTGCATAAAAACAGTGATGAGGAAGATTTGGTAAAGTTTCTAAATGTCTTTGTATTTTAATTTCAAACTACTAAAGTATCTAGGGTATAAATGAATGTTGCTAATCATCTTTATTTAATTAAGCAGTTTAATCAGAAAACGGCCTGATGTTTGGGCTCACACTATAGAGGTATTTCATAATCCATAGTTGATGAATAGGTACACATGTTAATGTCTTTGCTGCTTAATATGCAAATTTAAATTTCAATGTAACAAACCATAAAATGGTTACACTTTTACTTCCCAGCAGGTTGATTACATTGTGTTAAATACTCTAATGAAGGCAGAAATAATAATTTGTTCATATGCAAACTAGGCAAACGAGAATTAAAAAGGCAAGCTATGTAACTTTTCATTCTTTCTCTTCAGGTGCAAGTAACTGTTGTTTGACTAGCTCATTGTGAGAAATGGAAAATTCCTATTAGAAAAGGTTGCTCCAGCTCTACTTCTCTTTTAGCCCCAGCATCCCAGAGACTGGCTTCTGAACTGGCCTGATGGCTTCCTGACCTAGGATCTCTTTACTGGCTAGCTTAGAAAAGCCACCAAAATGACAGGGACACTCCTTATGCTAACTCTTTCCAGCACTGTCTACAACAACCTCTGCATCGTTCCTTCTCCTCCTCTTTGATCTCTTGGTTTTTCCTCTTGGTAGGAAATGGATCTTTGTTGACATCTCAATATTCTTCCATCTATTTCCTCCTTGCATTCAATGCAGGGTCAGGGATTAATTTAGTTCACAACCAGGATTTCTTTAGTACTGAAGTGTTCTCATAAGCTAACCATCATATGGGATCCTTAGGATAGGATGTACAACTTTCTATAATCTTGCTTTCTGACTTCAAGTATAAATCACAATGGTTGGGTGTTAATGGTGAAGTGGAAAGACCTGACTCTGCCACTGCCTAGCTATGTGACTTGAAGTAAGTTTATTGACATCTCTGAGTTTCAATGTCCTCACTTAAAAAATGCAGAATTAAGTCTCTGCATCGGATATGATATGAAGATTAAATTATCTAATTTATAAATCAAATGTGTAAAGTACCCAACATACTGCAGGTATTCAATAAATATTATTTCCATTCTTTGGTGGCCAATTGGTGATGCTTTTCTTTCTTTTTCCTTTATCTCCTGTTTCCCCCACTCCTCTCTGTTTTAGGCAAGAATCATACACTGACAGAAACAGGAAAACACCCCCGGGAATAAAATGGCAGATGAGATAGGCTATTGGCTCTGCAGAAGAGGCTATGAAGTAAATTTATCATAAATGGCCCGAAAGTGTCATCTCATGTGAGCTCGTCTTGTCCCAGTCTTCCTGAGATAGGAGTCCCTTTCCAGAGTAAGATGTTCTGAACCATGGAGGAGTGTTCTGGCTGGCTCAGTGTCTAAAAGTTAAGCACGGCAAGCAGCCAGCGTAGGCTCAGATGCCACACATTTCATATCTTTTGAATGTTTAAATAGAAAATTCTAGGCCACTGTTAATGTTGGCGGGGATTCTAGGCCCACTGTGATTTCCTTATAACAGAAGGAAGGAAGTGAATAACAGTCTCTGAAATGCCATATATGCCTTTTTACTAATTGCACAAACAAGAATTAGTCACTTTCTCCTACACTTCTTTTAGAAGAAAATTATATAGGACTTGTCTGCTTGTAGATAGGAAGTACATTTGTTACAGAATAATAACTGATGAGTATTAATTTAACTCCATATCTGTTCCTCACCATTCAGAATAAATGAATTACTCAAAGACTGAATTGTGAATTCAAACTTGGCTCAGAAACGTTCTTTCCCCCTCCAAGCTGTCCTCAGCACTTCCTGTGTTTGTTCTGAGGTCTCTGTTCCTTTGTTCTTTTCCCAGCAAATATGAAACAACTGCTAGGCACACACAAAAGGCTTTATTTGTTCCTCAGTTGATGAAGGGGGTGCCTTGGAGGTTGAATGGCAAGCTTGAAGCAGAGAGAGTCCCTGAGGAACACAGTTTCAAAACCATAGAAGGATATGTGCAGCCTTTCACTTTCTGAAGAAAGACAAATCTCATTTTAGCGTGGGAGTATGTGAGCATGTGTGTGTATGTGTGTGGTGTGCACTTTAGTTAAGACAAAAATAAAGGGCGTCAGATGTCACTATTCCATATGGGCTTCATGATAGCACACCTTGGTATGGAAGGGGGGTGTCTGCTCTACTGATTTTCTCAATCTGATTTTAAATATTCTCTTAGGCACATGAAGTTTTGTGTTCCAGAATTTGTGTTTAAATTAAAATAATCACCTGATATATTGTGGAAGTGAAATTGTGTGTGTGTGTGTGTGTGTGTGTGTGTGTGTGTGTGTGTATGTGTTAGAGAGAGACAAGGGGGAGAGAGAGAGTGAGAGATGGGGGAGAGTGAGTGAACAATAGTGGAAAAGAAAGAGAGTGAGGGATGGAGAGTGAGTGAGGGAGAGAGTGAGAGATGGGGAGAGAGTGATGGAGAGAGACAGTGAGAGATAGGGAGAGAGAGAGAGCAAAAGATGGAGAGAGAGATGGGGAGAGAGAGAGAGAGGGAGAGAGTGAGAGACAGGCAGAGAGAGTGAGAGATAGAAGGGGGGAGAGAGAGAGAAGAGGGGAGAGAGAGAGACAGGGGAGAGAGAGAGAGAGGGACAGAGAGAGAGGGAGACTGAGAGATGGTGGCAGTGGAGGGTGGAGAGAGAAGGAAACAGTGACTTGAAGATGCTATGCTGTTGGCTTCAGAGATGGAATATGGGGCCATAGGCCAAGGAATTCGAGGTACCATCTAGAAGCTGGAAAAGGCAAGGGAATGAATTCTCCTTTAGAGCCTCCAGAAAGAATAGAGTCATCCTGATACCTTGATTTTAGGATAGCTGATTTCCAGAATTACAGGATAATAAATTTCTATTGTTTTAAGCCACTGAATTTGTAGCAGTTTATTACAGCAACAATAGGAAACTAATACAGCTGGTAGATCAGTGGTCCATACAGGATTCAAACACAGTTCCATCATCCCCAAGCCCATGCTTTTCACCACTCTCTAGACTTTATGTGAACTTGGAGGCAATGTGCTGACTTCATTGATGTAGCTTTGATTAGTTTTTGTTTAGCTACCAATTATTTGCCAGTTTGGGTAGTCTGAGGGCATAAATAGTTGGCAATCTCAAAAACTTTTTTGTTGGATAACTTAATTCCATTGGGTGGAATTTCCTGAAGTTAGAAGATGTAATATATTATACAAGTTTTGTTTCCATCTATCTCAAGGACACTTGATTGAAAATCACAACCTATTGAACTAGAAGGCTCCTACAGGGCACTGAAGATGTTTATGAATACAAGATTACTTGGGCCCTGGGAGGTGAGGCTGCTTAGAACAGTTTGGGCAAAATAGCACCTATTATGAAGCACTGATTTGATACTTTAATGGGAAGTCTAAGGGTATTAATACCACTACTGTATAATGAGCCTAGATTTTTAGTGACTTTCTTTAAAGGAATAAACCTACAGGGAATGGTCAGAGAGGACCGACTGTGGACAGCCTTGATTGGGGCAGTCACAGAATGTGCCACAAGGAGCTGAAGGGTCTTCTGTTCTAATCTGTAAGTTACTTTGGCATTTTAGAAAACATGGGGTTACTTAATATAATGCTGACAAAGCAAACCCCTTTAGGAAGGATTTTGCTAGTGATGTCAAATAGATAAATTGGACTTGAATAATCAACCAACTCTTGCCTTTTTATTGGAATACATAATTAAAGCTACTTCCCAAATTTCGAAGTTCTGTAAAGAGGCATGCCATTGGGTTCATGGCTATTTGGGCTTTATATATATGTATTTGGGAGACTTCCCAGTCCAGTGGTTAAGACTTTGTGCTCCTAATGCAAGGGGTGTGGGGAGCGAGATCCTGCATGCTGCAACTAAGACCCAGTGCGGCCAAATTAAATAAATAGTTTAAAGAAATGTTTTTTGAAAAATTACGCTAATTTTGCAATTAAGATATTTAATTAGGTGGCTGTGATGGCATTGTGAACTTTGTTAAGGATATTTTTCCTGCATATATAGTGATCTACTCTTTGATAGATATACGGGTCCCTTACCAAGGAGTAATATTAGTTTTTAAACTATGATATCTCTTCTATAGTAATATTTCTTCTATAGTAACTGTCCATATAATAGCTCAAGATTATAGATAATTTTTTCTGGTTATGTAGATTGATAAATGCAAACAAAGGACCCCTGTTCTTCTTGCTCTTTAGAAAAGAGCTTTTCCTGTACTATGACATATATCTAATTTTTGGGGAGATTATAAGATAAGAAATTATTTGCAAGTTTTATAGTAATTACTTGTCTTAGAATATAATTATCATCTTAAAAATATCTGTTTTCCAATCACTTTCAGAGCATTTAATATATGCATTGGTGTATAATATGTATTTATTTGTCATTTAAAAATCAAGAATATTAGTAATCATGGCCTACCTACAATTTACCAGTTGAGCCACAAGGGAAGCCCCCAGGTTGGCTTAAAACTCAACATTCAGAAAACTAAGATCATAGCATCTGGTCCCATAACTTCATGGCAAATAGATGGGGAAACAATGGAAACAGGGAGAGACTTTATTTTCTTGGACTCCAAAATCACTGCAGATGGTGACTGCTGCTGTGAAATTAAAAGATGCTTGCTCCTTGGTAGAAAAGCTATGACCAACCTAGACAGCATATTAAAAAGCAGAGACATTACTTTACCAACAAAGGTCCATCTAGTCAAGGCTGTGGTTTTTCCAGTAGTCATGTATGGATGTGAGAGTTGGACTATAAAGAAAACTGAGCACCAAATAATCGATGCTTTTGAACTGTGGTGTTGGAGAAGAATCTTAAGAGTCCCTTGGACTGCAAGGAGATCCAACCAGTCAATTCTACAGGAAATCAGTCCTGAATATTCATTGGAAGGACTGAAGTTGAAACTCCAATATTTTGGCCACCTGATGCGAAGAACTGACTCATTTGAAAAGACCCTGATGCTGGGAAAGATTGAAGTTGGGAGGAGAAGGGGATGACAGAGGATGAGATGGTTGGATGGGATCACCGATGCGATGGACATGAGTTTGAGTAAGTTCCGGGAGTTGGTGATGGACAGGGAAGCCTGGCGTGCTGCAGGCCACGGGGTCGCAGAGAGTCAGACATGACTGAGCAACTGAACTGAACTGAACTGAACCTACCATTTAAGGAACAGTTGGAGAGGGCCAAGGAATTAGCTATCTAACTAGATTACAATTATTAACTAGATATATTTATTAATTAACTATTAATATTAAACATTAACTAAATATTTAATAATTAACTATTAATTATCTATTAACAATCTATTAACTAGATTACAAATGAGTAAAAGACAATTTAGGAAGTTAATGGCCCCCAAATGGAATGGAAAACGTCCTTATTTGATCAACTTGAAGTTATCATCATTGGATGACAGAAGTTAATCCTAATATAGAAACAATCAGAAAGTAAAAACAAAAATGAAATATATAGGAACAAAATTATTATCTATAACTTTGATGAGGTAGAAGATCGATATGTTCTTTTAGGGTCAGAGAGGAAAAAAAAAACCTGTCATTTGACTGACCTTTGGAAAAGCTAATTCATATATTGTGTACTCTATGTTATTTTATATAAGCACTATATTCCTTATATATTTAAGGAGTGTCAAGATGGTGGCACACTGGATTTATTTTTCACTGTAAGAAAATGCCAAGTACAAAACCTCTCATCTTAATACAGTTCTTAATATGGTTCTTCAAATTTCTCTTTGATTGACTTGGTACAACTTGCAGCAGGTTTCCCCCATATTTTACTACAAGATTGTCTACTATCCATTCGTTAAATGTAAACACATACATAATGTTTGGGATGTGATAGACAATGTTCACTGTCTGTCCTGATTTTGCAATGTAATTTCATACTATTCTATGAAATGATGTTCCATTTAAAATGACTATTTATTAAAAATTTGGACAGAAAATGATAATTGTACCTTTTGGCCAGAAAATTTAGCTATAAAATTATCATACCACATTAGAATTCTTTCCAAGGTGTTTATATGCTAAAACTTTTCCTTTTTTAAAAATGTATAATAATGTGAATTGTGTTGCATATTGATATATAAACTGTGGGTTTGTAATAATTTAAAAAAGAACTATAATCCTTAGGGACTGACAAAAATACAGGGTTTCTGCCTTGAAACATATTTTTAAGATTAAAAAACATACTCTCAAAGGAGAGTCTTCCTTAAGGATGAGAATCTCTGTGACCCAGATGCACTGAGTGCTAAGGCTGAGAGATGAAAACCCTACAGTCTCAACATACATTTCCGAACCTCTTACTTTGGAGGGTGTTATGGATCGAATTGTGTCCTCCCAAAACTCATATGTTGACATTTTCACCCCCGGTACCTCAGAATGTAATTTTATTTGGAAATAGGGCCATTGGAGGTGTAATTAGTTGAGCCAGATTGGAGGAGGGTGGGTTCCTAATAAAGAGAGGGCTTCCCTGATAGCTCAGCTGGTAAAGAATCTGCCTGCAATGCAGGAGACCCTGGTTCGATTCCAGGGTCAGGAAGATCTGCTGGAGAAGGGATAGGCTATCCACTCCAGTATTCTGGCCTGGAGAATTCCACGGACTGTAAAGTCCATGGGGTCGCAAAGAATTGGACATGACTGAGAGACTTTCACTAATAAAGAGAGGAAATTTGGACACAGAGACTGCATGCATACTGGGGGGACATGCACACATGTCATGTGAAGATTAGAGTTATGTTGCCACAAACTGAAGAACTACCAGAAGCCAGGAGAGAGGCCTAGAGCAGATCCTTCCCAAGTACCTTCAGAGGGAGCATGGTCCTGCTGACACTTCCTCTAGAATTGTGAGACAACAAATCTGTTTAATCCACTCATTTTGTGGTATTTTGTCATTGTGGTCCTAAGAAGCTGATACAGAAGATAATACTAAAGGTACTGGGATCGAAAGAAGTTATACATGCTTTTGATTTTTTTCCTCCAGTATCTCACAGGTCTCTCTGTTATATGCAGAAAAATCAAGGTGAAAGGCAGCTTTTGAGTTGGAAATTATGTTGCTCTCTCTGGTGAGTCCTTCCTTTGTGACTTAGTTCTTTCATCATGGGGAGATGCAGAGGGTACTGGAATCAAGATCTGAGAATTATGCTTTGTAGCTTTTTCCTAGAACAGCAGGAATTTCTCCATGTATCACTTCTCAGGGACTTTCTTGCAATTAGAGACACAGGCTCCTCTGCATTTTTCTGGGGGTTAGCTCAGTTTTGGGGAGGTGAGCACCAGTTTCATAGAAAAGGAGGATTATGCTGATCTGATAAGATCTGGTCCTGCCTAAAATGTACCAAGTACTATTTTATCTGCTTGACTACTCAAAGTGATAGTTGAATTTAGAAAATGATTGCTTTGCTGTGATATAGAGAAAGTTACTGCATCTGTAATGGGAGGTGTTGGTGTTCAGTTTTTACCCAATACCTCACAGTGATGGTAACATCTGTTAGAGCTTACATGGTGTTAGCACCTACATAGATTGCTTCATTTAATCTTCCCAAGTAACCTATGAGATATAGATCTTACTATTATTAGACAGACCAGGAAACAGATTTAGTTATACAACTTGCCCAAGGACAGAGAGCTGCTAAGTGGCAGAGCTCGGGGGTAAATCACAAAGTTTAACTCCAGAGACTGTAGGCTACACTCCCACATAAAGTTCCGCTGTCTTGTTTTAGTTACTCTTATTGTTGTAATTTTTAGCATTTCTTCAAAACCACAATTTCCTTCATCTGTGATTTTCCTCACTTACTTAAAAGTATAATAAAATATGCTAGGAAGCAGCCAGCTGAGGACATGACGGGGAAATGAAACTTTAAACAAGACAGTCTGTAATTATCCTCTCTTTTCCCCTTTAAATTCTCTCCTGCAATCCAACATAACCTTTCTTCTTTGATTCTGGACATCATTCTTTTATCCTTATTTGAACAACATGCCTTTGAATGCGAATGATGATTGAATGAAATCAATGCAGAAAGGTTGCCACTGAACCAGAAAGTGAAGAGTAGTTTTTGAGTCAAATTTGTTGTGGCCTCAAAGTAAGCAGAACTTAGGTGACTTAGTTTTCACATCCGTGAGAATTGTTAAGTGCAGAGGATGCTGGAGAGGGTGTGATTGATACACTGGTATCCTGTATTCACTCATTGGATGACTACTTATTAGTCCCTATATGGATAGTTTAGTTTGAATACATTTAATTCCAGAACAATGTTCAAATAAATTCTTGTAAGAAGGTAATTCTTGGTTACTTCTTACAAGTAACCCATTTATATGACAACAAATGAAATTGTCCCAATAATATACCAGGTCTCTAGGACATTTTAATTGTCATTTCAATACACTTGAAAGGGCTGCCTATATTTTTATTTTACTAGACTTTCTCATACAAAATATTTCCATCCAGAACTTGAAAAAAACCTTACTCTGAAAGAAACACTTTTGTTTTAAAGATTTCCTATATGATGTGACTTGAGATGCAATGATGTAAATATGAAAACTGGCACTGAAAAATGATTCATTGCTAATAGTGGTACTCTAATGTTCAGCAAAATTGGTTGGATAATATCCATTGGTGTTTCTTAAATAAACAAAAGTGATTAACTGGTTTATGTTGAAATAAAGTTTCATCTGGTTGCAAACATTATTTTCCACTTAAAATGCACTGTGGAAAGAAATGTGCATTTTTCTACTGTGAAAATTAACTACTTGAGGATAAGTTAAAAATGAAAGAATTACCGGCTGTGTTGGACGTTACTGGCCTTGCTATTGCCTCCGATTTGGTTTCACAGAGAAAGTCATCGATGGAGGGACTCAGGAGGGGTCTGCTTTCTTGCTGTTCATTCACCAGCTGAGAACAAATGAACACAGATGTCAAAGGGCTTTGTCAAAGTCTAGAATCAGATGAATTAAAATGCAGCCTTGCAACAAAATAGGAATAGCAAGCCTACCAAAAAAATCAATCAATAAATAATGGGTAGGGGCAAGAAAGGAAAAAAAAAATAAAGTCAAGGAATGGGGAATAAGCCTTTTAGCACTGTCATATTTTTGATGCAGCAAACTTTAATTTTTAAAGCTCAAGCTTTTTTTTCTCCTCCTAGAATAGTTTCAGAATTATTCTCTAATTTCACTATGTAGAATATGACACCTATGGAATCATAGTTCCTGAGGGCCAACCTCACTTTTCACTTGGCCAAAAAGCTCTCACTGAGACCTACAACAGTGGCTTCAGACCTTGAGGTAACACATTCTGGTTAGGACTGGAACGTTAGTGCTGTAAGAGCACACACACACACACACGTATGGAATAAATGCTCTTTTTCTCCCTCTCTTAAAAAGCTCAAATCACCTAAAGATACACAACCTCCCTTACATTTCCTTGGAATTCTTTTATGCAAATATTTATGCAAATATTTTGAGAAAGTAGAAAATATTGCTATGTTAACTTGATATATATAACAAATATATATATATTTGTGAAAATCTTCATGTAAAGTAGATTTCTGTCAACTCAATTGGCTTATTCTCTAATTTAAGAAATCTTTCAGTTTGGTATTTATTAGGTCTCATTATCAGTGGCAGCCAACTATTTACTTCCAATTAGTCTGCACTTCTTTGAATCCAAACATTCCTTAAGTTCTGTTTCTATGGTTAAGGGAAAAATTACACCTAAGATACACAAGTGGTTAGCCCCTAAATGAACTGTTCTAGTTTTCTGGGAGTTTCTATCTTGGCCTTTCTTAAAATGGGCATAGTCATCTAGTTTTCTACTTGTTATAAGAAAAAGATGTGCCAAAAAATCTCTAGATTTTTGAAATGCTTATTTGCAAGGCTGTATTTTAGGAGACACATAAAGTAACAAATGAACTGTTTTGAAGTATTGCCAAATCAAAATATGTTCTATGACTCACTTTCACTTCATTATTTCTCTGGCAGTGTTAGTGGTATTATAGCTTAGAGCTTATGGACGATGACAAGAGACTTAGATAATGGTAAATATGGGAAGAAAAATGCAATTCTATCACTGGAGAAGGAAGAATATGGAAACATTTAGTGATTATTTGGGGATGAAAACCAAGAGGCACCTTTAGTAATTTTACACATTCATGCTATTAGCCTAGATAAATCTCAGATCTTCACTATAGTCTAAATTTTGACATAGTGTTGGCAATTTAATTTTCATACATATTAATTTGTACATTTTATCCAGGGCTAAGAATTAATGCTCATTTTCTTTTGGTGTTAAAGTTACAGAGATAGAAAAAAATTTTAATTATTATAAGTTTTAATATTACTGTGTATGTGATGGGTTAGTCACTAAGTCATGTCCGACTCTTCTGCAACCCTATGGACTGCAGCCTGTCAGGCTCCCCATCCATGGAATTCTCCAGGGAAGAATACTAGAGTGGCTTGCCATTTCCTCCTCCAGGGGATGTATATAAAGACTTAACAGATTTCTGTCAATTATCTAAGGTCTGTGTTGGTAGTAACCTTTCTGGGGAATGTTCCTCTAATCCATGAATGAAACTCTTGAGCTTCTTTGCATTTTGTCTTCTGAATTTGAACATTCTTAGATATCACCCATCCTATTTAAATTTTTTTTTTTTTTTTTTAATGTTAAGGGACTATGGGTCTTTCATGTTTGTGGGATAAAATATATTAGAATTTTTGTAAATGTCATGGTTTAGGCCAGCTCTTCTGAAAGTATGATTAGTTTTCCAGGATCTGTTTTTCATTTATAAGTAGTTCATGTAAAAGCTGTGTTAACACAGTTTCTTAAAGAACCATATATTAAGGTATGTTTCTTGGTAGAACTTGCCCTTTTAACTTTATGTACTTAGTGTCATGAACTCATCTAGTAGGATATCACCATGGTGATGTGGTTCTGTGTTGCAACAATGCCTACCTCTAGGCTGTGCCATTCTCACGGCTGTCGAGTGACAGCTGGATTCTGCTGTGCTATACACATCATGGAAGATGAAGGTCACCATCAAACATGACCCTGTGCCATACTTGTAGAATTACTTGTAACAGGCTTACATTTATTATGTTGTGCATTCTGATCACTAGGTCTTACTGACGTAGGTTAAAGTGAAAACGTGCAAAAACCCAATACAACTTTGACTTTAAAATATGTATAAATATGTATTGTGATGTCATAACTCTCTTTGTCAGCCATTATTTCTCTGAAGAAGTCTGATTTTGTTGATAGATAACTAAGAAAATTTATTCTCTTAGTCGTGGTTTTGAGAAATATCAATTATTATGTAAAGATATATAGGTTTACATTTGCACAAAACCGTCCTTATACTTTTTTTACACTTTGGATACAATTAAATTCCTTTGTAAATAAAAGGACTATTTCCAAATCACAGTTTTGTGAGTAGACATGTGGAATTTAGACCTAGATTATCTATAGTTTCAGAAGACCAGGGTATTAGATTTCTGTAGATACTTTTAGTTGTAAACACTGAAAAATTACAGTCTAAATTTAATAAAAGTATTCTAGAAAGTAAGACCTTTCCACATAAATATCCAAATGGAAAAATAAAGGAAAGGACAATTAATTGAAAGACCTATATTTTTAGGCATCAGCTTTATCAGAGGTAATAGTATTTTATTTATTTACTGAATCTCTCTTCTTATTCAAACTTCAGGCTTATTGTCTAGAAAAAGAACTTCTAGCACTCAGATTTTTTCAGCATAGGAGGAACACCAAAGAGAATGTTGTTCAGAGAGACCCTAGACAGACCAGGACTAAGGTGTGGCTTTTCCTTATAAGGTCTTTTTCATACCTACTGTCTTATTTGTGACCATATTTCACCCCTGGACTGGAGTTGTCACATCTGCCCCATTCTCATAATTGAGCTCTTCCTGTGACATCCTTCCAGAGACAGACATCAAAGAGGACACGTCACATGACTTTCTGAGTCTGCTTTTCAAGCTAGAGTGCAGTTTACCTGTCAGGAGATGCTGGGCTCAGAGTAGAGGATTGAGGCAGGGCTCAGGGGCGAAGAGGATGAAGGGCGGAAATGCTGAGATCAGAGTAGAGGACTGAGGCAGGGTTCAGGGGAGAAGAAGGTGAAGGGCGGAAATGCTGAGATCAGAGTAGAGGACTGAGGCAGGGCTCAGGGGAGAAGAAGGTGAAGGGCGGAAATGCTGAGTTTAGAGTAGAGGATTGAGACAGGGCTCAGGGGCGAAGAGGATGAAGGGCAGAAATGCTGAGCTCAGAGTAGAGGACTGAGGCAGGGCTCAGGGGACAAGAAGGTGAAGGGCGGAAATGCTGAGCTCAGAGTAGAGGATTGAGGCAGGGCTCAGGGGCGAAGAGGATGAAGGGCCCAGTTTCAGATTGCATGGAAAGGTAATTTGGGAGCTGAAAGGTTTTTGGTTCTGATTGAGATATGAAAGATGAAACAGGAGATATCATGAAAAACACCTTTTCTTATAAGTTCTGAGGTCAGAGGCTATGTCTCTCATATTTATATCCTTCACAACTTTGAATAGAATGTCTTTACACACAAAGGGCTCAATCAATGGCTACCAAATAAAAATCTCTCTTAAAAAGTCCTATTCTGAACTATATCTTCAGTTGGATGAATTTAAAAATCATTATTTTATCCATATTTAGCCCCATTTTATTTTTATTTGTATCTATTCTTATCTAAGAATGACTTTTCACATGCCCCTCTCCTGATTTTCAAAAAAGATGTATGGCTTTCCTGTGGTGACCTGAGAATAAGCTAGCCTTTTAGGTCCTAGAGGAATATTGTAAATGAACTGAACCCCCCAAATAGTTCCCCTAAGCTTTGCTTCCAAATAGTATACCATTTATTCTGTCTCTATTCACTGGTAGGATATAGGTTATTGATTTTCTCTTAGAATTACTTCCTTCAGTTTGAAAATGCTTTATGAACTTACCTCATTTCATCCTTTTGGCACAGAGTATATTGATGTTATAAAATAATAAAATGTGAGTTAAAAGGGTTCCGTTTTTTTTTTTTTTTTTTAAATACTGAATTGGAGTGATTCAATTTGGGTTCTTTCAGATCAAAACTGAGTTAAAATGACCCACTTCATTAGTCGCTAAAGACCTTTGTCTCAAATTTACATTTAAAAATTTTCTTTATTATCCTTCTTTGTCCTCGTCTCAGTATTTAGATTACTTCAAAGGCCTTTCTAATGGTGATAGAATCTTACTTCTCTTTCAGAACCCCAATCTCCTGACACATTGTCTGGTAACCTTTTTCAGTGCTAAGTAGTGAGTACATTTTTACAGCATGTCTGTGTTCCCACACTTTATCTACTTTTATAACCTTGGTTCTATCTGTTTTCCTCCCTCTATACTATAGTCTCTTCAAAGGTAGGGACCTTATCCAATTAGTTTTTGTGTCTCATTTAGAAATTTAATAGCTGTTGGCTGATTTTATATAGTCCAACTGAATGGTGACTTGTACAAAAGAATGATTTCATGGGCTTTCTCAGTTTTGTACTGGGCTTGATCAACTCAGAGAGAAGCCAATGGTCCTCAGAAATGTTTACTAAATTCCTGGCAAATTTTAAGCCACAAATCTGAGTCCATTTTTCTCCACTGTCACATCACTAAAATGCATGGAAACCTAGAAGTACATAAAGGAACGTTTCCAAATGCAAGGCTTCTACCAGTAAGTCTAAAATGCAGAGTGAATGCTTAATGAGAAAAACTGAAATAAAGGCATGGACCTGCCTCATTGCATCTTTGGAAGCAGGACATGGACCAATGCAAATGTGAAGCCGGTGACACTTCAAGAAATATCACCACTACCTCACTCAGGGATTTTAAATCAGAGATATAAATTTGGAGATTTTGAGGGAAAACTCTTACATGATCAATGGACATGGAAGCAAAAGGAAACAGAAGTAAGAAGACAGGTGAGAACTTGCCTGTAGGAGCTTCTTGTCACTTAGAATTCAAAAGCCTATTGAACTTTTACACCTTCCTTGTAATCATAGGTTGTAAATGACATATTCAGTCAAATGCCTTCAACTTACTTATGACTCAGTCAAACCAGTCAGTTGATGTGACTAATAGTAGCCACTCAGGACCAAATTGGTTCTTATTTTATATCAATATTGTGTTCAGTGTTGAACAAAATGCAGACAATATTACCCAGCTTTAATGAATTATTGTCTGTTTTAAAACTTTGTCTAAAAATGCACTTGCCTTAGTTCAACTTGAATTTCCTTAATATAAATGCTAAAAATTAAATTATTAAAATTAAATTATTATCTGATCAAAGGAGAGTATTTTGTTTTTAAATACTGCCTGCTACTTAGGCTCCAGTGCATTAAAGATAGCTTATTTTGTGACTTAGGTCTAAGTTTATTTATCTTTAAATAATATATGGCTTAGGTGTTTCATTAAAAAATATAGAGCTAAAGTTTGTGATAGCTTATGTTACTAAGAATTAACTCCAAATTCAACTACATTTTAGGTGACAAAACAAGATCTGTAAAGAATTCATTTTTCTATAATTTTACACTAGATTGATAATCTTAATCTCGTTTTAAAGTAAAATATTCTGTTTTTTAAAAACATTTTAGTACTTAAAGAATAATTTTAAGTTAAAACATCGAAGGTAATAAAGAACAGTTAACAAATATCTCATATTTATAATGTTGATTAAAAATTTGTAAAAATATACCAGTCTTTTTAACCTTATTTAAAAAATAGAAAAAAATTAAGATTATTTTGTTTTTATATAAATAACACAAATATGTTTTCAATAGATACATCTTTATACATTTTGAAAGTATATGTCATTTATTAAGTAGATTTTGTTCATAATTTTGTAATTAAATTGTGTATGGCTTTATTAGTCCTATCCAAGATTAGAAATGTGTGCAAAGCCCATCACAATAGACTCCATATTAAAACTAAATTGACTCAATCCATTGAAAAGACAAAACAACTAAATCATTACTATGTACCCTGTAAGAATTCAGCCTTTGAAGGCTTTGTGACGGTAACTCTGCCACGTGATGGGATTAATTTATGAGCTAATAGTACTAATGGCCCTGCCCCATCTCTTGTTCTATAATGGGTCCCAGTGGAATTGGCCTGTAAAGGAGAGTCATGTGATAATTTTCAACTCTTTGACTTGCTCTAAATGCCAACCAAATATTTTCCCGCCAGGATAGTTAGAGCCTTGTAAAATGTGAATCTATTCATGGGGAAATGAACAATTACTGTTTATAACTTGGGTAATACTACTATCAAAGCAGGACAGAGAATATAATTAAATAAACTGTTTCAAGTTAGTGATAGAAAATCCAAACAAGGCTGTATTTTTCCAATTAAGGACATTACTCTATCTTTATCAGACACAAAATTAAATCAATATTGAAGTGGGGACAGATAGGAAAACAAAGGCTGAGTTAAAAAAAAAAAAATTCCCTTGACCCAAAGAGGTCTGCAACACATAGTTTTGAGACACAGCAGAAAATGAATTGGCTGTACCTTGCTAACAAAAGTATTCAATACCAGGGCAGGTGGTTAAAATGAAAATTTTGAAGGTTCCTTATGAGAGAAAAGTATTCCTTAAAGCCATTTCATTCTCATAAAGAAGAATAAAAATTTTTCTATGATATACTCAATCTTCTGGTACATAGTTTTCCCATCTAGACTGAAACTGGATTTATTTACTCTATTATAGTCTGGAGTACTACTGTGCAATGGAAATATAATGAGAGCCTGGTAATTTAAAAATTTCTAGTAGCCAATTTAAAAACAGTAAAAAGAAACAGGTGAAATAATTTTAATAACATTTTATTTACTCCTGTATATCCAAAATATTATCATGTCAACATGTAATCAACGTAAAAATTATTCATGTGATGTGCTTAGTTGCTCAGTCATCTCTGACTTGCAACCCCATGGACTATAGCCCGACAGGCACCTCTGTCCATGGGGATTCTCCAGGCAAGAATACCGGAGTGGGTTGCCATGCCTTCCTCCAGGGGATCTTCCCAACCCAGGGATTGAACCCAGGTCTCCTGTATTGCAAGTGGATTCTTTACCATCTGAGCCATCAGGGAAGCCTTAATATGATAGTTTACATTATTTTTCTTTGGACTAAATCCTCAAAATCTGGTGTGTATTTTATACTTACAGCATATCTCAATTCAGGGTATCCACAACAATGTGTGGGCTAGTGGCTACTGTATTGAATAGCACAAGTCTTTATTTCCTCCAAGAATTGATGGTTCACATATTTTTTTTCCTTCAAACCTCTCATCAGTACATATTTGTTTCCATACTGTTTGATTTAAAGTCTAGGACAGAACGAACTTAAGCTTCTATGAAGAGCTTGACATATTGTTTGCAAAGAATTACTAATAAAATGAAACAAAAAGAGCAATTCTCAGGTGTCAGACAATTTCTGAGTTCAGGTCACCTGGCTAACTCTTCTGTTTTGTTCAATTTGTTCTGTGTACTATAGATGACTTGACTGGAATATGCTTGGTTAAATCTCTCTAAAAGTAATCCTAAGAATCACATAATACAAAAATGCTTCAATATAAACTACACTTACCAATCTGTGGAATGAACAGTTACTAAACTAGTTAGGCACTCAGTGTTTCAAAGACTCATTCTGTATTTTATCAATTACGATTGTCCTGAAGACATTATTGAGACAGCAGCAATTAGCTTCTGACATTTCTGAAATCTGTGAATGAGCACCAGTGATGAAGATGGGTCAGTGTGTCCCGCAGTATGTAGCACTATGTCACAGGAGTTCTACAGGAGACACGGGACAGACATGTGTCAAGACACTAATACATTCACACAAGATAACGAGTAAGAATGTGGTATGATACACAGATTGGATGCTGTGGTTGCCATGAGAAGTACTCACTTTTTCAGATCATTCTGCTGCTTTTTGGCTTGTGCATGCCACAGGTGCATAGCAGGGAAGAAGCCACTTGTGTGTGGTGGAAAAAGTATATCAACTAATAAAACCGCATTTGACTGGGAAATAATTGTATCACAGCTGTCACAGGATTAATTTCACAAAATTATCAACATAATAGGTGCATTACATTTTATGAATCAGAACTCTTCATTTGCTGATTCATAAATTAGCCAGTATGCAACAAGAATATGATGCATCAAAGAAAGCATTAGATCATCTTCATGCAGTAAAATTTTAACTATTACTTCAAAAACAGTTAATGCAACATTAGACAGGGATTAAAGAAGGAACTTGGTACACACAAATATTCTGAATATGAGAAAATGGTAATAATCACAGTTTCTTTTCTGATTAAAAAAAATCCAAATTCTTAGTTTGTATTAAATTTAGTTTAGGTCATTAAGGTAATTTCGGACATTTGAAAAGGATTACTGGGCACTAGAGCCTGTCCTAAATTCTGATGTCCTGAAATGATTTGTTGTAGCACAATTACGCCAACTGCAAATTTGGATAGGTCTTATCTACTGGTGAATATGGCTCTATCATTAGCCAAGAATTCCAAGTAGTTCTCACCTCCCATAGCATTTACCTGAGGAACTGTGGACTGTATATTTTGGACATGGATTCTATAAAGGGCAGGAAATCAGTGTAAAACTGTACATGTTTTACTATGTAAACTAACTAAAGAATGGAGGCCTTGATAAATATCAAGCAAATTTCTTTCCAATGATTACTTGGCCAATGTCATTGGCAAGAAGCATCTCTTCTTTTGGATAAAAAAAAACAAAAACTAAAAAAAAAAACACCTCACAACATAAGATTATCCCAAAGTCCTGGGAATCTTCAATAACTTTTATTATTCCATTTTGATGTAATATGTTATAATTTTCATTACTTACAACATAGTGTTTAGAATAAAATAAAATCACACATGTTGGCAGCAGCTGGGGATGTGATCTGATGCTCTTCTAAAAATAAGTTGCCATAATTTAGCTTTTGATATAAATGCCTTTCATGAGGAATTTAAATGGACATTTTTCTAAATTGAGACATGTTCATATAATTGGAACTGAATCACTGCACTTACTATTGCATTATGGAAAAAAAGAAATGTTTAATATAACAATCTAATCTAAATTATAAGATAAATGCAAGTAAAAATATTTTGCATTTAAGAATTTAAAACTGATAGTTCCACAGAGTGGTGATGAGTATATTATACATATGTATGTGGATTTTACAGGGTGTTTCAAAAGTCCCTGAGGACATACAGGATTCACTCTTGGCATGTCTTTGCATACAAATGCAAACCTTTTTCTATAGTTGTTATAATAAATGCTGAAAATGGCCCTCATGTGCTTTTAATAGAGATAATATTTTTGTTGCCAAGGTCACCAAATAGAAGAGGGATCACAAATGCCATTTTCTGCATGGGGACTCAGGGACTTCTGGCTCATTCCTGTAAATTAGTCATCCACATAAATATGTATAGACATATATGTAGTATGCATAGTCACAACATAAATATATTTAACATTTAAGAAAATTTAGATATTCTACTGGTAAACTGACATATGTATGCAATATAAGTTGTATTTATCCATAGGAATTTTTTTTGGTTGTTGTTCAAATGTACCATTATCTTAATTGTACTTTCCCAAAGTTGTTAACAAGACTCCTTTATAAAGAAGCAACATGTTTTACTTGCACATACATTTTCTTTTCTTAACTAAAGTTGAGTAATGAAAATTAATATCCACGAATATGTAACTAAATGATGGAATTTTCATTTAAGTAATTTTGGTTTTCGTTTTATACTGTATAATTGTTTCATTGAAACTATGTTTTTTAAAAATTGGATCGAGTTAATGTTTTTTTTTTTCTAGTTAAAAATCACAATATCTGATATATTAACATATGTCAGCTTCCTACAGGAACCCTAAGGGTCTGCCCACCTGTGATGTCATAGTAAGGAGGGGCTTTTCTTCAGCAGACTCCTCCCTCGGTATCTCCTTCATCACCATGGCAACAGCCTTATCTGCCGCCCTAGAGCCTTTTCCCTATAACAGTGAAATCAACAATGACTTGTGTCAGGAGAAATCTTTAACTTATTATTTATCACAAGATATTCTAATGTTTAAAGAGCAATCCAACATAAATGAAGAGGTAGGCTGCTGCAAGTGAATCTTGAGGCTTTTGGCTGAGGAGAAAACACATGAAATCTGAAAAAAGATTATTTGTGAACTTTTTAGTTAGCTACTTTTTCACCTTTTCAGCTGACATATTATATTTAATTTTAACATAGTATTTTATATGTATAATATATTTTAAGGCAATTTACATGACATGATAATTTTTTTAGTATTGATTTTAAAACACTATGGATTGCCTGTTATGTTCATTTAAAATTATTCCTGTATAATCTCTAAGTGTTTTAAATGACAGTAAGGAGTCTAGGATAGGGATTAGGATCAGGGTCTCACTCCCACAGAGGAATTTTGCTGGGTGGTCTCTGGAATCTGTCACTTTTGATTGGATTGGGCACATAAGATAAATGTGTCATAAAACCTCTAAAAATTCTTCAGCAGCCTAAAGTCACAGAAATTCACCCAGCTTGTTTATTTTGGGGAGGTACTATGGAAAAAAATGCAACTCTCAATGTTCTTGAGATCAAAAAAAGGTTAATAGAATTTTAGAAATGTCTTTTAATTGGAGAATCTCATAAATTCACATGTAAATAAAGGATGATTAATAATAGAGGCACTGATATACTGATATGTACAATTTTTTGGTCTCACACAAACATAATTATGGACTGTAAGGGGTATGCTGGCTTTCTATGGTTTTAATGTATTATGTTTTTGAGGGTAGATAGGGCATAATAGAAAAAAAAAAAAAAAAAACAGAAAACAAAATATCACCTTCCCAACCCAATTAGCAACATCTCATACTATGTAAAAATTAAATCATCTTTAAGTACTTTAAAAACAAAAACTTCTACTGTCCTTGGTCTGTGGGCAGAGCCTCCCTGGAGAAAACAACCTTATACTAGGTACAGTGTGACTATCTATGTGGCAAACTTATGTAAAATACAGATGCAGCATACAGAGATACCATAGGCAAGGAAACAAAAATGGACATATGAGGGTCCGTTGTCTGAAAGGAAGTTAAGAGCTAGGGTCAATATTAACTCCAAAGATTAATAAATCTTGATAGTCTCTATGCAACTAAAAAGGATAGACTTACATTATTATCTTTGGTTTGCACAGGGCTTTAAGTATTTAGAAGGTAGGTTGACTCTAGGAAGTAGAATATCCATTTTTTCAAGCGTTGCCTTTCTAAAATGTAACAAGTGGCAGTTTTTATTTATGAGAACCAAGAAAAACTTTGTCTAGTTACTACATTTAAAACTGTGTGAATCTCTTTACCATGCTGAAAGGCTTGTTTCTTTGGTTTGTTAACTTAAGAACTAGCATTATTGAAAAATAATGTGTTATTTTTACAATATAATATCAACTATTAGAGATTTTATTGAGCAGATATAACAGCGATAATTTTCTTAAGTGTTCTGAAAAGTTTATTTGGCTACAATGCTTAGATTAATTGAATTCTGGAAGAATAAAGGGAAACAGTGGTTAACTATATAACAAATTGGGGTACATAATGATCCCAGGTGTTTCCTTTAGTAAAGCACTGTCATCTTCCTAATATACATACAGTTCTGAATTCTGGAAAATGATTCATGGCACTGCTAAGCTATTTGACATATTTTCAAAATGTAAAAATTATTGGATAAAACATTATATACAATAAGCTCAGTATGTCTTTATAAGCTACGCTCATTTACAAACTGTATATAGTTTAACATATTTTTGCAGCGTATTTTTTCAAAAGAGCAAAATCATTTGTGAAGAATTTTTTCCATGCTCCAAGAAGTGTAATAATATAGCAATAAACAAAGTGGCATGCTTATATTAAACTCCTAATATCTTTTAAAAACATATCTAATGTTACAAGTTATAATTGAAAAAATAATAATTCAGATTCTTTCCTTGGGCTAAGAAATAAAATCAATTGATAAGCATCTCAAAAAATTTCAGGTCGGTATTTCAATATACTATTTATTTGAAATGCTACCAATCCATAAACTATGTATAGGTATTTTTCACATGTGCAACTATAATAGCTAGAATTAGCAACGGACATGCCATTTCACTAAAACAAAACCAAACCAAAACAAAAATTAGTCCTTTCATGCTGAACTCTAGAACAAAGCAGTGGTCAGCTAGAAAGGATATATAATAAACACATGCGGTGCTTTTTATTTCTTGCAGAAAAACCCACCAAAGCCAGGGTCAGGTCACTTTTTTGAAGACAGTGCCACTTTTTCTTCAAGGTTACACCTACTACCTGAAAAAAGTCATGACACCCAGGTTAGTGCCTGCTAGCAACTTTGTTTCCTTTACAGCCTCTTGGCTTTTGAGTTATTACCCGATGAACTTCACTGTTTCAGAAGTGTGATACAGCTCCAGAACAGAGTGGAAAGGTTGGCCACGTGACATGTCCACAGTTCCAGACAGAGTGTCTAAAACCACTGCCAAGTCATGTGAATGCACTTACGTGTCAAAGCAAGATCCCCCCAGGTCATATTGCCACCTCTACCTTAAAAATTAAAATCAAGATTTTATCTTAAAATCAAGCTGTGTTATTTCTGATTTGTCCATTTATCTTGTGGGATAATGCTTCTAGAATTCAGAACCTGGCAGGTAACTGAGTTGGCAATTCATGAAATTATACAACTCGGCTTATCAGCAGCTCTGTAGGACTGATAGTAATACAACTATGCCGGTTTTACTTTTCTTTTTTTTAAATTCAATGACTTAAAATATTGTAAGAAAGAAATACACATAATTATTCATACTTCAAGTTAAATTTTTTAAATATAACTACACCAAAAGATCAATATTAATCTATTATTTGAAACATGAGGACAGCAAAAAGGAAATATATATTGACTATACACTCAAGCATATAATGGATTTAGATTACATTAAGCCAGTATGCTTCTACATCATTGTAGACACAACAGAAAGGAACAGTGAAACTTTGTAAGTTGATTATCACATCATAACACCCTCCAGAAATTACTTCAGCCCATTTCTTTTCAAATAATACTTCAAAATCACCTTTTTCCACTTGCTCATTTAATCTCTTGAGATATTTTTGACTGTTTGGAAAACAGTATCAGCATAAAGGGAAATGTCTTTCATTTTGTGTGATTTGCTGGAGAAAATTCTTTGATTTTTTAAAGTTTATTTTATCATTTTATTTGTTCACAAATGAAATATATAAAATAGTAGCTTTTCTAAGAAATAATAATTTTTGAGAATAATCTTTGAATTTCTATTATAACACCAGGCATACACAAATGAAACTCAGGGAGTACAGTAATGACACTAACGTTTATCATGAAAACTCAATTTTGGCCCACTTCTGTTTTTTTAATATAGAATGTAAGAAACAGAGTAGATGGAATTCTCCAGGCAAGAATACTGGAGTTGGGTGCCATTCCCTTCTCCATGGGAAGTTCTGACCCAGAGATGGAACCCAGGTCTCCTGCATTGCAGGCGGATTCTGTTACTATCTGAGCCACCAGGGAAGCCCTAGAACACAGTGGAAGTCACAGAATCTTAGGCTGGATATGAGGCTGTGAAGGTATCAGATATCCTCAGATGAGGTGCTGGCTCCAGGTCTGTCTTGCAGGGAAGAGATCTAACCTCTTTGGAGAAGCTACTGTGTGCTGAGCACGCTGTGGGGTGGTTTGCATGTTTTTATTGATTTGATCTCATGAGAACTCTCTGGGGTAGATGATATTGTCTTTGCTAGACAGCTGTGGGCTTTGAGGCTCAGAGACAGTACAGTGTGCTTTAGCCAAGGCCTCAGAGCTAATCCGGGATGGGAACCCAGACCCACCTCCCAGCCTGCATGCTTTCTTGTCTACCACTCTGCTCTCTCTCCATTTGGCTTTGTGAGGCGGAAATGGTCAGTAAGAATCAGCCACCCACAACTTCACTCGTGAGCACATTTCTAAAAAAATGTGTTTGTTTCTACTATTTTCATAGAAAACCAACCTAAGCATCTCACGTATACACACTACTTTCTGTTCTATAGATCTTAATAGAGATTTATAAGTTTTAGCATCTCTCTAATTCTTTTTAAATACTAACTCAATGCCACTAAATGCCATGTTTACTAGAATTATCCTGAGATCTATTTTGGACACATGAAATAAAGTAATTTCAGAGTGACTCAGTACATCATCAGCAATTTTCTAGTTGTTGCTACTATGGAATTTGTAACTTAAACATCATTTTTATCATTGTTTTAAGGATAAACTACAATCAGGTTTACAAGTATGAATGCATTGAATATATTTTCCTCATACATAACATACATATAAGCAAATACCTGCCATTTGGGTCATTTTAGCACAACTGTTTGAAATGAAATGATATTCAGTATTGCATATGTTGAAAAATTATATATCTCATAAGCTCCAGACCCTGGACTTACATGCACAAACTGGTCACAAAAAGGCTAATTTCTGATGGCTATTCTTGTTGCTTCTATGCAGAACCAGGATAACCTTTTTTACTCGAGAAGGTAAATGTCATGGAAAGTGTCATGCTCTCTTCAAACTTCTCTTTCAACACAGGAAAATGTCAGAGCAATATTCCTTGAATGGTGGTGATCTCTGCCTACCACATTATGTCCTTTGCTAGTTGTGTGTTCCTGTGGATTTCTTCCAACATAGAGTAGGGCTCAAACCATTCTATTACAGTAACATTTAACTCATTCCCTTCTCCTGTCAACAAAATTTTTTGTAAATTTTAAAATTTACAAATAGAACTAAATCTGAACATACTGGTCAATCGTTGTTTCTAAACATCCTGAAGGAAGCATAGATCTGGATGTAAATACTTGGGAAGCATGGACAGAATTCTCTCTTTTGTTAATTAGTGACTCATATGTCGAATTCACAAATCATAATGAATTCACCACTGGTTCAGTGATTTGTTTATAGCTGGAAATAATTTGATTATTGATTCTTTATTAAGAGTAGTCAAGTTGCAGTAAAGAAATTGATTCCTTTAGTTAAAATCATGTCACATGGCATTTAAAAGGACATTTAGTTGATTCTCCATATCTTTCTTACTATCTTTTTTGTTTTCATTGTAGCATTGTTTTTTTTCCAGATGACTCTCCAAACCATTACCTTTTCAATGAAGTCTTCTGGTGTGGATGAGGACTGATTCTAATTACATTCTATGATATAACTCCCATGGGGCTCCCCTGGTAGCTCAGTAGGTAAAGACTCTGCCTGCCAGGCAGGAGATCCCGGTTCAATCCCTGGGTCAGGAAGATCCCCTGAAGAGGGACTGGCAAACCACTCCAGCATTCTTGCTTGGTAAATCAAGAATTTACCAACCCCATGTACAGAGGAGCCTGGTGGACTACAGTTCATGGGGTTGCAAGAGTCAGACACAACTTAGCAACTAAACCACTACCATATAGCTCCTATATCTTCAGTGTGTGTTATTTGGCACTTTTTGCTGTATGTGGTGTACATGTATGTGGTTATGGGAGAGCCATGGACAACAATCTCTTTAATTCTAAACCTCCATCCATGAAAGTCCCTGGGATTTTAAGCTCTCTGCATGTACACTCATTGTCCTTGGCCTGAATAATTGCTGTAGGGGGTCTTCATGACTTCTATAGGTCCTCAAACTTTTGCTTTAATGGGACCCTTTTTCCATAAAAAATGCAGAAGGTTGTATTTTATGACTAAGCTGTATTAAGAAAAACATAATCCAGACCAGATTTGTTATTTATATTACAAATTCCTTATTATAATAGTCATTTGAGGGATTCTAATTTTTAAGAAAGATACAATGAAAGTATTTTTATGGGTCCTGAGGAGTATCTTGGGCCTTCTGAATTGTGTTCACTGTGCCTGGTATGCCAGTTGACCCTGGGTTACTGTCTACTCAACAGCCAGGGTGCTGTCCCTGGAGCTGCTCTCTCCCCTACCTCTGGGTGGCCCATTTTGGCAGTGACTACTTCCACCACCCCCTCAGCACTTCCGTCACAGCTGTTCCTGCCCTAACAGGTCCCCTAACCACCACTCTTGCTCTTACTATCCTTATTAGCATTCAAAGAATCTCCCCTAAAAGCAGTCAAAAATCATAATGGGTGCTCTCATCCTGTAGTTCTCATCAGTAGTTGCCCAATCAGTAGCTCTCATCCTGTAGTTCTTAAAACACACTCAGAAAACTTGGAACATTTAGTCCTGAAGCAGAACACACTGGCGTGTAAAACTGATGGTGACTCTTAAAATGTCTCTCTCCAGAAAATTAGGCCTCAGCACTTTAGTCTCTCCCGCCTCAGTCTTCTTAACCATCCAAGAGTACTTTTGAGGAAGCGAGTCAATATCTCTTTTTTAAAAAAAAGAAATCAGCCTTCAGTGACCAGAGTCACCAATTGATTCCAAAACACTCCTTGTCATTTTTTTTAATTACACTTAGAAAAGGGACTTGGGTCTCTTGAGGAACAGAATTGCCCCGTACCCAAAATTTCTGAGTTGTATATGCAGATTAAGCTTCTCCCGGGCACCTTGCTATATAATCCTTCATTGAGAAAAAAAGGTTCTGTGACTGTTTTATCAATGAAACTACCTTGTGTGAGCAAAGGTTGTGCTTGTTTCTTTTGAACTACTTGCATTATTTGGTATAGTGATAAGAGACTGAAGTTTACTCAGTATATATAAGTAACTATTAAAAACCTTTTCAAATTATTTAAGATATTTAAATCACATAATATGGCCAAGTTTGACAGAAGGTGATTTTGAATTACATAAAAAGTCTGAATGAGACATTTAAAGAAATCAAATAGTTTCAAGTATCTAAATAAAAATTCATTAAAATTAATAAAGTGTTGCCAAGTAAAGATGCTTAAAATGGGTTCTGAAGGACAGATAAGACTTCCTTCTAATTAATAAGATCCATTTGCTCACAATTTACCATTTGTTTGTTCTCTGGAGAAGATTAAACATTCCCCATCTCACTCCCACCTTACCGCCAGGCTTATTTACCCTGCTTAGCAAGCTTTCTTGACAAAAGGTCAAAGTCACACTTGGTTCCCTGATCATCCATAACAGTTCTCAATTAGTGAAGTTTTCTTATTAGGCTTACTCTGATTAATGTCGCTCTAAATTATTTAGAACCTATTTCACCTTAATATTGAGCTTCTCTATTATGCATCTGCAAGCATCTTTTGCTACCTAAAGTGGTCTGGTCTAGAAAAATTGTTTTCTTTTGACCTTGTTGGCTTTATGCTGAGGATGACATAAGTAATACGTATTTAGCAATTAAGAAGTAACTGTAGAATGTGGTGGTAAATTTTCCTTTCTAGTATGATAAATCCCCAATTTGTAATTTATATTTATATAAATATATTTATGCTTGAGAAGACTTTGATGATTGTGTGAATATGTAACCAAAAAAAAAAAAAAATACAACAGTAATTAGAAGGTTATATATGTGTATGTTTTGGTTGCTCATTCGGGTCTGACTCTTTGTGACCCCATGACCCCGACAGGCTCATCTGTGCATGGAATTCTCTAGGCAAGAGTACCGGAGTGGGTTGCTATTCCCTTTTCTAGGGGACCTTCCTGACCCAGGGATTGAACCTGGGTCTCCTGCATTGCAGGCAGATTCTTTACCATCTCAGCCACCAGAGAGGGTTACCTTTGTTATTTTTAATTCATTGTTAAATACCTCAGATGGTTTGCAAAACAGGCACTTTTGGGTGTGTGTGTGGGGGAGGCGTATTTTTAAGTAAAATGACTGAAAACATAAAATCCTAAAGACTATTTTGTTATTTTTTTTTCTTTTCAAATATAAGCACTCCAGACTTATATCTGATGTGCACAAATGGATGGATGTCCAACACTTAAGAGAAAGTAAGGTGTTATGAGAATCATACATCACCAGCATGGATAATTGCTTAACCTCTGCTGAATCAGTGATGTTTTAGGGCATAGGGGGAGGTGAGAAAAGGTCTATTCCTGGAAGGGGTTAGGGAAGAGGTATTGAGGTCTGGTTTCTAAGTGTTTGTAATTAGCCAAGGTGATGTCCTGTACAAGATAGTAGAATGTGGAAGACTAGTGGGAAGGAAACTTGGCAGGAACCATGTACAAAACACTGATTTATCATTTCTGTCTTTCCTATTTATTCCTGATTGGAAAGTTTTCCAAAGTAAATATAATGAATAAGAATCCCTGTAGGTAAATATGTGGTTAAGACTATGAAACAGTTCCCTTGAACTGATTACCTATGAAACTCTTTTTCTTTTCAGTGATTAGATGCATCCCCCAACTTCTTGGGCTTTCCTGGTGGCTCAACGGTAAAGAATATGCCTGCAGTGAAGGAGATGCAGGAGATGAGGGTTTGATCCCTGGGTCAGGAAGATCTCCTGGAAGAAGAAATGGCAACCCACTCCAGGATTCTCGCCAGGGAAATCCTATGGACAGAGGAGCCTGGCGAGCTACAGTTCATGGGGTCACAAAGAATTGGACATAATTGAGCACATACACACATCCCAACTTCTTGCCCCTAGTAAGTAAAATCTATTTACTGTGGCTCAGACAGTAAGAGAAGGCAATGGCACCCCACTCCAGTACTCTTGCCTGGAAAATCCCATGGATGGAGGAGCCTGGTAGGCTGCAGTCCATGGGGTCGCTAAGAGTCGGACACGACTGAGCGACTTCACTTTCACTTTTTTGCTTTCATGCATTGGAGAAGGAAATGGCAACCCACTCCAGTTTTCTTGCCTGGAGAATCCCAGGGGCAGGAGAGCCTGGTGGGCTGACGTCTATGGGGTCACGCAGAGTCAGACACGACTGAAGTGACTTAGCAGCAGCAGACAGTAAAGAATCTGCCTGCAATGCAGAAGATGTGGGTTCAATCCCCGGGTTGGAAAGATCCCCTGGTGAAGAGAATGACTACCCACTCAAGTATCCTTGCCTGGAGAATCTCATGGACAAAGGAGCCTGGCAGACTACACAGTCCATCAGGTTGCAAAGAGGTGGACAGGACTGAGTGACTAACACTTTCACTTTTTTTTTCCCCCAAGTCAAAAGAAGGAATTCCATTCCTCTACCAAAGTGGAAGCCTTTAAATGTTGACTGTTGTTATCTTAGAGCATAGAAATTGAATCCCACCTTCTTTAAAAAATAGATGTAATTACCATATGGTAAATGTATTATTACCAAAGTTTTGAATTTGAGAAAGCAAATTTATGCAGATGTCATGACGTAGAATTGCACTTTGTCCATTTTCTTTCTAGAGAAAGACTTGTAACTAGTGAACTTGAATTCCCCTTTATGAATATTTCAGGCAAATTCTATTACTAATTTATGAATAAGAGCTGTAGACTTGGAATCTGACTATTCAGTAGCCTTCTTTGTAGCTTTAATCATTTTCTGGCAGGTGAAAGTGTTTTTACTAGTTTGTTCTCCAGTCACCAAATGCCCCAGTTTTGTTGATATAACTTGCTGCTGCTGCTGCTAAGTCGCTTCAGTCATTTCCAACTCTGTGTGACCCCATAGATGGCAGCCCACCAGGCTTCCCCGTCCCTGGGATTCTCCAGGCAAGAACACTGGAGTGGGTTGCCATTTCCTTCTCCAATGCATGAAAGTGAAAAGGGAAAGTGAAGTTGCTTAGTCGCGTCCGACTCCAGTGACCCCATGGACTGCAGCCCACCAGGCTCCTCCGTCCATGGAATTTTCCAGGCAAAAGTACTGGAGTGGGGTGCCATTGCCTTCTCTGTGATATAACTTAGGAAAACTAAATTACAGAAATTAGGTTGAATTCACAAGCTACAAGCCAAAAATTTCTGAGCTAAGGTACTCTATCTACCTGACTTACCTGAAACAGCTCTAAGAGACAAGCTGAGGTTTTCACTATTTCAGTTCTAACATTATGGATCAGACTGTAGCGTCTCTGCTTATCTTGATAGTCCTCTGGGGGTCATAGGCAATATGTGAGTTGGCTCCTCCCTAATGCCTTCTGGTTCCTTAAAAGGATTAACAGTCTTTCTTACTCTGTGGAGAGGAGCTAGGGAAAGTATGAAGAGACCTTGGAGTGGAGAACCCCAGTCACTGAGGGGCCTTGAGATTGACAGTGTATAGAGCCAGTTAAGCCTCCATGGTCAATGGAAGGGAAAGAAGGATGGCCATGTGGCATGTTGGCACCAATACTGGGACTGGAGTCAGAAGACAGAAGTTTCAAACCTCAGCTCTGCCTTTTATAAATTATTCTCTGTAAGGCTTCATTTTACCTTCTGAAAGTAGGATAGAAATCCTACCTATCTACTTCATAAATTTGTGAGAATTAAATTAGAGTATGTATGAAAGCACTTCCACAATGCCTGGCAATGGTAGGTACTCAGTAAATATTAGTCATGTATGGATGTGAGAGCTGGACTATAAAGAAAGCTGAGCAGCAAATAATTGATGCTTTTGAACTGTGGTGTTGGAGAAGACTCTTGAGAGTCCCTTGGACTGTAAGGAGATTCACCCAGTCAATCTGAAAAGAAATCAGTCCTGAATATACATTGGAAGGACTGATGCTGAAGCTGAAACTCCAATACTTTGGCTACCTGATGCGAAGAACTGACTCATTTGAAAAGACCCTGATGCTGGGAAAGATTGATGTTGGGAGGAGAAGGGGATGACAAAGGATGAGATGCTGGATGGCATCACCAATGTGATGGACATGAGTTTGAGTAAGCTCCGAGAGTTGGTGATGGACAGGGAAGCCTGGCATGCTGCAGGCCATGGGGTCTCAAAGAGTCAGACACGACTGAGTGACTAAACTGGACTGAATTGTGACTGCTGAGTTCATGGACTCTGTGATCTAAGTGTCCTTATGAAGTAGGTAGCAAAAGATACAACATTGTGTTTGTGAGATTCATCCATGGAGTAAGTAGCAATAATTATTACATTCCCTCCTCTGTATAGTGTTTCATCATCTGAATATACCACAATTATCAATTCAACTGTTGATGGACATTTGGGTTGTTTGTAGTTTTTGATTATTATACACAACACTGGAATGAACTTGAGTTCAGACGCCATAAGGAACAAAAGAAGGGCAGTAGGTATGAAAGTAGTAAAGGTATTTCAGTAACAGCAACAGAGGCAGAGAATAATCACAGTATGGACAAGAGACCAGGGTTGGGACAACCCAAATCAAAAAGAAGAAATAAGGCACAGAAATCAAGGATCCAATGCAAGACTGGGATGCTGAATTTAGCCACCAGGGATAATGAGAAACAAGTTTCTAAAGGGTTGAGGTTATAACTGTTATGGTCTGAACTACGTCCTTCCAAAATTCATACACTGAAGGCCGAACCCCCTAGATGATGTTACAGTATTTTGAATCAAGGTCTTTATTAAAGTGGTAATTAAGTTAAAATGGAGTATTGATGTTAGGGTACGTCATAATCCAATATGATTGGTATTCTTATAAGAAGAAATTAGGATACAGAAGGAAGGTTATATGGAGACACTGGGAAAAGACAGTCATCTATAAGCCAAGGAGAAAACTGCATAAGAAACCAATCCTTCTCTCACCTTAATCTCAGAATTCTAGTCTTCAGAACTGTGAGCAAATAACTTTCTGTTGTTTAAGCCACCCAGCCTGTGGCACTTTGTTATGGATTCCCTAGTAAACTATTACAATAATGAAACAACTCCCTGTCATTACAAAGTAACCTTACGTTTGTATCTGAGTAAACTGTTTAAAAATACCCAAAGACAATTCAATTACAAGTTTATTTTAAGCCTTCTCAGTTAATTTCTTCTGTGATTTCTAATCTGATCAAAAGGACTTCTTAGGTATGGGAAACTAGAAATGCTAAACCCAGGTGGCCAAAATTGCCACTTTGGTGATATCCCATCTGGGACTATGACCTAAGTAATTGTCAGGAAGTATTGCCTAAAAGAAATTCAAATGAAGACTATGCCTCGAGTGGCGTGGTCAGCCAGTGCCAACAAGTGTTGTGAGTTCATTCCCAAGCGTGAATTGAGCTTCTAGCCTCATGACCTCAGATTATACATTTAGAACTTCTTGAAAAGAATTTTCTTGTGAAAAACAAATTTCTTTTGATTTTGAAATCTGAATGCTTCCAAATTTTTAAATTAAGTTAATTCCCAATTAAAAGTTTATTAAATTATATAACTTTTAGAGACTTCAATTAGATAATAGATACATCAGCTAAATATCAATATATGATGGTTATGTACATAAACAGAATAATTGAAAAAATAAAACAATTGGAAAATAATATGTATCACAGGTAGTTTTTTCAAAGGTTTTTGCTAATATCTCTGCAGATTACTGTGGGGGTAGAGCTTACAGCTTGTACAGAATGAAGATGTCACCTGGGTTGATGTCCACAGGGGACTTTAAGTGAATCAGGATCCCTGGAGTGCCTGAAAGTCTTTCTAATCATCTAATCTGTAACTAACACTTCTATTGTTATACAGATGAGGTACTAGTTCAGTTTGCTGAGATGTCAGACCTTCTGGCTAAATCACAGTTTGATTAATTTCAAATGTAGGATACATAATTATATTAATAGATAAATGAAACTTGCTCTTGAAGCTTCCACTTAAGTGCTTATTAAAAAAACAACCTCTCAATTCTCTTCTCCACTGCATGCTTTGAAACCATGAAAGTGAAAGCCTGGATTAGGAGGACAACCAGGTAGGCAATTCTGGCTGGTCAATGTTCTAGAGGTTTTGAAGTCAGTATTTACCTTGTGCCTAGGCTCATAGCCCGTTCTCTATATTACGTATTTCTTTCTTTTGAGTTTCTCCTTCAACTGACAAACTGGAACAAGAAAGAAATAGTCATCAAGTTTTGAATTTTTCTCGGGTATAATTCCACCAAGTTGTCAAGGAATACCCTAACCCAGCAGTGTGCAGCAACATGGCTTTACACATATGTGATGGTTACTAAGGTTAGTTAGGTGTGGTCTGTGTTGACAAAGCATGGGATATGAAGTTGGAAACCCAGGGTTTGAGATATAGAAACAACATTTTGCATTTTGGAGGAGCCTGGTGGGCTGCAGTCCATGGGGTCGTTAGGAGTCGGACGTGACTGAGCAATTTCACTTTCACTTTTCACTTTCACACAATGGAGAAGGCAATGGCAACCCACTCCAGTGTTCTTGCCTGGAGAATTCCAGGGACGACAGAGCCTGGTGGGCTGCTGTCTATGGGGTCGCACAGAGTCGGACACGACTGAAGCGACTTAGCAGCAGCAGCAGCAAGGCTGAGAGCTTAGTTTTCTCAATTGGAGAGTAAGATTAGTATTAATAACTGCCTCACTGACTTTGCAGGGTTTTTGTGATGATCAACTAGATAACATGTAAAAGCGAGTATTCAATGCTATGCTAAGTCACTTCAGTCGTGTCCGACTCTGTGCGACCCCATAGACAGCAGCCCACCAGGCCTCCCCGTCCCTGGGATTCTCCAGGCAAGAACACTGGAGTGGGTTGCCGTTTCCTTCTCCATTGTGTGAAAGTGAAAAGTGAAAGTGAAGTCGCTCAGTCGTGACCCACTGGCAGCGACCCCATGGACTGCAGCCCACCAGGCTCCTCCATCCATGGGATTTTCTACGCAAGAGTACTGGAGTGGCTTGCCATTGCCTTCTCCAAGTATTCAATATGTACTAATAATTGTATAAATCAGTGAAATCCCATTAGCTAAGTAAATTATTTTCTACATGTACTTGGGAGTCTACAGTATCTTCAAGAGCTATTTATTATTTTAAAAGAATAATTTGATAAGGCTACACTGTAATGAAATGGAAAAGTTAATGAACTTCCCCTAACAATAGGAAAACAAGGCAAGTCTGGATCTGACCCATTAAGGTAGCAGTTGCAAAATTTCAAGGTACCATTAGATTGCTGATGAATTCATAGACTGTGCTGTGTGCTCAAAGGCTGACAAGTGTAGGGCCATATTAGGAAACCTATTCAACCAAAGTTATGTAATCACAATAAAAAAGATGACCTTCAACTTTCAAAGTCTAAGAAAGGATTCAACATAGAGGACCTTAAAACTGTCAAAACATTTCTAGAAGTTCCAAAAGTATGTGTTTCTACTAATGAGCTCTCTGGTTTGTCTAATGAACTATAAATAGGCACCACCTTCTTGTCTTGCTCCTAATCCTGAAGGACTAGAACAGTTTGGTGGGCCATTGAGTTCATGGAGGTGTTGAGTCATTTTTACACTCTGTTTTAGGCAGATTGCCTATTATTGCCTATACTGGAAATATATCTATAATCTGTCTCAAGTCACTATAAATAAGTAGAAGAATGATTTGATAATATTAATTTTAAGTTGCCTATGAAGTCTTTCTCAATCTGTTAAAGATGAATCCTCTGCTATCCGGTACATTTTCTTTCTCCCGAATCTCAGATACATTATCAAAAGAGATTAAATTAACATTTAAAAGAGATTTGGCCTAAACTCATTCCAACCTTCTAAATAATGCATTATGGTTTACTAGGTTCAAAGAGAAAAGCAACTACATGATACTGATATTTCATTAGATAGACTGATATTGATTCTAATTCTGGATAGATGTTATGTGTATAGAAGAAGTTAATTTCTCTAAGAACCTAGCTATTATCACATCAACATATGCTGGAGTTTATTAAGCTTTTAAAAGGTTCCCAGAAAATATAAAAGGTCTTAGGTTCTCCACTTAAGCTATTCTTCTAAATACTAAATTGAAGAAAGCTCAAAATGGTTTAAATCTATCAAAATCTATTTGCCTGAAAATTCACCATTAGTCTTCCCTCCCCCACAGATTAACAATATCACACTATTTCCTTTTAGTCACTTACAATCTGTTCAGTTATAATAAAACCAAAACCCAATTAACCAGTATCCTCAATTAATTTTTCAAGAAAATGTTATGATTAGAAGAAAAAATTAATTTACAAACAGATAACCTCATTTGAAGGATACTTAAGATTCCAGGTTGTGCCCCATACTCAGTATACATTCAGCCCATCTCTGACAATTACAACTGGGTACCACTCAGTAAGGAGAGATACACTGAGAAATAGCCCTGAGGACTGTAATATCCCAGTTCATCAAAGAAAGAATTAGGTATAGAGTTATTGTATTTAGTAACATGGAAAGAAGCATTAATACATTTTAAAAAGGTCTGACACGCAAAAGCTTTTATTCCCCTTTTAGTCAATCTTGATGTGATGAAAAATTTCAACACTCAAATAGTTCTGAGTGTTTTTGTTAATTTAAACCTTGTATTATTTCACCAGACTCAAAAAAACCTCAAAGACTTCTTTTTAATTTCTTATACTTACACACGGTTTTTCCTCAAATGTCACCACCAAAGTTTAATTATTTTAAAGCCTTACTTCCTATTTTCTCCCTTGGTCCATCACAGACCACAGTTGCTTCTAGGTGTGAACATTTACATATATCATAAACACATGTGCTGTTGTATTTAAATATATATAATATATGTTATATATATATGTATCACAGCTAATTTATTCAAGTGAATAAAAATGTTAGATTCATTTTCTAGTTTTATTTCCATCTATAAAAGATGTTTGTAAAAAGTTTACAGCAAATGTCTTTTAAGAGATTTTAAATTTCAGTAAAAATTTAGCATACTGGATTGTAGAACTTCCTATATTAAAGTCATCAAAATGTAGAAATTCTAGAAATATTTTTTTCTGCTTGACCTTTCAAACAACTTAAAAAGTTACTTTCAGTAGGCTTAGAGTTATGTTTGACCTTTTCTCTGAAAAGAGAAAATAAAGTTGTTTGCATGCTTATTTTCTTAGAGAAGATTTAATTGGAAATAGAAATGCATTTCTTGACTGGATATTTTAATATCATAGGGTTTCAGTTACAACAATAATACGAATGATGTCATAGTAAACAAAGAAAGTGACTGACTGGCAGGTTTTGAAAGAATTTAACTTGTATTTCTCTATTATGGATTACTGTCTATTTAGATCTATTTTACTTGGTACTATAAAATTTTACTCATTTATTTATCAGTTTAAATTCTGTGAAGATATACAGTTTTATTTGAAAATCATATCATACCATGTGAATATTTTTATATTTTTCCCCTTCTCTAAAATGAACAATGAAATCAGGTACTTCATATGCTGGGGTCTTTTATGAATATGGTTTCACTCTGGTATTTGTGGCTGCAGTCAAGCACAATAGCTGACAAAAATATATGGACTGGATCTTTCCTTTGATTAAGTTGGTTTCAGAAAGTTGATGGCTTAAGTGCAAACACAATTCTTACAATGTCAATTTTCCTACAGGGAATCAAATTTTGACAGAGGACAGTCCAGACTCTAAGAGCTGCACGGCATTCAGGAATGTTCTTTAGAGGAGGAGCTCTTTGTGCCTGTTTCCCTGGTTATCTAATGGATTATCCCAGGATTCTCCTCCATCTCTTCCTCTCCTGAAGCTTCCTCTCACCACTCATCAAGCCACTCTGTACCACTCACCATGCCAATGGAGGCTATATGGATTCAAGTTTCTGAGTCTCTGCAGAGACTGATTTCTTCACTTGGAAGTCCCATCTCCTCATCTCTACATGTTGAATTCAATGCCTTCTTCCAGATCCTGCTTAATCACAATTTTTTCCTAGTTGAGGTCTAGACTGTGATCTCTCTGAAGTTGGACACAGGGTCTTATACTCTGTTTTGTGTTGCCATAAGCACAGTGTCTTGTGGGCACAGGAGCGCTAAATGAAGGCTCTTTGAGTGAACAAATAAAGGAAGGCATGGGTAGATAGATAGATGATACACAGTCCTATGTGTCTAAGACTTGTTGAGGTTTTCTCCTAAATCTGGGTTACAGAAGTATGACAGCACCTCCTTCCCATACTCCTCCTCCCTTGAGCAGAAATTAGAAATCTTGGCTCCTGGCTAAAAATTTAATGGAGTCCTTACCCATGATAATTTAAAGCCCTTTGATCCCACTGTAGTAGCCAAGGGAAAGGCTATTATGAGTTTATGACTCATCCACAGGCTCTTTTCATATTTTCTGCAAAACCTGTTATGGAGGTGGTGGAAATCACATTAACTTTGGATTAAAACATAGTAGGAATTTGAAACAGGGAGAAAGGATAGAAGATTATCTTAAAAAAAAAAAAACCTTCTGCATAACTTTTGGTGGCAATTTATTCCTCTCTTCTACCTCTTTCCTGTTCAAGTTACATCCCTAAACCTCCAGTAATGTCTGCTAGAGACACAGGTACCTTCTGTAAGATGCAACATTTTTGCTTGTAATTGAGGAATAGAGCCATGTTCCACATGTGGCACAGTTGGTAAAGAATATGCCATTCAATGCAGGAGACACAAGATTCTTTGATCCATGGGTCGGGAAGATCCCCTGGAGGAGGGCATGGCAACCCACTCCAGTATTCTTCCCTGGAAAATTCCATGGACAGAGGGGCCTGGTGGGCTACAGTCCATGGGGTTGCAAAGAGTTGGACATGACTGAGCATACCCATGCACGAGGAACAGAGCCATGTTCCACATTCATACTGATAAGGTGTGGAAGGAGGAGAGAAAACAGAGAAATGACTTGTGTGTTTTGCTTTGTACCACATATGAAGAGCCCAGACTAGTGCGTGACACAGAATAGGTTGAATGAACTATTGAAAATCCATAAGCACCAATGTTAAAGCAGAAGATCTCAGAGCCAAAACACTTGTTGTTTAATTGCTAAGTTGTGTCTGACTCTTTTGCTACTACATGGACTGTAGCCCACCAGGCTGCTCTGTCCATGGGATAGACAAGAATACTGGAGTGGGATGCCATTTTGCCCTCCAGGGGATCTTCCCAACCCAGGGATCGAACTTGTGTCTCCTGCATTGTGGGCAGATTCTTTACCAACTGAGCTACCAGGGAAGCTGCTAGAACACTTAGTGTCCCCTAAATTTGCAGAAACCTTGTGAAGTGGTGCTGGGATGGAGAGGCATTGAATATCATAGCACAGGAGTGCTTTTAGTTAACCTTATTTTGATCCTAAGATTCAGGAAGACCCACTGACGTAGAGGTTATATATAATAAAAGAGGAGAAACTAATTTTAATCAAAGATGCCTGAAGGACCAGTACGTTCTTGTTCAGTGATATTGAAACCAACACAAATTAACTCAGTGGTGAGAGATATGCAGAAAATCACCCAATTTTTGATGATTATTGGAAAAAGTTGAAAATTTCTGTGATGTTTTATGTGGAAATACAGTGATTATGTGTTCTGCCTGGAGGAAGGCAGAAAGCATTTTCTGACTTCCTGAGTTAAACAATTTCCTGAGCAATATGAGGAGAGTCATCCCTTGAGAAGAGGGCTGTGTGCGTTAGATGCGCTCTTCACTTTGATACCTCTAAGAATAAAACAATTCTTTACTTAATGTTTAACAATGAAAAGAGCAATTTCTAATTCTTGGGAAACTACTCAGAACTGTAAACTTATCTGAAGAGTGTCGACAAAGAAGAGATGAACCTCAAAAGCCTCTAGTTTATTAAAATAGCTATCCAAACAGTATTAAGTGTGTTATTATTTCCAGCTGAATTCTCATAAACATTTCTTTGAAGTATAATTATATCCTCATTTTAGAAGAGAGGTACTTGAAACCCAGAAAGAATAACTTGCCCAAAGACAGGTACCTAGTAATAGTACTAGTAGTAATATTAATCACTTACTGGGCATCTAAAATGTACCAGGTACTGTGCTGAATACATATATTCAACAGTGCCTAGGTCACAACGATCCTTTGAGGTGTATACTTTTATTTTAACCATTTTACAGATGAAGAAACTGAGACAAAGAGAGTTAAGCAGAAAGAGCTATTAAGTCTCAGACTGGGACAGGAGCCCAGAGTCGGACCACAGGCTCTGTGTTTTTAACTGCTCTGTTTTATTGTCTCTCATTTAGAAGTCAAGTTTGTTTAACACTGAAACTATACTCTTAGCCATGCCCTCTTCTGCTGCTAAATTCTATTTAGTGATACTTCGGAATTTCCACTGCAGTTTATTTCTTCCTTAAGAAATAAGGAAGAATAAGTTTCTATTGTGTGTGAATAAGTTTCTATTGTTAAACCACCACCCACGTTAAAGGCCACATGGGTGGTGGGAAAGGTAAGCACCAGGATTTGGACACAGGCACATTTGACTCTTAAACCCATATTCGCTCTTCTATTCCATGCTGGATAACTTGACAGAAAAAGCCCTGAACACACCATGGCACAGCAACTTCTTTAGTGTCACTGAAATGATTCATTTCTGCCTCTCTCTGGACCAAGAGGCAGAAAGCCTAGACTTAAATCTCAGTACTTCCACATCTGAGGGTGTCACTTTGGGTAAAGTTGCCTTTCCGAGCTTCTCCGCTCTCATCTGTTAGAATGTGAATACCTACTTTACAGGGCTGTGTGAAAGAACACAGCTGAGGGAGTGAAAGGTGTGGGTGTTTGACAGACATTAGTTTCCTTTTCTTTCTTTCTTGCTCTTTTGTCTTTCTCTCAGGCAAGACAAGAGATATCACCGTTTTTAAGTGATATGAGCACTATGCTACAATTGGTATATATTTGTGTGTACTTCATGAGACAATCCACAGGCTATAGAAAAGAAAAGGGGTCCTCTGAAATGAAAATATCTGAAAATTTTTTTCAGTCTTCAAGTCTGACTGAATTCTCTACGATACCCCATATTTCAGGCCAGCTCAAGCCCAGCTGTGGGTTTGGAAGCACATCCCACAGATAGAAGGACTTGGTCAAGTACCATCTCATTCTCTGCTTTTGTGGCTTCACGTCTGAATATCCTGTCTTTTGTGTATTTGTCATTTGTGTATACTACAATTACCAGCACAAAGGGGAAGACAAGGTCAGGGAGGTAACAAGACACTCTGCCAAGTTCTTTACCTTAGAGATCAAATAGAATCTTAAAACACCCAGAAAATAGGTCCTAATACTTCCTATAGTGATGCTGAAGGTTGAAGTGGCAAGGTGGGATTAAATCAGGGTTGGTTTATCCCTGAAGCTGAGGATCTTCTACTACAGGAAGCTGCCTCCCTCTAGGTACTTGATAAACAGGAATTAAAAGGAAATAGGTTTTAGGCTCATGAAAACCTTTCCCAGCCAGAGCTGCTCCTTGTTAAAGGATAGGTCTATATCGGTGGATGTTATGGGGAGACTTCACAGGCAACCTTGAGTCAACACTTAATGTAACTCAGGCTCTATGTGCTTACACGTAGAAGTTGCAGGGTCAGCATGTAGGAGAATGCTTATTTCCATTTGAGTAATTTGTGTGCAAACAGGATGGGCTGCCATTGGGTGAGGAGTTCATGGTGGGGACATAAGTACATTATATTTCCATGTATTGGACGACAAGCTCAGCAAGGGCGCTCAACTCTCTTTGAAATGAAAAAAGGAAAAAAAAGCAAACAGCAAATAACTTCCTTAAAATGGTTAGATGTAACTTCCTTAGAACATTTAAATGTTAGAATTGTCTTTCTTAGCTCTAGAGCAAGACTTGATAAGATGCCCATCAGCAAAAAGAATAAGGAACAGCCCTTGTAGGTTCCTGCTCCCATATTTGTTTTCTGGAGCCAAATACTCTAAATAGGAAAGAGGGAGCCCCAAGCTGCTGATCTGGGAAGAATCTATCGTGGTTACCATCTCTCTGCTTCTAATTTGAACTAGCTCTCTCTCCTTCCAATGGCTCTTCTTTCTTCATCCTTTTCTTTTTTTAGAAGGAAACTCACTTATGCTTCCCCTTTCCCTTTTTACTTCCTTTTGACTTAGGTTGGAGGCTTGATAAAATGAAATTTGTGTTTAAACATCCACGCCCTTATCTTTAACAGAGAACCTTAAACATCCATTTTGTTGAAGCAAAATTTAAGTCAGAAGCATTTAGGGAAGAGAGGCATTAATGGAGAACCTGTTATGTGATAGGTATACATTACATGTTTGATCTAATTTAATCCTCACAAAAATCTTTCAAAATGAAGGTATTATTCTGCCCAAGTTTAATAGGAAGGAGATAGAGCTAACAGGATTACAAAATTTGCCCAAGATCACCAGGAAGATATGTGTATATTTTTCAGAATCCCTTAATAAACTTTTTGTGTCTTTGCAAACGAGTTCCAGGAGTATTAGATCACTGTCACCTCAGAGAGCTCTTCACACTTCATAGATGCTCACAAATTTTGGAATAAGCTTATTTGCACTTTGCGATACAAATGAATGTAAGTTGGCTTTCAAAATTAATAAAAAAGAAAGAAAACACATAATAAACACATGTGTATAGACTCAAAGCAGCATAATACAGAGTCAAAAGTAAGTCTGGTACAAAATAAATAACATGAGTTTCATTTTCCTAAGATACCTATTACTAATATAACTAGGAACACTGAATCCTAATCAGTTACATAGTTCCTAGTTTCTTTAAGACAGGAAACATACCAATTGCTCTCGACATGTATAGCTTTTCTAAAATGCAATCTCTTCCCTCCTAGGGAATTCTACCCTACCAAAGGATCAGATCAGATCAGATCAGATCAGATCAGTCGCTCAGTCGTGTCCGACTCTTTGTGACCCCATGAACTGCAGCACGCCAGGCCTCCCTGTCCATCATCAACTCCCGGAGTTCACTCAGACTCACATCCATCGAGTCAGTGATGCCATCCAGCCATCTCATCCTCTGTCGTCCCCTTCTCCTCCTGCCCCCAATCCCTTCCAGCATCAGAGTCTTCTCCAATGAGTCAGCTCTTCGCATGAGGTGGTCAAAATACTGGAGTTTCAGCTTTAGCATCATTCCTTCCAAAGAAATCCCAGGACTGATCTCCTTCAGAATGGACTGGTTGGATCTCCTTGCAGTCCAAAGGACTCTCAAGAGTCTTCTCCAACACCACAGTTCAAAAGCATCAATTCGGCGCTCAGCCTTCTTCACAGTCCAGCTCTCACATCCATACATGACCACAGGAAAGACCATAGCCTTGACTAGACGGACCTTAGTTGGCAAAGTAATGTCTCTGCTTTTGAATATGCTATCCAGGTTGGTCATAACTTTCCTTCCAAGGAGTAAGCGTCTTTTAATTTCATGGCTGCAGTCACCATCTGCAGTGATTTTGGAGCCCAGAAAAATAAAGTCTGACACTGTTTCCACTGTTTCCCCATCTATTTCCCATGTAGTGATGGGACCAGATGCCATGATCTTCGTTTTCTGAATGTTGAGCTTTAAGCCAACATTTTCACTCTCCACTTTCACTTTCATCAAGAGGCTTTTGAGTTCCTCTTCACTTTCTGCCATAAGGGTGGTGTCATCTGCATATCTGAGGTTATTGATATTTCTCCCAGCAATCTTGATTCCAACTTGTGTTTCTTCCAGTCCAGCGTTTCTCATGATGTACTCTGCATATAAGTTAAATAAACATGATGACAATATACAGCCTTGACGTACTCCTTTTCCTATTTGGAACCAGTCTATTGTTCCATGACCAGTTCTAACTGTTGCTTCCTGACCTGCATACAGATTTCTCAAGAGGCAGATTAGGTCGTCTGGTATTCCCATCTCTTTCAGAATTTTCCACAGTTTATTGTGATCTACACAGTCAAAGGCTTTGGCATAGTCAATAAAGCAGAAATAGATGTTTTTCTGGAACTCTCTTGCTTTTTCGATGATCCAGTGGATGTTGGCAATTCGATCTCTGGTTCCTCTGCCTTTTCTAAAACCAGCTTGAACATCAGGAAGTTCACGGTTCACATATTGCTGAAGCCTGGCTTGGAGAATTTTGAGCATTACTTTACTAGCGTGTGAGATGAGTGCAACTGTGTGGTAGTTTGAGCATTCTTTGGCATTGCCTTTCTTTGGGATTGGGATGAAAACTGACCTTTTCCAATCTTGTGGCCACTGCTGAGTTTTCCAAATTTGCTGGCATATTGAGTGTAGCACTTTCACAGCATCATCTTTCAGGATTTGGAATAGCTCCACTGGAATTCCATCACCTCCACTAGCTTTGTTCATAGTGATGCTTTCTAAGGCCCACTTGACTTCACATTCCAGGATGTCTGGCTCTAGGTTAGTGATCACACCATCATGATTATCTGGGTCATGAAGCTCTTTTTTGTACAGTTCTTCTGTGTATTCTTGCCACCTCTAATATCTTCTGCTTCTGTTAGGTCCATACCATTTCTGTCCTTTATCGAGCCCATCTTTGCATGAAATGTTCCTTTGGTATCTCTGATTTTCTTGACCAAAGGATACTAGACAATATGCCCTCTACCTGTGTGATGTCCTAAAAATATCTTTAAGGGAGACATGATAGTGAACGCATTCTATTAAGCTGTTTCTCACTGTGCTTTTCCACACTGGCCAGTACCATCACACTAGGGCATAAGCCAACGGACACCATCCTGTCAGTCGTTACAGAACGAGCAGACTGAAGGCTTTTACTTAGGATCTCAGTCTGTAGAAGGGGCACTCATCTCTCTGATGCTGGCAACTCAACACTGAACTAAATTACAAGTGTATTCTGGTCAACTGTATTTGCTGAGCATCCATCTAAAGTTTTTCCTATCTATGCCCTCAAGATTCATGACTCTTCTTCCGGCGCTCTGAAACCCACGAAGTATCATCACAAGCACAATGGGGAGTGAGAAGAGACATATGTGACCTGAGAATCTGAGAGGGATGACTCAGGCAGCATCCCCTCCCTGGTGCACAAGGGTAGGGACGGCTACTGTGTCATCTGGAGCACAGCAATGAGCACAGTCACTGGTCCTTCCTGATATAGCCTGCAACCATCTGGGCCTCCAACATCCATTCACATTCAGGCACATCCCCTACTACTCCAACTCCTACATCTTTTGGCAGGAAATACCCACACAGCTGGATGGGACTCATAGGATGTTTTTATTTTTCGCCTCATTAAGCTGTAGCTTTCCTCAAGCGATGTGTGTTTTCTTTATATTTTAGCCCAGAAATTGTTAAACTGGAAGAAGGCATCTCAGAGAAAAGCTTCAGGAAAAGGCTTTGCAGTGGACAATAAAAGCACGTTGCCTCTGATTTATGGCACGTTCACACTGTTCTTTTTTCTCCATTCCTTGCAATATACAGGTATTTACTGTATTTTCTGTAAGAAAAGTTCTCTCTGGAGCTGGCGAGGCAGCTTTGTAACTGCTGGGCTGTGATTTGTTGCCTGCAAGATTATGGAGTAGAGAGCAATAAGTCAGCCAGCCAGCAAACATTACCAGGCACTGTACCAGGCTGAGGAGTTGATGATAAATAAGACAGATGCGATGTTTACAATTTAGAATCAATGAGAGATAGTACTCAAACATTTTCAAGTGTGATGAATACCATCAAGGAGAAGCAGAGGATGCTATGAGAAGAGACCATGGCAGGATGTAAGACAAATATCTTTTCCTTCATTTAGATGTTCCCAGGATAACATCTGGAGAAGGCAATGGCACCCCACTCCAGTACTCTTGCCTGGAAAATCCCATGGAGGAACCTGATAGGCTACAGTCCATGGCGTCGCTAAGAGTCAGACATGACTGAGCGACTTCACTTTCACTTTTCACTTTCATGCATTGGAGAAGGAAATGGCAATCCATTCCAATGTTCTTGCCTGGAGAATCCCAGGGACTCAGGAGCCTGCTGGGCTGCCGTCTATGGCGTCGCACAGAGTCGGACATGACTGAAGCGACTTAGCAGCAGCAGCAGGATAACATCTCCTTCTCTTGTCCAGTGCTGCCTTTAGAATTTGACAGGTTGCCTGCTTTGACTTCTCATATCATATCTCTGAAGGATAAGATATTCACTGGAACTATTATAAGTTGGTGATCAGAAGGCCATTCACTAATTTAAAAATCTTCATTCATGTAGGAAGATCAACCCTGCCCTTGATGAAAAGAAATTTCATATTCATTTCATAGGAGAATTTAATTAGGAACTTTAATATATTGGTTATTTGCTTTAAGTTGTCTGTGAATCAGTCTGTTCAAAGACTTTGAGTGAATTCTTGATTATTTCAATAAAGGGAAAATTGGCATAAATATTTATCTGCTGAGAGTAGATTCATGTTCCTCCATAGAACACTGGGAACACTACCACTGGTAGGAGAGCAGCAGACAGTAGTGGTTCTCAAATGTAGCATCTGTGTTACCCAGGAACTTGTTAGAAATACAAATTCTTGGACCCTACTCCCACCCTACTGAATTAGAAACTCTAGTGGTGGAGCCATCAGCCATCAAGCTGTTTTAACAAGCCCTCCAGTTGTTCTGGTGTGTGCAAAGCTTGAAAACTAGGGGCACAGTGGTTAAGATCACAGGTTTGGGATCAGACAAATCTGGATTCAACTGCTAGTTCTACCACTTAGTGGCTGTAAGACTATAGATAACAGCCTCTTCAAGGCTCTATTTCCCTATCTGTACAATGGGCACAGTAATAACAGTGTCTCCAACTTGTAATTTTGATATAAGAATGAAAAGAAGCAATGCTTGTAAAGTAGGTAAGCACAGTATGTATTTTAAAAGTGCTGGCTGTTATTTTAAATTAAGTTTTAGGTTTTTTTAACCTATGTGACTGGACTAATGGGGTTACTGACCTTGTTTATGTGGAGGACAAGTTGGGGCTATAGTTATTGCTAATCACGTGACATCCTGTTCAAGTAAACAGTGAATATCTAAACTATCATCAGTGCTATCAAAGTATTTCAAAGACATAGAAATTAATGTATATAATCAAGAGATATCCTTTCACCCCACACCGGGAGCACTGGATACAGAAGCTTCTCTCCTGCTAGGAGGTTTTCACAGGCTTCAGTTTTATCTGGGGTAGGTCTGACCTGGATCCCATCAGAGTGGCTTCTGCCTGGGGTCCTGAGATGAAGCCTTCCCTGTTGTCTTGGCAGCTCAGCTGATACCTGTCTCTTTAGAACACTTTCTCCTAACCTCTCCTAAGGCATGGATCATTTCTGATGTGTATTATGTGTATTATAGTTAATTATGAGCAGGCTAAATGTTACCTTCTTGAGATGGATCCTAAATCTGAATCATTTTCATACTATTTTCTGCATCTACCATCATCATACTTAGCCCCTGGGAAGGGATCATGTCTTTGGGATGAAAAAATGAGTGAATGAATGTTTTCAAACGCAAGTGCAAAAGTTGAAAGGACATACTTTAAACTCTTACCACAGTAGACACAGTAGCACTCACTGTAAGGAAAGAGACAAGCTGTCTTACCTTCCCCTAAAGTGAAATCTAATCCTTAATATTACTTTAGAAAGAAATGGAATCAAGTGGATTATGCCTCCTAGACCCAGGTAGCAAATGCATATCCTGTTCTTATTAAATACTTGTGATTTCAGGCCAATGATTCAATCTCTGAGGACCATGCAACGGGAGTTGGTATGTTCCATACCAAGAGGTCAGTTGGTATGCAAAGAGGTTGGTATGCATCCCCACCTACAAAGAGGGTGGTATATATTTCCTTGCCACCTTATACTTTTAATATACTAAGAGGATCAATAAAAAATTAATCTTTGTATATTTAGGATATAGTGCACTGCACATGGGAGATGCCCAATCAATATTTATTGAATAAATGAATGAGAGAAAAGAGGTAGTAAAGCACTGAACTTTGGCAGAGTAAGAAGAAAGCAATCAAGCAAATATAATAAGATGACTTATTTATCATTTTCATCTTAGAAACCAGACATTCTGGCTCTTTCTTAACTCAAGCTGGAAGACTCTGTGCAGAATCTGAGAAGGTAGGGTTGGAAAGTGCAGCAGAGGAAAGAGTTCACAATAGAAATTCATCTTTCCCTTTCCTGGGGGGATGCTCAAAGGCCAGAGGAAGTGACTTGCTAAAAAAAGGTTTCACTGGCAGCAGTGTGCTTTTAATAATAATACTGGTCATTCTTTGATTCTGCATAGTGTTATGTTTCTTAATTTAATATTTTGAACAGGTGTTACATGGTTCAAAAATTTAAAAAATTAAAGAAGATATCTAATGGAAAATCTTCCTCATACCCTTATCCCCATCTCCCTAATTCATCCATCCACAGCACCCCATCCGTAAGTAACACCGTGATTAGTTTCTTATTTATCCTCCCAAAGTTTCTTTCTGCTTATATAAGCAAACTCAGATACTATACATATTATTTTCCCATTCTTTTAATGATAAAAGGTAACATTCTATACCAATTATTATATACCTTGCTTTTACCACTTAATACATCTTAAAGGTTCTTCTATATCAGTACATAGAGAATTTCTTCATTTTTATTATATCTGTATAATACTCAGTTGCAAGGATATACTTAATTTATCTATATAGTATCTTATTAGTAGGGCTTCCCAGGTGGCTCACTGGTAAACAATTCACTGCCAATGCGGGAGATGCAGGAGATGTGGGTTTGATTCCTGGGTCTGGAGGATCCCCTGGAGGAGGAAATGACAACTCTAGTATTCCTGCATGGAGAAGGCCAAGGACAGAGGAGCCTGGCAGGCTATGTTTTCCATCGGGTCACCAAAACTTGGACACTACTGAAGAAACTGAGCATGAGATCTTACTAGTAGCAATTTTCTAGTTTTTGCCATTATAATCATTGCTATCATAAATAACCTTGAACATAGTGCTACTTATTTTCAAGGAAAAAGATTAACTCATTATCCCTAAATTTAAGAAACTTATCTTGACTTTACCAGTAAATCTGTACCAATATTCTGTAAGTGTTAACATTTCAATTTCTAATTCTATTATTTTATCTAACTCTGGCAACTCTCTCTTACATAATAAGTAAAATATTATGGCATAAAATACATGCACAGATAAAGTCATTAAATAAAATGTCAGCATGATGAGGTTTCTGATGAATTCTGTTGAAAAATGTTTTCTCTCTGTGGTCTACACTATGTGTCATTTACCCCTCACACACCTTATCTCTTGATTTCAAACCGATGCCCACACTCCAAATGCTCCTATGAAGTCTTCTAATATCCCTGTTTCCTGCACTAGTATTCATTTGTTCAGTCACTCGGGTCAAAGATCTTGCAATTATCCTGAGTTGTCTCTTTCTCTCATCTCCAACATCCAGTCTATCAGCAAATTTTGTCAACACTACCTTTAAAATCAGTCTTGAACCTGACTGCTGCTCACCACCACCACCATCACTGCCACCCTCCTCTCATCTTTTGCCTGGACTGCTGACCTAGCATATTTGATGTCCTCTTCCACCTGTCATGAATCCCCTAACCCCCTCAGTACTCTCCTTAACAATCACAGTGGTCTTTTGGAAAGACAAATCAGATCATGTCACTGGCCTCTGCCCCAGCCAACCACAGTTGGCCACTCGTTACCTTTCCAACCTTGAAATTCTCTTCTGTTCTTTCACTGTGCACTCCTGTCATACTTCCTGGCCCTGGAGCAGAGCTAGACTTGTCCGCAGCCCAACACTTTGCAGTTGCTGTCCCCTTTGCTTGCCACTGGATCCTTGTGGCTTCTTTTCATGTTCAGGTCTAAATTCAAGCGTCACCTCCTTAAAGTGGCCCTCTGATCACATGATCACAAATAGTACCTCTATCACTCTCTATCCTTTTATTTTGTGCTTACTCTCTTCACAGGACTTATCACTGATCATGGGTATTTTTATGTGTTTGCTGATGTCTCCTGATGTCTCTACCACTAAGTTGAGACCCAACAGACTCTAGGCTTCCTCATTTCCTGCTACATCCATAGTACTTAGAGTGGTCTCTGGCATACAGTAGGTATTCAGTAAATATCTGTGGAATGAATAGATGGATCATAAAATAAAATATTGTTGGTGCAAATTTTCCAGTTTCAGAAATAACATAGAATTGAAAGCTAGGCTTCAACTCATAGAAATGCTATCGTCTAAAACAGCTTTCATTATGTCTGTATAATGTCCCCTTTTAGAATGTGTCATACAAAGGGGGTGGTGTGGAAGCTGACAGATCTGAAATAGTTTAAATATATATATATATATATATATGTCTTTGGAGATTTTGGGCAAATGGCTTAAACTTTCTGTAGCTCATTTCTCTCATTTGTAAAATAAGGATTTGAATGATACAAACTCAGGTTATATTTTCATTATCTATAAATTGGACAAGTATTTATTGAACATCTACTGTGCTGGTCATTTGGGATCCTTGGTGAACAAGACTGATGACAGCATGCTGTTCATGGAGTCTACAGCTTAGTGAAGGAGCTGCATTTTTCTAAACGGTGATGAGTGTGATGAGGAGAGGAGAGTGGTACAATGAGAGCCCAGAGCAGAGGCCCTGACCAAGTCTAGGAGGTCATGATAGACAGAGACATGTAACTTGAGATCCATTATATGGTTCCAGTAAATCAGGCACAGAGAGGCTGGAGGCTTCTGGACAGAGGGGACAACCCTGCAGGACAAGGAAGGTGGCACGTTCTGAGAAGGGGGAACAGGTTGATGTGGCTGCAGAGTGACAGGGAGAGGTAGGCAGGAGTTACCCTGTGCCACTCAAAGTGTAATGTGCGGATCTGTGGACTGTCTGTTACCATACTATGATGAGACAGGTATGGACACTGAAAGTATGAAAGTTTAGACATTTTAATAGCAATTTCACAAAGTAATTTTATGTTTGTTTAACCTAATAGCAAAAAACTTGGGCTTACATTTTGCATGGCCTTTTGTTTTCCCTTCATTTATCTCAGTAATTAATCTTTACTGTATTTATAAGAGAATAAATCCACAACAGATTGGACGTGAAAAAGTAAAAGAAGCCCTTCAGGAAAGAGACTGCAGCTGTGGGCTGGATCCTGTGAGCCAAGTTTGGTTTTCATCTTTAGAGAAATAAGCATCAATGCAGCAAATGCTCATGTAGCTGGCATTACAATGAACAGTGCGAATGGGAGGTAAAAAGTTTCAGCCAACAATTTCCTTTACCACAGACAGTAAGAGCTGAGTAAAAGCAACCTATATACAGTTTCAGGAAGCTGCTAGTAGATTGTGAGCCTTTGGAAGGGATTTATTATTTCCTGGAAGTCCAGAGCCTACTTAATTATGGGGAGAAGTTCAGTAATATTGCTGAGCTAAATGACAGCTTTAATTCAGAACAGTCACTTTCAAAGTTTTCAGCCTGTGGTCCAACTGGGAGCACCTGTGCCACTCCGGGTTAGAGCCCTGTCTTGTCTAAGGCTCCTGATTCCAGGAGAAAGAAAGGTCACCTGCAGCTAGGGAATGAGACAGGGTTCATGGGAACACACACACGCACACACTTCCCACCCCGACCTTTAGAAACAGGGTGCGAAGCGGCTTTTAAAAACAAACAAGTGCTGAGTGGGGAAGGGGTGGCATTTAAATATTTGTGTATATGAGTTATAATCTTGACTTTCTCACTGATACTGGCTTGAATTTTAAGCACTTTCTTCATTTCCCACAAGTAACCATCAGTTACCACCAGCAGCACATAGTTCTTTCTGTGTCAGATCTAAAGCTCAGTGATTCTTATAAAAAGCCAGCAGTCCCTTTTGATGTTACAGAGAAGAATTGAGGGCAAAGGACTGGAGTTGGCTTACACTCATACGGTTTTTTCACACAGAGAACAAAACCACCAGAGCATAAACCCTACTTTTTGTTGAAGGTAATTAAATGCAAACACACTTCAGCAAAATCTCTAAGATCCAAGCTTGAAGCCCTTTTATTCTATTACTCTTCACTACATCCTCTTAGCCTGATGACTGAAACCTGGAAACAGTTGTCCCTGCCATTAGTGAGGGTTATTGAGAGTCCAGCTGTAATTCCATCCTTCTTTTCTGACTCTAAGTTATATCCCAAAGGGAAATATGTCATGCTTGTAGGGCTCACATGATAATGCCTTATCCTATCAAGTTTAAATGGTCTTATAATGCAGAAAAGCAGTGGCAAGGATTATTTGAAACAAGGGATAATCCTAAGTGACGTGTTTAGAAATCCTGATTATTTTTTTTTTTGAATAGCTCTAACCTCCCCAATACATTTAAAATCCGCTTGCTTCCCTGGCAGACAGCAGGGGGCAGCAGATCAGAGTTGGCTCTCTCGGTGAAAGCAGTTTCAAAGATGGAAAATTTACTGCAGAAAAATCCTCAAAGTGCTTAAATCTAATAAATATGGGAAACCTAAGAGCTGATTCCTCATTAAAGAAAAAATTTAAAAAAAAGCAGCTAAATTAAACATAAAGAGTTTTGCATTTATTTTCAGCTCATATTCTAGTTTATATTAGGTTGAACCTTGTGAAATTGCCACTGTTTTTGTTCGTAAGCAAAGCTATTAAATATTGGCAGTTTCCAAGGGTTAAAGGAAATATTTGGAACAGAATTTAGATATAGAAGTTCTCTTCACCTAGACCTGAAGAAGAGCACATGTTCACAGGCAGCAATAGACCTTGTTTCAGAGAGATGGTGATGAGTCCCTGTGGACAGTGAGGCCATGTCCTGTCTAAGTGCCACCTCTGCCTCTCCCCTGCTTCCCACAACTGGGATCATGGGTATCCCCCAGACCCCCATCTTTGGCGTTCGTTCTTAATCCAGGCACTTCTTCAGCTTCTGTCACACTGCCGTCTCTCACCCTGTGGATATTCACCTTGCTGTCCCAGTCACTTTCACTGCTCACAGATTAGGACTCAGTCTGGCTAAAACCACAGACTCCACGGTGCTCACCTTCATTTCAGACCTCTCATTGGGAAAATAAAGTTTCTGTGTCTGAGTTGCTGAGCTTTGAGTGAATTCTTCTTCGTTTGTACTGTAGGTGGTTCTCAAAGTGCAGCCCATGGCCTGGACCAGAAACATGAGCATCACATGAGAACTTGTTTACAGCAGATTCTTGGCTTAAACCTACTGAATCAAACATTCTGGGGGTAGGGTCCAAGAATGTGAGCTTTAACAAGCCCTGGGAGTGATCTGCATGTGTGCTGATGTTGAGAACTACTGCAGTGAGTGAGTGATAGCTGCTCAGTTGTGTCTGATTCCCTGCCACCCCATGAACTGCAGCCTACCAGGCTCCTCTGAGAACTATTGGACTAGCTCACAAAACCCAGTTTCTCCTCTAGTATTTTGTTTTTTTGTTACCAATGGCCTTTACAATCTTTTTTTTTTCCTAGACAGTTTCTAATTTCCTTTTCAGTAGCTTAAAAGTTCAAGCCTGAATCCCAGGCTTGTAGCTGGATTCCTGTTATCCATGAAATGACTTCTCAGTTGCCAAATGCCACCCTCCTGGGATGCTGATATCCTCTACTCTGAGTTTCAAAATGTTATCTTCTGCCCATTGGTTGGAACCCAGGAAGCTGGCCATTAGTTCAACTGCAACTGGGTTTGTGGTGAACGTGAACTCTGTGCTTTGCCAGCCTACATGAGTCTCCTCTGGATGGGCTTTACCCCCAGTCTGTTTTGCCTTGGTGGGCAGATATGGTACTGCATTTGGTCCTTCTTGAACTTAGGATCAAACATCCATCTTTGGTTTTAACTATGGTAAATACTTTCTAGGTTGTTTATATTTGAACAATTAAGAGGAAATGTTAGGACCCATTATTCAAAGAGGATATCTTAATTCTAAAAGAGGTTCCAATTTTTCCTTTTTTTCCCCCCTAGCAAATTGCTCAAAACTTGCATCATTTTCATCTGTATTGTGAAATGGGGGAAAAGGGAAATGTTGTCTCATACAAATGAGAGTTTTGAGAAAGAAATCATATTATTTAAGCACAACCTCCAATTTTCTTTCAGACAACATTTGCTTGCTTATTTGTTCATTTTCCCACTGGACACTGGGCTCCTTGGAAGGAAATTTTGTCTAGTTGATTCTTGTATTTCTAGCACTAGCCTGTAAGATGGCAGATGCTCAATGAATGTTTGAGAAATGATTGAATGGAAAAACACATACACATACACATGCACTCTCAAATGCAAAAATAAAAGACCCATTTCTCCAAATTGTCTAGATTATTATATGTTATTGAAATAAAAATGGACTGTTTGCATTTGACCAAGATCTAAGCTCAATATCTATCATCATGCTCAAGATGGGGGGGCTAGACTTGACTTAGTGCTAGGATTGGATATCTGTCAATAAAGGGGCCAGCAAAGCTACTGTCTTTAGAACGTATATCATCATCACATCTTAGGCTGTCAAGACCTCAAGAAGCTCCTTTCATTTTTTTGGAGGAGGAAAGTGAAGCCTATAGGGGTGAAGTCAATTTTATAAGGTCACCAAGTTGCCTGGTGGCAAAACCTAGAACAGAACCCTGACTTCCTGACTGTTAATTCTTTTCCCAGTCTGCTTTAGAGATCATGTCTGGCATATATTTATAATGATAGAATCACATTGAAAAGGATGATTTTTTTCCCCAAATACTTTTTTTTCAAGATTATAAATATCTTTAAAAATGACAAGATGCCTGAAGCCGTATGGTCTGATGTATTTAAATTATTCTTATCTGTTTCTTTCAAGAGAAGCTCACTGTGTTTTTCTCCTAACGAGGCTCAAAGAAGTGTCGTTTCCAAGCTTATAAATTAAAAGTTCCTTGGATACAGCATGGTCCAATTAACTCAAATGCTAACCAGAGGGGTCCTGAGATATTCAGTTAATTTTACATGTACCCTGAACTCAATTTTCTTTAGCTTCACTTGTAATGAAAGAAATAGAAATAAGAATGAGATGTTGATTTCTGTCTATCAGATTGGCAAAGATTAAAGCAAGTGACACTCTGGAGCATAGGAAAATAAGATTCATGTTCTGAATATGGGAGGGGAACTGACATAGTCTTTTTATTTATTTATTTTTAAAAATTTATTTTTAATTGGAGAATAATTGCTTTACAATATTGGGGTGGTTTCTGCCATACATCACCATGAATCAGCCATAGGTATACATACGTCCCCTTCCTCTTAAACCTCCCTCCCACCTTCCACCTCATCCCATTCCTCTAGGTTGTTACAGAGCACTAGATTTGAACTCCCTGAATCATACAGCAAATTCCCACTGGCTATCTTATTTTACATATGGTAATGCATATGTTTCAATGAATTGTTACTTGCTCAGTTGTCTCCAACTCTTTGCAACTCCTTGGACTATAACCCACCAGACTCCTCTGTCCATGGAATTCTCTAGGCAAGAATACTGGAGTGGGTTGCCATTTCCTTTTCCAGGGAATCTTCCTGACCCGGGAATCGAACCCAGGTCTCCCACATTTCAGGCAGACTCCTTATCATCTGCGCCACCAGGGAAGCCACTTTCCTATCAACAGCTTTGCTTCCAGTTATTTATATAAATGATACCAGAAAAGTGCAAATATGTCCATGTACAAAGATGTTTTCGCCCAAATTATTATGATTATTTTGGCCACACTGTGAAGCTTGTGGGATCTTATTTCCCCTACCAGGAATTGAACCCTGGCCGCTGGCAGTGGAAGCTTGGAGTCCTAACCACTGGACTGCCAGTGAATACTTTCCCAGTAATTTAGAAGCATGAAAACCTAGAAGCATTCTAAAGTCTATGAATTGGGGATTAGTTATATATATTATGATATAAGGTAATCCATAAAACAAAATTCTACACAGTTATTAAAAAACATAAATAATATTGGTATACGTGCATGCTCAGTTGTTTCAGTCATGCGTGACTCTTTGAGACCCCATGGACTGTAACCCACCAGGCTCCTCTCTCCACTGGATTTTCCAGGCAAGAATACTAGAGCAGGTTGCCATTTCCTCCTCCAGGGGATCTTCCTGACCCATGGATTGAAACCACGTCTCCTGTGGCTCCTGCATTGCAGGCAGATTCTTTACCACTGAGCCACCGGGAAGCCCAAATTATATTTACCAAGATCTAAATATCTCCAGGATACAGGAAGGAGAGGAAAAAAAATACAGTTGAACACTTCAAATATAATATGATCATATTTATGTAAAATTGTGTGTGGGTGATTATAGGAAGACGTGTGTAAGAATAACCCCTAAAATGTTAAAAGCAATTATCTTAAGATGGTGAATTTGAGTTGCTTTCCCCCCACCTCTTTATGTTTGCATGAATTTTATACATGAGCAGGTATAAGCTTTATAATTAGAAAGAAAAAAAAATCTACTTTCATATTTTAAACAAAACGAAGCTGAATATGCTTAGATATTGCCAAATTATGCTTCATGATATTTTGAGAAATGAACACAAGGCAAAAACATTTGAGACATTTCAAAAGCCACAAGTGATTGGGTTTCAGATATAATTTGATTTGAATCTTATTTCAAATTGGAAAAATAAAAGTTAACTAAAGCTCTAGTTATGTCGTTAACTTTTCTATAAAGACACTTTTGATGGAATAATTCATGACCCCAGACTTTTATCCACATACATTTCATGTTGTTTCCAGCAGTGATTGCTATTCTCGACCACCTGTGCTCTTCCTGATCCTGTACCCAGTGACTCTGGTTACTAGGAACCCCGTGGCCAGTCACGGGGATGACAACGGCCACCTGCTGCAGAACTGGTATGTGCACATGTGCCCTCCAAGCAGGAGCTGTCGCCCACCCCACCAGATGACGCTGCTAACGCTGGCACTTCAGGGAGCATGTCCTGGATTAAGTGACTGGAGGCGCTGGAGCAATGCGTGACTCCCTATTTTGAGAAAACTAATTTCAACACCAGTGAAATACCTATTATTAAAAAGCATTTCAAATGAATTTTTAACGAAATTGGAAAATAGTCTGAAATTTAGAACTAGAACTGTTGATAAAATAGGGATAGAATTTTAACAGTTCTAATTATGTTGAGTCCTTACTTTTCCGATTTTAAGTTACAGCAAGTGGGCCTGTGTGTCTGGTGTCAAGTGAGAGTGGCAGGTACTTAGAACACATTATTGAAGGAATGCGGTTCCACTTTACATTAAACTTTTTTTGAGCACCCAAGTCCCTGAAGAGTTCCATCCCCAGAGATTCTGATCCAGCAGGTCTGCAGTGAGACCCTGAATTTCCATTTCTAATAAGCTTCCAGGTGGTGCTGATGGACAACCTTGAGTAGTTTTGCTTTAGGTTGCATTCCATTCCTTATATTTTCTGACACTTGAGAGTTTGAAATATGGCCCATTCTGACACGCCGGATGGAAGAAGAGTACTTCTCTATCTGAGAAGGTTGTTACAGTAGTCAGAAGGACCCCATGGGCTACCAAAGAAGAAGGGACTATCCTCCCAGACCAGCTAGGAATATCTGCCAAGTCCAGCCTGGCAATTGATGAGCATAGCAGATGCCCTGGCCAGCTTGCTTTCACAACCAGTCTGCACCGACCCTCTCCAGACTGGGTTGGTTGGCATACAATTCGTGCATATGAATAGCTGCTACTTGGAAATTGTCCTATATGTATTTGCATAGAGTAAAATTTGCATTTACATATAGTACATTTCTGTGCAAGCGGATATGGCAGGATCTATGTATATACATAGCAGGAAGATTGGAAAGGATGTGTATACTGAACCAGGAATTAAGCTAAATGTCTGTTGGGTAAACTTGACTATATAAGGAAAAGGAAGGCCAGTGAGAATTAGTACTTATGAAACCTCCATTATCTATCACGAACTGTTAAGAATCTTCACACAGTGTCTCCATTACTCCTTAGGATAAGTGACATCATAAGATGGGCTTTAAATGTTCCTTATTCAGTGAATGAGGTCCTGAGTCTCAGAGATGAAACAACTTGCCTAGAAAAATGAAGTTACTAAATGGCAGATCTGGAATTCAGTTACATCTGACTTCAAAGTCTATACTTTCTCCAATCTATTCTCATTGACAAAACATGAATCAAATAAAAATTTGATGAGAAATATAGTTATGAATCTAATATCAATTTGTATTCCATAGGCCATTTATTACCATGGTTGTGTGGATTTTGCTGCGTATACAAAAGGGCTCAATACTAATACTCTAATTGTTTGGAAACTACCATCTCTAAAATATTGATTGTCTTATGCAGTAGCATTTGATTGAATTAATGTACTTTTTCAAAACATTATTTTTTCTTGCTGGTGCAATATATTATATTAAAGAATCATTGTGTTTGCACGCCTCTTCATTATAAATGGTCAGATGTCAATTTTAAAGCATTTTGGATAGCAGTGGACCAGATTTTGGCAGAAGTAATCTGGCCAGGAATCAAACCCAGAAGAAAAACCATGTTTATGAAAATTCCTGTATGATTGTGTTGTTAGTGAGAATTATTATTTGAAAAGGTTGTATATGTGGAAACAGAGGAACTGAAGGAGCTATTGAGGTGAGACTTAATAACATCAGCCCTAACTTACAATATGAAGTATACACCACTGTAGCCATGAAAATATTCTTGGGAAGAATTTATAACATAGGAAAATGATTATGTAATGTTATGTGAAAAAAGAGAACAAGTGTATATGCAGGTGGTTTCAATTAAGGAAAACCATATATGCAGAGGAAAAAAGATGTGGAGGCCTACAACAAAATAGTATTATTTGGGGGATATGCTTATGGGTTATTTTTGCTTTCTTTAAAACTAGTATAATTTATTGCTATTTTTGGGTGGGGCATAGATTAATGGGAAGAAGTGCACCTTTTATTTTTTAAGTTAACTTACTGATTCTTTCCTTATTCAAGCTTAAAGTAAGCAGAACAAATTATTTTGAAAACTATTATGGTAGCCTATTTTCTAGTGTGTGTGTGTGATCATGGTAGCCTATCTTCTGTGTGTGTGTGTGTGTGTGTGTGTGTGTGTATGTGTGTGTGCACACGAGGGAGAGGGATAAAGAGAAAAGAAATGAAGAGATGGGAATAGGGTAATGAGGGTGGTTGGTTTGGGCCAAACAGTTTCTGGCTGTTCATATTTTTCTTCTGGAACTTGGTTCACACACTAGCAAAGCACCTCAACATCTTTCAGGATTAAGATGCCAATACATTTCAGATGATATTCATCTATATTTGAGCAAGCGGAGAGGAAGGATGGGAAGAAGTTTTTGTCTGTGTAACAGACAACCTACCTCTTCATTTCTTGAAGTCTGAAGTGAGTTAATAAACCTCTTAGAACACTTGCCATTTAGGAAATGTTAGCTGTTATTGAATCAAAAGGAGCTACTTTTAGTTTCTAAATTAAGTTTTAGATTTAATGGTTTCCCCTTTTTGTCTTGCTTAGGTAAGCTAACTTTGTTCAATTAACTTTCAGGAAAACCTTCAATTTGCAAAAGAAGCTTGACTCTCAAGGAATTAGGTCTTTGCTAAGAGGGCTGGATGCAGTTCTGTGTAGGTGTCCTTGACAGGAGAAGGAACAGGGTGTCCTGTGCCTCCCTGAGTCTAGTCACCAAGGTGAAGGATTAGGATGATGACAGATTAATATGGTTCCTGACCTTCCAGCCTCTCTCTTCTGTACTATCTTTGAGATTGCCTTGAAAGTCTTAATCCATGCTCCATGGCCATAAGCACTGTCTTCAGCACTGAGAAGCGTACTGGGGTTTCTGAAAATAAAAGCAAGGAAAATACACTGGACAGCATGATGGTGTGTTTCCCTAATTATTTAGTTATGTTCCAGATGTATAAAACTATGTCCGTACTGAGTGAGGTTGATGCATCACTGTGCTAAAATGGCATGGATGGGATCTTGCAGTCATCTAAGCAGTCAACACATGTTTACCGTATCCCTAAGTATACAAAGTGCTAACAAATATGAACAAATGTATAAAAGCACATACTGTCCTGAGGAGCTTCAAGCAATCTTTTGTGATGGTGTTTACAATAGTAAGAATTTGTAATAGTAAATTACCAAATATTATATTGCAATATCAAAAAGTTCATATTGTTTTATATTGAGAGAATTATTAATAAAATCCAATTAAAGTGTGGAGTCTAGTTAATGGTAATATACCAAAGAACCAATACTGGTTCATTAGTTGTGGCAAATGTACCATATTAATGTAAGATGCTAACAACAGGAGAAATTGAATGCAGGGTATGTGGGGACTCTTATGTTTAACCTTTGTACTTTTCTGTAAATCCAGACATAGAGAACAAAGGTATGGCTACCGAGGCGGGAAGAAGGGGTGGGGGGAATTGGGAGATTGGGATTGACACATTACACTATGATACTATCTATAAAATAGGTACTATTATAAAACAGGTAACTACCAAGAACATACTGTACAGCACAGGGCACTCTACTTAATGCACTGTGCTGACCTAAACGGGAAGGAAATCCAAAAGTGAAGGGATATATGTCTATGTATGGCTGATTTGCTGCACAGTAGAAATGAACACAACATTATAAAGCAACTATATTCCAATAAAAACCAGTTAAAAAATAAAACTATTCTAAAAGAAAAAGTTTGTTTTAAAAAATCAAATGGCATTTGTTAAGCACTGCAAATGGTTTTGCCTGCCTACAAATGTACTTTTGATCTCTCAACCCTGGCTTCCTATCATGTAACTATCATATGACAATGCTGCTGCTGCTGCTGCTAAGTCGCTTCAGTTGTGTCTGACTCTGTGCGACCCCAGAGATGGCAGCCCACCAAGGCTCCCCCGTCCCTGGGATTCTTCAGGCAAGAACACTGGAGTGGGTTGCCATTTCCTTCTCCAATGCATGAAAGTGAAAAGTCAAAGTGAAGTCGCTCAGTTGTGTCCGACTCTTCGTGACCTCATGGACGGCAGCCCACCAGGCTCCTCCATCCATGGGATTTTCCAGGCAAGAGTACTGGAGTGGGATGCCATTGCCTTCTCCGATCACATGACAATACATCACCTTACTTTCATTCTCTCCAGGAGAGTCCAATATGTTCGCCAGTTCCAGCTGTAAGTCCCAACTACACAGACTCTAGGCCTTGGGTTGCCCCTTCAGTGGACGTAAGACATATATAACCAGCTATGGTGGAAAGCGGGTCAGTTCTTTGACTTGGGAGAAACAGGGTATCCTCAGCAGGTCTGAATACCTGGTTCCAAGGATTTGGTAACTTTGAAATCTTAGTTCAAGGGTGTTAGTGTCATTTCTCATGGGTGTCTAACATTCCTCAAGTTTGGTGCACTGGAACAGGAAAGAGGCAGGAAGGTGAGGCTCCTCTTGAGTAAAATGATAATGCTGTCTCCTCTTTGAGCTTTGTCTGAAAAGCAGGGTCAGATCTAGCATTGCTTGCTTCCTCTTGACTCTATCCAAGCAGAGTGCCAGCACCAGCACCTCTAATACCTCCACTTCCACGACCTCCTCCATCTTCACCTATACTGCCTCCACTGCTTCTATTACTCCTTCCACCTCCCATCACCTCTGCCACCATCTCCACCACCATGACTGCTCCCACTACCTCCTATACCCCGACCAACTCCAACATCACTTTCATCACCACCATTTCCATTGCTATCACCACCACCTCATAATTATGGCATTGGGAGGTTTACTAAACATCACGATGACTGACTCTGAAGAGGTAAATATCTTTCAGATGAACTCAGCAGAGGTGAATATAGAAAACGGGGATGAAACCTCTCAAGCAAAGGTCCAGAGAGATGAAATTGCTCATGACATCCAGACCAGAAATCCCGCTTTTCACCTATTTAAGTGTGGGCTAGCTGAAACCCTCTTTCCCATTAGGTTCAAGACTACAGATGATACATGCATCACACGCATCCTGAATGTGGACAGATGAGACGTTAGAAGGTATTTAATCTGTTAATCCCTCAAAACTGTGCATCTGACCAAATAGTTTTAAAATCCAGTTACTCTGGAGATTCAACAAGAGCTGTCTGGTGTAATTAGATCAGCATGATAAATTCAAATCTCGAAACCATCATTTAACACTTTGGTAGGTAAGGGAAATAGTGTATTTAATAAAACTGTCTGCATCCACTGGGATTGGTATTATAACGTTCATTAACGTAACCACACAAAATAAGAGCTGATGGGAAAAACAGCACAGAGCAACACAATGGAAAGGTGAAAACTCTAAGTGGGGAAAAGGAGCTTTTTAAGTAGACATGCTTCAAGGAGAGTATGCAGGTGTATGGGCAGGGGAAGCTCAAATTCTCTTCTTAGAGTATTTCAAATTTATAGTAGTCATTGGTCCATTTCAGAAGCTGAATTTCAGAGGGGGCATTGTATCTCTGGGAGCTTCTGAATGTTATGAGACCAGCACTGGCTTAAGTCTTTAGATCCCAGTCTTAAATCTTCTCTGTAGTTCAGCATATAGTCACCTACTGCATTAGAAGCTAAGTCTGATGTATCAATTGTCAGAAGTGTTTTATCCACAGGGATCATAAAACATGAGCCCTAAACGGATGGATGGGCCTAGTGAATGGCTTGTGAACTGGGGAAAAGACTGCTTTGTGCTCTTGGAACTCAGCTGCGGGATTTGATGCCATTTGAATTACTCTGGAAAATTCACTGCATCTGAGAATTATACTTTAGATTCTTTGTCCTGAAAATTAACTTTTCCACATGGTCTTCTTTTTATGAGGGTAGAGGTTCTAGGACAATTATTTGTGAATAAGTAGGCATCCTTTATGGGGTCGCACAGAGTCGGACACGACTGAAGTGACTTAGCAGCAGTAGCAGCAGCAGGCATCCTTTGAAATAAAAATATTTTAAAAAATTCAGGAGTGATCAGCCTTAAAAAACAGACTTAATACATACCTCTCACTAGAAAGCGTCAGTAAAGACTTCTTGAAATTCTTAGTCTGGTGGTTCTCAAAGTGCGGTCCCTAGACCAAAAGCAATCTCATCACCCAAGCACTTGTTGTTCAGTCGCTAAGTTGTGTCTGACTCTGCATCCCCATGGACTGCAGCATGCCAGGCTTCTCTGTCCTTCACTATTTCCCAGAGTTTACTCAAACTCATGTCCATTGAGTTGGTGATGCCATCCAAGCATCTCATCCTCTGTTGCCCACTTTTCCTCCTGCCCTCAATCTTTCCCAGCATCAGGGTCTTTTCCAGTGAGTTGCTGCTTGTTAGAAATGTAAGTACTTGTTAGAAATGTAAGTTCTCTAATTAATATCTAATTAATCTGTAATTAATCTCTCTAATTAAACTCTAGGATTGGTGCTTGTGTTGATGGTCGTTTTTGAAACCTTAAACTAAAGTAAGATATTCTAGAGGGTTTGGAAGTGACTGATTAAAGTATTTACATCTTAGGGACTTACAGCTTTAAAAGAAATCTGAAGAAAGCAGAGGATGGATCTGAGTTTTGAATGTATGTGGCTGTCTGTGTTAAGCACAGACACATAGGCTTTTAGGCCTGGAGGAGACCTTATGACATATAGCCCAGGCAGGCCCCTCATTAACACAAATGCAGAAAGGTTCAAATGAGCAATTCCTAATCTTCTTTCATTACCCAGAGCGGAGCACCCCAACTAACATGTTCATGTCCATGAGCAGGTTACAGTTGGGCCAGAAGCTGCCCTTGGACCCCACAGAGTGACTGACCAGGCAGGTCTGGGGTTTTAGGTAAGGCTTGTGACTGGAAACATCTCCTTGGTGGAGAGTGGCCTGAGAAGAGGAAGGTCTGATGGTGCACAGCTGAAAAAAGTTTGGAAGCACTTACCCAGAGAAAGAATGAATTCATGTTATTGAGTATCAACTTACTGTCCTATAAAATGAGGGTGGATAAAAAAATAAAATGAGACTGGTATGAACGCAGCCAAAGAGTTCTCCAGCAGTGTATCCCAGGAATGCCTGGCATTGGGACTCCTCTGCATTTCACAAAGTGCAGCATTTTAATTTTATTCACCAGAATTCCATGGAGGGGGAAGAAGCATGTGCTGATTCTTGCTGGGTACCATTCAGAGCTGGAGACTTGGCCATGCTTCCCAGGAACTACACACAGAGGGGACAGTCAAGTCCAAGAAACCTGAACTCTGGGTGCAGGTGAGCAGAGATGGATGAGAACCAAGTATGGAGGAGAGGGGGAGGAAAAAGAGAGAGAGAGAGAGGAGGAGATGGATTAGCAGTTCCCGTGAACAGGAAAGTTTAGTGAGTGGGAAAGAGATATATTAGTGAGAGGTTTTCTGTGTGAGGTGTGAGACCCCCCTCCAGCCCTCCACAATCACCACTATCAGGAAACTTCCTTAATTATCTGCAGTATTCTTCAAAGCTGTCTCTTTAAAATGACACAGTTCATAGATTGGGCTCTATGTGGCTCCAGTTATATTCAGGTAAGATAAACTCTATACAGGATTCATATCCCTCTAAAGGAACAGCAAACTTATGCTCCATTTTTTGTTCTGCCTGTACTTTTGGAGCAAGATAAAACTCCTTAAAAACAACATGGATTCAATCCTCAGAGACTTAATTTAGAGATATTTCCCCCTCATTTATTGAAGATTAAAGAAACCAATACATTTGTACAGTAATATGAGCTCATTATTTTAGTCCAAATAATGATCTTCTAGCGCCTAAAGGAAAAAAATGACCTACCACTGCAGTGTTTTGAGTTTTCAAGATGTAAAAGACAGAAGGGAAAGAGAATTAACAATCTTCTCCTTCTCTCTTCCTCCAAATCATTTAACGAGTGCTTACTATGTGCCAGACACTATGGAGGCAAGAACGATGAATAAGATAGAATCAATGGTCCTCTACATTCAGAAGGATTGAAGTATAATAGTAGTGACAGACAGTGGATAAAACTGTGAAAAGTGGTGTATGATAGAAATATGCCAAGAGCGGGACACAACCGAGAAGTACCATTCATTACTTATCACAGGCCAAAAGCTACTGTAAACATTAAAGATGTCCTGACTTACTTTATTGTGATAAAGAATATATAACATGAAACTTGCCATTTTAGTCATTTTTGGGTGGCTGATTCAGTGGCATTAAGTACATTCACACTGCTGTACAACCATCACCACGGTCCATCTCCACAACATGTGCATCTCAAGCAGAAACTCTGTATCCAGTAGGAACCAACCCCACATTCTCTGCTCCCCCAGCACCTGGCAACAACCACCATTCTTTCTGTCTCTGTGAATTTGACTACTCTAGATTCTTCATCTAAATGGAACATTTGTCCTTTTGTGTCTGGCTTATTTCGCTAAGTATAATGCTATGGTAAGTATTTAAACAGGCAGTCTTCATGAGATTCTCATAACTCTTGTCAGGTTGGTAGCATTTCCCCCATTTTACAGATGAAGTAACTGATGATCAGAGAGTTAGGGGTTCAAAAATCACAGATAATGAACAGCACAGCTGGAATTTGAACCCTGGTCTGTGGTGCTAAAGCCTTTGCCACAGCACTGATTCACCTGGTAAGGAAGAGAGGGGAGTCAGGGTAATTACAAAAATTCACCCAACCAACCCAAACCTTTCTGATATAGTTCATACTAGCTATAGGATTAGGACAGCTCTCTTTGAAAGGAAAAGTGAAAGTGTTTGCCTCTCAGTTATGTCCGACTCTTTGCGACCCCATGGACTGTAGTCCGCCAGGTTCCTCTGTCCATGGAATTCTCCAGGCAAGAACATTGGAATGGTTGTCATTTCCTCCTCCAGGGAATCTTCCTGACCCAGGGATTGAACCTGTCTCCTGCATTGCAGGTGGATTTTTTACTGTCTGAACCACAAGGAACAAGATTTGAAATCAGTTATCTCAAAAGGAAGGTTGATGGGAGGGAGAGCATCTAGATCTAAGGTTTGCTCTGCTTTTCACAACTGTGAAAAAAAGTTGTGGTAACTACACTTATCACTCTATGGAGTCCTCCCAGAAAGTGGAGGCTGAGCTGAGAGTAATTGTGACAGCTTTTTCTGTATTGTTCCAAACAAGCAAGGGCCACATTTCCCCTCTGAGGGCTCCTTTCAGAGGCTGATACTTAGAATGCTTTAATCATTTTAGAGTCCTTTGCACCGGGAACGTGAGGGAGGCTACTCCCAATGCACACACCTCTTGGGGCTGTTTGGGAGAGGGTTGTGTCTGTAGTGGCCAGAGCAATGACAGCACTCTGGGGTTGAGGTAATTGTTGGCTCACCTGGAGCCTCTGACCACTGCCTTCGTGCCCGTGCCCAAGGTCCCCAGCTCTCCAGGGATGAGATCTCCTCCCTTTTGAATCTCCAGGTTCTCCTGTGTCTCATATTGCACCCAGCCTCTTCCTTCCTGCCCAGGCCCAGGAGATGAATGGATTCTTCCTTACTGTTGCCTTCTCTGTGAATGTGTTACTCGCTCAGTCATGTCTGACTCTTTGCGACCCCATGGACTGTAGCCCACCAGGCTCTTCTGTCCATGGAGCTCTCCAGGCAAGAATGCTGGAGTGGGTTGCCATGCCCTTCTCCATGGGATTTTCCTGACCCAGGGACTGAACTCGGGTCTTCTGCATTGGCAGGCAGATTCTTTACCATCTGAGCCACCAGAGAGGGTTACCCTTGCTTTTTATAATTCATTGTTAAGTACCTCAGATGATTTGCAAAACAGGCCCTTGGGTGGGGGTGGTGGTGGTGGGGGGAGTGAACACAATGAAGATGACAGGAGGCGGGGACAAGGCTCACCTTTCAACTCAGCCTCTCAGATTCCTAGATTCACACCCTGGTCTGGCCACTTGAGGCAGGCTGTCTCTTGTGGTGGAAGCGAGAACAACCAAAGGGCATGGTTTCAGGTCGACCTTTTCTTTCTCTTCATGTTATGTCCTTTCATCTTAATTACAGCAGATATAGAGTACAACATTTGGCATCAGGAGACCTGGGTTCTGATTCTGACTCTATTAGTTACAAGCTGGGCATCCTTGAGCAATGCACTAATGTCTCTGAACTTCAGTTTACTTTTCAATCAAATGGGGATAATATCATAATAATACTGACATTCAAGGTTATTGTATGATAATTGAATGGTTTAACATCTACCCTAGCACCTAGATCAGCCCTGAGATTTCTTTGGAAGGAACGATGCTAAAGCTGAAACTCCAGTACTTTGGCCACCTCATGCGAAGAGTTGACTCATCGGAAAAGACTCTGATGCTGGGAGAGATTGGGGGCAGGAGGAGAAGGGGACGACAGAGGATGAGATGGCTGGATGGCATCACTGACTCGATGGACGTGAGTCTGAGTGAACTCTGGGAGTTGGTGATGGACAGGGAGGCCTGGCATGCTGTGATTCATGGGGTCACAAAGAGTCAGACATGACTGAGTGACTGAACTGAATTGAACACAAGAGTTGATCCTTTTTTTTTTTTTTTATACTGTATTTACTTTTAGGACCCTATTTATGCTACATGAAGGTTAGCACTGGGATCAAAGCAAAAATATGTATTAAGTTCATTCCACTTAATCAACGCTTGCAGTGCATGACCACTCACTGTATGTCCAGTGGTTGCCTTGACCATGGAAAACAAATCATCTCATCTTTTAGTGCAGAGATTGCCAAGTCAATACATACCTTGCATAAATGAGTGAATTTTTCATTTGTTGCACAATGAATCACATCTACTTCCTCATTTCCTAAAATGAAATCATCTAATGAATTGGATGAATGAAGATGAAAACTGGCTTTTAATTCATTTATTCAAAGCATTTAAGTGTATAACAATTAGCTTGCAGTAAATTATCGTGAGGAGAACAGAAGCTCATGTTCAATTAGTCAAATTCTTTGCTGTAGTGTTTAGATATGGAAAACTCAGTTTCTGTCCACTGAAAGCTAATTTTCTGGGAAGCTGAAGGCATTCTGAATTCTGGGAGCAAGATTTCTTTTACCACGTGAAGAACTGCAAAAAGACAGATGAGGCAGTGCATACAAAGTATGTGACATCTGTGGCCTACTGCTGTCATTATATGAGACAGAAAAACAAGGCTTGAATTCTTAGATGCTTAAGTCAGACAAAGGTCTCTTGAAGGACTCAGTCACAATTCTCAACACAATGCTTAATTCTACCAATTCTGCTCCATCTCCTTTTTCTTTTCTACATCCACAATTCAAATGTCTTAGGAAAAGTAGAAGGAAACAGGACCAGAGATGGCTTCCTGGTAAAACTGGGTAGCTCAAATATTTACAGCAACAGATGCTTAATTTTAATGAGACCCTTAACAAACTTTCCAGATGAATATGTCCTCCCAAAGTAACTATAATGATCAAAAGAGTTTGTAAACTGATGGCCATTCAAATTACAGTTAGGATCATTTATGAATGCACAGACTACTTCCCCACATAAAAACAGATCACAGCATTAATATCTTTCATCAGGAGTTATTTCAAACTTTAGAGAGTAGAGAGAATATGCCATAAATTTTAGAAATATGAGTCGACATCAGGTCCTGCTGGAAGAGCAACTATTAACTCAGATAATAGCAGATTGTTGCCTACAGAGATGCATGAAAGATAAGATGTTTTGTCTGCACCCAGCCTCTTAAGAAGAAATTTTTATTAAACAAATCAAAAGACTATGGTCTCTACTAGAAGAGCTCAAGCTTGAACTTGAGTTCAAATCTGGTCTTGAATACTCAAGGCAGTTTTCTTAAATTTTCAATCTTAGGGTTCATCATTTGTGAAAATGGGGATAAAATTGCTCATATTACAGTGCTGGTGTGTGGATTAAATGAAATGCCTGGAAAAATCTGGCATGGCCTGGCATGTATCAGGAGCTTAATAAATAAAAGTTGTCCTTTTTCTTCCCTTAGCCTCCCCCAAACTACCGCACAATTGCACTCATCTCACATGCTAGTAAAGTAATGCTCAAAATTCTCCAAGTCAGGCTTCAACAATAGTGAATCGTGAACTTCCAGATGTTCAAGCTGGATTTAGAAAAGGCAGAGGAACCAGAGATCAAATTGCCAACATCTGCTGGATCATTGAAAAAGCAAGAGAATACCAGAAAAACTTCTGCTTTATTGATTATGTCAAAGCCTTTGACTATGCAGATCTTAATTTATGCACATTTTAAGGCACATTTAGCCATTTTTCTATTATTATTCGAGGAAGGAGCACAAACACCTGTGACACACCCATAATAATCTGCAAGCCCCTTTTCTACACACAGAAACAGGAACTCACTCTAATGACAGGAAAGGCAAGATCACAGAACTGGTAAGTGGCAGAATCAGGACTTAATCCCAGATCTCTTAATCTCTCTTTGTCTTCTTCCTAATGCAAGACTGCCTCTCAATATGTTTATTTCTTGATATTTTGTCGCAGTGCTGACCTTAAAGTCATATTTGAAGTGAGAAAAGCTGTGCAGAGCTTGCACTTAGAATATCTCCTATCTTACTGTCTGCTCCAGAAACAATAGTGACACATTTAAGACAATTTGCAACTGGTTCTCTTGTGATTCCATTGGATGGAACCAACTGCACCGAATCCCATTTCACGGCCCCAGAAGCCAGGGAGGGGCTAGTGGATGGGAGTTCTTGGGTGGCTCTTTTGTGATATGGTCTGGACAGCTTGCGATGGGCTAGAGCTTGAGTACTAGGGCACCAGGGCTGGGGCAGATTTGCTGAATGATGACTCAGGATTCCAAGCTGGTGTCCCCACTGAAGGAGGATACTTCGCATAGTCATTAAGAGCACAGACTTTTAATTTCAGTTAAAGTCTTCTCTCTGCCATTTACTATCTTGTGCCCTTGAACAGCTTTCTCAGTCTGAGTCTCGATATCGTCACCTTTTAATTGAGGTTAATGGCAATTACTTCTCAAGAATATTTATAAGGTTAAAGAACTAATGTGTGTAAACCTCTTTACATGATGCCAGGCTAGCTAAGACTGCAGCCTCCGCCAGGATCCAGCATCTTGGCAGCTTGCACAGTGCTTAGCACAGTGCATGGAACACATGAGAGGCCCAGTAAATGTTTAACAGGATTGTACCTTCCGTCATTGGGAAGGAACCTTTCCTTAGGACTGCTGGGGCATTAGTACTGTGATCTGCTGGTCCTGTACTTGCTGCTGCTTCACAGAAGCCAGATCTTCTGCTGGACAGCTCTGATGGGAAGGTCTCAAACATACCAGATCAGAATCTGTCTCCTTTCACAGCCACTCATTTGTCTCAGTGATCCCACCTGAGGTCACACAGTACATTTCGGCCTCTTCTATGTGGTTGGAGAGTGAAATTCTATGACTATGGAATTTTTCAAAACTTAAAAGCCAGTAGCCTGCAAGCCAAATTCAGGGTATACTTAGATGTGTCTTATTAGCCTGCAATGTTGAAAAACTGTGCATCTGAATGCTCTCATTGGGGCATTCATGTTTCAGTTTGCCACAGTCCATACCTCTCCCTATGGCATACGCTCAGTTTCACTCTTTCATATGGTCTCCCCCTGACCTTCAGCCTCTGATTATGTGACCTGTGGTGAGCACAAAGAGGAAGTATTTTGAAATCAGAGATGATCTAAACTTGAATCTATGCTCTTGCTGAATAGCATTAAGTGGACTAGCCTCCACGAATCACAGTTTCCCCAGTGGTATTTGGGCTGCTCTGACCTGTCTTCCAAGACTGGTGTGAAGATTAAATGAAATAGCTCCTAGGACAGTGCTAGGCACAGGCAGGGACTTAGGAAATATGAACACACAACAGCTCATCCCCACCGAAATTCCTTGTTTACAGGTCTAACTTGGAGACTGAAGAAAGAAAAAATATCAGAGATGAAAAATTTGGGTGAGGAACTACATTAGGAATAGAAGTGGGGATGAGAACAAGAAGCAAGTAAGAAGATGATAAAACAACCAATTTCCAAAGCACACATGGATTCTGAAAAACTCCAAGTAGAGTCAGTAACAGGGTTTCATGGCTACTGGAAGGGCAAAAGTTCAGGGTGAGGTGAGCGAGAGCTGAGCCCAGCTCTAGACTAATTGAATTAGAATCCCTGTAGGTGGGACCCAAGCATCATTTTTGTAAAATGTCCTCAGGCTGTCCCAGTGTGCAGCTATGACTGAGAACCCAGGAGCCAGAGGCTCTCCCATCTACACAGTACATGGTGCCAGCAGGCCTTCAATAAGTGGAGGCAGATTGTGCCAGTCAGGCTTTCCTGGACACCAAATGTGTGAAACCGACCTAGGATATATATGAAGTTTTGCACTGACAAAAAGAGAAGGATCAATGAGCAACATCTGCCATGAATTATTGTTTCTGTGGGCCAGTGGCAGTAGCAGTCGTTGACTATGTGGGGCTTCTCGGCATATGAGACAAGAGCCCCTTCCTTCAGTAATTTTCCACTGGGTAGAGGCTCTCATAAACTAATGATCAGGGCAGACTTGGCAAATCCCTTCCTGAGGCATGGAGAAAGTGTTCTCATGAGACAAACTGGTGATGTCCTTCTCAGTTCTACACATTAGGTATATCTACCTACTAGAAATAGGATTGAAGTTCCTAAGCATGAAAAAAAACTGTAAAAAAGTTTAAAGTCTTAAACTTATAATAGTTATTATTATCAGATCAGATCAGATCAGTCGCTCAGTCGTGTCCGACTCTTTGCGACCCCATGAACCGCAGCACGCCAGGCCTCCCTGTCCATCACCAACTCCCGGAGGTCACTCAGACTCACATCCATTGAGTCAGTGATGCCATCCAGCCATCTCATCCTCTGTCGTCCCCTTCTCCTCCTGCCCTCAATCCCTCCCAGCATCAGAGTCTTCTCCAATGAGTCAACTCTTCGCATGAGGTGGCCAAAGTACTGGAGTTTCAGCTTTAGCATCATTCCTTCCAAAGAAATCCCAGGGTTGATCTCCCTCAGAATGGACTGACTGGATCTCCTTGCAGTCCAAGGGACTGTCAAGAGTCTTCTCCAACACCACAGTTCAAAAGCATCAATTCTTCGGCGCTCAGCCTTCTTCACAGTCCAGCTCTCACATCCATACATGACCACAGGAAAGACCATAGCCTTGACTAGGCGAACCTTTGTTGGCAAAGTGATGTCTCTGCTTTTGAATATGCTATCTAGGTTGGTCATAACTTTCCTTCCAAGGAGTAAGCGTCTTTTAATTTCATGGCTGCAGTCACCATCTGCAGTGATTTTGGAGCCCAGAAAAAGAAAGTCTGACACTGTTTCCACTGTTTCCCCATCTATTTCCCATGTAGTGATGGGACCAGATGCCATGATCTTCGTTTTCTGAATGTTGAGCTTTAAGCCAACCTTTTCACTCTCCACTTTCACTTTCATCAAGAGGCTTTTGAGTTCCTCTTCACTTTCTGCTATAAGGGTGGTGTCATCTGCATATCTGAGGTTATTGATATTTCTCCCAGCAATCTTGATTCCAACTTGTGTTTCTTCCAGTCCAGCATTTCTCATGATGTACTCTGCATGTAAGTTAAATAAACAGGGTGACAATATACAGCCTTGATGTACTCCTTTTCCTATTTGGAACCAGTCTGTTGTTCCATGACCAGTTCTAACTGTTGCTTCCTGACCTGCATACAGATTTCTCAAGAGGCAGATCAGGTGGTCTGGTATTCCCATCTCTTTCAGAATTTTTGATCAGCCACAACGTGCCAAGGATATATTATTTCTAATTCTCATGCCAACTGCATGAGGCACGTATAACTATCTTCATTTTTTAACTGAAGAAAAGTTTTTGGGAAGTTAAGAAACTTGTCCATAATAACAGCTGGAAAGTGGCTGAGTTAGGATTAAGACCCAGATTTGTTTGAAAGGCTTATTCTGTTCAGCAGCTTGATTCTCCAAAACAAAGCAAAAACAATATAAGGAGAGTAGGAATGTAAAGAACAGCATTCTTTCATTTGTCTGAAGACTCCAAATGTTTTTTACGATAAGTATACTTTACCTCTTATAATCAAAAGTTTTTTTGAAAGAAGGGAAAAAAATGAATGGTAAGTATAGGGATCAGATCTATTATATAGAACATTGTTATTAATCAGATACTTTTCCTTAATTAAAAGCATTAATATCCAGGAATAAATAAAAATGTATTCAATTTTCCATAATTACAAATAAATTTCCTGGATTTATATTTCAGAGCAAGGGACCTGGATTCAGCTCCCATTTTCATGATGGTCTTTGCAACTGAGACACAGACATCTTCTAAGTTTATTAAACCATCCAACTTTACAAAAGAAGTGGTAGAATCCAAACGCAATCCTTATTTAGCAAACTGTCTTCCTTCCTGTAGGATTTTAGCTTCTGTTTGGTCTTTATCTAAAGCTACTGCCAAACTACTTGGGTTTCCCCCTCTCCTGTCTGACTGTGGTCAGCAAGGTGAGAAATTACGAGGAGGAAAATGAGATTTTGGAAATGGGTGCCGACAAAGTTGTCATCTCACCAGAGAAGATGAATGAGGACACGGACAAGAATGCAGCGCAGAAGAAATACAATTAGGTGTGTGGAGCCAAGGAGAGAACTGGAGCTCAGCGCATTTTCCTCCCTGTAGGAGTTACCAATTCAATCCTGAAAAATTATAAATGATGCTATCACTTGAAAACTGGGTACACACAGGCTCCATTTTTTTACTCTTCCCTGGTCTCCCATCCCCACCAGCCACTGAAAAACACAAAGTACTAGATAAACAAAAGGAGTTCCTACCTCAGACCTTCTCTCTCTGGAAGCACAGGAGGCTTTTACTAATCTGAAGCCACTGAAGCTATTTCATGCTCATTGTTAAAACACACTTTTAACACAATTATATACACTTGGCAGCTAAGAAGTTTTTAAGAAACATTTTTACTGATGCTGATTTTCAATACAAGCAGTCAGTACATCTCTATTCCATGGGAAGACACTTTAATAATATTTAATTAAAGTCCACACAACAGTAAGCAGATGACTAGCTTTCCTGGTTTTAATTCCATTGTGTCTCTTACTTAAAGGAAACACATGATTTTATTTGTAGCTGGTGTTTGGGACGGCATTATTTCTAGTCTGATTAGTTGTACAGACCTTTCTCATTATTTTTTTACTTTTAGTCAAGTAAAAGTAAAACATTTTTACTTTTTGTCTTTAAAAACTGATTTTGTAGCAATTGATGAATTGCAAAATACAGAAAAAGAACAGAAAAGTAGTTAAAAAATCTAGCATTCAGAGATAATAACTTAATAATTTAGAATGCTTCCTTAGAGTCTTTTTTTTTTTTTTTTTGCTAAGTTTGTTTTAACACAATTGGAGCTTTCCAAATTTTCATCTTGTGTTTATGTTTTGCTTAATATGTTGCAAGTGTTTCTTTTTTTTTCCTGTTAGTAAAACCTCTGTCAGCATGATTTTAAGTTGTACATTGTATTCTATATTATGAAAGGGCAGCCAATTGCTATCTTTTAAATTGAGAGCCCCTGCAGTCCAACACATCTGGCAGCACTGCACACAAAGTTGCCTATGTTAGTGTTGGACTGCCGTTGATAGCACGGAATATCGTGTTTTGTTCCCAAGTACAAACAAAGGACCTGAGCAGGGCAGGTGGTTTTCTTGCCCCACTCTCACATGCTACCTTCCTCATATGAGATGAAACCAATGGGAGTTCTCAAATGGAGGAGGAATTAGTAGCTTCATTCCACTAGCAAGGTGGAGCCTCGAGTATTATGGTCATGGACCAGGAACCAGGAGGGGCAAGCATTTATTAAAAATATACTATGAGCAGGAGAGGGTGAGGTGCTGGGAACACCAAGATGAATAAGATGTAGTTTCCTCCTTATAAGGACTGCAGTGCTGACCCTGTAGGTACAACTGAGTTTCAACATCAGTTGCTCTGGGAACGTGTCACCTCACCGAACCACTTGCCAGCCTCTTTCCCTGAACCATCAGCCTTCACTGAGGGTCTGCTGTAAATCGACAGATTCCTTGACATTTTTAAAAAATTAACTTATTTTTAATTGAAGGATAATTGCCTACAGTGTTGTATTGGTTTCTGCCATACCTCAGCATGAATCAGCCACTGCTGCACATCGTGCGGAATGGCGGCCGAAGCACAGAGCACTGGCTGGAGTCCCACTGCCTCCTGGTCTTTCTCTGTTAGCGGCACTCGCCCAGCGCTGCCCGGTTCTGTATGTTCAGGTCAGCTTTTGCTCCCTTCCCACGGCCCTATGGTGGTGGGGTCTCAGCATGCCTCACCATCAACCTTGCTGGACAATTAGGGAAGCCTTATAAAAATAGCCCTATTTCCTGTCTTTTCACATCTTTTGCTTGTTCTCATAGCATTTACTCTGAGAGGCTCCTGAGGGCCTTTTTACATACACCATATACCATACCCCAGTAAGCTCTCTGGGGGCTAAGGCAAGAATATAGACTGCACAGCTATTCAGGCACTTAGAATCTGGTTGAAAATGCACACTAAAATGTGAAAGAAACAAAAGTAAGATCATGATAGCATGCCCCTCACTGACATAGAATGTCCTGAGGGGACAAAGTGAATGAAGTATTTGCACAGGGGAGCTTAAAGACCTGATGAAGTGAGTGATGAATGAGGAAAGGCTGAGATGAAGTTGGTGAGATTCTGAAATAGGGAAACATGACAAAGGGCTTGAACCAAAACGCGTGCTGCCTAATGGCCAAGGCTATCAGACTGCAATGAGATTAATTCCACAAGATCCAAGTCCTGTTGACCTCTTCTTATGTCAGAATATACACAAGTAAGTCTGTTCCTTTTTGTATCGCTAAATGCTGGAGACAGCACTGCAGATACTTTGCATATTCCCTAAAAACAGTTCTTCCTGTTTCCCCACCCACAACTTAAATAATATTGGGCTCTGTGATTCTGTAAGATAAAGTTATTAACAAAAATTTGCAAAATGTGTGATACATGCTATTTTCCTTTGTCATTGACTTCAGAGGTAAAATTTGTTTTTGACAATTTTAGAATGACAATTATGGCTGAGATGGCTAGTTTTCTACCCCAGTATCTTTCTTCCTTAGTAACTGCTTCTTTGGTGGACATAGTACCATGCAGAATAAATGATTTTGTATTTCCTGGGAGTTGGCCCTTTGTAGTAGCCACTGTGATCGTATGACTAAGTACTGGGCAATGAAATATAAATTAAAGAACTCTATGGAACTTCTGAGAAGCCTTCTTAAAAGGAGGCGTGGACAAGAGAAAAGAAAAAAAGGGGTAAAAAAAAGGGGGGTAGATAGTCCCTGCCCTTCTCTCCCCACCTTTCTTCTTTCCCACTTCTTGGAAATCAAAGACAATGGATGAGGATTCAATAGCTTTGTTAGAATATAAGGAGTAGGGCTTCTTCCAAGGTGTAGTAGAGCAGAAAGCTGGAAGAAGCATGTATCCCTGATGTCTCTGGGAAGCTCCATACCAGCCCTTGGATGGTGAAACTCCAGATGTTAAGTGAAGCAGAAATAAATTTCTGCTTATTACATGCCACTTTGTTTAGGCATTAATTTCATACATAGAGAGCATACACTTCTCAAGAGCAGGAGCAAGTATAGTGGGTGTTCAGCAATGCCACAATGATGACAACCGTGATGATGATAGAATTAAAAACAATGAAACAAAGTGGCTTGAATAAACTGTACATAGTTATTTTTATTTAAAGATTCTACTGCTGATGCTACTTAATCTATTTGTATGCAGGTGTCCTCAACGAGGTCTTCATTTTTAAAATAAAATTCTCAATCTACTGAACATTAAAAGATTTCATTTCATTTCATTTTGTGAAGCAAGGCTGTATCATTTCTATGTGTCTTTATGCTGGCTTCCACAGTGCTGTGAGGAATGTCTTTAAGTGACTGATCCTCAGTGATGGAGGGACTGTGCGCTCTGTGGGCCTCACCATGACTCGGCATGTACATGATGGAATGATGCTGAGAAATTCATTCCACTGCAAGTGAAGGAGTGGACAGCCTCTCTGAGGAAGTGACTCAAAGACTAACATGCAGTAAATCATGAAGGAAGTGGAAGAACTGGACAAAGAGACATGGTCAACCAATGAGAATACAGTGAGAAAGCAAATATTTGGCAACTAATGAAGCTAGAAGGGGACAAGGGACTCAAAATATCCTCAAAGGTGAAATACGGTGCATAGGTAACCCTCTTTATCTACTTTCAGTTCAGTTCAGTTGCTCAGTTATATCCAACTCTTTGCGACCCCATGGACTGCAGCATGCCAGACTTCCCTGTCCATCACCAATTCCCAGAGCCTGTCCATCGAATTGGTGATGCCATCCAAACATCTCATCCTCTGTTGTCCCCTTCTCCTCCTGCCTTCAATCTTTCTCAGCATCATTATATATTTTAGTCTTCTGGAAAAATTACATAATGTTTAAACTCTTGTTTTTCCCAACATTGTTAATTCCATAGATCCCAGAAAGGATGTGAGGGGTAATCTCATTTAGCTACTGGGAAACTTCACGGCATCTTAAGTTCCAAAGGGATTTCTTTTCTTTCTTTTGCACCTGCTTTGGATAACTTTACCTAAATTGCAGTTACACAAGAACAAGCTCAGGAATTAACTTTTAGTGAGAAAAAATATCTGCCATGAATATAGGAACTCCTGTGCTCAGCATGGGAGAAAAACCCAGGGAAATAAGCCATTGTTTTCAGTGTAATTTATCTTTAGGCCAATTGTGAGTAAAATATAGGCACGGTCATGTAAAGCTAGGAAATAGGACACTACATCCTTCAGTTTTGTTTCTTGTGTTTCAAGAGAACCCTCTGCCTGCTCACTTCCATTATTTAGCACTTGGCTTCTTTCAAGGAATCTCCAAGAAAGGACTGACCAGCAGGGGGTGTGTTTTGAGCCCGACCCAGTCCCACCTTTTTCTTTGCTGTCTGTCTGTGAGTTAAAAAAAAAAAAATTTTTTTAAAGGCTTTTATTGGAACTCCCATGGGTGCTAGGCAATATACAGTAACTAACAATTGTACCTTTAAATTAAACAAAATGCTGCTGCTAAGTCGCTTCAGTCGTGTCCGACTCTGTGCGACCCCATAGACGGAAGCTCACCAGGCTCCCCTGTCCCTGGGATTCTCCAGGCAAGAACACTGGAGTGGGTTGCCATTTGCTTCTCCAATGTATGAAAGTGAAAAGTCAAAGTGAAGTCGCTCAGTCGTGTCCGACTCTTAACGACCCCACGGACTGGAGCCTACCAGGCTTCTCCGTCCATGGGATTTTCCAGGCAAAAGTACTGGGGTGGGGTGCCATTGCCTTCCCCCAGTGTAGCTTAATTTTCTTGAAGACTTGTGGGAAGGCAGTTGGTAGGAAGAACATGGGCTTTGGAGGGAGACTATTTCAATTTCATTTTTCCAGTTTTACTAGTTACGTGATTCTTTTCATGTTTCCCAAACCTTCTCAGCCTTGGAGTTTTTTCCCCCAATTCTTAAAAATTGGCATAATAATAAAATCTCTCAGATTGTTGTCTGGCACATAGAAGGTGCTCAACAATGTTAATTCCCTTTATTCCCATCCCTCCCCTACTCCTGACATAACCAAACTAAATTGGACAGTTGGAATATAGTTTGATCCACCCAGCTCTAACAATCGCAACCTCAATGCTTATGCATGTGTTTAAAATGACCTTTGCACAAGCTGACCTAACTAAATTTCTCTGCAACCTGTCCCCAAACATGGCTTTAAACCTTTCAAGTTTTCCATATTATTTTCTTCTTCATGATAGGCCAGAAGTCCTGAGGAAGCTGACCACAGGACACCCTTGTGATATCAGAAACAGATTTCTAAATAAGGAAGAATAATAAAAACTCATTGGTGATTACTACTCTTTCACACTAGTATATCTTGAAATAACTGTTCCAAAGAGCACTTATTGACAGAGGGCCTGGTTTCCTTCAAAGCTATACAGAGAGTTTCTAAATGCCAACTTATTTCAGGAGAGGAAGTTCTCTTCTTTGGCGCTTTGCTGAAGCTAATTTGGGTTTTCTGTGTTTTGAGAGATATGATGTGACTTTTCTGCTAAAGACTCATCATGAATCCTGCATGCCTTTCATTTTTATCTTAAAGCAAGCTCAGATGTTAACAAAATTCATCTAGCAGGACTTTTTCTAGTTTTGGGGGGCAGATATATTGTTTTTACTTAGAATAGGCAATTTCTTGACTACTAAATAAACTTTAGAAACCTCAGTATAAGTTTTGCTTTTCCAGGAAAAAAATTTTCTGATTAAAAATAATAGAATCAGTAGTATTAGCAACACTGTTATTTCTCTAGCTCTATTTATAATGTCCTCTTTTCAAAACAGTTGAAAAATATAAATATGAAAACTTATCTACTTTTTCTCTCACTATGATTAGAGAGAAAGTTATCAAAAGAATCATTTGAAAAGAAATACGATGTAATTATATCACTTGTAAATTAATAAAATTAAGCTACACTTTGCCTCCTTCCCTAAGTTTTACTGATCTAAAAATAATAGTTCTATACATGTTCATTTTTCTACAGGGGATCTCATTTTTAAATTGCTCCTTAATACAGGACATTGATTCATAACCTCAGGGCCTTAGTAAGTGGCTTCCTTGAAGATGATACTATTTTGGATTTATTCACAAGAAGTAATCCTCTTGAGTGACTCAGATAATTTTTTTTTTCAGTTTTCTTAAGAAATCCTTCAGGAATTCTTGTGAGATAGAAGTAGGGAAAATATTATCACTTTGCTGATAGGGATGTCAAGGCTTAGAGATTTGTTCAAGGTCAAAGAGAAAGTCATTGGTAAAGCCAGAAACTTGAATCCTAACATCTTCGTTTTATTTTAGTTCTGCTAAAATAGCTTCCTGTATTCCTTGGATCTGCATTAATGTAAGAGTTTTGCATTTTGGGACACAGGCAACAATTTTAAAATCTAGAATACTTACAAAAGACTATATATTCTAAAATGCATTCACAATTATTTATTTTTATCATTGCCTTTCAATATGAAAAAGTCATAGGACTTAAGTCTATTATTCCATTCATATAAGTTGCTTAGACTTCAATATAGGTCTCTAAGTCTGTGTATTTTACTTTTTTCTTTTGGCAGGAGAATATCCCAGTGGGTCCATACATCTGTGTCCTCAATGCATATGGCACCAGAGTAAATTATATCCCAGGTTATTTGTGGTTCTAACAATATTTAGTCAATTTCCTTTCTCAGCAAACTTAAGAATTCATGCAAACCAGATTTATGCAAATCATGTTTGTGATTCAGCTGTGGTCAGCCTCAGGAAGCAGAATCCTGTATAACTGCCATGTAGGATGTGATTTAAAGTTGAGGATTTACAAGAGCAGTGCAATGTGTGTGGTGGCACACACACTGGACACTTAAATATACAGTGATATTTAAAGATGCAGAGGGGTATGAAAAGATGACAATGTGCAAATTCCCACAAATATGCATAATTCATGGTAAATGACTGAGCGACTGATCTAATCTGATCTGAATCATAGCAAAGTACACGATTTTCTTGCAATCCCTTCCTTTCCTTTTTAAATTGATAACTGGCATCTTGAAAGAAGAAGGGAAAGATGTGGGTGGTCACCACAGAAGCCAGGGAAAGTTGTGCGGTATGTATATCTATGGCTGATTCACGTTGATGTATGGCAGAAACCAACACAATATTGTAAAGCAATCATCCTCCAATGAAAAATAAATAAACTAAAAAACATACTGTCCCCCTCAAATGCCTAAGGATCCCCTTGATTCAGCGTAAGGCAGCCATTAAAATGACATCTATAAAAAATAAATGATGATGTGGAAAAAATGAGTCTGGCATAATACATAAAGAGGGAGATACAAAATGGAATGCACACTAACTGCAGCTATGTAAAAAATTGAAATTATGCTTGTGACTATGCAAAAGTGAGAGAGTATGTAAAAATGGAGAGTTCTTGGGAACATGGGTGATACTTTTGATCTGGTCAAAGTTTCTCAGAAGGGTTCTATATACTCAGTATAAGCAGAGTAACCAGTGAAAGAAAAGAGACCCCAAGGATAAAGGTCAGAGCAACAACAGGTAAGGCTTTTGGAGGAAGGTGGGGCGCTGCTACTGGGAGGGTGTGGGAGTTACCAGAGCTTGGAGGGGCAGAGTTGTGGCAATGAAAGTCTGAAGGGGTGGCAGAACATCACTTCTCAGACAACTTTTCTAGACGGGTAAGCAGGGAAACTACAGATCTGCCAACACCTGGGATAAATTAGCTCTACTCGGTAGTTCAGCCTGAGAAGAAAAGTCAGCCACTGTGGGGCAGCTGGTAGAGTGACATTTCCAGAGCACAGTTACGGAAAGCTATTCAACAAATGCTGAAATGATGGGCTTTCCTGTTTCGATCCAGGCATGGGTATTTTCAAATGTGGTGAGCACAGAGGCAATTCTAGGTGCAAAGTAAAGATTTAACTTATCATGAGAAGCACCTCAGATGTGAGGACTGGAGCCCATGTAGCAACCCTAATGTAGGACCTGCCTTTTACTGGTTATCTAGGAAGGCTGCCTGGTTACTTGATCCTACCATTCAGTAAAGGGCAGGGTCCCAGTGGCCTCAGAGGTGAGCAGTTATCCAAGGACTGGGCAACTGCCCTTTTTCATAGATTTGCTTTTGGGCTTGTGTGTTTATGACTCTTTTACACACACACACATACACATACACACATATATACACATGAATAATGTCTTTTGAAGGAAGAATATTTCTTTTTCAATTTATCCATCTTAATTGATTTATGCTTTTTAAAAATCCTATACATGTCTCTCTTACAAACAGAAAAGGTTTCTCAGATTTTACCCTATTACATTCCTAGCACAGTCAAGATTACGTTAATAACAGGTCTCCTTGATAAGTCAGGGAAGCATGAGGAAAGGACAGCTTCTTAACTGTGAACTCCTTGGACCCTGGGCAGTCATGCACAGCCACACAGACTGTGCACACTGCACATCTCCTTGGGGTTGTGCAAAGCTGTCGCCTAGCAGAAAATTCCCTATGCCTTACTGTACATTGGGAAATGGGGATAATGGCAACTACATCATAGATTTGTTGGGAGGATTAGATGAGTTGCCAGGAAAAATATCAACAATCTCAGATATGCAGATGATGCCACTCTATTGGCAGAAACTGAAGAGAGTCTCAAGATGAGGGTGAAAGAGGAGAGTGAAAAAGCTGGCTTGAAACTGAACATCAAAAAAACTAAAATCATGGTATCTGATCCCATCTACTACTGCTAAGCCGCTTCAGTCATGTCCGACCCTGGGCGACCCTACCATGGCAAATAGAAGGGGAAAAGGTGGAAACATAGTCAGATTTTATTTTCTTGGTCTTCAAAAAGTCTGACACTGTTTCCACTGTTTCCCCATCTATTTCCCATGTAGTGATGGGACTGGATGCCATGATCTTCGTTTTCTGAATGTTGAGCTTTAAGCCAACCTTTTCACTCTCCACTTTCACTTTCATCAAGAGGCCTTTTAGTTCCTCTTCACTTTCTGCCATAAGGATGGTGTCATCTGCATATCTGAGGTTATTGATATTTCTCCCAGCAATCTTGATTCCAACTTGTGTTTCTTCCAGTCCAGCGTTTCTCATGATGTACTCTGCATATAAGTTAAATAAACATGGTGACAATATACAGCCTTGACGTACTCCTTTCCCTATTTGGAACCAGTCTGTTGGTCCATGTCCAGTTCTAACTGTTGCTTCCTGACCTGCATACAAATTTCTCAAGAGGCAGATCAGGTGGTCTGGTATTCCCATCTCTTTCAGAATTTTCCACAGTTTATTGTGATCTACACAGTCAAAGGCTTTGGCATAGTCAATAAAGCAGAAATAGATGCTTTTCTGGAACTCTCTTGCTTTTTCGATGATCCAGCGGATGTTGGCAATTTGATCTATGGTTCCTCTGCCTTTTCTAAAACCAGCTTGAACATCAGGAAGTTCACGGTTCACATATTGCTGAAGCCTGGCTTGGAGAATTTTGAGCATTACTTTACTCGCGTGTGAGATGAGTGCAATTGTGCGGTAGTTTGAGCATTCTTTGGCATTGCCTTTCTTTGGGATTGGAATGAAAACTGACCTTTTCCAATCTTGTGGCCACTGCTGAGTTTTCCAAATTTGCTGGCATATTGGGTGCAGCACTTTCACAGCATCATCTTTCAGGACTTGGAATAGCTCAACTGGAATTCCATCACCTCCACTAGCTTTGTTCGTAGTGATGCTTTCTAAGGCCCACTTGACTTCACATTCCAGGATGTCTGGCTCTAGGTCAGTGATCACACCATCATGATTATCTGGGTCGTGAAGCTCTTTTTTGTACAGTTCTTCTGTGTATTCTTGCCACCTCTTCTTAATATCTTCTGCTTCTGTTAGGTCCATACCATTTCTGTCCTTTATTGAGCCCATCTTTGCATGAAATATTCCTTTGGTATCTCTGATTTTCTTGAAGAGATCCCTAGTCTTTCCCATTCTGTTGTTTTCCTCTATTTCTTTGCATTGATCGCTGAAGAAGGCTTTCTTACCTCTTCTTGCTATTCTTTGGAACTCTGCATTCAGATGTTTATATCTTTCCTTTTCTCCTTTGCTTTTCGCTTCTCTTCTTTTCACAGCTATTTGTAAGGCCTCTCAGACAATGATTTTGCCTTTTTTTCATTTCTTTTTCTTGGGGATGGTCTTGATCCCTGTCTCCTGTACAATGTCACGAACCTCATTCCATAGTTCATCAGGCACTCTATCTATCAGATCTAGGCCCTTAAATCTATTTCTCACTTCCACTGTATAATCATAAGGGATTTGATTTAGGTCATACCTGAATGGTTCGTGGTTTTCCCTACTTTCTTCAGTTTAAGTCTGAATTTGGCAATAAGGAGTTCATGGTCTGAGCCACAGTCAGCTCCTGGTCTTGTTTTTGCTGACTGTATAGAGCTTCTCCATCTTTGGCTGCAAAGAATATAATCAATCTCATTTCGGTGTTGACCATCTGGTGACGTCCATGTATACAGTCTTCTCTTGTGTTGTTGGAAGAGGGTATTTGCTATGACCAGTGCATTTTCTTGGCAAAACTCTGTTAGTCTTTGCCCTGCTTCATTCCGTATTCCAAGGCCAAATTTGCCTGTTACTCCAGGTGTTTCCTGATTTCCTACTTTTGCATTCCAGTCCCCTATAATGAAAAGGACATCTTTTTTGGGTGTTAGTTCTAAAAGGTCTTGTAGGTCTTCATAGAACCGTTCAACTTCAGCGTTACTGGTTGGGGCATAGACTTGGATTACTGTGACATTGAATGGTTTGCCTTGGAAATGAACAGAGATCATTCTGTCGTTTTTGAGACTGCATCCAAGTACTGCATTTCGGACTCTTTTGTTGACCATGATGGCCACTCCATTTCTTCTGAGGGATTCCTGCCCACAGTAGTAAATATAATGGTCCTCTGAGTTAAATTCACCCATTCCAGTCCATTTTAGTTCACTAATTCCTAGAATGTCGACATTCACTCTTGCCATCTCGTTTGACCACTTCCAATTTGCCTTGATTCATGGACCTGACATTCCAGGTTCCTATGCAATATTGCTCTTTATAGCATCGGATCTTGCTTCTATCACCAGACACATCCACAGCTGGGTATTCTTTTTTGCTTTGGCTCCATCCCTTCATTCTTTCTGGAGTTATTTCTCCACTGATCTCCAGTAGCATATTGGGCCCCTACTGACCTGGGGAGTTTCTCTTTCAGTATCCTATCATTTTGCCTTTTCATACTGTTCATGGGGTTCTCAAGGCAAGAATACTGAAGTGGTTTGCCATTCCCTTCTCCAGCGGACCATACCCTGTCAGATCTCTCCACCATGAACTGCCCATCCTGGGTTGCCCCATGGGCATGGCTTAATTTCATTGAGTTAGACAAGGCTGTGGTCCTGGTGTGATTAGATTGACTAGTTTTCTGTGAGTATGGTTTCAGTGTGTTTGCCCTCTGAAATGAATGAAGCCAGGAGGGAATATCTGCAAGGTTAGAAACAGTTAAATAAAGGACTGAAGATTCCTAATTTGTCTTAACTCCTTTTCTTTTGTAGTGCTAGGAAATAAAAGTTTAATGTCTTTACCAAAATAGTAATTGATCCTTTCTTGACACCAAAAACTTGAATAGTCTAAAAAAGTGCACCTTAAAGTGTTATGTGAATAGGAATCCCTGGAAGGCTTGCGAAAACTGATTCCTGGTCCCCACCCACCCTTAGAGACTTTGATTCAGTCTGGAACTTGGAGTATGAATTTCTAACATACTGTAGGTCATGCTGATGCTGCTGGTCCATGAACTTCTCTTTGAGTCACTGAGCTCTTCTGCAAACCCACGTCTTGTCCTGGGAATACAGGGAACACTAGGAAGACTCTAACTTTTTCAGGACCATGGCTAGGGTAATAATACACATCTCAGAGGCCCGAGGGTCCTAAATGCTCCCTTAGGTCCTCAGTTCTAAATCTCCTGTAGCACTGGTACCATAACTGCCTATTGACTGAAGCTCTACAGTGTACTATTGGTTTCTTAGAGGCCGTGCTTGTGTTTATGTAATTTCTGTGTCCCAGCACCAGGCAAATACCTAGCAAGAAATAGGCTGTTAAGTTTTTGTAAGATAAGTAGATGAAGTAGGAGGCTAGATCATTTTCACTGAAATACTATTTTTTTTTTTTCAAAAGCAGCATTCCCTGTATCTTTGGAAGTTATTTTGTTACCATATAATTAAAAAGAAGACAATTTAATTTTGCTCACAGTTTATCTTAGAACCAGTTTTTAAACATATGATTCTTTGCTTAGTGGTCTCCCCTAAATACTGAAAGTTAAATGTTGCCAGCATTCCCTGAGCTGGTTCTCCTGGGTTCTCCACTGCTCTCTCTCCTGTATTCCATGAGAGAGAACAGGGCAGAATCAAGCTCCAATTTTCTTTAGAACAACAAAAGTTATACATGTGCTGAATGTAACTAAGCATTCTCCCCTAAAACCAAGCCCCAGAAGATACATAGCAAAACTGTTTCCATATCACATGTCTATAAAGAATATTTTCTCAGATTTTTCTGTTTTCCCATTTGCTTATTCTTCTTCTTCGGCATAGGCTTTATTTTCACTTTTGTTTTCTTTTTTCCCCCTTCTCACTCTCCCCTACAACTATGGGGTTTAGGATGTCTGTCTGCAGAGCCAAAAGGGGCTTGTTCCTTCTCTTTCTTCTCTCCTAGCATCTGGATTCTCAAAGGGGAGAGTCTATAGCAGGACTATGAGGAGGCCTCCTTCCCTCCATCTATACCCTTCTACTTCTAGGGGATATATCAGAAGATTTGGTGATGTGTATCACGTATGTATACACATGCACAGGACAAAGGCAAAAAGGGAGGAAGAGTGTTACACACCTGTGGTGCTTCAAGTTGTTCAGTATGAATGGGACATGGAGTTGTGGTGGCATTGGGTGAGGCTAACAGGGTAGTCAGGGCCTGGACCACCCATGGCCTCTGAGCCCAACTGAGGAGTCTGCACCATATCTGGGACACAGCAAAAGACATCACTTCTCTCCACATCTTGAGTATCTATCATCTGTAAGCCAAGCAGTGTTGTGATCCATGCATGTCTTGTATGGCTACTGTGGTTCATAAAACCACAAAAGGATTTAAAATCCTTTGGATGAAAGGGTAAGTTTGCTCATTCATTAATGAAAGACATATTGTGTCATTTTTTTCTTTAATGCAAAGTTTCCAAGGTTCTGTATCTTTAGCTTAAAAGTTTAAGAATAATGAAGCCTGTTTGTGAGCTTCAACTTGTTTTATTCTGCACTAAACAAGTTGATTAAAAAAATCCATCAACTGATGCATTATCACTCATTTCTTTTTCAAAAACTACTTCCATAGTTCACAAAAATTAATGTGTCAATTTTGGGGACACATTTAAAGATAGAAGCTGAGAGTGTAGGGAAGTGATATTTGGACAACTTTTGACTGGAAGAAAACTACTTGCCTCCATGTTTAGTGTTTTTCTACAAGAATTCATTAATTATTCACGAATTACACAAATGAGATAATTTTGTTAGAAAAAAGTAATGAATGAATTTTTTTTCTATTCAGAACATCCAGCACAAAGCCAGGATGGTACATTCTCTCACCATTTCTTTAATAAGTCACTTATTCATATGTTTGAAGAATGAGATCATTTGGCAAAAAAAAAAAAAAAAAAAAATACTATGATGAGGAATAAATAACAATTGTGCTGAATGATCATTTGTGTGTGTATGTGTTTTTCTTAGATCACGAGATAGGAAGGAAGTGGTACTCACTGATTGAGGGTAGACCACGTGAAAAATTAATGACTAAAAATGGAAATGACAGAATTATAGAGTTGTTCTGAAGCAAGAGAAGGAAGCAATGGAGCATTAAAAAAAGGTAGGTTTGCAAGAGCTGTGTTTCTGTCAAAGCTTATATATGCAGTACCAGAATAAGAGACACATTCCAGAGGCGGGAACAGAGCATGGGGCTGAACAGAAAGGAGAAGACACGTATTGCAAAGTCTGGATGGGAGAGAAATAAATGCATAACCACAGAAATGACAAGGTCAATGTAATGGCAGAGAACAGGCATGTAGGTCTGAAGTCAGAAGAGAAGGAAGGGAAGTCCACTCTCTAAATTCTCTCTCCTGTTTAAGTATCAAAAGAAGAAAAAAATTTTTTTTTGTATGGCCTATCTCTTCCATGGCCATTTTTATTTATCAGATTTTGAATTTGTGACATAAATAGTTTCAGCATAAATATTTCCACCCATAGCTGTTTTTCAGAGCACTGATAATAGACACTGATGGAGTCAGTAATCAGTGAGGTCACATGCAAGGCTCATTAGACAAAGTGCTGGGAGCTCACTTCAGAATGGATGGACTAGGAAGCTATATGTTGGACTGTAGGTCAGCTTCACAGTACCCACAACCAACTGAAAGGGTAATGATAAGCTGATCCAAGTGAAAACCAGAGACACGAGCTGTGGAAAAACTCTGCTTCAATGGGGAGGAAATGCTTTGCTAATCTTCCTAGGGGGATCTTAGGAGATTCAGATTCCTTTAAAAATCTTTAATATTTGAACCCTGATATACAATGGAAGCTCTTCTCGGCCGTGCTTAGTGCGCTGGCCCTCACCGCCGTCCTTCCTCGGTCGTGGGGTAGCTCCTCTCCGCCTCGCTCTTAGTGCACGACGCAGCCGGCGGGGCGCTCTTAGTGCGCGACGCAGCCGGCGGGGTGCTCTTAAATGGCGCGCCGGTCGCGGGCAGGCGAGGTCGCTCTTAAATGGCGCGCCGGTCGCGGGCAGGCCAGGTCGCTCTTAAATGGCGCGCTGGTCGCGGGCAGGCGAGGGATCTCTTCAAGAAAATCAGAGATACCAAAGGAACATTTCTTCAAGAAAATCAGAGATACCAAAGGAACATTTCATGCAAAGATGGGCACAATAAAGGACAGAGATGGTGTGGACCTAACAGAAGCAGAAGATATTAAGAAGAGGTGGCAAGAATACACAGAAGAACTGTACAAAAAAGAGCTTCAAGACCCAGATAATCATGATGATGTGATCACTGACCTAGAGCCAGACATCTTGGAATGTGAAGTCAAATGGGCCTTAGAAAGCATCACTACGAACAAAGCTAGTGGAGGTGATGGAATTCCAGTGGAGCTATTCCAAGTCCTGAATGATGATGCTGTGAAAGTGCTACACTCAATATGCCAGCAAATTTGGAAAACTCAGCAGTGGCCACAAGATTGGAAAAGGTCAGTTTTCATCCCAATCCTAAAGAAAGGCAATGCCAAGGAGTGCTCAAACTACCGAACAATTGCACTCATATCACACGCTAGTAAAGTAATGCTCAAAATTCTCCAAGCCAGGCTTCAGCAATATGTGAACCGTGAACTTCCTGATGTTCAAGCTGGTTTTAGAAAAGGCAGAGGAACCAGAGATCAAATTGCCAACATCCGCTGGATCATGGAAAAAGCAAGAGAGTTCCAGAAAAACATCTATTTCTGCTTTATTGACTATGCCAAAGCCTTTGACTGTGTGGATCACAATAAACTATGGAAAATTCTGAAAGAGATGGGAATACCAGACCACCTGATCTGCCTCTTAAGAAATCTGTATGCAGGTCAGGAAGCAACAGTTAGAACTGGTCATGGAACAACAGACTGGTTCCAAATAGGAAAAGGAGTACGTCAAGGCTGCATATTGTCACCATGTTTATTTAACTTATATGCAGAGTACATCATGAGAAATGCTGGACTGGAAGAAACACAAGTTGGAATCAAGATTGCTGGGAGAAATATCAATAACCTCAGATATGCAGATGACACCACTCTTATGGCAGAAAGTGAAGAGGGGCCAAAAAGCCTCTTGATGAGAGTGAAAGTGGAGAGTGAAAAGGTTGGCTTAAAGCTCAACATTCAGAAAACGAAGATCATGGCATCTGGTCCCATCACTTCATGGGAAATAGATGGGGAAACAGTGGAAACAGTGTCAGACTTTGTTTTTCTGGGCTCCAAAATCACTGCAGATGGTGACTGCAGCCATGAAATTAAAAGACGCTTACTCCTTGGAAGGAAAGTTATGACCAACCTAGATAGCATATTCAAAAGCAGAGACATCACTTTGCCAACAAAGGTTCGCCTAGTCAAGGCTGTGGTCTTTCCTGTGGTCATGTATGGATGTGAGAGCTGGACTGTGAAGAAGGCTGAGTGCCGAAGAATTGATGCTTTTGAACTGTGGTGTTGGAGAAGACTCTTGAGAGTCCCTTGGACTGCAAGAAGATCCAACCAGTCCATTCTGAAGGAGATCAATCCTGGAATTTCTT